>JALNQA010000009.1:0-600000 GCA_028456235.1 Ophiosphaerella narmari
AAAGAGTAAATAGTAGATAAAGAGCTATCTAGGGTTGTACTAAGTATATATACCTAGTAGCTTACTAATAAGCTAGTGCGTTAACAAGTATTAGTAAGTTACAAACTTACTAATACTTACTATGTTAGTAAGTTGTAAACTTACTAACACTTACTATGTTAGTAAGTTGTAAACTTACTAACACTTACTATGTTAGTAAGTTACAAACTTACTAACATAGGTAGAATTTAAAGATAAAAGGGATTACTCCCTTACAAGCTTGTAAGGGGTCTAGGGCAGAGAGCTCCTAGGGTAGGCTTAGCGCTGTCGACGAGCTCTACTAGGCCGAGTAACTAGTGTTGCTAGCTCTGTCGGCTAGTATATTCCCCTGCATACAACCTAGTACAACCCTAAGCGAGTTCTAAGGAACTTTAAGCAATAATAACTAGTATATATATTATATACTACTGTAATAGCTTAACTAGCTATTAGCCCCTTTTTGTCTAGATTAGCTTAGTAGTATACCGTCCTTACAAAGCTACTATACGTAAGATAGCTAATAAGCTACTTACTTAGTATAGAGGTAGCCCTATTAGTATCTACTAGGCGCGTAACTTTGTTAACTATATAGATAGTCTTACAACATATTTTAATTACTTATATAATAGGTAGTAAGCTTTATATAAGGACTTAGCTACTATAAGTAGTTAGTTTAAGTAGGTGTAGCGTATAAAAGCTACGTATAAGATAGCTAATAAGGATGTCTATAACTTTAACAAGGCTAGCTTTATAGTAGGTAAGATTACAACTTAGCTTATTATAATAGGGTTAGAGAGGAGAGGTAGGCTAAAGGCTATCTAGCTTAGTAATTATAAGTAGGTAATAGTAATTACTACAATTAACGCTACTAGCTAGGTAGTCTTACTATTCCTTATCTTTGCTAGCAAGTACTACCTCTCTACCTAGTACGAGGAAGACTATATCTTACAAGACTAGGCTATTAGAATTAGTAATAATAGCTAGATAATAGATAAGCTAGCTATTAACTAGCTTAAGCACTTTAATAAGTATACAAAGGACTAAGTAGTTAGTACGCGTTGTCTACTTATACTTAATAGTTATAGGAGCTACTACTCTCTTAAGTTTAATAAGGTCTATAAGGAGAATAACATCTATACACTCTATATACTAGCTTACTTATCTTACTTACTTTAGCCTTTTAATGTTAGCTACTTCTCCCTATTAAAGAAGGCGTATAGCCGTTAAGTTAAGAGCTTAATCTAGAACTATATTAATTATATTACTAAACTTAAATTCCTACTAGCCTTCTACGTAGCCTTTAACTAGGCCTTTATAAGAGTAAATATTTACTTAGCTTTTTAAGCTACTAGCCTTGTTCTACTTTAGCTAGAAGTAGTTACCTTAAGACTTAATATTTAGCTCTACACGCCTACTCTAGCTACTCTAGCTACTCTACTAGAGGCTCCCTAGGTAGCTTGCACGCTAAGTAACGTACGTAAGCTAGAGGCTTAGTTAATGCTTATACGTAAGCGCGTACGCTAGCACAAGAGCTTATTACTAGCATCGATTATTAACGCAATTAATTAACTTAAAAAGGGAGCTTATAGAATAATACTAGAAGCTAAGTTAATGCGCGATTAGATCTCTAGTCTTAAGAGAGCTAATAAGGCAGCTAGCAAGCGTAAATTATAAAAAAAGAAGTAGATTTAGAAGAAAGGAGTCTTAACAAAGGGACAAGGAGAGGATATAATTGCTTAACTAGAGGCTAATTACTAGATTGATCGTGAACAGCGCGAGAGTAGGCGGCGTTTAGGCTCGAGTCGCTAGGCTCGCGCACGCTGTAAGAGGTGCAGAGAGACTGGGCACAACTCACGTACGTGTAAGAAAGATAGAGAAGCTACTACTTGATTTATTATACAAATATATACTCTCTACTCTACTGCGTTGCTGAGTTGTACGCTTGAAGAGGTGCGCAAAGTTGGTGAGACCCGGCGCTCGCTTGTAAACCACGTTACTCTTTTTTTTCAGTTTTTTTAGCCTTCTTTTGTCTCCTATCAACGCTATAAATTTATTATTAGAAATCTATCCTTTTAGAACTAAACTCTAGTACTAGTTCTATCTAAATTAAAATTTATAGAATTATAGTACTAGAAACCGCGCTAAAATAAATTGTTAAAAAAAAGAGTAAAATATCAACCCTGAGCTATCCTATACGTAGCTTTTGCACGCTGCACCCGCTCAAACCAACTACTTATAGTAGCCAGGTCCTTACATAAGGCTCGCTGCCTATCGTATGGGCGATTGAAACGCGTCGTAAGACTGTCTGTACGTTTGACAAAGTTGCGCGCCCAGTGGATGCCAACAGGGCTGCCTCCACGCTGAGTGAGTAGCTTATTAGCCATCTCACGCACAGCAGCCAGAGTTGGGGCAAAACCACGAGAATCCAGATTGAGGATATACTCGACTATTACCTCCTCCTCTAGCTGGCTGAGCTTCCTTGAGCCGGGCTGGCAATCGCGTCGGGCAGAGATACCGGCGCGTCGTCTCTGGAGGCTAGTTCGGGACACATTATATGTTTTCGCAGCAAATCTCTCGCTTAAACTTTGATTTGAATTGATAGCTAAGATAGCAAGCTGAATATCTGCTTCATCCGAAGTCAACTGAGTAGCGTAGCGTTGAGTCATTGTGAGTTGAGGTAAGATGGGTGCGCAGAGCTGGCGAGGTGGCCCGCTCGCTTGTAAACCACGTTACATGTTCCACGTATCGAACAAAACAAATGATGCGTCATTTAAACGCATCGATAACATTTTGTGGCAAAGGCCAATCTGCGCCACAGTTAGTGATGCGCATATTGTTTCAGAGGACGCGTTTATCTCACCAAATACGGGGCGTTCCTTGACTCGCTTCGTCAGGCGTACCTTATCACCCGCATGAATCTCCTTTCCATAATCCCGAGTTGCCGTGTACAAATACTTCCCAAATACTGGCCCATATTTCCATCCTTTGTCGACTTTTCGATCTGCTGCCAGCTTCTTCCATACTAAACCCTCTTCACCCTCTGCCTTCTTTCCAGTTTTATAGTCAACTGTGATAGCCTGGCATCTCCAGCACGTGCCTCCAAACTGCATCTTGATGTTACCTGGGAAGACGAATTCCGCCCAGTAATCTTCGTCATAGGGTGCTGGGCTACCAGAAACAATGATGTTCGGCCGAAACTTGGAAATATCCATATCTACACCCTCCAAACGTGAGCTTACTTCATCATTCGATTCTTTAGTGACCACTAGGTAATGGCCAATGTCCTGGAACGTGATGCTCTCAGGTTTGGGAGCTAAGAAGGCCGGGAGGAGCTTGCGGAAGGGTGCAATGTACGGCCAGCGCTTTGCCATCGCCATCGTACTATTCGGCGCCCCAGAACCTAGCACAGTGCGCGAATTTTTCCCAATGTACACCAATCGTGCCTCAAAGCCGAGATATTTGCTGAACCAGTTTGCGATTTCTTCACCCATGTGATAAGCATCAGTCGGGCTGAGATCCATATCTAGATGCACTTTTTGTAATGTTTTGACATCTGGTCGAAGAGGGAGCCGAATCTGGTGTTCAGAGTTCGTCCAAGTGAGCTGTTTTGGATCTGGATTCTCCGGGCCGGCTCTTGTCACCGTTATCATCTTCGTACCGTCCACCACTTCAATGACCTGTTTGAACAGGATCATTTGTAAATGAAAGCCACTGTACATCGTCTCATACTTTATGATCTCTTTGGTTTCTGGGTCGCGATGAACCCGCTCCAGGCAAAAGGTCCGGTCATCTTCAAAGCCATGCGGGCCGATTACTCCGGATTCTATTCGTATGCCACTGAAGCCTTTGATAGGATAGTGCCATAGCTACGGAGTGATGAGTAACGACCAAACTTATGTCTTCGCGATTGCTGATGCTGACCTCTTCGATCTTTAGTTCTACATTGGCCTCCTCTGTGGCATAGGTCTCGCTTTTTCGAAGGTCGTACGCGAGGAGTCCAAGTCCAAGCGCCCCTACTCCGGTTATCGCCGCCCACTGAAGTCGACTAGAGTTCATTCCGAATCATTAGAGGAAGCAAAAGCAGATTACAGGAAAGGTAGAAGCGCCATGGGACCAGTCATGGTTTTATCACGCCACGCACCGGCTGGTATTGCCCCGCCTCGACAAGGCGCTAGTGAACCATCCATAGAGCCCCGAAACGAGTAACAGCGAATGACACAGTTTAAATATGGTAATCACGTAAACCTAGACGCTCGACCGCTGCGGAAGTTCCGAACCGTCTCATATTGGTCCAGTCGCTCTGCTAGATGTTTAGATTCTAACTATCGTTATACAAATTTCAAGTTAGAAATCAGATTCTTCTTCTTCAACGCTGTACGCCCAACACTCGGCAATGCATGTTCTAGCAGGAATCGTGACAGCGATTGGAAAGCCTCCGTAGTCAGGATCTTCATTAGGCATGATCAGGAATTGGCCACTCCTCGTTTCGTCGCCTCCTAGAAGTTTGTTCGTAGTCAGGGCGCAAGTCTCCGGATCTACCTCCTTTTCCTCCGCGTGAAGTATACCCGTGAAAGTCGATGTGGGGCTGGAGCTCTTGAACGAAACATTGAAACCCCAGCCTATGCACAAGAACTTTCCGTCTCCTTGATGTATGACGATGCCTGCCCCCGGCCCAGGCCTCCCAAAGACGAATGCTCGATCAATAGTCACTATGAAGTCGCCCATCTTCTTAGTCCATGACCTTTCCTTAGTTTTCAGACCATCAACGAAGTCATCAAAGAAGAAACCAATCATATCTTCTGGTCGATTCGCTTGGGCCTCCAGGATATGCTTTCTCACGGAGTGTATCAGGGCATAGTGTTTTGTGAAAGGGCTTTCGGAAGCTAAATGTGAGTCGATGCCGAACGGGGAGCAACCCAGAGACAGGTAGTTGCCGTAAGCTGCCCAGATACGTCTTGCACCTTTGTCGTCTCGTTTTTGCTCTGGGATGAACAGCGGCTGACCGCCATGCCTATAATTTTGGCACGTAGTTTCATAGTCATGCAAGTATAAGTCTGGCGCCAGAAAGTCGAGGCTTGGTGCGTTGAAGGTGTAGAAGTCCATTGTATGTGGACATGGGCCACCGGACGGATAAATGCCTGCTTTGTCACCACCTCCCACAACCACCGGTATGTCAACAAGGTCGAGGATGTTGGGGTCATCAAAATTGAGCCATACATTTGCATATAGAGGAATGGGATACTCGGCTTTTCCTGCTGAAGCGACATGATGGATGTAGCGTGAGAAAGCATCTGCCATGAACATCTCATCTGCATTGATAGAATCCTCAAAGCCAAACATATCCATCCACGTTGCTTCGCCTGTTTTTGCCGAGCTGAATTTTGGATATCGTTTTAGGAACTCGGGGTGTAGTTCTGGCTCTTTCGATTTCAAATATTCGACTAGCTCTTTGGGTACCGGCTCTGCAAACTTTTCATTTGCAATCTTCGATCGGTCTCTTGAGTCGCCTAGTAGCCCAGTCTCATTCTCGACTTGCACCATGAGCACAGTGCTGTGCTGTTCGTCGAAACCCTTCAAATGCGCCATCAATCTGGCAAAAGCTTTAGAATCCGCCTTCCACGCTTCTTCGCAGAAGGGGCTCAGCAGCTCTATCGTCTTCCTCTTCCCCCCGGCTTCTATTGTATGCACTCGAGGGAACCGTTTCACATCCCTCTTGACCCATGCGGGGACGTATGTCGATAATGCATTCTTGAAACTACCAAACCATAGCAAGATAAGTTTCATGCCATGCTCTCGCGCCGCTAAGATGATCGCGTCGAGGTTGGAGAAATCGAACTGGCCTTCAATAGGCTCAATCTGCTCCCAAGATACAGATCCGAGGAGCGTGTTGATATGCATTGCTTTCATATTTTGCCAGATCTTGTCATCAGCCATATATTTCGCAGAACTGAGCGTCGAGTTGTGCAGCTCAGCGCTAAGCATGAGGAAAGGCTCGCCATGGACAATAAGTTGACTGGAGGTCTTTGTTTTGCGTAGGTGTGGGATATTCATAGTGCGCTCTGAGTTCGTGTTGAGATGTACACAATATAGTTATCTAAACTTTTTCAAAAGAGCACAAACGTTTACGCGTGTAGTGTTGGGGGTATTCGGGATTTGTGCCTGGCAAAAAATTATGAGAGAACGAAAAAAACTGCCTTGGAAGTGGGGAGATTCTGAGCATGACGAAACAAAACGGGAAGGTTCAACACCTACCGAAACGCATGAGCGCAAATCTTGGACTAGATTCGCATTAGTTACCCTTATTCGGTTCTTCAATACCAGGATGACACGTGGGGCACTGTCACAGGCTGATACTTGCGGGGTAACTGAGAGGTCAGCACGAGTCATTTGTACCCAATGCTTGATTCGAAGTGTTGTTGTAGCAATATGTTGCACGGAGCATTCATCCTTGAGTTTTTTTTGTAAGCTACTGTTGGGTGTTGGTACTTGATGTGAACTCCACCTGCGGCACGTGTCATCGGCGTACCAATTTCGCACAATTGGAAGCTCAAAGTCATGGCTGTATTCCCTCAAGATTCCACAGTTCGCCCTGAAGATTCTCGAAGAATCCTTGAAAGTCATATAAAAGCCTTCAGCCACGCGCCAACTTCTAAACTTACCAGATACACCCTCAATCGCGCAGTATTTCTTACTCAAGATGATCATAAAGCGCCTTCTCAGCCATATTCCACACTGAAATGACCTTCTGATCCATCCCTGGCAAAATCTGTACAAAAGTCCCCATCAGCCAACCGCCAATTCAAACACGGAAAGAATAAAGACTTACCTGAGCCCCAATGATACCCGCTACACCCTTCTCCCTATCCATCCACCAGAAACAATTTGCCAGGCCCATCCACCACAGGGTACGAGCGGCACGACCCGTGGCACCAGGCTCAATGGTAAGGAAGCCGCCAAAGGCCCAGCCTTGAGGCGGATTACCAGGTTGGGGGTACATGTCTAGGACGCTGTTGATAAGCGAGGGATTGGCGGGCGTGAGAGAGTTGCGTGCAAAGTCTGGCCTGCGAACGTGTTAGTAAACACACCATATGCTAGGCACTAACCAACAAAGACGGATTCAACATACTGTCCCGGAATCTGATTCTCCCACAACGCATCTACACTCTCCTTTCTTAGGATCGTCTTTCCTGTCACCGCACATGTCCCGCCGTTTATGATTGCCGCCAAAATCTTCGCAAATGCCTTTGTTGTGGCAAACAAGCCCGCACCACCAGATTGAAAGAATGCGTCTTGTTGCTCCTTCGTTTGCCGCGAAAGTGCAGCCTTGAACAAATGCTCGCGATACGAGACACCGCCCTCCGCATCACGTGTCTGCAGGTGCGCGATATACCTGTGTGACTCTTCTGGCGGAAAGAATGTCGCGCTCGAGGCCGAGATGCCAAGCGGCGTGAAGATGTGTTGGGCAAAATACTCTCCTAGCGTTTGACCGGTCAGGCGTTCAAGAATGATGCCTACCCAGTCCATGTTTGTGGCGTACTCCAGCTTGGAACCGGGCTGGTTGACCATGCGACCATTTAAAATATCGTTTTTGTCACCGGTTTCGCCTTCAAGACTGCCGGGAAATTGGACGCGTGGGTCAAGGAAAGCGTAGGCGAAACCTGCCGTGTGCGCCAACAGCATGCCGACTGTAACGTCTTTTTCTTGATCTGCAGGTGTGATGCCATCGGCGAAGACTTTCTTTTCCTGGATTTCGGGTGCGATTTTCTTGACAAAGGCAGCGTCGTCGAGGGGAATTTTGCTTTGCTCGACGAGTTGGAGGATTGCAATGGCTGTTACGAGTTTTGTGCACGATGCCATCCAGAGTAGGGTAGAGTCATTGTCCATCGGCTCCTCAGCGCCTACGCCGATTGTGCCTGTTGCGTGCTCCACGAGGATTTGGCCTGATTTGTCCACGGCTGTAAAGACGAGCCCGGGGCCGGAGCCTTCTTGAACGTAGCTATCGAGCACTTGCTTGACATCTTGTACGCCTTGGGATGATAGGGGCATTGTGCAACAGGTGTAATAGTACCTAAAGTTCGAGATTATAAGCCTGTGGAGTAAGTCAGACTTCTAAGGATACCCAGGTACTTATAGTCGCACGATATTTCTTTAGCCATTCGGATCGTAATTATACCCTTTAGGGGGTTTGCATGTTAGATTTTGCCTAGGTTACTCAACTGCTTACTGCAGTCATTTGCTAAAAGTCTAGCTAGGCTTGGCGAGGTGGAACGAGATTTAGAGTAAGCGGAGCAGGAACGAGCCGGATAAGGCGTCGGGCGATGTAATTGAATCAATAGTCTTTTGCATACAGCTATCTTGCTTGGGCCTGCAATACAAGCCACATATTGACCTATTGTAGGCAGCGTATACCCCGCGGTGGGTCGCTTTCGTCATATTTTGCTGCACTAGTACTCGGTTTTGATATGTCTACATCTACATTCAGTATACCAAGTGACAGATACCCACATCATGGCTGACGTGAGCGACGCCAATAAGACGACTGGGCTCGCTCAATCTAGTCTAGCTTGCACACTTGACGGTGCCGCTATCATTAAGTTCGGCAATGAATGGAATTTTGAGTAGATCTTTCAACCTCGTTTCATTGCGGTTTTCAACTCCTTTAATGCTGCCATAATAAGAGGAACAGCAACTGGCCCCAGTAGTGGCAGATATACGGCGACCTTGTGTTCATCTGGGAAGTAAACTTGGCCAACCATGGATCGCTCAAAGAAGGCCTTTTCAGCTTCGCTTTGCGCAGTGCGGGCATTCTCTAGAGCGGTCCGGAACTTGCCTGCACGCAGATGGTTGCACGCCTGTTGAAGATGTGTGATTGCCAAAGTAGCAGACTGAGCAACATTGTCAGGGACTGGGATTGATTGGAGCTTCTGATAAACTTGGGCTAGAGCGCCCAAGGTAGAGGAAGTCGAGATAATGAGTGACGCGGCCCGGGCACGCTCGAGAGTGGAGATCCGAAGTGGCAATGAGGCTGGGGTTTGCGGCAGCCCAAGCAACGAGATCAATTGGTTTGAGAAGCTGTGCATAGCCGGAGCAAGCGTGTCTGCCGTCAGACGCTCTGGAACTTCGCCTTGGAGGTTCAAGATGTGTACCCCGCCCCACTGAGGAACCAGCCAGCTGTTTCCAGCGTTCTCTTTGATAAGGAGTGGTGACTGATTTTGGTCTGGTACATAGAGAACGAAATTAACGGTTGGACCTTCACCAATACTGGGGCTAAGAGGCCATTCAGCAGCATTGATGAATCCGCTTAGATCCTCCTTGCGAAGTGTCCAGGCCTTGAGGCCATCGTCAAATTCTGGTTGGCTTACTGAAGGCGAGAATGCAGCATATAATTGAACCTGGGTGTCGATTGTAAAGTTGCTAATAGCCGAAAAGGACCCGAGCAGGGGATTCAGGTAGGCGTTCAGGGCAGCTTCGATATCCCACGCCGATGGCGCATGTGCTGGGCTAAAGATGGAGAATGTAAGGTGGTATGTGGGCGCGTATTTGAGGGCTCTTGTTGACTGGCGTTGGAGCTCTGTGAACTGCTCGGAAGTGAGGGGCGGAAGTTTGCTCGTGTCGATGCTTGGAGCGCTTGATATGAGATAGGCTAGCTGTGCTTGCTCTTCCGAGAATAGGGTGTGGAGTTCTTGTGCTATGAATCCAACAAGTGGCGAGTCTGTCAAGGACCGTGCAGACACCTGCTCTGCCGAGTAGTATATGTCTAGTGTGGGCGAGTATGGCTGTAAATTTGCTCGAGGCGTCGCGCCCGTCTCGACTGGTATCAGACGAACCCTCAAAGCAATGTCGTCATGGGTGCTGATGGCGGCTCCATCGCTGACCACTTGCTGCGAGGCGTTTGCGAGCAAAGGAGAATCGGCGAGCAGCAATTGCAGCTGGTGGGCGGGGAATTCATTGAGCTTGTCGAGGGTGTGCTGTGTTATCCGAATGAGTTGCTGGACCTCGGAAGAAGGAACGGGGGCCTCGACGGCGACGCGCAGGGGAAAGACGGGCGTGCATACCTGTGCACGTTAGCTTTGTTGCAAGTGTCGGCAACATGGACACACTTTGCCCTCTGCCCAATCAGTCATGTCATGCAGCGGCAGCTCTGCTCTGTAGATGGCCGTCGTCTTCAGCCATATTGGCAAGCCCAGACAGCCTACGACTGCCCAGAAGGAGAAGATGGCGAGCCGGCGCAGCCATATGCTTTCGGAAGACTCCGGGGGCGGGAGCTTGGGGGGTGGAGCGGCAGGAGAAGCAGCACTGGTTGGGGGCGCCATGGGCATTGTTGGCGTTGCAATGGCATCTGAACTGGTCGAGCTGTCACTTTCGCTCTCGGCCAGGGACGTGTTATGGTCCGTGCGCTAACCGTCGTCCTCCCGGGTGTGCCCATCTGCTAGCTATCTGCCTTGGTGCTGTGCTGTGCTGTGTATTGGTATGGTAGTTCCAGGGCTTCAACTCCGTTCTAATAGGTGGCTAGGCGTATAAAGAGATGCCGCTCCTCGCAGGCCAAGGCCTAAAGAGCGCAGTGCAGTCTCGTGCGGCTGCACCCCGTCCTCTTCATCCGGCGGCATTTATGCATCTCTCAAAGCTCATCCGAAACGCCAGACACCAAATCTTCACATGTAGTCACCGCACGAACAGAGCATTCTCCTGGTGGGTAGTCAGGCACAGGCACTCCCGCCAATTGCTTTGGGCCAGGATCGGAGCTTAGCGTGCTTTCATGCATTCCCCCCGCCCGTCACGGGCCTCCAATGGGCCTGTCCGAAGTGCGGGGTGCAGCGAGCTCTCTCCAATACAGCGTGACGACGGGCACGAGACGATCGTAAGACCCCTCAGGTGATGGCGGCCCACCGTCCAAACCCTCTTCTTTCCTCTCAACCTCGTTTCCATCACACGACCAGTCCCGTTCCATCCCCGTTTCCATTCCATTTTGCCCATTTCCACCCCTCCGCCCCCTCCGCCCGATTCACACGCCTCTACATCAGTCAAGATGAGTGCAGTCGCTGACAGCACTGATGGCCCCGTTGAGACGGTCAAGGTGCTGTTCGCTCTCTTTCCTGGCTACAACACTCTCGATGTGGCCGGCCCTCTTGAGGTCCTGAGCCGCTCGCTCCACGATGCCAACAACAAGTGTAAGTCAATGCGAGTCTGCAGCCAGCCAATGGGCCCCTTGCTGAAGGTGCCGCAGCCAGCCATGCCTTTGAATGTCAATTTGTCGGTAACTCGTCTGCCATGACTTCGGTCCAGGGCCTCACCATCAAGGCCGACATGGACTACAACGACGCCAACGACGAGCTTGAGGACTTCGATGTCATCATCGTCCCCGGTGGCGACGGTGTCTTCGAGGTGC
The DNA here is from genome assembly GCA_028456235.1 of Ophiosphaerella narmari. NCBI lineage: Eukaryota > Fungi > Ascomycota > Dothideomycetes > Pleosporales > Phaeosphaeriaceae > Ophiosphaerella > Ophiosphaerella narmari. Next base: position 11,405 of record JALNQA010000009.1, read on the forward strand.
TCAAGGAAAAGGCCGAACCTCTCACGCTCCTCTCCAAATACGTCGAGCTCCACGAGAAGAATCCTGAGAAGGAACGCACAGTGCTTGCTATTGACATTGGCTCCTTGCTCCTCGCTCAGCAGGGCATGCTCGAGGGCCTCGCTGCCACCACACACCCAGACTACTACGTCCGCCTCGAGACCATCTGTCAAGACGCGGCTAGGCGTGACATGTCTATGCGCACCGACGTCATGGAGGAGCGTTACGTTGTGAACAACGCTCGCTTCGACCTAGGCGAGAACCCCGACGACAACCCGTGAGTGGCCACTGCCAGGCTTGACAAGAGTTGCACTGACAATAAGCAGATACATCATCAAGAAGAGCCGCATACCCGATGAGCCTGAAGGCCCCAACATGCAACACGCTCGCCGCAAGTCGATTGCTCGCAAGGGCAGCAATGCCTGGCGCGACTCTCGTCGCCGCGAGTCGATCGCTCGCCGCGCTCAGATGCCGCTGGGTGGCATGCGCATCATCACCACAGGTGGCGTTACTGCTGGCCTGGATGCCAGTCTATACCTGGTTGGATCGTTGGCGTCCCATGATTCGGCCCTCGAGGTTGCTCGTGTTATGCAGTACACTTGGGTCAAGGGCGTTACCGTCGATGCGATTGATGTTTGAGCTGGGGCTCTCGCGCGCCTAGCCATGGCGTTCGCCACATCTCGTTTGAAAAGACTTCAGATGGGATCATTTAGGAGTATGTCGGGAATCACAAAGATTTACCACGACGGATTGTAAGCTACGATAAATTCAAGAAAGTTAAAGCAAACAACGCGTGCAAGGCGAGATCGTGCACTAACCCGCTAATGCCACTATGTGCATACATCGGTTAACCTGCCGCTACCCATCCTGCCAGGAATGCAGTACCCAGCTCTCCACGTGACGAGGCGATCAATCCGGCCATACCATGCACATGCCGCTATCCATCGTGTCTCGGAGCGCGCGGGCGAGCGCCCACGTTGATGAGACTGGAATGCAAGTCAAGACCGCTATATCAACTCGTGTTGTAGATATTCTCGCTGACGTCAGTATAAGCTTGCCATGCCCAGCATTTGCCGCTCATTCAAACCGCTAGAGACGGTGTTGATTGGTTTATTGTATTCTTTTGACGATAGGAATAAACAGAAACCCCCTCTCAGTCAACCGGAAAAGCGGGACTTAACCACTTCAGATGTAGCGCCAGAAGATACTCCAAGCTACCTCGAACCTCTTTCTTAGGCATCTACAAGTACAGCTAGAGGAATCTACAATTCCTAATCGAATTATTTAGTAGTATATAGCCTATTGTACACGCCTAGCATTGATGTAAGGAGTGCGATTACCCCCAAGCATTTTAGTCCAGGGTCCTCACGTCTGTACGCAACCATCTTGTCCACCGCGCACACTTGACAACGTCAATACTCGGGGACCATCCTCCCACCCATAATCTCACGGGTTTCGCAGTGGGGGTCGTCTTAAGTAATTAGTCACCTCCATGTGCCGCCCTCAATGCGCTTCAAGGCCCACACACAATGGAAAAGGAGCAGGTGGCTTCGGAATGCTTCATGAGGAAGCTGCTGCAACATCATCGCCCACAAACACGCCTTTGACTCGAAGAAATTGATTTCAAAACGCAGTATCCAGCGTTGCTACAGGAGCTAGGTCAAACAGCTCGGCCGCTAATTCGCCAGCGGCAAGTACGCTGGTCGGTCCTACCATCACCGTGGCAGTGCAATGTGTAAATCGCGCTCGCTAAGCCAGCAACAGCATCACTCCCTCGACGACGCTTGTCCGGGAAATTGGAATAAGCCATGTGAAAGACTTGAACGGAATCCCTTTTAGCGGTCGTGATTTGCAAGCTGCCGCAACCTGTTTCTCGGCCGTTGAAAATGTATGAGCGATTTTTGGAGTCGAATCGCTTGAACGCTGGTGGAGACCAGAGGCGTATAATCTTTGTCCCCGTGAGCTCTGGAATCCGGATACTGGTAATGACCCGCGGTAAGAGCACGCTTGTTGATGCTTGGTAGCGATACCATAGCCACGCTCTTGGGACGGTTGATAGATGGGCAAGGGTTTTTGATGCGTGTGATCTGCAGTATAAAACCCCTGGGCTCGTCAAGTATTCAGGTTACTCTGCTACCTTTTCTCATCCCTCGTACCCCCTGCCCTCAATCACTCCCTTTCTCTTATCTTCACCCTCCTGCTATCCCGACTGTCCTTGTTACAGTCCCTCGCTGCCAAATTCAATATATTCATTACATGGACCAAGAAGAGAAGCAGCCTGCTCAACGAGTCCGCTTCGGAGATCAGCGCACAGACGAAGAAGCCGGAGAGCATGTAGGACATGGTGTGCGCCTTCACCGACGCCTTTCGAGGCAGTCGAGTGTTGGCAGTCTGTCTGTTCACAGTGCAGGCGGTGGTGCTAGGACCATTCAACTAGAAACAGCTCTGCCAATTACATACCGCACCCTCTCTATAGAAATTGATGAGGGTCAACAACAAAAACAGAAGGAGATTAAGAAGGCTAAGGAGAAGGCCACTGTTGGTAGGCTACCATTTGAGCATCTATGAACCTACTTGATGCGATTCAAATGATTTACTAAGCTGGTGTTGCAGACCTTGTCGGGCTTGAGTGGCACTCCCTCGAGATCCAGGAGCTGTGTCGCCGCCTCTCTGTTGATGCCAACCAAGGCCTCTCAGATGAGCGGGTCAAGCGTCGCCTCGCTGAGCATGGTCGCAATAAGATGACACCCCCACCTTCTGACCTACTCGGGAAGATCATGGGATACTTCTTTGGTGGCTTTGGATCGATCTTGGTAGTCGCCGGTATACTTGTGTTTATCGCTTGGAAGCCTCTCGGAAACCCTCCTGCAGAGGCCAACCTGGCCCTGGCCTGCGTTCTGATTGCCGTATGGCTCATACAGGCTGGTTTCAACGCATGGCAGGACTGGAGTACTAGCAGAGTCATGGCATCGATTGGTACCATGTTGCCTGATCAGTGTATTGTCATTCGCAACGCGTCCCATATTAGCATATCGGCACTCGATCTCGTTCCGGGAGATGTGGTTGTCATTAAGCAGGGCAACAAGCTTCCTGCCGACGTTAGGCTCGTTGAAGTGTCATCTGATGCTATGTTTGATCGAGCCATCCTAACTGGTAAGAAGCCGTGTTTATTATTTGAGTCAACGATAGCTAATACTACAAAGGTGAATCGGAGCCCGTTGTCGCAACCGTCGAACCCACCGAAGAAAACTATCTCGAGACTAATAACATTGGTCTCCAGGGTACGCATTGTATCAGTGGCAGCTGCTTGGGCATCTGCGTTGCCACTGGTGATAGCACCGTCTTTGGACGTATCGCAAAGCTCACCTCAGACCCGAAGACTGGCATGACTCCATTGCAGAAGGAAATTCTACGCTTTGTGTTGATTATATCGTTGTTCATTACTTGTGTCGTCATCCTTATTGTTGTTCTTTGGGCAGCTTGGCTAAGGAAGTCGCACCCGACGTGGATCAACGTACCGCTTCTGATCGTCAGCTGTGTCTCTGCGGCGGTCGCTTGTAAGATCCCTTTCCTTTACCAAGTATCAGGTCAAAGCTGTTCTTACATCATGTAGTCATACCAGAAGGATTACCCATCGCCCTTACAACCTCATTGACCATCGTCGCAAATATTATGCGAAAGAACAAAATCCTTTGCAAGTCCTTGAAGACAGTGGAGACACTTGGATCCGTTTCAGTCATTTGTTCTGATAAGACAGGTACTCTTACGAAAAACAAAATGATGGTGACCGATATTTTTGCGGCCGGCGAAGAATACACCCCAGAGGCTGCACGTGACCTGATGGCTATCCTCCGGTCTGAGAATAACCTCGTCGCTCTATCCAAGAAGCGGGAGGATATCATTGAGAAGGTTCGCTTGTTAGGCGGTCTCTGCAATTCTGGCGAGTTCGATGCAGCTACGATGCATTTACCCATTTCAGAGCGTAAGATCAATGGTGATGCTACAGATCAAGCTGTACTTCGACTCTCTGAAAGCTTAGGTTCAGTTGCTGAGCTACGCCGTGATTACAAAAAGGTGTTTGAGATTGCTTTCAACAGCAAGAACAAGTTCATGATACGTCTCATGGCTCCAGCTAACCAGAGTCCAACCGGCAACAACACGTAAGTTCTACTTCTACACACCTACATTCCTTGTGCTAACAGCCCCAGGACTTTGATGATCAAAGGTGCACCCGATGTACTCCTCCCACACTGTGACACCCTCCTCAACGACAAAAACGAGACAGTTCCCCTCACCGAAGCCCAAATCCTTCGCATTGAACAAATTAAGGACGACTGGTCCCGTCAAGGCAAACGTGTTATCCTCCTCGCCCTCAAGCCCACCGTTCCTCCCTTCTCCTCCAACCCTGAAAAAGAAGTCCTCATTGCTGCCCGCCAGGGCCTAACCTTTGTTGGTATCCTCGGCATCGTCGATCCACCCCGTGACGAAATACCCTCAGTCGTCAGTATCCTGCGCGGCGCCTCGATCCGTATCTTTATGGTTACTGGAGACTTCAAATTGACTGCACAAGCTATCGCTGAAGAATGTGGTATCATTTCAAACCCGTTGATGGTTGACAATGCGAGTGCGTTGGGCCGCGAGGGAAAATTGCCATCGACAAAACAGGCGATTGTACTGAGTGGACCAGAGCTGATTACACTGAATGAAAATCAGTGGGATCAGCTATGTCTATATCAGGAGATTGTGTTTGCGCGGACGACGCCCGAGCAGAAGCTCCGCATTGTCAAAGAGTTTCAGGCAAGGGAGAACATCGTCGGTATGACAGGCGATGGTGTCAATGATGCGCCGTCACTTAAGGCGGCGGATATTGGTATCGCGATGGGAAGTGGATCGGATATTGCAATTGAGGCGGCCGATATGGTGCTTCTCGATTCGTTTGCTGCGATTGTCGAAGCAGTGCAGTATGGGCGCTTGGTTTACGACAATTTGAAGAAGACGGTGAGTGAAGTGCCTAGAGGTGGTACTATCATCGTTGCTGACTCGTCGACAGATTGTGTATCTTCTCCCAGCAGGAAGTTTCAGTGAACTCTGGCCTGTTGTTACGAACGTTGCGTTCGGTATCCCGCAGATCCTGTCGTCCTTCTTGATGATCATCATCTGCTGTTTGACAGACTGCGCAGCTGCTATCACCCTTGCGTACGAGAAACCAGAAGCAGATGTCCTTCTCCGTCCTCCCCGTAACCCTAGAAAGGATCGTCTCGTCGATACAAAGCTGATCTTTCACGCATACTTTTTCGTCGGCTTACTGCAATGTTTCTTGTCATTCACTATGAGCTTTTGGTACGAACCGCACCATTCGAATTCTTCATTGTGCATACTAATCACTCTTTCAACCACAGGTATCTAGAACGTCAGGGTATCCCTTTTACAGCTATGTGGCTCAAGTTCGGTGAATATGGCAAGCAATACGATACCGCGTATATCAACGAGAAAGTGAACACCGCATCGAGCATTTATTTTGTCACACTAGTAGTCATGTAAGCTATCGGCTCCGACACCTACGGATGAGTTACTAACAATGAGTAGGCAACTTTTCAATCTCCTCGCAACGCGAACACGGAGACTAAGCGTCTTCCAACAACCTCCCATCTTCAACAAAGATACCCAAGTATGCTTTTTTCACTCTAGAAGTAATCGGCTTACTAACACATGGTGCAGAACTGGCTTTTATTTCCCGGAATGCTGTTTGCCATCGTCGTTGTTTTCATCTTTTGTTATATCCCTTCATTACAGAATACTATTGGTACGCGCGAGGTGCCGGTCGAGCACTGGTTTTTGCCCGCGGCGTTTGGCTTGGGGTTGTTGATGCTTGATGAGAGTAGGAAGTACTGTGTTCGGGCCTGGCCGAATGGGCTCTTGGCGAAGATTGCTTGGTGAAGATTAGGGCAGGCGTAAGATAGTGATTTCAGCAACTCATGATTAGGGAAGGAATTCCTGATAGTTGATGTTAGTTGATAGCATGAGGGGGAAATAAGCTATACGTTGTCTGAGATCGAGATGGTAATCAGATGGCTTATTTCAGTCTTACCTTTGGCGTTGGTTTTAGTTGGCAACACTGTACACAAGGAGACGACAAACTAGTGAAGATTTTCGAAAACGTCAATCTTAGCAGCAGTCAAATGTTCGGTCTAGAAACCACCTCTAAAATTAGAGCTTACAATACTCTATTATTCGTATTCCTCAGCATTGGATTCTGGATTCTGGCATTTGATCTCATAGTCCTCTGCCAATATCATACGAGTCGACGCTGCGGCCGCAATATTCAAGACCACACACACCTTTCCGGCAGCTGATTGTTAAATGGCCCCACATGGATGCAATTACGCCTGCATGGCTAAGACAACGTGGTTTATCGTAAAGTGCCGGAAATTAAATACCCTCAGGGATCAGCAACGGGTGCCGATCACATAACACTTTGATACAACAAGCTCGTGAAATAAACGTCTGGTTACCCACATGGGCTCGCCATATCGGTGGCAATTTCAGCTAGATTATGGTTCAAGTCTCGCTTCTAGGCAATCAAAGAAGCCAGACTGGGACAAGTAGGGGCGTGGAGTGGGCGGATGGTCTTCACACAACAGGGAGAAGCTAGTCCAGGTTGGTTAGCGCCTGCTCCGTAGTGTGGAGGCGGAATATCCTGCTCGCCAAACCTTGCTTCGACATCATACAGTACAGGAAAGTGACACTGGCAAGAATGTGATCTCTCAAACTTCTCGAACCAGCAAGATTATGTCTGGAAGGGTCTATATCTCTCATGACCTCGCAATCCCGTTCATGATCCTGAAGACTGGGGACGTAGCAACATCGGCTGTTGGCTTTGCCCACGAAGGGCACGGTTGCACTGGTTTGGGATTGATGAGCGCCTACCTGTTTTGCGAAGAGCTCTTTTAAGCTGTGGTCAATCCCCAAGAGATCAGGATACCACCAGCCATACTTTGCTTCACTGTCACTTCAGCAGTAAATAGATGTTCCCACCCGCACTGGCGATATAGAAGATGCAGCGTGTACGAAATAAGGTATGCGATTCACCATGGCAAGGGAAGATACCAAGGAATGCTATCAGCGTTCGTTACATGCCGGAGCTGTACTAATCACAGAAGCCTTGGGCTTTTCGTCTCCGAGCCAGTACTTCAAAATGACGTCGGCGTCTCGACTTCGCAAGGGCTAGAAATCGTGGACATATTATAGATTCACGCTCCCTCGAGAACTATGCCTAGGTTTTATTGGTTGAGCGGCGCCCCACGCAATGTTATGCACAGTGGGGTGTGATTCGGAAGACGATGATTGCCATGATGTGATGGTCGGCTTTTCTGGTACTAAGCGGAGTGTGAGTGCCACCCATAGTATGCCACGAGAACGATATTGCAGATAGCAGACCAGATACCCTCATCCGCAGATCCGGGGCCATTGAGTGCAGTGCATGCAGAAGTGTGATAAGCACCACGACAAGCTGCAATACTGGGTGACACCGCACTCCAGTCTTTGAAAGTGAGCCTTCTATATACGAGTGGCCCAACCTACGGATGTAAAAGTGCATCCGACCGATCATCAAGAAATTTAGATTAACTCCATATACTAGAACTTTCATTCGATGGCACTCTGGCATGTGCCGGCAGTTGACCCTTACAACGGCAAGCCTAGTGAACACGATGATATAAGGCACAGCTTTGATACATGGTTGCTCTTAGCCCCCGTGTTGCGCCTCTACCACCCGTTACCTTTTCACTTCTTCCTATCACCGTTGTCGTTACGTATCGATAGAAGACCAATCTAGCGTCGACTAAGATGCAGTGGGCCACTTTTCTCGCCGCTGTCGCATTTGCGCAGAATGCTGCTGCTCAGAACATGTTACGATTTGCTTGCTCGCAGCTTGTCGTTGAACGAACGGATCCTCTTGTAAATCCTGGTATGAAGTACACGCCTCATCTTCATCAGATTGTCGGTGGTGACGCATTCAACATCACCATGGATCCAAGCCAGGACCCGGCAAAGCTCTCCAAGTGCACATCCTGTAGCTTTGTACAAGATAAGTCCAACTACTGGACGGCTGTGATGTTCTTCAAGGTCAGTCCTAAATGCATTTCACAGTTTGTAGTACTTCTACTGACAAAGTACCCTAGGCGAAGAATGGTACCTATATGTAAGCATTTGGAGACCATAGACACAACTACTTCTAACTCGTGAAATAGCCGCGTCCCTCAGATTGGAAATGGCGGACCACAGGGCAAGCTTGTCAACGATGGTGGCCTCGATGTCTACTATATCCCCAGCGGGAGAACGACAGCCTTTAAAAAGGGTTTCCGCATGCTTGTTGGGTCAGCTACCAATACGGACAACAGCAAAGTTAAGCTAGCCAATATTTGTCATCGATGTTGGACATCTGCTTCTGAAAACAACTTCGTAGGAGGTGCCCCCTGCACCGGTTCCGACACAGTTGCCATTCCCAAGGACCCGAAGTGCAAACTCATCCGTCAGACCATCATCTTTCCCACGTAGGTAGGCCTCCGCGGAAGCCCACTGCCTGACTAACACGTTCTTAGGTGCTGGAACGGAAAGGACCTAGACTCCCCAGATCATCAATCCCACGTAGCCTACGGCCAAGGCTCCGGCGCCAACGGAGGTGGTGCTTGCCCATCCACCCACCCAACCAAGCTACCCCAGGTCATGTATGAGCTCATGTGGGACGTCAGCAAGTTCGCCGACAAGTCACTCTGGCCAACCGACGGCTCAGATCCCTTTGTGTACTCTATGAACATTGGCGGCAGTGCAGCCCACGGAGATTACGTCTTTGGGTGGGAGGGCGATTCGCTTCAGAAGGCCATGGACAATAGCTGCAACTTGAACAACGCGTGTCCAAAGGCAGGACTGACCACCCAGCAACCAGCCGTATATAACGCGTGTAAGAAGAAGCAGCAGGCGCCTGAGGATGTTGATGGATGTAAGTTTGAACATTCTTCTCACAAATGTGTGCATGCTAACTGTGGCTTGTAGGGCTCAAAGCATTGCCGCTTGGCGACAAGGCTATCAAGGCATAGGGGCGCCTCACGTTGTTCTTGTCGTGAAGGTTGCACTCATCTGATTCATTTAATTCATTTCGTGGAAGGTTAGGATATGAGCTGGTGTAGTTTGCCCTTGCGGTAGCACTCGTTTTTGTCAAGAATTTGTGAGAGATATGCAAAAACGTGGCTGTTGTTAGCTCTCTCTATGACTGCATGCGATATAAGCTGTAATTTTTTTTCGTCGATAGCTTGTGAAACAACACCAGATTATTCTCGAGTCAAGCCGGGAGAGTTCCTCTTCATGCCGTATTTTTACGTACATCCACATTGATTGGCCCCACATCATACTTTCATGATGCATACATGACGTATATATTCGCCTACGGTACGACGTTTGGCAAACAAAAAAAAATCAAAATTGCTTATGCTTCAAAAGCTATCACACATATGTACATTTATAGTCCTGAGCATGCAATCAGACCCTCAGTGCGGTCAAATTGCCCGTTTCCCCACCAACAACAGCAATGCCGTTTTTCTGCAAAAGCGCTGCAAAATTGGCGTTGGCGCCTGCGGAAAAGTCGTGTGTGAAGTAGTTGTACACATCGTGAACGGGTATGCTGGATGTATTGGACCCAGGGCTCGAAACTCTTGCTGAAGAACAGGCGTACCCCAGCCGCCTTGATTCTTTGGGATCAATACGCACCTGTCCCGAGCTTCCTGTGAAGGTAGTGCAGCCAGTGCATTTAGCCGTGAATTGCCAGTGTGTACCGTTGGACTTGTTGCCTTTGCTGAGAAGCGTATATGTTGCTCCGGAGTAAGATGCTGGTGTCGAGTGTCCACTTGTGGGAAATTAGCTTCTGCGCATTAGAGAGAACTAATGGGAGACTTACGTTGCCCAGCGGGAGGAAACAGTTGGTTTTTGACCGTTGGGATAGGAAACCGTGAGTGGGTTACGAACCATGCTACCTCCCCAGGCCAGTCCAGCCCAGCCAAGAGTGTTTGGTGCGATAACTTGGAGAACAATGTCGTATGGCTGGCCAGAAGGAACGTTGGCCGGAGTAGCAATGCGGTAGATGATGTTAGACGAAAGGGTTGCTGCCGCTTTGGATTCGGAAAATGTGAAGCCAGTCTCTTGATCGACGACAGTGACCGCACGCGCCTTTAGATGAGAGAGCTCTGACGATGGTCTCCCGGCCGCTGTGCTTTTTATTAGCCACTGTGGTTCGAGATGAAAAGCAGACGTCTTACCAAAACCTGCGAGCGCCGCGATACCGTAAGCTGTGCGCATCTTGTTATCGGTTCCAAAACCTGGAATTTTGATACCACAAGATGGTGCACTGGCGATTTCAAGTTATCACGCAGGTTATAAGGCCCTAGAAAACTTAAAAACTGACGGAGGTGGTACGTAGGAATAATAGAGCGACAAGATGACTTATTAGTACGACCTGCTATGCCAAGTGACCACCGTGCAATATACTCAATCCGGGTCTGTCGTAAAGCAGGCGGCGATGTACAAGGGGTATGTGCAAGATAGACCATTCTTAGAACTGAGTCTCCAGGTTCGGCTTCAATCACGTTTGATGTCAATCAATCTAGCCCGGTACCATGCAACCTGTGCGTAACCTAGAATGAAGATAATCATTTGGGGACAGGAGGAGGCCACAAGCACATGGCTGCTCATGATGGGAACCCTGTCTTTGCGGAAAACTGACCCTTTCTAGAAGTTCTGGGGTCATGGCTTGATGGCTAATGGGCATGTTTTGAGAGGTCAGTGAATTTATCCGTAAAGTTTATAGAGTGTAGGATAGATAGAACAAACGTCTCAGTGGATACAATAGCCGAAACCTTGCCACGCAACTACCAACACCAGTAAGGATGTGAAAACGCCAAAGTGCTTCGTTTGAAAGCCAGTAAAGATGCGTCAAACATTAAGAAAGATAAAAATCTTAAAAATGAGCTCCTATGCTCGCTGTTTTCATCTGATCAAGAGATATCACATTTTTCGTAGCCCTAGGCAGCACTGCAATGGATAAGTCATGGAACTATAAGGAGCACGATATTGCCGCTGTGAATGTTCCTCCCCACATTTTCAAATGTGGGGTGCATCTATGCATGTGGAGCTTGGTGTGGTTTGCCACATATCGCTTATGGCAGGCGAGGTCATAAAGGACACCGTGATCGTGTTATTTGAAGCAGGTAAAATAGCCCAGAATAGTCCCCGTAAAATCAGAGACGGACTTTGATTGAGAAGAGAGTGACCTTGTCCATGCTCATCTATCTTCGGCCCAGTGGTTGGTATTCCAAGAACGAAATAATAGACGGCTTTGTCTCAAGAAAGCTCCAGTAAGTACCGAGAGTAAGCTGCGAGTTGAACAGTGAGCTGCTAGGCCAAGGTGATATTGAGTTCGGCGAACTTCTGTCTCACAGAGGCCGTACATGACGACCATATGCAGTGTTGTGTGAGATGTTACCTCATAGTTTGGTGGCATTGGACCGCCGGCTCTGCTATCCAAAAGGACATGAACTCTTGGTTTTCTTTTCAGTTGACCGAGCAGATCGCAGTCACTATGTATTAGGTACATAGGCATCATAGACTATTCTCTTTCGGTGCAGTGTTCTAATATTCTCAGATAGCGCAACCAATCCTATAGAATAGTCAAGAGTAGCGGGTGCTATGTTAAAATCTTTTTATTTAAAGTAGCGGCCGCAAAGACGTCGGCTAGCCATTATGTCCGACGTGGCGCGCATTAAAGACATTGAAATATATTATTGGAAGGTTCACCAACTGGGAACACGATTTGAAATAGGAGGACATCCGGATCTGATAATAGATTTCATCAATTAAAAGAAGAGTTGAGCATCTGTGTGAATACTGACATGTACCTTGGAGGAGTTCAGGTTCAAACCGCTCGAAGAGAATTCGATTAGACTTATGTGAACGCACACGTCTAGGAATCTTGGGTATCCACCAATTGTGGTGCCTGGATGATCGTTTGGGAAAGTTGATTTGGTTAATCGGGTGAGTTAAATATTTACAAAAGTCCTGTAACTGCATACGGGGCCTCCTGAATATCTCTGAGACTTGTTCAATGAACATGTGCAATGGAGATAGTGAGTCGCAGTAGATAGGAGTAAGATTGGACCCAAGATTGTATCATCCCTGTAGCAGCTTTTGCGTCCGCTGCGCAAGCCAGCATATCGACTTTAGAACCTTCATCTTCGCTCGTTCTGAGCCTCCAAGTTTAGCTAACCAGCCAGCAGATCCAATCATCGCAGCGAGCGCTAACCCGACCATGCCATTGAATATTCTGGCTTGCCTGTCAGCGGCCCCTTGGACTTCGGAATACCGCATATTACTGAAGGTGACTCGCGAATACTGAGTGGCCCATCCTGCGCTAGGTACATATACGTATAACTTCTCTTCGATCCATTTGCGCAACAAATAGAGCGGCTTCTTGACATCGGATGCCATCTCTCGATAGTTTCCCAATGCGAGATCGTTGATAGCCTGAGCGTCTGGCGTACGCTGTTTCGAGTATTCGCTCAATGCCTTTGCTTGATCGTTGGGATGTGTATCAAGAAATTCAAAAAGGACGCGAACATCTTCTAGGCCTGCATTCATACCCTGACCATAGAAGGGAACCATGGCATGGGCTGCATCCCCGATGATGACCCCGGCGGTACCGTAATGATATGGCGAACATTTAATTGAGATAAGAGGCAGGTGGTCATTTTCCTTGAACTGCTTGCGAAGCTCATCCTCCGTGATCAGGTCCGGAACAACACCTGGGAATTTGTCATTGAAATATTCCACTATTTTCCCTGTCACGTCTAGCTGCTCAAAACTCGATCGCCCCAAGAATAGAGTTGAGGTAAAGGTCTTATCCAGGTTGGGTAAGGCGATAAACATCGAATCATCCTGTGGCCAGATATGAAGGTAGTTTGGAGGGAGCCGGAAGTCTCCATTTGTACCCGGTGGTACATAGAATTGACACCAGAGTTTGTCAATATATTCTTGTTGGTATGACATCGGCACAAATTTCATGAGATGGTACCGTGTAGCTGAATGAGCACCATCCGCACCTATCAAAAGGTCAAAACAAATTTCGATATCATCACTCTTCGCAGGATCGGTTTTGGTGCAATTCTCAAACCAAGCAAGTCTCTTCCTAAAGTCTACGCTGACTAGCTTGCGGTTGAAGAAGAATTTGACGTTAGGCATAGAGTCAAGATGGTCGAGAAGCGTCTTGTTGAGCGCTGTCCGGTCCATAGCTAATAAGTTCTGGCAGTTGTTAGTCGAAACTCGTAACAAAATGGAGTGTATTTACTCTGCCTCGAGCGTCATAGGCTTGTGCCTGACGCACATATTGACCCTGTTTTCTGACGTGGATCATCCGACCATGCATAGGAAAGGTTTTTGCAAGAACTGTATCTGCAAGTTCTGGTAGCCCAGTCCGATGGAGGGAGTTGATTCCCCGTTCTGAAAGTGCTAAATTGATGGACTGGGATAGGTTTGATGTGACCTCAGGGCTCCGCAGATCTACCTATATAATAAGTCACCGAGCAACTAGGCTTTGGAGTCTATTTTCGCTTGCCTGATCTTAGTTCATATATTTCCACCTCATTCCCACGCACTGCTGCGTAGAGAGCAGCAAGAGATCCTACGGGGCCGGCCCCAACAATGACAACCTTTTGTGGCATGGTGCCAAGAGGCTGAGAATAAAGTGAGTGTATATCACTAGCACACAAACAAGTCCAGGTATAGCGTTGAGCACTGAAAAACTGTCGGGCTACATATAGATCGGCGGCATGGAATTTGCTTGCGGTGAGTGCATGGTCACGGACGTAGGGAAGTCGACATGTGAATGAAACAAAAATGCAAGGACGCACGATGGAACTAAACAGGAAAGGACACACGCACGCGATATTCTCAAAACTTAGCTGAGTCATTCACTTTAGCGATGGGCAATTGGCGCTTGCGCCTCCTCGGCCTAGGCCTGGCCCTGTGCTGCGCCGATTCCGACGTGAATCTTCGGCTTTGCGATCAACAGAGCTCTTCACTGGACGTTTTGCGCGGAACTCGGAGCACACTTCAGTTGGCACTGTTTGAAACATTACACACATAGAAACGCCAAAGTATTTCTTCTCCCGCCGCAAACACTTCAAAACACAACCCGACACCTATTATGGCGACCTCGGACGCCCCGCGCAAATGCTCGAGTGAAGATTGCGAGAACGAAGCAGGTGCACTACAATGCCCAAATTGCCAAAAGCTCGGCAAAGAAAGTTATTTTTGCTCTCAAGACTGCTTTAAGCGCAACTGGGTACATAATAAGGAGTGTCAAAGATAGCAGGCAAAATTATCTAATCAACATGTAGAGTGAGCACAAAAAAGCGCACAAGTCACAAAACGGTATTCTTTCAAACGTCTTCACGCCCAAAGTAGTTTCTTACCCGGATCCAGTCACCGGCCACTTCAACCCATTTCCCACGTTCCCATACACCGGCGCTCTGAGACCCGTATACCCACTGTCGCCACGACGCGAAGTTCCAAAAACCATAAAACTCCCGGATTACTCAAAGGATGGCATACCACACTCCGAGCAGGTCTTCGTCAACAGAAACAAGATCGCCATCCTGAATAAAGAGGACCAGGAGGGTATGCGCAAAGTGTGTCGACTGGCACGAGAAGTGTTGGATATTGCGGCGCGCGCTGCGAAGCCTGGTGTCACCACCGACTTTATCGACGAGATTGTGCACAAGGCATGCGTGGAACGGAACGTAAGTGCAATCTCTTTAGATCAAAGCAGTGAAGGTTGACCATACACAGTCGTATCCTTCTCCCCTCAATTACGGCCACTTCCCCAAGTCAGTATGTACATCGGTAAATGAGGTCATTTGCCACGGAATACCAGATCAGCGAGTGCTCCAAGATGGAGACATCCTCAACATTGACGTAACTCTCTACCACAAGGGCTTCCATGGCGATTTAAACGAGACCTACTACATTGGCGACAAAGCACTAGCGAATGCAGATGCGGTACGGGTCACAGAGACATCAAGAGAGTGTCTAGATAAGGCCATCGACATCGCCAAGCCAGGCACACTCTTCCGCGAGTACGGCAATATTATCGAGAAGCATGCTAAAAGTCGGAATTGCAGCGTCATTCGCACGTACTGCGGGCATGGTATCAATCAGCTTTTCCACTGTGCCCCCAATGTTCCCCATTATGCAAAGAACAAGGCAACCGGGCAAGCAAAGCCAGGCATGTGCTTTACCATAGAGCCGATGATTAGTATCGGGACACACAGAGATAAGACCTGGCCAGATGATTGGACAAGTGTAACTCAAGACGGCTCTTTGACTGCACAATTTGGTAAGACCTTCTCCTGTGCAGCGCATACAATAGCTTACGTGATATAGAACACACACTGCTTGTGACGGAGGACGGGATTGAGATACTGACAGCCAGGTTACCAGATTCGCCGGGCGGTCCGGTACCGATGCCGACACCAGCGAACGAAGAAGTAACGGCAACCACGTAAATGATCAGCGATTCCGTACTAGCATCCTCTCCCATCAATAGAAGACATGGCTGCATGAGTGCTTTTGACATGCTTGACTATGAGAGGCTTGGTTGTGGTGTCATGTGAGAGAGATCTAAATGGCTTCTCTAGATCATCTCATCTTTAGGAAACGCATGTATTGATGGTTGAAACACGATAGATTCGACTTTATGATGCGAACAACTGGCCCATGCAATAGTCTATCAAACGGAACAAATTCCATGCTGGTGATTGCGCCGCCCACTAAGCTACACACAGTACTATTAGCGAGAGCCCTGACCATGTCTGGCCTCAGGAAGAAGCATCCCATCTCTCCGACCCAGCGTCATTCAAACAATCGCAGCCTGCTCGCCTACAATCCGAACACCTAGTCTATCAACGGGACCCTTTGAGGCTTATAAAATCTGTGCTCCTGCATCTATACTACGGCGTGCTACGTCATTAGTGCCAGCCCCGCCACGCACGAGCTAGCTTTCCGCGTCTAGCCAACAGCCACCTGCAAACACACGAGCGCATCCGAATCCCAACACACCACACTTCACTTCCACCTCACCCGCGCGCGCCGAAGCATTTACCGGCCACATCGCTACCAGTCTTTCCCCCGGCCTCTGTTACTCATAATACCTACTCGGACGATAAACTTTCAAAATGACGGGCGAAGCATGGTTGTACCTTTTGGCGGTGTTGATAAACGCCGTCAACCTCTTCCTCCAAGTATTCTTCACCATTATGTACAGCGATCTCGAATGGTTAGTTTTCTGTACTTGAACGGCTTTGCCCAAAGCCGATGCGCTATGTTGCATCCGAAGCAGGCGCCTTCACATGCACATACTAATTTTGCGACAGTGATTATATCAACCCGATCGATCTTTGCAACCGCCTCAACACCTACATCGTCCCCGAAGCCGCCGTACATGGATTCCTTACACTCCTGTTTCTAATCAACGGATACTGGATGGCACTGATTCTCAACCTACCACTATTAGCTTGGAATGGCAAGAAGTATGTCTCGTGCCATGTTTCAGAGATTCATAGATATAGACTAACGGTGACAGGATCTTCGAAAATCAACATCTCCTAGACGCAACAGAGATCTTCAGGAAGCTCAACGTACATAAGAAGGTCAGGAACGCCCGCACGAAACTTGTTAGCAAGTTCATGACACCTGCCATAATCTAAAGGCTGCACAAGTACAATGAGAAATATGCTGACTCTGCATAGGAATCTTTCATCAAACTAGGTTTCCATCTGCTTATGTTCTTCTTCTACCTCTACAGCATGATTGTTGCCCTCATCCGCGACGAATCTCACTAGACGTGGCCCACAGACCTATGACAAATGCCTTTGTCGACTATGGGCCCTAGTTCCCTAACAGTCGACTACGGTTGGAAAGAGAAGGGACCTCGAGCTTAGGGTGCCGGACTCATGTACACGCATTCGCAATTTAATGATGAATAGATCATGAGGAGGATCCGTCAGATCAGGGTATGCGGGGACGTATTGACGAGACGGGCCATGTCTCATAATCTCGGTGGCGGTGAAGACGGATAGACTATTTCTACGTTCGATGGTTTATGATACTCTAGCGTTTAAGTTGGTCTTGTAAATGAACGATTTCATCTCAAAATTTGGAGCTAGTTGTCTTGGCACTTAGTCATCACAGTTAGCTTAGCTTGAGCTGTCAACTCTTACCATCACGTACTCCTTGGAAGCTTGACTGACGAACATATGCGCACAAAGAGCACTCCTAACATCACCACTGGGTTTGCTTAGAACGTTCGTGCTGCCCATCTTTTTGCGCACGAGTTTGAAGTAAAGATATGGCCGGCAGGGTTCCTACTGGTTTTGCGGCGGAAACATACATCAGCGATCATACTTTTCGACAGGGACACCGAGCTGCCCAAAGCGGTAATGCGAAGAAGCGAAAGCGCGAGAGTAAAGGAGATAGCGGTATAGTCTCTGGAGCCGGATCGTATAAGGGTCCTTGGGCAAGATATGAAGAGGAGAGACCAGATGCTGCGTCGGATGACGAGTATGGCAGCGATGAAGAGGTGGAAATAATTTACGAAGAAGACGAGATCGAGGACAATCCAGCGGCTGCTCCAAAAAAGCTCGCAGGAACAGACTACCAGGACACAGAAGCGGTGGGAGAGACAAGCGCGTTCGTAGGCAGCCAGCAGCACGACTATCAGGGTCGAACGTACATGCATGTTCCAAATGGTATGTCGGAGAACTTAATAGACCAGGCAGATATGGGCTAATGTATCACAGACCTAGACATCAAGCTCACAGGCGACTTCGAGGCGAAGAATTATATTCCAAAGAAGCTCGTCCATACCTACAAGTACCACACCAAATCAATCACACAAGTACGCTTCATGCCAGATAGTGGCCATCTCCTACTTTCCGCATCGGCAGACTCGAAAATTGCGATCTGGGACGTTTATCATCAACGCGAGCTGCTGCGAACATACTCTGGGCACAACAAATCGGTCAATGACATTGACTTCAACCCGAGTGGTACCCAATTCGTATCAGCAAGTTATGATCGCTACATGAAGCTGTGGGACACAGAAACAGGCAAATGCTTGAATAAGTTTACGAGCGGGAAAACGCCCCATGTCGTGCGCATCAACCCAAGTACACCACATGAGTTCCTGGCTGGTATGAGTGATAAGAAGATTTTGCAGTACGATACCAGGAGTGGAGAGATGGTGCAGGAGTACGATCACCATTTAGGTCCTGTCAATACCATCACCTTTTGCGACGAAGTAAGTTTTCTCTGACTCACCGTCACAATTGCACACTGACATGCCATAGGATCGTCGCTTCATTACAACTTCGGACGACAAATCCTTACGCGCCTGGGAATATGGAATTCCAGTTCCCATCAAATTCATCGCCGAGCCGTACATGTTCAGCATGGTCCGCTCCTCGCCTCATCCATCAGGCAAGTACGTCGCGTTCCAGTCCTCGGATAACCAAATCACGGTGTACTCGTCGACCGACCGCTTCCGCCAAAACCGCAAGAAGAGTTACCGAGGACATAATGTTGCCGGGTATGCGCCAGACGTGGCGATTAGCCCCGACGGCCAATTCATCAGCTCAGGCGACAGTGGCGGCTATGTGTGCTTTTGGGACTGGAAGACTTGCAAGATGTGGCATAAGATTCAGGCCAGTGATTCACCGGTGCTAGCGGTGCAGTGGCATCCGAGGGAGACAAGCAAGTTAGTCACGGGTGACTTGAATGGTGTATTAAAGTATTGGGACTAGTCGCGCATTGTAAACATGATGATTGAGAGTTAGGAAACAACAATGATACCCAGGCAGATAAACTCGCCGGCGTTGCACAACAATATTGAGCTATTACTGTCATGACTTTCGAAAGAATCTGTTAGGCGAACCGCCACATAATATTACTGCCCAAATTGACTGCTCGCGCAGTATGGGTCAAATGCGCGATTGCGCAAATCGTGATTGCCACGGAGGACTGCTTACTATGATAGGCACAAACTGCTTGCACGTCGCCACGTGATGCACCGCCCCTCAGCGCGTTCAGCTGCGCCTCGGCCCTGCCCATCGGCCCACCGCTTGTTTGCCTGCACTTTGTCTTGATGTTTCCATCCTGTTTCCAACCGTCGTCATCTGCTCAGTCACCACCATCTCAATATGTGTTGCTCCCTGCCCTGTGATGAACTTTCCGAGGTTCGTTGACACCATGCTCTCTAGGCACCCATCCCTCTGGCCCCACATCTCGTCCCAGACGCGTCAAACCGGTGACCAAAACGTTCAACTCTCGCCCATTTATTCCAATTATCATAGGCGGGGCTGGGCAAACGTCACAGGTTCACGCGTCGCTCCAATCAACGCGTGTTGCTCATTGGCTCCACCTGATACGACTTGCATGCAGTGCAGTCATCCTTCTTCATCAGCGTGATTGACGCGGCATGCCATCTTCAGTTTCGCCCATATTCGGTCACCTTCCATCTGGCTCATACATATTCTATGACTCTTTACTTCCATACTTGGTTCTCCAGATGTTTCAGGTGGAGTCACTAGCAAATAATGTTGCCTGCTGCCTGATAGGCTCCTCACCAATGGTGCCTGAGGAAGCACACTGGCCGAGGCATAGCCACGCGTGAATCACCGCAATCGCGCATTTAGTGCTCAGGCACCATGTTAGGAGTTCCCCGATGAGAGCGATAGAGCAAACAATGCTATAGTTTGTAGGTGGCGGCCTCAGGAGTCTGCCTGGAATATAAACGCCATCGAAGTAGGTCTTTTGTCTTTCTTTCTTTCTTTCTTCACAGTCACTCAATCTACAGTCATATTCATTATTCTCAGAAAGAGTCACAGTCGTGGTCATCCGCTCAGTATCAGTCAACATCTCATTTGATACCGCCCTTCTTACAGTCAAGGATTCTCTAAACATAGTTTCCATCGCCACGTCCTTCGTCCACAACAATATTGAATTTCCACATTCGCGAATCAAAGCTGGCACCTGAATACCTTAGAACACCTCTTTACCAGTCAATCACCATCAAGATGTCTTCGAGCACCTACTCGTACGTGCAGACCAACAAGGGTGCCTACACTTCCCGTCCCTCGGCTTCGTCAACCAGTATGTTGCCTATGCACGCATTGACAAATCTTCGAGCATGATTCTAACATCAGCCAGCATACTCAGCCGCTTCATCATCCAGTCTCTACGCACAGTCCGGTAACTCGTCACGGAGCAACCGTTATGGTAGCAAGCCGCCAGTCATCCACAATGGTGGTGGCCAAATCAACGACACAAATACATCATCAAGCGCCCCGAACGGCGGCTACTACAAATGATTAGCTTCTTCACTGCCTGCCTCGAGGCATAAGTGAGATGCTCGCTTGAATGGTCCTTTTAGTCATGGCATTGCAGGAGTTCAACCACATGGTCTAGCGTACACTGTTTTTGGCTGTTTCATGGCGCAATATGGGCACAACGGTTCCAATGGCATATTTTTCCTTCGCTGGGTTTCGCAGCGTCATCCTCAATGAAGGGTCGCTGGGTCTGAGGTTCCTGAGCTTTGCAAAGTTGAACCTCCCCTTTTCTTCCTTCCACCATACCCCTTCTTGAGTACTGGTTTTTCCCTGTAGTATAATAACAATATTGTTTTGTCAAACTCTGATCATTACCAACAACTTGATGAAGTGAGGTCAAAACAAGGCCTGGCATGCTTGGATGATGTGCATCGTTGACGTATGCTGACCCAGCCTTATGCAGGTCCGCTACTCAACCACTCATCGATGAGCAAGGCATAATCCGCACTTCATGTCGGGTCGTCAGGCTGGTAAGCCCGGAGTGAGGTGCACATCATCAAAACCAAACAAGGCGTTACCTGATGACTGTGTGCTTCTGAGCACAGATCAAAGGCTCGCCACTGCATAGAACAAGCACGCACAAGGGCGTCAGGTCCGAAAGTCAAATGCTGAGTATATCCTGAAGGTTCAACACAACAGCTTTGTAGATTGGAATACCATACCAAAAAATACCCCAAAAGTTCCACAGAGCAAATATATCCATTTGATTTCCCAGGCGCTATGCCTAATGACGAGGTAGCGGTATTTTCCAAGGTTGTTGTATTTTGTGCACAACAATGCACACAGCCATGCCAGATTTTGAACGATTCGCTAGTAATTACTAATGCTCAAAGATGCTTATTGGCATGCGTAACGAGGTATGTTAGTGTTGGCGGCAATTGGAAATGATTGGAAGAGCGCATGATGAGTTGGTAGAGGAGTAGCCAGTGCGGTAGGAGGCTATGTGGTGAGACAGGGGTGACCTGGGAAAGGGCAAGCACTTGGACACTTTGATTAAAATTTAAGAAATAGTTGAGACCTTGAATGATTGGATTTTTTAATACATTCCAGGTATTACTTCATGAAATTCGCCGACTACCTATAGACAGATGGTTTTCCTACCTTATAGGCTCCTTAGTAATTAAGCCTTGGAATATAAGAATACCATTGTTGAGGTGGACTGATGACAAAATCAGGAAATCCGAATAGATTATCGCTTCTTAATTACTTCTTGTAGCTACTCTACGAGTGGTGATGAGGCTTTCAGGTACTACTGATTAGGTTTTCCTCGGCACATGGTGATCTGTTGACTCAAGCTTGATATGGTCAACATAACGTATTAACCACACCTTATTCATGTGTACTATAGTGACTCCTTATACGGCTTGCATTATGTGAAAGGCTCAGATATTCACATTTTGACCTTTGAATCACCTTTTCTGGTCAATGACCCGTTCACGTCACCGTTCCAATACAAATTTACGCGAATCGCTTTGTTGTTATATATGTCTTTGTTCCATTACTCACTATTGCCAATCTCTTTGTCAAGCGCTACCAACAAAACATTCTCAATCGAACTGCTAGTTTCCACTAATCTCCGCATGTCAATAATTTATCATCACTCCCCATATTAGAGTCATTGTCTCAAACGTCACCAACAGGAGACCCGAATTTATTCTCTAATTTCAGAACAATATATCACCAGAAACCATCAACAATGAAGCGCCAAGCTTATGCTATATTATCGGCAATTTTTGTGATACTCGATTTCGTTGCGGCTTCCCCAATCTTAGATGTTTGTAAGCAAATTCCAATAGTCGAATATAGTCACATCAGCTTACTGACTATGATTAATCTAGACCAAAAAATCGGCAACGCGACTTCATCGTCGATCTACGCTCGCCAAGATTCCAAGATCATTCTCGAGTTAGGTACAGCTTCCGTAAGCGTAGGTACCCTCATCAACGGCGCGCTATATGACGCAATATATAAAGCACTGCAGAATGCTTGCCCGAATTCTCAAGATAAGGAGTGCAAGTCATCATCTGCAATCAAAATCAAAATCTGGGTAGTTAACCGTAAAGGCACATTCCAAGAACCTATGTACGTTTGGGTCGAATGGTTCAAATGGAACGGCAACACCAAGCTGTACCAAATCTTAATCGGGGCCGTAGCTGGCGCGATTGAGAGAGCTGCATACGCGCCTAACTGCCATGAAGATGAATTCAGCCAAACCAAAGACTTCATTGAATTCGGCACCTTCTGTCGCACGACTAATCGTGTCGCTATTATCTTGCCAAACGACAACTTTATCAAAGTCACGCTCAGACCTACCAGTGCTCCAACTGGACGCTTTGATTGTAGTCGGGTTCATGAAACGGCGGGGATGTATGTGGATAGTCTGAAGAAGGAGATACAACAGGCTGCTTCTCTAGGGGATTTGTATGTTGACCACGGCTGCACGGCCACTTCTAACATTGGCTTTTCCTAAAAGCTGTTGCTTCCGTATCCTGTTTTTATGTACATAAATTTCGGGTCCTTCTTTAGTCTCAATTCCGATTAAATAAATAAATATGGGCAGGGACCACGATCTAGTGGCATAATGCTAGTCCCTAGGTCGCGAGACGCACCCCGTCGCGAGACAATCTGTAGGCGCTTTGAGTTTAAGCAACTCTTATCTTCTAAGCACAATAAATTTACCTGCGATCTTCTTTATAAATCGCCTTGGGCCTGCCCTAAATCACAGTTGTCCTGATAGATAAAAAAAAATACAGTGGCATTGAGGCTTGCAACCCTAACTAATAGAGCAGAATACTCTCTTGCACAACAATCGGGGCCCATGCTATACAGCACTGCCCTAGACCCCTAATAGGATCTTGGATTATTAGACTAGCTTTGTTTGCATAGGCTTCTAAATGTTACTATAAGGGGAAGAAGTTACTCTCAGCCTTGTGGCAATCATGGCGCGCATATTCGTGCGTGGTTGCTACCCGGGTCGGTACTTTCGATCAAAGCAGCATCCTGATCTGGCTAATGTAGGTTAGAATGCTTGTGCTTGTAGCCGTGCAGGCTTATGGCTGTGCTGACGCCTCCAATGATTGCTAATCAACAAGCACCTGAATTCGAGAAAAGCGCCAGCGTAATTACATAGTACACAGACTACACTGCTCCCGGCTACTTTCTAGAGCCCTCCGCATCCAACTTCAGCTCACTATTGACGGCTCAATTGAGCTATTGTGCTGCTCAGAATCGTAGGGTAAACATTTAGTACCACGCGGAGCCGCTTCTCAACGCACTTTACTGATTATATGGAATACGTGCACATAGTGTGTGACTTCCTAGGACCTATTGTATCCTTAGACTTGCGTTGCTAATGCCTTAAGATCATATTTGCTCGGTAACCATTTCGGTATCTACGTCTTTCGCCTGCGTCCTGCATCTCCATCCTGCGTCTAATTACTGCAACAACGTCGAAACATGCGCGTAGACCCTTCAATCTGTGCCAACATCCCTTTGCGAAGTGGAAAACATAAAAACTTGCGCATTTATACGATCAACCTTTACTTACATCGGTGACTACGACAGAGCATGGTTTGGCCAGACAACCGACATGAGGAAGTATATGATTTGACTGTTCAGGTTCTAAATAGACTCCTGCAACGAGTTCCGGACGAAAGGATATATCCGCTGAAGACCACCACTGTGTATTGTCTACAGGCTGCCTGTATGTTCGATCCTATCTATATAGCCTTTACAAGCGTCCTGATTTGTAGACCCTAATCTAAATACAAGAAGCGCTGTGTAAGCTGTCGACCCTCCCTTAGCTATTGCTTTCCCTCTTAGAAGGCTGCCTTCCGCAACTCTCCAATACAAGAGATCAATGGTGCGCAATAAATCGTTACGTTCTCCTTTTCCCCCTTGCTATACTTGTCCTCCCCGAGAACCGAGCTGGCCTTTATCTTGGCGAGGTTTCCTATCGCCTTGAAATTCCCTGTCTAGGGCCTCGACACGCGACGTCGCCTGCTAGGACCTGTACAATAAATACAGGTCCAAAGCAATACCCGAAAGAACAAATCAAGATCGTGCATGTGTCGGCGTCCCTTAATCAGCTATCCTTGATCGCACTCTGATTCATCCAACGAAACCGCTGTTGACAGGCCTAAAACACATCTCGGAGAGGATTAATGTTATGGGTATAAAAAAGCGGTTGGTTGAGAGGCCCATTCCAGCGTCTAAAAGAATGGCATGATGACAAAACCCGAATGAAGGCTTGCATTTTCGGTGTAATAAACTATTTCCTGTTCACATATTCCAATAATCTGGGTCATCGATTGCCACACGCTTTGCTGCTCTCTCTTCTTGCTCGACATGCCTTGCTTCATTATCAGAAGTAATCTCTTCTGGAGGTGTTTCTGGCCGCCTTCTCTTAACTCCAGGAGCAAGTACATGCTTGCCAAGTGACTCCCTCTGGTGGAATCGGACCTCCGCCGAGGTAAAGAATTCGCAAAGCTGTTGAGCAGAAACATTCAATTCTCGATTTTGGTCACCAGTTTCATCTCGCGCCAGTCCTTGATAAGTAAAATCGCTGAGGTGGAGCCGTAGACCTGGATGGTCTGTGGGACCTCCGTGCTCATCACGGAATATATGCTGATTCCCTATTAGAGGAGGCTGCGATGTAGACATCGCCATGTGCCATGCCGTGAGAAAGTCGGTGGTAGTCGCGAGAAGTGTCCCCAGTTTCCGCCTCCGTTTGGTTGACCCAGCAACTACGCCAAGCACAACCTGGAGAGCTCATTACCGCGGGAGCTCAAGGTGGTATGTACGTGCAACTTTCCGGGCCTGATCTTCCGAGCGCGTGCATCGCCTCGTAGATATGAACCACACGCTTGGCTTCCTGAGGAAAAACCAAGTTCTGCGATCGTGCCCCCTAGATAGGATCAAATGCATTCAACCATAGAGTATCAGTACAGGTCCATCTTTTCCAAATTGGCTATTTGCTTGACGAGGACACATTCAGGCCTTCGGGGCTCTAAAATACTTGACCCCTTCCAGTACATCAAATCATAGCTCTTACCAACGTCTCCTATGCCTTCTGATCTGCCTCATAATCTACCGCCATCGCATCTTTGACCCTGACTCTACGAATCAAATGCTCACGCAAAGCTGCACCTCTTGCACTTGCCTCCAGCGTTACATTACCCGCTCCGTCATGAGTGCGATCCCACTCTTCGATTTCCGTATTGGGCACCTTCGTCAATTTATGTGTTACGCTTCCATCACCCTTGCTAACCAATGTCTCTGTGCGAATCCGATATTTACCCCATTTTGGAAGGATTTTGATCCAGAACACATAGTATGTCCCCATCGAGAAGAAAAGACCAAGCCCAACGGCACAATAAGTGGCGTACCAGAACGAGTACTTGGGCGTCTTTGGGGGGAACCAAGGCATAACCAGGATGAAAAGACAGCTGGCTGCGGAGAGGATAAGGGCGGAGTGCCAGGCCTGGAAGGGCGCAGGTGGTAGTCCGGTCTTCTTCCGTTGATAACGAAGCCAATATATGCCAACAACCATGAGGAATATGTACACGCTGTCAGGATAACTGCGTAGATCAACAAGGAAGTCGAAAGCATTGCCAAACGGAATTGCAATAATAACAATACTTGTCAGTGCCCATTTTAGTAGGATTGGAGCAAAAGGCGTGCCAAAAGGGCGAGTAGACGCCCAAACATGGGGCCAAAGAATCATGCCTTGCCGTGCACATTCTCGGATTTGACGAGTTGCTCCAATGGTAACTGCGATGGTGTTTCCTGCTGCAGATATTGCGATGAGGGCTGGCAAGCCACGGGCGTGTGTCGTGCCAAATACTTTTTCAAAGAAGAGGGCTGCAGCTAGCTCGCCAGAACCACGAATCTCGGCTGCAGGCACAGCAGCGAAGTAGGCTACATTTGTCAGAACGTAGAGTATGAACACGATCAGCAAGGATACCGGTGCAACCCGCTTCAAAGATCTAAAAGGGTCCTGCGTGTCCGATTAGTATTACGACCATCTCTCGTGTGGGCAAACATACTCTAATCTCGTTGACCACGTTGAACGCATTTTCGTATCCTTTGTATGCGAAGTTGATACTAACTAGTGCACTTACGATACCGTTTCCATTATCTGTGATCTTATCAAAGGAGTTGCTGAAGTTTTGCTGGGGATCCTTGACTGAAGTTCCACCTCCAAGCACCACAAAGCCAGTGATGACGATAAAGAGCAAGATGATGAGTTTTACCGCTGCAATGATGTTCGACAGCCTCATTGACCAACGCGTTGAGACCAGGCATATCAAGGAGAGGAAGGTATAGGAAGCCATGGCAAGGCCCTTGTTCTCCCACTCGGTTGCCTGGTGACCAGCAGCGCGAAAAATGTAGCGAGCGAGGACGACGGCGTTACTGCTAGCGAAGGAGAATGCCACAGTAAAAAATGCGTAAGTTACTGGGAAGAAGAAGGCTGGTTTTGGGTAGGCCTGCTCTAGGTACGCAACTTGGCCGCCGGAACGATTTGGGAAGAGTGAGGCGTATTCGAGATAGATGGCGAGAGCAGCTATAGCTAAATCAACCACTTGCACCCTCGCATAGTATGGATTGAACTTACCAGCCGCGAGGATACCACCAAAGATCCAGTACAGTATACTAAGTCCTACACTTTCCAATGCTCGGAGAATTGATCCCGCTAGGTGATATTAGCATCAACCTTGTCTAAACTCATCCTGACTTGGCGGGGAAATACTTACGTGTACTGAATACACCGGTTCCTACCATCTGGCTGACATTGAGAAATAAGATGCCAGCGAACCCAACATGATAGCCCAGAGGCGAAACTTGCTCTACTGGTGCTCCATCACCGTCCTGGAACACTTGTACGCCTTCGACAATAACTTGTTCGCCAATCTGGGCGTTCTTTTCTCTCACAAATGCTGCATCAACATCATCTGAATCGCTGCCCCAGAAGAGCTTCTTCACATGTGCGATTGTAGCCATGGTGCAAGGTTGGCCGGTTCAGAAGAACCTAGAGTGTCAATAGCGTGAACCTCTATCATGATACGGTTATCCGCAGAGATAGATATGCTGTGCGTACTATCTGTGCTTCATACGATGTTGCATGCATTCAAGTGTTGGGCTATGACCAGGTTTTATGGCGTCATCGGACAAAGTGCGACACTCAACATATGTCGAGAAACAACCCAGTGGACGCGTCAGAACTTCGATAACATCATTCATCTAATTTAGAAGGTGTCAAGATATTAGTCCACAGTGGCACAGCGCTTGTTGGAACATGCACCTTAAACAACGCCATGCATGACGGCCTTCGTATATACTCGCGGGGTGTCCATGGTACCTTTCCATGCATCGTACTTTGGGATGTAATTTGTTGACTTGAAATGCTCGAATATATTGGAGGATAAGGTGCAACGACTTGGATTGGTAGTACAATCACCCGCTTTTGATGTCTAGACATTTGTTACTAGAACTTACGATTGCAAGTCAGTTCAGGCTAGGCTAAACTTCGGTTTTCTTGATCCAGATACTCCAATAGTTTGAGAACCAAGTCGGCTAGTGGTCTTCGCGTACGTATGCTTAGTGACTACGTGCTTTAGGATCAGCATTCGTGATCAATGTTGGCCAACCAGGGCCAGCGAAGCATTTCTCTCAACTATTCAAGTTTCCAAGTTTTTTTAATTGGAATAGTGGTGCTCGAGTCAGGAGTCTCCTTTTGATTCCCTGTTGTGGCGAGGATAGAGATAGGTATGCTCAGAAATGAGATTTCAATTCTTGATCATGGATAAGCGCTCATTACCCCACCGTGCCATTAGCTTTCATACTATTGCCACTACTCCTTCCACCCAAGCTCTCAGTGATGTAGGGAACCTGATCGAACACTCAGGTTACATCTTCGGCACCAGTACACTATGTCCTCTACCGAAGTTTCGGATTCGTCTATACTACTCAGAAATGGTCTCGATTACCGTTTGAGACTCCTGGTTTCTGGTGTAGGCCTCGATTTCCGACACCCCAGTCGCAAAGCTTAGCGCCCGCATCGCGTCGGGATTCAGAATTCACGGGGCCAGCTTGCTCGCTTGTTTGCTTGTTTGATCGCGTCGTCTCTCTGCCTCCTAGCCCAATCCTTCGCGTTCCTGTACGCTGTTGCGCCTTGACGGAAGACCTCGGGATTCCCTGTCATCTCCCAAGTGTTTAGCTGAGTCGTATAGTACTCTGGTGGGCTTCTAGGTACGTATGGCGGACCAACATGGCTAGTAAACATTTTGAGTTGTCCGCCATGGTAGATCGGGGTCACGGTAGATGCATTCTGGTCATAAACGTGCTCATCTCGTTGATACGATCAGAGGCTGTGCATACCCCTCGCTCCTAACGTGCCGTCGTAGTACGCTTGTCGTCTGGCCACCGCTATCGTCCCATCCGGGCCTTTAACTTCCAGGAAGAAATTTGGCAGCATTGAAAGGTTGTGTTGGGTGGAAGGAATGATCTAGTAGTAAAGATCCTCGCGTACCTGTCGCTGGAGTTGCTTAGGGCAGGCACCGTAATAGACGTCTGGATGGCCTGGGGTAAGCGTACCATCCGTAAGAGAGCCGAGGTTGGTAAAGGAACGCCACCTGAGCGACGCCTGGTATCTTTGATACTACCTTCAATATAGGGGATAACCATTTCAGACACTTATTTTTCCTTAAAAGTGTGTTTATCTGCTTTTGAAAACTTTCAAATTCTCTAGGGGGGAAGTAGGATGAGACAAGAGATGGTCGGGGTTGCACGAACATATGTTGAATTTCATCCCAATTATCTGGCTTAGCAGGGACGCTGCCGTCAGGGTATTCGTACGCATTAGGGTAGATAACATTACCAGTGAGGTGTTGGCTTAGGGGGAGTGGTGCCTTTGAAAAAGCAATCTGTGGAACATCCTGAATCATTTTATTCCGTTTTACAGTTGTGTGTAGCGCTGACAAGGCTGATGCTCTATGGAGAGAAGACCTTCCAAGCGGTATGACGCTGGCTACAAAACCATGGACAAGGATTTACTAGGATATTACTCCTGTGCCTAGAAATCCTAGGAGGAAGCCTACCCACCGGCATGGCCCCATCTTCGTGCTTACGGCCACACCTTTGCTCGATGTTGGGGCAGCTACACCACCGATCGTGTTGGATATCTTCCAATCCCCAGGGCGCGCAGCTTGAGTAACACTTGCTTCGAATCCCAACCCTGATCGTGGTAGCGTCACAATCGCCGAGGCAGTTGTTACTGTCGCTGTGACTGCTGTTCCACTTGAACTCACGGTGATGAGTGTTTGTCCAGCGGCATTCGAAGTGATACCGATAAACGTGGCTGCATCACCTGTGCCGAAGCTCGTTGACAGTCCAGGAGTAAGCGTCAAAGTTGCGGAACCAGCAGTTATTACGCCGCCGATTGGGAGAATTGTCTGGGGGGCTTGAGCTGCATTGATATTGGCGCCGCTCACTGCCTTGGGGCCCGGAGTGACTTGCGCAGCGTTTTGAGTCTGGCTACCAGCAACGGGAGATTCGGGTAAGATGGCCTGTGGTTGTACTTGCGGCTCAGCTATCCTAGAGAGAATGTCCGTGAGGAGCGTGTTCCTTGAGGTGTCTTGCGCAGGTGCATCTGGCATGCTCCCAGCTCTTTCACTATAGCTGCGAGTTATCGATGCCGGCCGAATTGCATTGTCGCCATTTGCCCCACGTTCCGGCGTGCTCTTCGGTATAGCGTTTGTTTGAATGTTAAGGACTGTGGGTGTCCACGTTGTCAAAACACGTGGGGGGTTTTCATCAGATATGGGGGTTGCTAGAGCATTTCCAGTAGTAGTTTCCCAGCCGTCTGCTGTGGGAAGCGCAGGAATACGGAAGGCAGGTCGGTTACTGTCGTTTGGGTTCACGTCGAGTTCGGTCGGGTCGTCAATCGGGTCAACGGGTGTAGGCGATGGGTTGAGTTCAAGCCTAGTGGCATTTGCGACTTGTTCATTTTCTAGAAGAATCAGTTTTATTTGCTTGAACAGGCTTTGACATCAAAACATACGTGGGAATGCGGCGACACTTGTTGTAAGAAAGAGGAGCGACAACAACTCAGGAGGCAACATTGCTGGCTTGAGGAACTTGTGACGTGCGGTGAACGGAAAAGACGGCGGGCAGCAAGATATGCAGTAAATGCTGCCCTCCTTTCCCCGTTGTCATTTCGGCCATTCTCACGACGCTATTGAGATTTGAGGTTTTGGTGGTCTAAGGATCCATCGTGTGGCTTGCACGCTTGGTCCAAAACATAAGGACTGGAGAGAACGCCCCCGTTGCCAAGACGTCAATCTTGTTCGCTCCGACGCCCACACGCGCTGGTTCGCTCTGTGCCCACGACCAGTATTCGATCTTCACGTTAGCGGCACCGTTGATTCCCCAAAGCTACCGAACATAATTCCTTGCTGCTGTCTTCCGCATTTTTGAGCATAAGAAAGCCCTAAAAATCTGCGGGTAAATGCACCTTCTCTTCTGGGAAGGAGAAAGCTCGAGCTCCACGACTCGGGTAACGAGGAATCCTGCCGCTCCCACTGCGCAATGCACGAGTGACGGCAGGAGACGAGGTTAGACTGAGGCGTGACGGGCTTTGCGTTTTTCACGCATGTCAAATTCGACATGTGCATGTCCAAGAGTGCAAATATGAGTGGACAATCGTCAGCTAGGTAGGTAGATAGGTAAGGATTGCTTCGAGTCTGTGGATCCCAGCCCCATCCATGCCAATATACACGGCTATTTCGGTTCCGGTAGCGCATATCTATTGACCTCACTCCTCTGGCTTCTCGAGTTCCTTCGCGATTTCCGTGCCTCTATTCCATTCCCATCGTATCTTATCAAACGTAGCTAGGTAATGGACGCGACTGAACCACCGCCGTCCGTCTTCTGAGCCATGGCAAAACTATGGCAACAGCTGGCCCTCGGTCTGAGTCTGTGCCTGCTTGTTTCGGCTGCAACGAACAATACAACCCCGGGGAAGCCCTTGAACATTCCAGCAAGTCAATTTTGGTATTATGACCACCACATCCTTTAGAAATTTAGATACTTATTTGTCGAAGGGATGGTAGCGACGGGCCATGGTCTACATTCCGTATCGAAGTGGGCGGTTCCACGGCACAACAGATCCGAGTACTGCCAGCGTCTAGCCAATCTTCATCATTACTCGTTCTCAACGAAGCATGCGACAACGTCGCTGCTGCAGCCAGAAAGACCTGCTCAAACGAACGCGGCAGTATCTACCAAAGAAATGATTCTAGGACATGGAAAGAGTTCGGACTGTATAGCATCGATACGTATTTGGAAAAGCGTGTTGGTTTAGCCGCAGCGGGGTTCTTTGGTTTCGACGATTTGACTCTGGGCTGGACTGGTGATGGGCTGCCTACTCTCACCAATCAGAGCATTGCGGGCGTTATCTCGCCCTTATTCGAGCTGGGCAGTTTAGCACTTAACCCCAGACCGGTCAACTTTACGAACTACAACAGTCCCATACCTAGCCTACTTCAGAATCTTCGTAACATGCCCACGCCTATTCCAAGCCTATCATGGTCATATACAGCCGGCGCGTATAATTTGGCCCCGAAAGTCTTTGGTAGTTTGGTGCTTGGAGGGTTTGACAGCACTCGCTTTGAGCCAAATAATCTCACATTTCCATTCGGGGCAGACATATCGTTAGACCTCCAGGTTGCCATCCAACGGATTTCGGTTAACGGCACGAGCGACGCTTTATTGAGTGGACCTATAATCTCGTACATCAGCACGCTTATCCCCGATATATGGCTCCCAGTCGATGCCTGTAACCAATTTTCGAAAATATTTCGTCTGACATTCAACGAAACCTCAAAAGACTACTATATCAACAACACGATGCACCAGCTGAACTTGAACACCAATCCTGTTGTCACCTTTCAGGTGGGTCCGGATGCATCAGGGCCTTCCATCAACATCAAGCTGCCGTATTGGAATTTCTACCTAGCTACCCGAAAGGCAGACTTGGGCCCTGTAACAGCAAATGGAATAATGCGGTTTCCGATTCAGCGCGCGTCGAACGACACCCAATATATTCTTGGTCGCACTTTCCTGCAAAGCGCTTATCTATCGACTGATTACGAGCGTCAGCGTTTTAATCTATCCCAGGCTTTATATCCGTCTTCTTCTATAAAAGAAAATATCATCGCAATATTACCACCAGGATTCTCGACCCAGCAAGGAGATGCCAGCCCTTCGAACGACAGTCTAGGCGCAGGAGTAATTGCTGGCATCGCAGTCGGTATAGTAGCTTTGATAGCATTTGTTTCAGCAGCCATATTTTTGTATCTCCGAAGGAAGAAATCAAAGAAGAAGGATTTCAAAGAACTTGAAGACACAGATGCCCGAAACATGATGGCGCATGAGATGAGTGGTGATGGCAAGAAACACGAAGTGCAGGATGGGACGGGGATGAAGCATGAAATGGCAGGGGACACAGATCCAAGACTGGAATTATCTGCATGTGCAGAGCAGCAAAAGCCGGTGGAGGCCGCGGACACACCCATAGCGATTTATGAGTTACCCGCCAATGAAAATAAATGGGCTGAGATGGAAGGAGAAGGACACGTGAAAGAAATGGGTTGATGGACTTATGTTCAAGAGCATCGAAAAAACCCCAGCTTCACAAGTTCACGAAGACCATGACACAGATGCAACATTCGCCAATGTACGAAGAACGAACAGGGTCGACAAGACGCTAGCTATGACATACTAATCTGGTGCGGAAAAAATTGACTCGACGTTCGAAGCTAAGTTACTCTCCATGTGGAGAAGGCAAACCCATGTTTGTTGATTTAATGTCATCGTCTGATCTATCGATGGTGTACATTCCCAGGAATAAGGGTTTTCGGTTGCGATGATTTGGAATCAAGCAATCAAATCCCTAACGATCATACACACGGGCTAGGTGGTGCTATATGGTGGGAAGTGAGTCGCGACAAGCTGGGCACAGCGTCGCTGATCTCGGCTGTAAGTCTTGCTTTCCGCATTCGCAGTACATACTGATGCTGCCATTGCAATTTGCCAAAAGTGTCGGAGGTGTCGGATCTCTTGATCAGAGCCGCAATTTCTTACAATATCCCGTTTCTAGATATAATAATCTAAAGGCGGCAACGCCGGGCTTGCACCATTAAACTACATAAATCATGATAGCACAAAGCACAGGCTCTGTTGCGGACGATACTGAAAGAGGGTAACGCTGTAGCTACCTATTGCGAATGTTGTTTTATTAGCTGGCATCAGTTTCAACCCATAAATACCAATTTTTTATCATTTATACTTAGTCTCCATACCAAATAACATACACATTCCTATAACTAGTGCATGAAGAGATCCTGACTTCGCTTAGTCCTGTATCTGAGCTTCTTCAAAGTAATTTATAAATCAGTTGCATTACTAACTTGATAACCAAATTATTATCATTCGTTTCTTAAAATCTCGAAAGCAGTTAGAGGCATAGGCACTAACGCCGGGGTTACTCTTGAACATAAAGCTGGGAATAAAGACTACTCTATTGATTGAAATATCTCTAACTGTTACGGGGAGCTCTATTTATTGCTACGAGCTACTCTACTAGCTATCTACTAATTGGTAAGATCCCTACCAAGAGTTAAGCTCCTACGGGGTATTGACATGGTGGAACGCATCCCTATCAAAGTCCGGCCAATCAACGCTTTGGGTCATGCTTAGTCTCGGACTCTAATTCGCCAAACCCCGACAGGGATGCGAGCCGTTTTGTAACACCCTGTATGTAAGTGTCAGATTGGACCATCAGTCCAGCGGCATCTGAACTCACGAGAATCGACGCTAGCATCGCGCCAGCCGCTGAGCTAGCAAACCAGCGGAGTCTCGGTGCATCTGGACTCAGTTGAGTGAGCGCCGACCCAAGAAGCGGCGCATCCCTTGCAAAGGCTCAACCCTTACAAAGGCAGAGGGAAGAGCCAGAGCAATCAATCAGTTTACTCACTCAATATTGACTCAATTAATCAATTCCATCAAACCCTCAATTTTGACGTTCCAATCTTTTATCACCGTTATTTATCACCGTCTTGCACCACTCTCAGCAAACCGCGCACAGCCACCAAAACCCCTTCAAATCTGACAGTAAGGAGCCTAACCACATCCCATTCATTCCTAAGCTCGTTTCTCCCGTCACATAAGACTAGCGGTTGCCTAGACTCGTGATGGCGGTCAACAAACGCACGAACAACTCTTTCTCTAAACAAAGCTGTGCAGTCTCAAGCCCACCACCCTACCAGCACCATTATGGACGAGATTCACACCTGGACAGACTCTGTACCGCCATATTCCGATAGCTTTAGTATATCTGAATGCAATTTTTCTCCTCGACCGCGCCTGAAACAAGCACACTGCTCCCCAAATCCCGATCGACAAGTACGCCCGAGGCTTGACCCATCGGCGCAATCGTCTGCGCAAAATTCTTTCGAGATGGATTCAAGTACCGATGCATATTCTGTTATCTCTCTTGACCCAAGGGGGGAGCTGGAAGCAAAGAGTCCGTCAATGAAGCGCAAAGGCTCGCAAAGTCCCGAGCGAACCCAGCGGGTTTTGCTCGAGCAAGGGAAGCCTCCAATTCGTACCCGACAACCACATAGCACAAGTCCAATAGCATCGTTGGATAAACTTCAAGGCATACTTTCCGCAGATTTCTCTGATATCTTCATCCCAACATACTTTAAGGTGCGTTGCTGTGCTTTTTATTTGCTTCAATGCACTGAAGGCTGATCAGTGCCTGCTCTAGGATCGCCTCCGCCAAGCGAATCCCAGAGTATTTAGGAATGCTATCCGCTCTCATATGTTCGACCAGTCAAGCGAAACACAATTAGATCAGGCTGGAATAGAGAAGCTGGAGTCTCTATGGGGTCGAGTGCAACGCATTCATACAAGGGCAAGACGATGCAACGATAACAACAAAGATGAGAATGCTTGGGCGAGAGTTGTGTGGGAGGCTCTAGAGGCAGTGATCGAAGATAATGCCACATGCCTGAAAATCAACAGCATGTAAGTGGTATTGCCGGGTTCGGGCACTGATGCAGTATGGCCAACATACAAGCTATCTAGTCAGTCACAGAATATCCATCCCGACTTCTTACCTATTGGTGCTTCCGGACTGACTGTATCAAAAAAAAGCGGACTTCGTGCTTGCATTTTGCGGAGACAACGACGACGACGACGTCCGCGGAATTTACGAGAATTTTAAGTCGGATAACAAGGGTATCACGCTTAGTCCGATGGTAGATGCATACACTTCTGGGCTTGCTCTCGCATGTGCTATATAGCTAAAAGAAGCGGGGGGGAAGGCTACAGAGGCTGAAATGCAGCTTGCGGTTTACCATGCAGCTATGCTGTGGAAAATGAAGGAGCTGATCAACATGGGACGGAAAAGGCCAATGGACGAGGAGGAGGTCGAAAGGCTGGTACCGTCAGTGGTCAGGTGGACCGTTATTGGGCACAAGTGGTCGTTATACATTTCGAGTTTATTGCCCGACAACAGTATTGTACGTCATATCCTCCTTTCGAAACCTCTTGATTTGGACTAACGGTTTGTCGTCAGATGTGCCAGGGCCCTTTCGACGAACTACAAACTAGTACCTCCACTCGTCATGGTATACTTCTCCTACCCAGTTTGTTGAAGCGCGTAGTTTTCATGGCTTCTAATATGCTATGGCCCGCAATGCGAGAAATACTTGAAGGAGGTGAGGTTAGAGGTTGGAGGCACCACTTTGGGGAGACAATGGCGGATGAAACGTAAATTAAAAGGCCCGATTGAGCTTGAACTGTTACAGTAGTCTTAAACCCCATATTTTTCAGAAGTACCCGGCTCCTGAATCATGGTGTACTTCCTTGTCTCTTAGCCTAGCGATAGACCCACTTCGTGGGCGGATCCTTACATCACCGCAGATCGAACACCAGATTTCGCTGTAGCGCCCCGACCTGCTAACCCGGTTTTAGGACCCCTAGAAACGCGATCTATGCAATAGCCAAAAGCCGAGGTACAGGACCTGGTAACTTTCTATTTCTTAGGAATACAGCCCGCAAAGTAAATATACAGAGATTGTAGGTTTCGAGTCACGGTTGGGGTGGGGGGAACATTACATCATTTCTACTGGATGGCACGAGGATAGTCACTATCGTTGATATCCGGCCGGTGGTTTGGTGCATTTCCCATCGATGCATCGAGTCCAAGACCTTGCGCCGGTCCTCTCGGATAGCCCGTTTTCTGTCTGCGTATGCTACCTCTGATGCGCCGCCACCCAATCCGACGTGGGCTGCCAATTCGCTTGTGTTTCGGTTTGTGGTGATAGCATGGGAGTTGGAGGGTGTGACTGCTTGTATGGTGAACCCAGAGGGGTCTCAGGCTCTGGCCTTATAGCTGTGTCGCCGGACAACTCAGACATGTTGCGCTGGTGACCCACCATAGGCTTCATGGCAAAGATCGTTGGAGAGCGAGGCTCGACGGGTAGCTCTTGAGGATTGGGAGCGTATTGGGGTTGATTCTGTTGATAATGGTGTGGGCCTGTGTTCGGCCCGTAGTAATCATTTGGCTTGGGTGATGAATACCCTGGCGGTGCTACCAGTCTTGTTAGAATAATTATATTACAAGCCTGTTGGGACAATGAGCACTTACCATCGAGCGGGTATGCTCCTACACTCTTGCCTTTCCCAGCCATCATGGCGGGAAGATCCGATTGTCGACGACTGATACTTTCTTCGTGGCCTTGTCGAGACCGTTTTGCGTGACAGATGTAGTATACGAGTAATCCAATTAGGACTGCTAGTGCAACCACTCCTCCCGCCACCCCTCCGGCAATGGCGACTACATTTGCCCCGTCTTTTGGCTGTGCCGCCGCCGCAGCCACACTTTGTGTTGCCGTTGCCGATGCTGATCTGATATTTGTACTTGTCGAACGCGTGCTACTAGTTGAAGTAACTGCACCATACTGTTCCCTCAACTGGACTGTATCTAAGTAGGCAGGCGCGAGATCTCCTTTTGAGCAGACACCCTTGCTACATGGATTCGACTTGCAGCATCCCATGAATGTGTCACCGGCCGTACAGGTGTAAAAAAGCGAAAGGCTTCCACATGATGCATCACTGAAGTTTCCATGGTACGCTGGATCAAAGCCGGCTGGATACAAATTGCCTGCCGCGCATGTACTCGCGCATGGATTTTGGGCGCAACAACCGACAAAGTTTCTAAGGATTATATGTTAGGCAAGCCATTCAATACTGTGCTACGGCGAAAGAAAAACTTACTGGCCAGTATTGCAAGCATACCATTTCGAGCCAGTAGGGCACGTTGGTCCAAAGAAGGGAAGTGGTTGGGACGTCATTGTATGGTTATTAGAGTTGTCTCGCAAATATGATCCGGTCAAGAATTAAACATTAGATTTAATTTTCAAAAGGCTCAAAAGTAGGCCTCGAAATTATTGGGAAGTGATCAAGATATCAGGCCGTCTCTGAGTGTGGAGGCTAGCCACATATTGAGCGGGCGGAGCTCATGTCAATAACGCACAGCTGCTCAAGTTTGGTTGCTTCTTTGCTTGTCCATCCTCAAACCGACAAAAGACCTGCACTCGGCCCAAGCCACTGCTGCAGTTGTTACCAACCAGCATTCGCCATGTGCGCCATAGGGCTGAAATATCTCAAATACTACCCCGCACTAGAAAGTAGGCTGACGGTATCGACAGTGAATGGTGATATTTTGATGCGGTGATCAGACCCTTTTTTTTTTTAGCCGCGTAAGAGTACATGGACAGCTCTAAGTGGTGAGGTTGGAACATTCGCCGTATTTAGTTAGATGATCACTGCCTTTGGTGGCTGAGTTCTGCGCTGCGGTTCGAGGTTTATTTTGGGACTGCTAGTGTGAAGACCACCAAAGTTGGGCTGTGCATCGCCACAGAGAAGATACGTCATCATTTTCGAGTAATTCTTTCGAACTAGTAGAGAAACCTGGTGGTTACATAGTTTCGAGCTTGACTATCCGAAGAAGATGGGTATATACAATTAGCATTACACTACAATTTTGCACCAGCCTATCGATGTCTTACACAGCCTATTTTTTATCTCCTGGAGTTTTCTCTGGCGCCGCAACAATTGCTTGGTTCCCTTGCTTCGCCATATCTGTAGAAAATTCTGACTGTAGTGGCCTTGGTGAGACATTTGGTGATTCAAGCTCAGCTGTTGCTTGGCTCGCTCCAACTGGCAACTCTGAAATTCTTTGGGCTCTGCTGCTCGATGCCCCGGCTGGAAGTTCCGAATACCTGTGTTCCGCGGGCGATGCAAAATCACCTGGTAGTTCTTGGGGTTCGGTTGAATGGTGGCCGTATTGCTGATACTGTTGATGATACGAATAGTCTTTTGATGGAGGCATGGATTGGTAAACATTTGGGTTCGGCGAGGAGTATGTTGGCGGTGCTTCACGAATGTTAGCCAGATATTGGATGAGAATTTATAGAAAGGCTCACGTGATTGACCACCATATCGTGCTGAGAGCTTGTCATCGGGTCTCTGTTCAATCATTGGGGTTGAAGCAGTTGCACCAGCCTCAGGATTGCTTCTTTGTTGGTTCCGTTTCCTTCTGCGACAGAAGAAGAAAATCAAGACTCCGATTATGATGGCGACAGCGACGACACCTCCGACCGCACCTCCAATTACTGCGCCATTGCTAGAGCCACTGCTTGACTTTGGTGTTGATGATGGCGCGTACGCGTTGAACTGCTCCGGTCGCTCCATGAAAGCTGGAACGAGGTCACCATCCTTACAGGCAGGCCCTGGTACAGCCTTGCAAGCATTTGTCTTACAGCAACTATTTGAGAATATGAATCAGATTTGTCCAAAAATGTTGTAGTAATCATAACATACCCCCAGAATGTCCCTCCGAAGCCACAGGAGTAGAAATCGCTTGCACTCCCACATGATGCATCAGGAAATTTTCCATGCATTGTAGCATTGTAACCTCCTCGCTTGATATTGCCTTGGACACAGCCATTTGTACAAGGATCGGAAGTACAACAGCCGACGAATCGTGAGCCTGTGCCGCAGGCATACTTTTGAGTGTCAGCACATCAATATAGAGATCGTGGGTCGATTTCACCTACCCATTTCCCACCTGCTGGGCACGTAAAGCCAAAATCCATCGACATGGCTATCCTCCTTGCAAGCTAAAGGTGGTGGTTCCTATAATACTCGTGAAAGGTTGTGAGCCAAGTACAAATACCCTAGTCTAAAGTGATAAAGAAAAGGAAGTGAAACGAGACCGAAACGAAAGTGAAAGCAGAGCACTTGACAAAGAAGCGGCACAGTTACTACTTGAGAGATCCACTTGGGACGTCAACCAACATGATGCACGGAAGGGGCCTTACTACCCGTGTCCGTAATGATAACAATGGAGCCGGTATGGTAGCGTAAGACAGAGCCTCTGCAACCCAACGGTGGCCGGTATTTTTCCTCGGTCGGCATAGTCACTCTTAGCCCTGCCGTGGCTGGTGATAGATGGGTGTAAAATTGGAAATAGTAAGAAGCTTGGATGCGTTGTCGTGAGCACGATGAGATTTCGCTTCTCTTGGCTGCTGCAATGAGATAAGCGCAGGAATGCGCCCTGTGGAGCCCGTACAAATCCAGGCTGCGCTGACGACAAGGGGCGGTCAAAGAGGGGCCTGAGGATCCGCGCAAGAACGCCTCTCAGCTATTCAATAAAGAAGCTGAATAACAACAGGCGTTTCACGCATAGAGTTATGTAGATCTTTGCGCCTCTCTAAGCCTCTAGCAGGTTCGTGCCTTGGTGTACGACTGGTAGTAAGTAGCACGGCTAAAAGTTCATAGCCGCAGGTGTGTACGCCATATAACTAATGTTGTAAGCCTCACGCATTAGTGATACAACTTTTCTTGTGAGACAAATTTCATGCCAGTTATTGCACGCTACCATAACTCGGGCCAGAAAATGTTTGCTGCCGGGTGCAAAGGCTCATTTCGCATAACCGAGACGGGGTGCGCAAAACCAAAAAGAGAATTGTGGCGTACACTCGCTCGGTACAAGACACTCAACGAGCATAGCATTATCTAGGCCAAGCCAAGCACAACTTGGCTACCAGAGCGTAGCAAGCCTGATGTTTTTGACGTACAAGGGGGGGACATGTACGGGCTGCCCCCCCCCTGTCGCCGCCACCAAGCTTGGCAAAAATTAGCCAAAAAGACTGCTGTTTTTTCAACTATCTACCATTTTGTAGGGCCGCCCTCAGCGTCAATTACAGCCTGGCAGCGCTCCCTCATATTCTGTACATACTTTGAGAAGTCAGGTAGCTCAAGCTTTGCCCACTCTTCCTCTACGTATTGCCGTATATCTGCTGCCGTCCTAGGAAACCGCCTACTGATCCGGTATTTGAGCAGCCGCCAAACGTTCTCAATAGGGTTTAAATCAGGTGAGTTGGCGGGCCAGACCATACGCAAGATCCCAAGCTGCTCATAGAGGGCTTGAGTAGCCCGGGCTGTATGGACTGTAGAGCCATCCTCCATCAAGATTAGTAGCTGAACAGCGCTCTTAAAGGTATGGATAACAGGGACAATATGCTGCCGATAGACCTCTCTATTAACCTTCCCCCACTCCTTCTCAAAAACTACCATAGGGCCTTTATACTAGCTTGTAATAGAGCCCCAGATCATCTACTCTGAGTATCCGCGGAACTTTGGTATACAGCATGACAGCTCATACTTCTCCTCCGCCCGCCGTGTAACATATACCTGCCCATGGCGGATAGCTATTGAGCACTCATCTGTCCATATAACCCGTGACCACTGCCAGTTATTCCAATTAACGTGAGCTCGAGCCCAGGCTAGGCGATCGCAGCGGTGTTGCTCTGTAAGAAGTGGCTTCTCAGTTGCTTTGCGGTGGAAATATGCCTCCTTCTCAAACGCCTTGATAAGCGTGCGCTTGCAGGCTTGTATCCCTTCTAATTCTGCGACAAGGGGGAAGCTGAGCCGTCTATGGTAGCCATCAATCGTTGCCCTCTGTATAAGGCGCTGGCGCTTGATAGTATCAAGAATAGGTGGCCTACCTTGAGGCTTCTTAGGTGTCTCAGGTAGGCTGATTGTACGGCGAACAGTCGAGCGTGGGATCGTGAGGGCGCTGCTGATCTGCGTGTAAGACCAGCCAGCGTAGTTACGCAGGGTGAGGATCTCGATTCGTTGGCGGTAGCTAAGCCTAGTAGAGCCTTCAGGGCGCTGCTGGCTATTACGGTCGCGGATTCGGTGCAAAGAAGGCATATTTTGATTGATTTTGGTGAGAGTATCTACGTTAGGAGCGCTGCGAAAACAGGTGTCCTTTTTGCCAAGCTTGGTGGCGGCAACAGGGGGGGGGCAGCCCGTACATGTCCCCCCCTTGTACGTAGTGGCATGGGGTCCGGTTCAAAGGGCGAATACGAGGGATGATTAGAAAATCCTAGGTCTCTGCGAACATGTTCGAGGAGGTCCTCGATAGGATATATCCACAATTCCTTCATTACCTACCTAACCCAGCACCCGGGTGGTTTCAAAAATGCCTATATCCTTATATGTATAACTGAAAAAAAGCGCGAAAGCCATTTATCCCCCCTGTCTCATGTGATCGCGCACCTGGGGTTCACGGCACATATCACCCGGCACATATAGAAAAGCATCACGAACAATGAGAATTTCCTGCGGGCTGTCGCGTGTCCCTCCGTGTCGATTTAGTGCCTGTAGGTTGTCGTTGAGTCCCTGGCAAGGACGCCCACGCAAAGCCCACGAACAGCTTCATGATTTGGCGCGTCCACCGAATGTACTAACAACCCTCAAGCCACAACACGCGATGTGACGATGAAGCCGAAACTTTAGCTCAACAGGTACAGTAAATGCAATATAGTCACTGATAGGCTTGTTAGTCAACCCAATGCCATCCAACAACATTTGAGCAACGTCAGCCGGAGGTTGGAGGACGAAAGAGCTTGAGACGGCAAAAGCGAGGTAAATAGACACTGGCTCTAGGCGCCTGGGACATCGCCTCCATGTACGTGCCTCTCTCATGCCTCTATCGCGCCTCTCTCGTGCCCTACTTTCGCTAACGCTGTGCTAATGAAAAGGATGCAAGACATTAGAATGTACAATTGGTCTTGGGTTGGACTCGGTTGGTTTCAAGGCATCGATACACCAAGCGGCATCGTGCGTCAGCTTCACTGCGATCATTGTGCAGAACTCCTTGTGCGTCTTGTTCTTCTTTGAGTGGAGTTTCTCCGTCTCCGGCAACAGCAGATATTCGACTGAAATCATTGACTAACTGAAGTAGGTTTCTAGTAATTCCCTTGAATATTCCGAAGTATACTTCCTAAGCAGCACGAGCAAACCACAGATGCACAACAGCCGACTATAGATACTTAGGGCGCCAGCGAGAAGGGGCCAGGCGGAGGAAGTCGCAGGCGCGAGGCTGGGGAAGAAGAAGTCTAGAAGGGGGATCTTTTCAGATAGGAGCGGTCGAACATAGGAAGGGCTAGTGCTTGAATTAAGTGAAAAGCGGTGAGGTAGGGCGAGTTAACAGAAAAGGCATGGAAGCAAATTGCTACACCCAAAAGATAAGTTCTCAAAGAGCGAACAGCCGTTCTTATACATTTCGAGCGCGACCCAACGAACCTCTTCGAGAGGCTCGATGCGTGTTAACTGACATGACGTCCAATAATAAGTAGTGTTCTTACATTGAGAAAGGCAAGCGGCTGGTAACTATTGGTGGGTAGCTAGTATGGATACTTCATCAATGCACTAATTTCATCTAAATCAAGGTGAGAGAAATTTGCAAGGGCAACATGTTGCAATTCCCTTGTATGAAATTTGTAAAGATACCGGCATGATCGTTGCGGCAGCTGGGGGGATAATTAGGAGGGAGTTAAATAGCTCCTTACATGATAGAGATGCAGAATACGCTAACATGCTACCTACCTTGACAGCTATCCTATACCCTAGTATGCTACAAGAAACATTGAAGAAATTCCTCTAGCGGTAAAACGGTAAAAAGGAAAACCTCACGTTGGAATAACTATTGCCAAAGGGCAGTAACACTACCTCAAGCATGCTTTGACAGCGACGTCAAGTTTTCATAGTTAGGCAATACTCTCAGATATCTATAGTCTCTCTAATATCCCACCGTGACTACTCAAGAAGGTCCACGTCTACCCCAAGCAAAGTTCTTTTCTAGGTAGGTATATAGCATTGGCGAAGTACTCAGTGGAGAGAGAATTCTTCACTTTGTATTGGTAGTATAATTCTTGATATATGAGCGAGAATACTTCACATCTGATCGCCATCTAAGATGGCTTTGTAACATATCAATGGTACTTTGGTTTTCGGATCGCCGTCGGCGACACAGCAGTCAATTAGAACTTGACATTTGGTGGGGCCATGCCCATTCCCAAAATTCCCAGCTGATCGTATACAGTCTTTCTCATAAACGAATTTTCGTCCGAGAAAGACTTCACAAGCTAGGTTTCTAACGATGATAGGATCGTGATTTGATCGACAAGTGATAAAGATGCGCTGTGACATGCCTGGCAAAGGACGTGCAGTCATGTCATATTTGGATCAGGGAATGGGAATTCGTAAGTGAGGCACAGTTGTCAGGCGCAGTCTGGTTCGCTGATAACCTGGAAGATATGGAACAAACAGGGGTGTGAAGGAAAAGTTCGACTAACAAGACCTAGTTCGTTTTTTTTTTCGGTCTGAGTCAGACTTCGATTTAATTAGGGGGTGTATACGAGGTGGAGGAGGAATTCATTGCGGAGCGATGATGGGAAAGGGAGGTGATTGTTTGATGTACGGAACGCGGTCAGTCTACTCGGAGCGCTGTGGAATCGTGCCGCGAAGCTTGGCATGCGCGTCATCAACAGCACGCTTTGACGCGCAGTCACAAGGCAACCATCTTATTTCTAATTGAGAAGAAAACCTCACCTACACGTCTTTCCTTGCTGAGGACTGATGGACCAGGTCCACAGACTGCAGCCATGGGTGTTACCGGTCTCTGGACTGTTCTACAGCCCTGTGCGCGGCCCATCAAGATTGAAACGCTGAACAAAAAGCGTCTCGCTGTGGATGCCTCTATCTGGATATACCAATTCCTCAAAGCCGTACGCGACAAGGAAGGCAATGCGCTGCGCAACAGCCACATTGTTGGGTTTTTCCGTAGAGTATGCAAGCTCCTCTTCATCGGCATCAAACCTGTATTTGTATTTGATGGAGGCGCACCGGCGCTCAAGCGGCAGACTATCAACAGCCGCAAGTCGCGCCGCGAGGGCAGGCGAGAGGATGCCATCAGAACAGCAGGCAA
The DNA here is from genome assembly GCA_028456235.1 of Ophiosphaerella narmari. Classification (NCBI taxonomy): domain Eukaryota; kingdom Fungi; phylum Ascomycota; class Dothideomycetes; order Pleosporales; family Phaeosphaeriaceae; genus Ophiosphaerella; species Ophiosphaerella narmari. Next base: position 56,318 of record JALNQA010000009.1, read on the forward strand.
GCTACTTGCTATTCAAATGCAAAGAGCTGCAGAAGAGGATGAAAAGAAACGGAGGGAGTCTGCACGACACCCACGCCTTCAGGATGACCAGGAAGACATCCCTGAGAATCTAGTGTATGCTGAAGAGATATTGCAGTCGCACGAGGAACGAGCACGAAACAGGAAATTCAGAAAGAAGGATCAGTATCATCTGCCGGAACTGGGCAAGTCAATGAATGAAATGGGTGGTGCCGACGATCCTAGAGTCATGTCACTTGAAGAGCTGGAAGAGTATGCACGGCACTTTGACAGAGGCGAAGATATCAATGTGTACGATTTTTCCAAGATCGATTTTGATGGTTACTTTTTCCAGAGTCTACCCGCGGCCGACCGATATAACATTTTGAATGCAGCTCGGTTGCGAAGCCGGCTAAGGATGGGATACTCGAAGGAGCAATTAGATACAATGTTTCCTGACAGAATGGCCTTTTCGAAATTCCAGATCGAGCGGGTGCGGGAGCGGAATGAGCTTACGCAGCGCCTGATGAACCTGAACGGCATGAATGACGATATGGTGGGCGTGGGCGGCACCAATCGCGTTGCAGGCGAGAGGGGAAGAGAATATGTTCTTGTGAAAAATGATGGTGTTGAGGGTGGTTGGGCGCTTGGTGTCGTGACAAACAGGGATGAAGGCAAGGCACATAAGCCAATAGATGTCGATCTCTCATTACCGCCTGCTGAAGAAGACGAAGAATGGGAAGACGACGAAGACTTTGAGGATGTGCCGATCGAGGGCTTGAATCGACTGCCGAAGCCGAAACTTGGATTGAGTGTACAGGACAAAGAGGGTAGGGAATTCATTTCGAATGAATTGGCAAAGCGACGTAGGGAATTGTACAATTCAAGGAAAGAAAGGCCAGTACAATCTAGGCCGCGTAGGGCTGTGCCCGTGAACCAAGATCCGGACTCGCTCTTCTTGGCGGATGATCAGGATGAGGAACAGTGGGAGAATGTGCCTGTTGCTAATGATGACGATTTGTTCGATGATGCTGGGGATGACGTTGAGGACGAGCAGCTTCAGCAAGCAATTGCTTTGTCCATGCAACAGAATAATGAGGACACGATTGAAATCTCAGACGACGATCCGGTTCGTGAGGTATTCCAGCAGAAGCGTGCCCCAGATACCAATCCATTCGCAGGTGTCAGGGGTCGGGGTTTGGCCATCGCGCGGTTAGCGAATCAGCGTAGCAGCAAGTTAGCCACGAAAGGTCCCTTCGAAGGCAGTGATAGTGAAGAGGACGATATGGACTTGCAAGCAGCCCTAGCTGAGTCTCGCAAATCAAAACAACCCGCAAAAGTACGACAAACATCAACAAAGCCTATAACAAAATCTCCAATACCGGCAGAAAAAATTACAAACGCGCCTGGGTTTGATGGGCCGCTCCCGTTTGAGAAGCTTAGCCTTGGTAGTTCTATCCTGGGCAAGAAAAAGGTGGAGAAAATTGAGGCAGATACTGCTGGTGGGTTTGAGAAGTCTTTTGACCAGGACAAGGACGTTGCGCCATTACCGCCATGGTTCAGTAGTCACCGCGATCTTGATGCAGATCTAGTTTCTCAAAGACAAGGGGAACTAAATCAATGGGGGGAGGCGAAGAAGGAGGAAATGGAACGGTTTCAGTTCCAAGAATTACCTCGTCTGCGTAGAGATAATAACGAAGTCATCGATCTCGATGCGCCACCTAGTCAGAATATTGGTAGAGAAGTGATTGGGCTCGACCTAACCGATGAGGATATCCCAATGGACGATGTAACAATTCAAGAGGTAGGGCTGAGGATGGGTGGTCTCGCTAATAAAGTACGGACTGAACCGCCGAAACCACTTTCTCCACATCAAAAGAACCCTCCTCATCAGGACCCGAAATCGATCAAAAAGACGCCGTTTGTTGGAGATTCAGACGATGATCCGGTTGACTGGTCTGAGAGCGATCCTGGAAATGAAGGGCCTACTAATATGCTAGATAAAACGACCAAAGAAGTCGAAAATGAACCCAACCTCCCTCAAAGGGCACCATCTGAAGAGTTCGAGGATATGCCGATGATGGCAAATGCTGCTGCACTAGAAATACGCAAGTCATCGCCAGAATTTGAAGATGTTCCTCTTGCTAGATCAGAGGCAATACCAAATCCGCCAAAATCACCCTCTCCTGACTTCGAAGAGGTACCTATACGCACCGAACTATCATCACGACCAAGCCGGCCCCGCCGCTCCCTTTCCCCAGCCGAGCTGCAAGGGCCAGATGACCTAGAGATACCCGTCGTGCCCCACAGTGGTGTAGCTGACGATGCCATACCCCTTGATCTTCCTGGAAATGAGTCGGATCAGTACTCTGACCCCGAAGATGCTGAGCTCTTCGCCTCTCTCGCTGCTGAAGCCGAAGAGCACGAGCGGTTCGCCAAAGAAATTAGCAACAACACCTCTACGCGCGTCGATTTTGATGAAGAACTCAAGTCCCTCCGTGCACAACAAAAGAAGGACCGTCGCGATGCAGACGAAGTCACACAGACTATGATCGCCGAGTGTCAGCAACTCTTGACCTTATTTGGTCTCCCATATATTACCGCGCCCATGGAAGCCGAAGCACAATGCGCAGAACTCGTCCACCTAGGCCTTGTCGACGGCATTGTAACCGACGACTCTGATACCTTTCTCTTTGGTGGCACCCGTGTCTACAAGAACATGTTCAACGCCGCCAAATTCGTCGAATGCTATCTAGCCTCCGACCTCGTCAGCGAATTCAGCCTAACCCGCGACAAACTCATCGCAATCGCCCAGCTGCTCGGCTCAGATTATACAGCTGGTATACCAGGTATTGGCCCCGTCACAGCCCTCGAACTGCTCGCCGAGTTCCCAGAGCTCCAGGACTTCAAAGAGTGGTGGACAGGTGTGCAAAACAACACCATCGCCAAAGACGCAGACAAGTCAAGCGCGTTCCGTAGACGCTTTCGCCGAACGCAAGCCACGAAGCTTTTCCTCTCGCCTGGCTTTCCCGACCCGCGCGTCGCAGACGCCTATCTCAACCCCGAAGTCGACTCCGACCCCGAGCCCTTCCAATGGGGTGTGCCGGACCTAGCGGCGCTCAGAACCTACTTGAGCAGCCAGATTGGCTGGAGTTGGGAGCGCACGGATGAGGTGCTTGTGCCTGTCATCCGGGACATGAATCGCAGGGAGAAGGAGGGCACACAGGCGAATATCACGCGTTTTTTCGACGGGAGCGTGGGTGCTGGCGCGTTTGCGCCGAGGGTGAGGAGCGGCGATGGGCCGTCTGGGAAGAACAAGGGGAGGGGCGTGACGGGGAAGAGGTTGGGTGCTGCGTTGTCGAGGTTGGCAGAAAGGGAGGGCGCGAGGGGCGCCGTGGTTGGAGAGGATGGAAATGAAAGCAGTCTTGATGAAGGCGAAGGTCGAGGCGCGCCGGTAGACGGGGGAGGTAAGCGCAGGAAGAGGAAAGGTGCAAGGTCTGTTGCGTCGGTGTCTGCGGGTGACGATTTGGACGCCGCGCCCGCCCCCGATGACGACGAAGACTCGGATGCCTACGAAGAGCCCAAGCAGAAAAGACCACGGAAGACGAGAAAAGGCAGGACGCCAAAATGATGGGTTCATCTCGCACTACACTATATCAAACAATATACATGGGCATCTGGATTTGTATTTACAGCTTCACCCCGCCCCCTTGAATCCCCTCTAGATCCCTCTTCGTAAACCGCACATACGTCCCATCCTTCAGCCAGTACAGCTCGTCCCCACCGGCCTCCACAACCGCCGGGTCAATCCCATCCTGTTGCAGTGAATGCTTCTGCTGCTTATTCGTGCCGGTAGTCTGCATGCCCTCGGTAATCCGTAGCCAAATTGGCTGTGCAAACCCAGGTAACTCCTTCTGCACATGCGCTGCCAAACTCCTCAGCGTGTCCTGCGTCTTGGCCGACAACACGACGGCCGCACAGCCCGCGCGCCCATCGTGTCGCGGGACCTCGACGCCGTACACGTTGGCCTCGACAACGGCCGCGTGCTTGCCCAGGGCTTCGGCGACCTCGGCTGTCGACACGTTTTCGGCTTTCCAGCGGAATGTGTCGCCGATGCGATCGACGAACCACCAGCGGCCCTCCTTGTCCCAGCGCATGAGGTCGCCGGAGCGATACCACGCGTCGCCCTTTTTCTTGACGTCGCGGATGATCTTGCTGTTAGTGGCGCCGGCGTTGCCGAAGTAGCCCTGGAACTTGCCCGCGATGTCGGCGGGGTCGAGCTTGTAGAGGAGCTCGCCGGGCTCGTTCCAGTCGGCGATTTGGCAGAGGTGGGAGCGGGGATTGCGGAGCGGCGTGCCGTCGACGTCGGTGCGGATGAGGGCGAGGCCCGTGGAGAAGGCGAGGGATGCGAGTGTTCCGTTGCGGCCGATTGCGCCGGAGGAAAAGGAGTTGACGGAGTGGTTCCACATGCCGCTTGGTGCTTCGGTGGCGGCGTAGAATTCGAAGATGGCGGGGATGTTGAAGCGTTCTTTGAAGGGTTCCCAGACATCTGGGCGAAGGCCATTTCCAAAGGCGCCGCGGAGCTTGTGCGCTTTGTCGAGGGGGGAGGGCGGGGCGGAGAGGAGGTAGCGACAGGTCTCGCCGACATAGTGGACAATGGTAGCGTTGCTGGAGCATACTTCAGGCCAGAAGGTTTTGTGGGAGAATTTGGCAGAGAGGCAGATTGTGCTGCCTGCGTTGAGGACGGCGCATACTCCCAGGACACTGGCAGAGGAGTGGTAGAGCGGCATGGATGTGTATACCACGTCGTTTTTTAGACCCAGCCACGACCCTGCGAATCTTGAGCCGAGGCTGGCTTTGCCCCAGGACATGACGGCGGGTTTGGGGAGACCGGTAGTGCCGCTCGTGTAGATGAGCATGGCCATGGAACTGCGTTTCTGGTCTCCGCGCTCGCTATCCGGCTGGCGCGTTGGTGGGAAATTGAGGATTTGCGCCTCGAGCGCCTTGTCCAAGCATACTATATCGATTTCGCGCTGGATCTTGGCCTCGACAGAGCCTGGTTCGGGGGTCTGCGATGCAGTGGTTTGTGTTCTCAGTGAGCGAGGAACTTGGCTTGCATCCATATTGTATGCAAGCTTGTGCTCGCCTTTGGAGACGAAGCCATGCTCGCCCAGCGCTTCCTCGGTGAATTTGTCTTTTCCGTTTTCATCCACAAGCACCAGTCTCGCGGTGCTTGTCTTGATGGTATGGGCCAACGGCTTCCCTGTCAGGTTGTAGTTGATAAAGGCCGGCCTAGCGCCAATGCTCCACAGGCCAAACCAGACCCAGACAAACACCTCCGAGTTCACAAAGTCCATTGCGACAATCTCGTCCTTCTGGACGCCCTTGGTCTTGAGCCAGGCGCCATATCTGAGGACGGAGTCATATGCTTGCGCATACGTCCATTTCTGGCCTTGGAATATGATCCAGGGGTGGTTTGCGCGACTGGACTTGGCGTTTGCTTCGAGCACGTAGAAGAGATTCAACGTGTCGCTCCGCTCCTTGAGCGCGCCGCTGACGGATGCGCGGACGAAGCCGGCGACCAGAGGGAAGTCGAGTACGATTCCATGGCGCGCGTTGATATATGCAAGGCTGGCGGCGGCGGCGGCGGCAGCAGCAGCAGGGACGACAAGCGGAAGGGCTATTGGTGAGGCGTGTCAGTGAGAGGAGATCAGCGGCAGAGGTTATGTTGTGGAACTGACGGGGCATCATCGCGAGCTTGTAAGCCAATCAGTCGCGCTGCACGTGGAATCAGTCTGCTTTGGCTGAGCAACAACACACAAAAATGCAGTTCGTCTAGATGCAAAGCGTATCACGGAAATGAGGAGATGCGGCTCCAGTGCTCAGTTAAACGGGATCCTCAAGCGTAGCCCGATTGTGGACCGCCTGTGAGTCGTCGCATCGAAACACAAGCAAAGTCACGAGCCGAGGTATTGCGTTGCGCTGGCAGAGCGTGCACGCATCTAATACCAACCCCAGCTTCCTCCACCACCACCTTGCTTCTTTCAACACTACCCCTCATCGCCAAACGCTGGGCCGCCTTATCTTGCTAGACTTGTACTCATCTAGAAACTCGCTTGCAACCTCTCGGCTTCACGCAAGCCTTGCCCAGAGACATGTGCGCTCGTCTATCCTCTGCCATGACCCCTGTACGCAAATCAAGTCCTCAACCACCCGGTACATCCGATATCATACCTTGACTAAATACCCATCGCCTTCATCTACTATGTAATACGCTTCAGTCTGTTCATTAGCACGTCCCAAGAAGCATATCAAAAGGCAAGACGTTGTCAGTCATGCTGCGTTGCTCGATGAGACCTGCATGTTATGCTCGCCTCTCGATTCAACTCCATCTTTGTATGCTCTCATAATATTGTCTGTTCCTTCAACTGTCAATCTGTTGTGGCCGATTGCAGACCCATACTCGTTGCGCAGCGCTCCCTTGCACGGGGCCTGCACGCAACACCGACACGACATCAAAACCTTGCCAATCGTTCAAGCACAACGCATCATTGAACTCGTTTGCCTCTTTTCAACGCGCACAAAGAATTTCGATCCATAAACAGTAGACAAACAAATAGAAAGGGATATTTGATGGCGCAATCCCACGACAACCGTTGGCCTCCTGCGCCTTTGTCGAGCAACATGACAAAGACAGCTTTTTGTGACTTATCACTCAAGAATCACAAGGCTTCTTACCAAGAACTCGTCTCAACCCTGAGTCTTTAGTTATATCGAATCATCACCGGTATATGCACGACGGCTATTCAAGCATCAGAATCTAACTCCTATCTATAGATATACTAATTTCCATCAAACTCACTATTCGTAGAGTGATAAGATGCCATCTCCCTTTCATCGCTCGCCACTCGAGCCCATCCCCGAACTTCACGAGCCTTCTGATGATGCCGCCAATATGCACTCAGTCAGTGTAGAAGGCACTATCCAAGAGGAGTTCAATAACCGTCGCCTGAAACAGGCGATAAGATACTTACGCGAAGAGGGGGCCGGCGATAGCCTCGTAACCTTCATGAGCTGTATCAACCTCATCAATGAAGTTCTTGTCGAGCAACTTCCCCAGCAAGGACACGCATTCGACCCGAAGCTGTACCAACGACTTCGAGATATGGTCTTGGAAGTTCAGCATGATTATGAAGATACCGCTGAAGAAATCCCCTCGCTATTAAAAAAGATGCCGGTACTCAATCGACCCACTTCTCCACCTCCATCGCCTACTCCTACCCCAATATCAGGGTCTTCTCCGACTACAAGCTCAGATGAATCTGACTGGGGAATGCCAGAATACAATAACAGGAAGCTACCAAAGCGTAAATTCACATACGGCGGAGCACATAACGATGAGGAAATCTGGTATGATCAGGCTCCAACATATCTTCCCGTCCCAGAAACACACATGATGGCGCACTGGGAGAGCCTTAAGATGAAATTCGATCTCTCTCCTTCTCGCCAGAAAGATGCCAGAGAAACAGCCGTTTCAATTGACCATGAAGAACTTCAGCCGTATCTGTGCCTACCTCGTTATGAATCCGGTTCACGTTTTAAACTCCCATCCGTGCAACAGAGATTTCAAACTGAGATGAGCGAATACGGAACCGTAGCGCAACTCAAGAAAGTTGTGGATGATTACAACCAAGCCGATGCACTTGAGCGTAAGGAGAAAAACTATGCCCCCCGTATCTTCTTAGAGAGATTCGAAGTAGGTAATCAAGGTAAAAAATGCCTCCCATGACTCTGACATGGGCAATGCTAACAGAACATAGTGCCTCCCAATGTGATCAGGCCCGTTAGCGTATCCCCTAATAATATTCGCCATGCTTTGAATAGCTCGCCTTCCAAAGTGCACACCCCAAGCGATCGTAAAACTACAAAGACTTATAAAATTGCGTCTCCTAGCCAGCTTCGCCGCGCACTGAATTCAACACCCTCCAAAGCTCAACGCTTGAGCAAAAACATTATCCGTGACGAAACGCCATGCCCAGAAGTCGGCCTAACACCAGATCCAACCGAAGACAGACCCTTCACACCCACAATCACCAATGAACGACAGCACAAATCAAAGACTCCCAAAGACTCAGTGGTAAAGTCCCGTACGCCAAACACTGGAAATCGACTATCGGCGGCATTCAGACGCATCAACGATGAAGTTCAGCGGTCGGTTACAAAGGAAACAGGCACCAAATCAGTTGCGCCAAGATCAAAAACTTCAAAAACTACACATAGCAGCGCAAAGTCCAGACCTTCTCCCGCAAAGTCGGCTGCAAAGAGCACTCCAACAACTTCGAATATTAAATCAATTGGAAAGCCTGCGCTAGGACACGAAGAGGCTACATCTACCAGCGAGAAGGGTCGACGGTTCGTTCAAAGAATTGAGAGTGTCAGGGAATCCACTCCGAGCCAGAAGGACACACTCCCAACCCCGGGGCCAGCCACTCCACGCACAACCACTTCACGCAGCCCCAGCCGCCCACGCAAACGCCCATCCCCATCCACCCCCCTTTCCTCCGCCCTTGGCAAACGCAAATCCAGCCTCGGATCCCGCCCCTACTCGCCGCCCATCAGCGACCTCAAAAAGTCCCTCCGCGACGCCAAGCGCCAGAAGACGGTTGAATTCCTCGATCTGCCCGTCGCGCTCGACGAGGATAGCAAGGATCCGAATTACCCACCCACGCCTGTTGCGCGGTCGCACCGCAAGATTTCGCCGGCGAAGGTGAAGGCGCGCGCGGCGGGGGGGAAGCAGGTGGCGACGAAGAAGAAGAGGCCGAGTGTAGAGAAGGTGAGTCATGAAGAATATGAAAGGAGGATAAAGGGGGAGAGGAAAGGGGTTTTGGCTGGGTTTGATAAGGTCGAGAGGGGGAGGTTGAGGAGCGGGTCGAAGTTTCGAGGGAAAGAGGTTTGAAGGGTGGTAGTGGGAGAGTAGGGAAGCTTTTGTATGTGGATTGACTTGCTTTGCTATGTTATCTAAGTCAACCCTGTTTTGGAGTACGCGCTTTGAGACTCGTGATTGTTTGTTATGAACCACTGTACCTAGCGCGGAAGCTAACATGATATAAAGATGAACCATCGCGTCGTCCTCCGACTCCTTTAACACGCCATTGATCCCTCTTGCGACCTGTCTCGCCTTCCTGCGCTCTTGAGCACGTCGTATCCCATGCATATGCCGAACAGCGCTTTCGCGTGTCGGGCCGGAATACAAGGAGCAACGTCTAGGACGGGCATACTGACTTAGGACAGAAGACAAAGTCGAAGCTTACGCCTTGGTGGGTCGATTGAGTGCCACTGGAAGAACGCCATGGTTGCAAGTATGCAAGTTATGCAAGTATATATGAAGGTGGAAAGGACCGCACATTTTGGGGATACAGCTATCATGAGCCGCTTGACTTCCGCGTTGTCGTCCGCGATGCCTGGAATCGACAGACACTCTCTAGTCTCAAGGAAAGGAACCACCTAGGGTGCAGCTCGACATCGGTATAATGCGTGTACGTCGGGTTTTGACAAAAGATGTCATTGATGTACTGATGCCGATGCACTACTAGCTCTACATATAAACCACTGCAGGGTACCACCTACGCTAGCCTTCGTTCACGTCTTCTATGTCCTGGACCGTGGCTGGCTAGATCCCGTAGAGCAGCTCTCTGGCGAATGCTGCTGCCTTCCTGTCGCGTGCGACCGCCACACGTCGCTCTTGTACGAGTCCGCATAGTTGAGACGCCGTGGATCACTAGACACTGCCTGTTGATGTCTACGCCCGCAGTTTCTACCTTGACGCAGAGCGCTCTGTTGTATCTTGCACTGATTCTGTCGCGTTGCTCACCGTCCTAGATAACTACATTTCCCATCGCGATTCTTCCTAGGCGGAAGACCAGCTAGACTTGTTGTCTTTAGTCCTTATAGGCCGCTGCACGAGTTTGTTCGGATTGGATAACGCGTACTTGGATCCGTGGCCCCTAACATGGTGGTAATTCTACAATCGCTTAAGCTGGCTAGCAAACGTCGTCTTTTCCATCTCTTGGTCTGACTCGAGGACACCAAGCGTGTTTAGGAGTCGCCAGTCTGGGTTCTGTATCGTGCCAACTATCTTGAATTAGCCGTTGACCCTAGCTCTCCCGCGCTCGTGGTAGATGCAAGCCGGCTTCCTGTTGCTAGGCCATCCCACCACGACGCCCCTGATGTGGATGTCGTCGAGCGGATCGTCTAGGGTGATGGCACAAGGGATTCCGCCTGATTCTGATAATAACGGCTATCCTGATATTGGGAAAGGTTCTGAATATAAATCTGGTTAGTCGCCCGGCGTTGATTTTGCCCATCTAGCTGGGCGGATAGGTCGCGATGACGACGGCATAGCTGTTGATTGTGTCATAGACGTACATGCTCCCGCCGTAGTGCGTGTTGTAGGGCAGGGTGAGGTACTCCTCGTCCAGCACTAACCGCGCGGGCAGCAACTCGAAGTTCGCGACGGGCAGATCCACGCGACGTGGTAGTCAACGCAGCGGAGCGGGGGTTGTCCGCTGCTGGAAGCTATGTCGTTGTGTGGATTATTGCGACATGGAAAGAAGAGGCGCTGGAAGTAAAATATGTGACGGAGTGAAGTGTGCCACAGGAGGCGCCCCGCTCCATTGCGAGCGAGTGCGCGTGAAGGGGGGTGTTTCCTCAGCCTGGTCCCCTCAGCCTGGTCGTTTGCCCCCGCAAATAAATGGTCGTCGATGCCTTCCGAACTTGGTGCATCAGGCCATGCTACTTGGCATTTTCCAATAAACCCTTTGCATGAACGGATGCAGTTTAACCCCACGCAAGCCTGATGGGTCTGCGTGAGAGTCCGGCCATGCGTTTGGCTGCGTGTCTCGGATTTGTCACTCAATGCTGCCCGGCCAGCTGAATGGCGAAGAGTAAAATGTTCCACCTCACTCTGCAGCCGTCGAGGTGGGGACATGCGGCACAAGAGATAGTTACTCATATTAAGGTGATAGCTAGTCCTACGGAAGAATGGGTCGTTAGATTAGATTGCGCCTCTTGAAGGAACCATCATTCTATCATACTTTTGTTTTCTCAACCAAAAAGAACAATGGCAGAAGCCTTGCTTGCACTCATTGGCCTCGGGCTTGCAGCTCCTGGGGTCATCGACGCCTTTCTTCGCGCTGGAAAATATGTCCACGGGCGACTGGCGGAGACTAAGAAGTGTAAAGAGTTTGCAACAAATCTCGGGACGTTCTATGTTGACGACGAAGTTGACCTCCTCCGACTCTACGTGAAAAATGCGCATAGTCTTGTCACGGATGCTCGAACCCCAGATATCGAGAAGGCACGGCTTAATAATCGATTCCAAGAGATCAAAACCCTGCTTCAGTCGATTAACGATTTCGTAAGTGTCGTTGTCTCTAGCAATTGGGGCCCACGTCCCTTCAAGCGAAAATCAGCGCTTTCCGAGCTCAGAACGAAGACTGCTCGATGTAAGGAGTGTATTGATAACTTCCGAAACCGCGTCCAAGCTCTCAAAGAGATCAAAGCCAATGGGTCTGATCTTTTGCTTCGCCCGGGAGACTTCAATTGGGTTTTGTCAGAAACCGAGCCGTTGGCATTGGGGCCCTCAGCTTACGTCCATCTTGGAAGAACGACGCGTGAAATTCGTGGTGTTCAGCCTCTTTCTCGACGCCTTTTGTACGAGGTCATATCATTTTCGCAGGAAACTAAAGCAGTGGTTCAACGACACCTCGAAGTCATTGTGCAGAAGCTCGCGGTCGGGGGTAGCGGCGTTCTGCCGTTGCTTGGTATTAGAGAGGAGGCTACCCAATTCCAGGTTATTTTCGTTCTTCCACAAAATGCGATAGATCCGACACCATTGTCGACTTTCATTCAGAATACAAAGGAAACTCCCTCACTGAACATGCGGGTAGCCGTTTGCGTTCAGCTTGCGGAAGCTGTTCTATTTCTCCATTCAGCAAAGCTGGTACATAAAAGTATAAGGCTGGACAATATTGGTCTCCTTCCAAACAAAGATGGGCGAGCAATTGACACAAATGGAAACGTTACGGTTTTCCTTTTCGGCTATAATATCGCTAGACCAGTGGATCAGTACAACACCGAGCACGCCGGAGAACACTTGTGGCAGCGTCGTATTTACCAGCACCCACAGAGACAGAGACGAATTGCAGACGTGGACTATAACATGGGCCATGACATCTACAGCCTCGGGGCTTGCGTGTTAGAAATACTTCTGTGGAGTTCATTTGTTCGACAGCAAATGAACCAATACGGAGAAGAAGCGTATGTTCTTTCTCCGGAATACCTGGCCATTCATCGTAAACTGAAGGAAAAAGATGGCGACAGTAGCAATCTCGACATAGGAACTATGGACGTGGCCATGCACAATCCTCGTATGGTCCAGAGGGTTCTAACCACATGTTGCGAGCAAGAGATACCTCGCCAGGCTGGTAAAAAGGTAGCTAGCGTCGTGTCAGACTGCTTGCGAATGGTTGATACTGAAGAGCAGTTGGGGCAGAATGGCCTATTCCAAGCCGAGGATCGTACCACGATAGGTACTCAGTTTGTTGATCGTGTTCTGACCCAACTTCGTGAAGTCTCAAATGCGATTTAGTCTATGAAAATGTTATTGTCATTCATTCGTTTTTTCATCCCATTCATGGGACTACGCAAACCACCACTAATTATGCCCAGGCAGCAATGTTGACAAGTTCAGCTCCGCTGGGTGAAAGCGGGGCCGACGAATCGTATCGCAAAGCGCCCCAACCTGGCGCCGTGGCTTCATCACGTTATATATGCGGCAGGTGCGTGCCCCCCGCAATAAGCCTCCATTCATAACAGGATCATTTTTCTGTGCGCCGCTATAACGCCGACAATTCTTCCCCAGCGCAATTTCACGACAAGCGTATGGCTCGTAGTCCGGCGACCCGACAAGGCCGCGAGAGCGCCTACATGAAATTCCTGAAGCTTAACGACTTCAACGACCCGAATACACCAGGCTGGTCTGGACGAGGAAGTCATGTGGAATTTCAACGTTGCGAGGATGTTCCACTCACTTTAGGGACAAATATCGGTCAAGGGAGTTACGCCGTAGTACAAAGAGTTATTTGTGCAAAGATCAATAAAAGGCCACTAGCACAGAAGATCATATGGGACTATAGGAAAGGTGGCATTGAGCAAGTCATGACAGAAGTCAAATGCATTCAACACCTTCGACACCGACACATTGTCCAGCTCGTTGGAACCTATGTTGTGCAACGCAACCTACATATCCTAATGTTTCCAGTCGGGCAATGGAATCTGCGACATTTCCTCGAGGAATTTGAGGATGAAAGAATGAAATCGAAAGCTTATCCCGACTTCTACGGCATAGGCCCTTTTTTCAAATGTTTAGCGACGGGCGTAGCCTACATGCACCATGAGGTTATACCACATATCATCAACCTCGATATTAAGCCTGAGAATATCATCGTGCGGCGTTGTACGGGTCGGCCAGGGCAACTATCGGTTTTTATAACGGATTTCGGCGTCTCAAGGAGCTTTCAGCCAAGCTCTCCCAGTACGGCCGCCAATACGCTCTATACGACCGCCATATACCAAGCCCCCGAGATCGCTCAGGGAAAAGAGTATGGGCGTAAAGCCGACATTTTTTCACTAGGATGCGTTTTCTCGGAAATGGCCTCGATAGTGGCGGGTAGGTCGCTCAGAGAATATCAGAATCACCGCAAACACAGTCGTCCTGGCATCGAAGAGCTAAGTATTGCTTTTGAGGGCAACCTTTCGGCTTGTATAGTTTGGCTTAAAAAACTCAAATCATTTCCACCTTTTAAAAGGGAACCCACTGGACAGATCCCCAAATGGTGGACGAACTTGCTTGAACGTATCGAAAAGATGATGTCTGAGGACCCTAAAGGTCGCTACACAAGCGACCAGCTTGTCAACTCATTCCCTCCAGGCCCCTGCTGTGAGGAGGTACTGGAAGAGTACCAAACACTTCAACAGCCTCAGCAGATCTTGGATGTACCGTTGGCATCATTCGACAACGGCCTAAGCAGCCCGGGAGCTCCTGTATTGGCGTCAGTAGTCACGGGGCTGTCTGATACATCCTATAAGCCTAAATTTTCCCGGGACGGTCCCCACCGTGGGCCTGGTAGTCTAGTTTCTGCATTTCATGAAGTTAGCCTGGCTCCGAAGACTGAGCCGGAGCTCGCTATGCTTTCCGGACCTTCTGAAAGCGATTCGTCACCGTCTGAGTTTGACTGGTCCGGGAGGGGGGCTCATGTTCAATATGACGGCCGATCGGAAGTACCGCTTGAGGTGATCGATATACTAGGAATAGGAGGCTCGTCTTCCGTTCACAAAGTCAGGACTAAGAGTCGGGGTTCTCACGTGTTCGCACAGAAGATCCTACGGACTCGAGGACACACTCTAAGGATGGAGATGCTGATGCGTGAAGCAAAGCTTCTCCAAAACCTTCGCAATCCTCATATTGTGCGGCTAATAGGCACTACGTATGATCAGAAATTTTTCTCTATTCTAACGTATCCTGCTGCGGATTGGAATCTTGCAGATTTCATGCGGGAACTAGAAGGAGAGCGCAGCCCTAGAGACGCCATCTCTATCAAGCGAAAGCATGCTCTTTATATGTTTACCCCATGCCTTATCAACGCTCTTCGATACTTGCATAATGCGAGGATTAGGCATAAGGACATCAAACCTAGCAACATACTCGTACAGAATTGGCCAGCAGATGCGCACAGATACCACGTGTATCTATCAGGTATAGATCAATGCCTTTTGCTGAAATGGAATGAACATAATTATAATTAACTGGTTTGGATAATAGATTTTGGCATATCGACTCAGATCGAAAGAGATGAGACAACCACTACTGTAGGCCCCACGCCTTACACAGCACGCTATGCGCCACCGGAGATTACTTTTGATGAAGGAGGACGTAATTATAAATCGGACATATTCTCCATGGGTTGTGTTTGGGCGGAGATGTACTCCGTCATCGTCGGAGAAAGGCTAGATTCGCTCTATGAGCATCTTGAACCTGCCAGCGATAATTTAGATGAAGAAGATGAAGATGATGGCTCTGAAAAATCATTGGGTGAATCGCCTGACAAAGAGACTCTGGTAAGGCATTGGGATGGCCCCGGAGCCACTTATGCGACAAACTTGAAGGGGACTGTACGATGGTTGCACAGACTCAGAAATTGGTGTATGATGCACAGATCCCTCGTTGCGGGCGAATCGGACAACTTCTCTGGTCTCAACGTATCTGCTGAGGAGCTGATAACTCGTCTTGCCTACATCGAAAGCATGGTAGAATTGGAGCCCGCGAAACGGCCAAGCACTACTTACCTTTGCGATTTGCTTGGCGTGAACGACTGCTGTACCGCAAGCACCAGTCCTTACGACCACGAAATACAGCCCACAATTTCAAGCGCTGCATCATCCCTGCAGCCTCTTGCTGAGGCCGTAGCCGCTATAGAATCAGGGCTTCCGATCGCACAGGAACATATGTCGCATTCTCTGACTCATAGTACACATTCTGTGGAGGAATTTCCGAACCAACCGCTTGAGCGTAATCAAGAGGACCAACATCCCCAACCTATCTTGCCTTTCATGCGCGATGTAGACTTTATAGAACGAGGCTTAGTACTTGAACAAATCTACGAGAAGTGCGCTATACCGGGCTCTCGGACGGCGCTTGTTGGGCTGGGAGGTGTTGGGTAAGTACAAAGGTGCGCTACGTAGCTTACCGCTAACATCTAGTAAGGAAGTCGCAACTTGCCATTGAATATGCTTATCGAATCCTAGATCGATTGCCTAAAACATGGGTTTTCTGGGTCTACGGGAGCAACGTAGCCCGATTTGAGCAGAGCTATCGCGACATTGCCGACCGCGTCAAAATCTTCGGGCGGCAGGACCCTGAGAGCAACATATTCAAAATTGTACATGACTGGCTGCAAGACAAGAGCAAAGGACGGTGGATACTCATCCTCGACAACGTCGACGACGTCCGTTTTCTGCTAGACGCCGATGGCGCATCTAAACCGCTACAAGAGTACCTTCCTAAAAGCCAAAACGGATCTATTCTTATCACAAGCCGGAGCATGGGGTCGGCGTTAAAGTTGGTCGGACGGTGCGATGTCATCAGTGTCGGGCCGATGGAAAAGGCGCATGCACTGGCACTCTTTGAGAGAAAGCTGAGAGTATACAGCGATAGCAATGACATTGACGAGCTCGCAGCAGCGCTAGAATATATGCCGCTAGCTATCACTCAAGCAGCGGCATATATATCACAAAGAGCGCCTCGATACTCAGTAAGACGGTACCTCGAAGAGTTTAATAAGAGCGATCACAAGAAGACAAGTCTTCTTAATCACGACGAGGGACAGCTCCGTCGAGATTGGGCAGCAAGGAACTCTATTATTATTACTTGGCAGATATCGTTCGATTATATCTATCAGACCAGACCATCAGCAGCCGACTTACTTTCGCTTATGAGTTTTTTTGACAGGCAAGGAATCCCAGAGGCCCTGCTTCGAAATCGAACCGAGCAAGGAGTCTCCCGGAGAGGTCAGGGAGAGCGTGATAACGATAACTTGTTTGGCGATGAGGAAGATAATACATCTCAATCCAGCGCAAGTACTGATGAGTTTGAAGACGATGTAATAGTATTACGAAGCTTCTCCTTTATTTCTCTTAATATTGATGGGACAATATTTGAAATGCACGCGCTAGTACAGCTAGCAATGCGGAATTGGCTTCAGGCTAATGGCAAGTTTAGCCAGTGGAGGCGGCAATTTATCAAGAATCTTTGCGCGGCGTTTCCGACCGGGGAGTACGAGAACTGGGCTACATGTCAGGTACTCTTCGCACACGCAAAGTCAGCTGCGGTGCAGCAACCAGAAGAGGAATTCTCGCTACTAGAATGGGCTACACTACTCTATCACGCAGCATGGTATGCATGGAGAAGAGGAAACGTAACCGATACCGAATATTTAGCTACAAAGTCATCAAAAGCACGGATGAGAGTACTAGGGCAAGAGCATGGGGATACTCTAAGTAGCATGGGAATGGTAGGATTGGCGTACGAACTTGGAGGTCGATGGGATGCCGCTAAGGAGCTATTTGTGCAAGTGATAGAGAAGAGCAAGAAGGGGTTGGGAGTAGACCATCCAAACACATTGACCAGTATGGGTAACCTAGCATCGATATACAGGAAACAAGGTCGATGGGATGCTGCCGAAGAACTGTTTGTGCAAGTGGTGGAAACTCGCAAGAAGAAGCTCGGAGCGGACCACCCTGATACACTCACCAGCATGGGTAACCTGGCGGTGACATACAGGAACCAAGGTCGATGGGACGATGCCGAACGGCTACAGGTGCAAGTAATAGAGATTCGCAAGGAGAAACTGGGAGCAGGCCATCCTGACACACTCACTAGCATGAGCAACCTGGCAATGATATATTGGAATCAAGGCCGATTGGATACTGCCGAACAGCTAGAGGTGCAAGTAATAGAGATTCGCAAGGAGAAACTGGGAGCAGACCATCCTGACACACTCACTAGCATGAGCAACCTGGCAATGATATATTGGAATCAAGGCCGATTGGATGCTGCCGAACAGCTAGAGGTGCAAGTAATGGAGATTCGTAAGGAGAAACTGGGAGCAGACCATCCTGACACACTCACCAGCATGAGCAACCTGGCGGTGACATACAGGAACCAAGGCCGATGGGACGATGCCGAACAGCTACAGGTGCAAGTAATAGAGATTCGCAAGGAGAAACTGGGAGCAGACCATCCCGACACACTCACCAGCATGAGCAACCTGGCAATGATATATTGGAATCAAGGCCGATTGGATGCTGCCGAACAGCTAGAGGTGCAAGTAATAGAGACTCGCAAGGAGAAACTGGGAGCAGACCATCCTGACACACTCGCCAGCGTGAGCAACCTGGCGTTGGTTCTGAAGGACCAAGGGAAGTACGAGGCTGCCTTAGAACTATATGAAAGGGCAAGCAGCGGATACCAGAATGTGCTTGGCTCAGAGCATCCTATTACAGTAGCATGCTTTAAGCACTATTCGTCTCTAAAGCAAGAGATGCAGTAGAGATAAAGTTGTTTTTGTGCAGTAGACTATGGGGCCCGCATTTGGCTAGAGTAATGCTGTTATACTTGTACATTCTACCTAAGGGGCAACGTGGAAAATTGCCAGCAGCATGGAGAAGGCGTACATGTGGAGCACTTGGGCAAGTTGTAGCTCGGACCTGATGTATCAGCATGAAGGCATTGGCGGAAGTGTCATTCCGCCACGGCTAGCAAGGAGGACAGCCAAACCGCACTAGCCGCACCCTTGCAAGGTGGTGAATCTACAAGAGGTGAGCTGGTTGATAGGGGAGCAGAGCTTAATCGTAAGGCTGTGAGGCTTAGATAGGCCTGTTTGCTAGGAATTTGCACAGCTACTAGCCTGATAGGCACAACCCTGCCGATTAAATTAGTAACCATTCTGATCAGAGGTATCAACCAGGGTAGCGATCCTGAATACTATGAGCGCTACCCACAGCCCTAAGGCTAATTATTACTCCTTAGTAATGCTATTAGATTCTGCAGGTTTAATAGTAATGCCTAAAGGGTTGCTGCAGTCATGCAGGGGTAGTAGTAGCCCCCTGGCGTATAAGGCTGATTTTTATTTGAAATAAAGCTCTTTGTAAATTACATAGCAAGGCCTCTATACAAGCGTATTTTGATATAGGTAGGATTACGGCGCCCTAGAAATAGTCTAAGCATGTAGCCTGTGATGGACATAGTAAAATTCAAGACGCGTAGAGGAGTTATATAGCTTTAAAATAGAAGTACCTATAGTTCGTTCCGTTATAGCGGTTGTTCTGTAAGGCGTGGATAGACGTTTTGTTATATATGTCAACCCTGCTTGGGAGTACGCGCTTTGAGACTCATGGTTATTCTTGTAAATTTATTGCTTGTAAGAGTTCTAGAGAAATGCTAAATTTGAAGTTGGTGCGTGCCATTTGGCCCTTTATCCCATATTTATTATTCGGCCCTCTATTCCTAGCTAAAAACTTTTAATGGCTCAAGTTACAACCCTATATTCTATTATATATTGTATATATCTAGTAATAATATGAGGTGATTTATTCTCTTACTTTTTAAGTATACTGAGAGCTAGCTAGGCGTAGGAATAGGAGACTAAGCAATAAAGATAGAAGACCGAATAATATCTACGCTCCTCAATTATTTAAGATACTTAGTAATACTAATACTAGTAGTTTACATTATAAGTATAACTTTAAGAGAGGAGTAAAAACTAGCTACTTGATATCCTTAGTCCCTTTACGTAGTTATTCTAATCTATAACGCGGCTCAAATCGTTGTTTCTCATCCAATATCGGCAGTTATTCCCAGGCGGGAAAACTGTGGAAATATGCTTCTAATTACTAGTGTTCCTTATGCCATAGGGCATTACGCAGGAACTCCTCCTCGGCTTAGCATGTGTACTATTTGAACTTATCACCTCACCTCTAAGATGGCAGACCGGTGCCTTTCTACTCTCCCAACCTAGGTAGGCTTATTCCTTGCGTATATTCGCCGTTCATAGTAGCCGATTGTTTGTAGTATCTTGCGTCTTTTATAAATAATATAACCGATTTCATAGTATTCATCGTTTCTATGCCAGTAGCTATTAGGTTGCATACAGGCAAGAGATAATATATCCTCTTGTGTAAGCTGTTCCATCTCGGCTTCTTGTAACTATAACCCGCCCTGTATACTATCTATATTTTGACGCTCGTAGTACTTGTTCTATCTCCCTAATCCATATCACTAAACTTCATAAGGTAGTCGACACTATAGATCCTATGTAGGACAACGCGCCAGTGTCATACTAGATAGTCATAGAGCCAAACTACAGAATTATTGTGTATCCCTACTAATACTTTGACTATCGATATCGCGTATGGTTCCGCAGCTTTTGTCTACAAGGAGCGGAACCCGTAGTAGTAGTAGTAGTAGGAGGTATCAACTTAGTTTGCTATAAAAGAAGAATCGCATAAATTTTTTATATTCAAAATAGTATTAAGCATCACAGTACAGCTGCGCTAAGAACACAAGCCGATAGGTGTTCGCGATCAATAGAGCAAGAGAGCTAGCACGAGAGCTCTTATGCCACGGTCGAGCCAAAGCGCCCCAGCGGATAATAGTGACACTATTAAGGACCATCTCGTCCGATTTTTTATCAATTCCAATGTGGGGTGTCTCGCGATAGAATTCCCCCAATCAGTCCTAAGCAAAAAGCATTCTGCCGATTCATCGTATATCCTCCAGCTGCTCAATGTGGTCTGTTTTTCACAGTTGAAGCTTAAGTACCCTTAGTCCGTTCGAAACTCAATACGCAAGGTGCGTCTTCTATATTAATGAAAGTTTCCTCTCAGTCTTCAAAGACGAGCTTTTTGACATTTTTACTAGTAAGAACTGTTAGAAGCTTTTCAGGCTTCAGCAATAGATCTAGTAGACGCCCAGGTAGTGTTCGGTCGCCTTTACGTCTGGTTGTGTACCCTATCAGGACCCCTGCTACTAGAAAAGCCATGGGAGTCAAGAACTCTAAGCAATACGCATGAGTCTGGGCTACAGCTACAACTTATAATGCTTTTAGTCGCATATAAAAGTAAGAGAAGGTATACCCCAACCTGCTAAAGGTACTGAACTAATATTGCACTAAAAACAGCTTCAAGCCGTCTATATTACTATGCTTAATAGAGGGAATAGCTAAGCGGAAGGGGCGTAAAAGGAAGTAGATTTAGTATAGCAGCATAGTAGAGTATAGAGATAGATTAGCGCAGATAGCTGTAGAGGTATCTAGAAAGGTTAAATAAGGCCTGTAGTGGGGGTGATTAGGAAAGAGTTCAACTAACTTAATAGTACTATAGGAACTGTAGGGGGGCTGGCTGTGCAGGCGGTAGGGTAGGAGTCAGTCAGCTACCGTAATATAGAGCCTGGTCTTAAACGGTAGTAGGGAAGCGATATAACGACTAGTAACAAAGCCTCAGGCTTTTACTAGAGAGATTCTTAGGCCTCGCCAGCATACCCCCAGGGGTGCGCTGGCGAGGCTAGCATGCTACAAGGAAGAAGAAGACTAGTTTAATAGTAAAGTCGCGACAGATTTTACCACCGATGAGCCCTCGAGTCTCGCTAAACCTACCCTTAACACCTGCTTATTCAAACCTACCTACGTAATAGGGAGCAGAGAAGCTACGGTCAAAGGAGCATTAGGCCTCAATACTGCCAGCCAGTCACCAACGAGCCCTCGGGTCTCAAAAACGCGCCGAGCCCAGCTTACCACAAGAGTAGCATACCTAAGGACCTTTTGTTATATAAGGGCGAAATCGATGATGTACAAGGTGGTGTTGGTCGTACCAAGGATTTTTGTCGCTTTCGCTGATAGAGTACCATATCACAAAGTTTATAGTATCCTAATTCAATTCAACCCCGAAATAAAGACTAGATCATAGACTATAACCATCTAGGGATCTAAAAAGAGTGTGTACCGTATTGCTAGCATGTGCAGCTAGCGCAGCAGTGCTGCCTCAGGCATAGCAGCTGCGAACAACAACTACTCCAGTGGAATATTATTAAATCGTAAAACTGTGGCGTTCAGCCTTAGGGGCCAGTTACGCAAATACGAGTTAGTCAGTGCAGCGGTTATCGGTCAGCCCGATCCATGTAGTGCTGACTTTTCGGCTAGTCTTCCTGATCTGTATGGTTAACACAAAAAGAGCTTATGATAACTACCTGGCCCACATTTCGTGTACTAGGCTTCTCATTATAGATGCACCAAGCTTGCTTGTTTTCGGCTCCGGAAAACTGGGATAAATCTTGAAAGGGGCATTGAGGGCGGAACATAGGGCTTGGAGAAAGGTAGAAACCAACTGACTGCGATGCAGGACCTAAATTTGGACATCACCACATGGAAGGCAGAGTGTTACAATGGAGTATCAGCCTCGACGCTTTTGGAAGTATTCTGGAGAGAAATGAAGAGTTGAAATCATTTGAAGCAGTATAAGAGAAGGGACAGGAAGCTCGAAGAGTGAGATATCACCACCACCACCAAGATCAACACTTTCTTCGTTTCTCCAAAACACTACTCCACCCTAAACCAGCCAAAATGCAGTTCACCAATACCGCTCTCCTGGCCCTCGTTGCCAGCCTTGCAACCTTCGCGGCTGCAGCACCTACCGATACGGTCGAGGCCAGCATCGACCTGGCGAAGCGCGCCCAAACCAAAGAAACCGTCTACCTCGCCAACTGCGGATCACAGTCCGAATTGAGCTACTACAAGAATGGCCACAACTCTGAGGACGGATCTCCCCCCGATGACACTTGCCGCTTCCAGACTGGAAACAACAGCCCTATCATCTGGGAAAACGCATTGAGGAAGTGCACGTTTGGGAGTGGTGTCTCGTTTGAAACCACCGTTACCGACCCGGTCAACCCCAATGCATATGCTGGGCCGGGTGTGCAAAGAGTGCCTGGGAAAAGCCCTAAGACGTTTGATTGCTTCAAGGATAATCAAAGGACGCTTTATCGCCGTGGTGGTGCCAACTGTGGCGCCTTCTACTGGTGCAATCCTAGGTAAGTGTGGCGTCTCCTTTTTTGGGGGGGGGAGGGAAGTGGTTTTGCTCATAATCCTGCAGATAAATATGGTATTACGGAGTCAAGCACTATCTCTCGCATACGAGAAAAATTCTGTTAGTCAGAAGTCAAAGTTGTTGGATGCAGCTCGTGTGGTGGTTTGAGTTTGGCACAGGCTAACAGACCTCCTTCTGTTGTAAATAACCAGATCCTTAAAATCTTCCTAGATAGTAATGTCAGCTAATTCTATCGGATGCACGGTAGCCTACAAAATATATTAACAATGACGTGATGGTCGCTGGGCGCGAAAGGTTTGACTTCCAAATTAGCTACAAGCGTTACCATAATTAGTCAATTATGGTGTGATTTTCTTTTATAAACGCTTTATAGTACTCGCAAAGCTTGTAACGTTGGAAGTTCACACCGGAATAGAAACACTCCAAGCAAGATGGCTCATACACACTCACATGACCACGCAGCTTTTCGCAATGAATTTAGCTAGATAAACAAGTAGAAAAGTACAGAATCGAAAAATAGCCCATGCTTTTCTCCTCCTTGAACGCTGTCATTCTAAGGGATAACTAGAGTAAGACTCTTTACTCATTATGCAGTCCCTGTCCGTTCTATGTAGTCGGTGCCACACTATACAACCCGCGCGATAATACATCCCATTAATGGCTAGTACAGCTTCCTCGATACGAGGACCTATTAGCCTAGGCTCTCTCGTCTCTGCAAACCGAATAGTCGTATGTGAAGCCACCGTTCGTAACATCGCACCTCTTTGCTGCAATATTGTCCACTCTGCACTCCTTAGGTATAATTAGACAAGCTGCTGGCAGTGATTTGGGCGCGAGATAGATCTTGGGATGAGCGTTTGTATCGGTTCTAGGTATTCGGTTCAGGCCTCTCGTCACTGGGGCCATGTGGATCCGATGGTTACCTCTACGTAGGAGACTCCAGGCCATTTGCGTAACGAGTGAATATTCACTGCTAAGTAAAGTTATTTGAGATGTGTATAGGACAGGGTTGTCGCGGCGGAGAGCATCTTTGTTCCGTAGGTAACCTAGAGGACATCGGATCATATTGAGGAGTTGAAGGTGGAATCTAACAGACATATGCTTTGGTAGGCAGCGAGTAGACTGGCCTCGAGAAGGGTTTATACCTGCAATCTATTCTAAGTGTAATAACTTATGCTAAATAGTTTGGTGTGCTAAACGATGGCCTTCACGCCTGGGTGAAGAAACGGCGCGCATGCAGACCATTGGCCAGTGATCTTGTCCTAAGCTCCCTGAACGTCTAGCTTGGTTGCGATCTCTCCCGTACTAAACGTATCTGGTATTCTATTAGTACATTTCTGCAGTAAGCGTTTGTGTTGATTTTGCTGAAGTTACCTAACTATTACTTATAGCGCCTGATAAAACCCCTGTCCGAACCCTACAATGCTTTTTCCTCAACCCCAAGCCTGAGCCCAACATTCCGCACCTCTTCTTCTCCCCCCTCATCATCCCCGAAGTCACCCACGTCTTCAAAACCCCTAACATCTTCCGCACCAGCATCATGCCGCTGTGTCCGCCGCTTAAAGCCACCCTCGTCATCGTCAGCAAACACACTGCTGCGCCGTCGAATTTCTTCCAAGAAATCGATGTTGCTGAACTGCGGGCGCTCATTGCGATTCATTTGTTGTAGGTCTTTGACTTCTTTTGGAGGGCGCAGTTCGAACATTGAATTGGGACGATCATGGGTATATGGTGAGCGTGAGCGGGACGGACCTTGTGGTGTTGGTTGTTGTGGGGGTCGAGGGGGCTTGGAGGACCACCAGCCGCTGAGGCGCTGGGACAAGGAGGGACTGTCCGGAATGTCGGAGGGATTTTTCAAAGTGCTTGTGTCGAGCTTGGCTAGCGGTTTTTTGTTCTTTCGCACAAATGTAAAGCCCAGCGGTAGAGTGACTGGTGAGCCGGGACGAGACATCATCGCTGACGAGGACGATTCAGAGCCCGATAGCGGATACGCTGCTTCCTCGCGTGAGTTGTTACTTTTTGTTCGTTTGAGCAGACCTTGTAGGTCGTCTTCAGAAAGTGCGTTGACCAAGTCACCGTCACGCATGCCGCGAGGTCGGTATTGTCGTCTCCCTTGTTGGATCAGATGCTCCAACTTGGCACGATTGGCGATGAAATTTAGCTTTGGGAAAGCTGACTGCTGGCCGACGTGAATCATGCGTGCCAGGCGTTGGGGGGTGGGATCGGAAAGAATATAGATAAAGTCAGAGGCGATCGACTTTGGCCAAATTGTGATGGTGCCACTGAAACGCTGCAGCCAGATCTCACTCCAATCTTGGCCCATCGGACGTGGCAGCAGCTCCAAATGACGAAGAACCTTTAGCCATTTGTTAAGGTCGAGCTTGAGATACTGCTCAATCGCAGACCCAATGAAACCGCCTCTCCAGCCACGCCCTCTTCGATGAGTGACTGGTCGACCTACGGATCCGCGAGATGAGAAGAAGAAAATGTTGATATGTGGATTAACCTGACTGACAATGGAAAAGCGAACATTGAAATGTAGATTGAGTGCTTTAAGAGGTATGTCAGTTCTTAGACTGCCATCTTTCCACTTGTGGCCAAATGAATAGGGCGACAACGACCCGTCCTTATTCTTTTTCATAAGCACGACTGGATTGAGTATACCAGGTACTGCGGCTGAAGCTAGCACTGCTGACCAAACAACGCAGTCGGGTGCCGTGATATAGTTGGCGAGAATGGTAGGCGAGTGCGGGTCGGAAGGTACGCATGATACGTTGAGGATCCGTCCGGTTCGCTGGTATGCCTCTTTGAAGGTCATGCTTCCTCTTGTCATCCAGGCGCATTTCCTCGCCCAATCGACGCTATCAAACCGAGCGCCTGTAGTATACCACCGCTTCATCCACGTCCAAGTATCGTCAGAGCATGCGGTAATCCGGCTGGCCAGTGCGGGTACGAGTAGCTTCTTGAGCTCGTCATCTGTTCTGGAGCATAGCAGGGCAGCCACTAACGCTCCACCAGATGTTCCTGTGATGACTTCTGGTAGAAGGCCAGCATCTAAGAGGGCTTTTGCAACGCCGAGATGATAATAGGCAAACGTTGCTCCACCGGATAGGCAAAGAGCAGTACGGCCAAAGTTGCTACCAAGGTGCTTGAATAGTGCGCGCTTGTTCTCTAGGTCAAGTTGGGCAGTACGAAGGAGGAAGGACAACGATGCCTCGGCTTCTTGGACGAAGCTCTGCAGGGCATCCTTGGTTCCGTAGTATGTCTCACTGTACAGCCTCGGATTCTCGAATCCACAGAAATTATTCTTTACGCAGGCCTCGAGCAGAGCGCGCAGGTCTTCGACGGCCCGCGGCTGGCCATTTGACTTCTTGTCCCTTTCTTCAGCCTCGGCTTGGTGCCGTAGCTTGACCAATTGCTCGTGTACTCGCTGTATTGTTCTCGAGTCATAGTAAGCGTATTCGGGCTTCTTCTTCCATACGTCGTTGCCAAGGTGTGCGTCCAGCTCCGTCGCACACTTTATCCAGTCTTCGTACGAGGATGCTTTCTGCAACCGGCGCCGCAGGCGTTGCCGTGTGCCCCGCCATGTGACCATATGCTCATATAGGTAGATGTACAGCCGGGTGAAGACGTAGGCCATGCTGAGGAAGAGCAGCCAGCCCAAGACGACAACCAACAGCGGCCACTTGAGCAGCACATAGACAAAGCCCTCACGTGTTTCATCTTTGCCGCGTCGAGGCGGCGCCTTGCTCTTCTTGCGCCGTCGGACACGCTGGTGGACGGGGCGCCAGTCGTTGAGGGCGGAGAAGAACTTTCGAGGCTCAGGCGGTGGGGAGAGAAGGTCTTCGGACGAGGGCGACAGCTCGGGGATAGGGGCAGCCAGTGCCTTTGCGAATTCCTCGAAGTCGGGCTCGTGGACGAAATCGTTGTCGTGGTCGGGAAGGAGGGTGAAGTCAAAGGCCTCTGCAGAATGGGGGGCAGGGCCGTCGCTGTCTTTCTTCACGTCAGCCATAGCAGAAGGCCCCGGCAGGCAGACGGTTCATGGTCAAAAGGTGCGGCTATCAATGGTGTGGAATGTTTGAGGCTCTGGTGCAGCGCCCGTCTCATGCGGTTCGCAGTTCGCGCTACGTCACTGGACGAGTACCAGACGGGCACGATTGGACCCTTTTCTTCCCTTCACGCCACGCCAGGTCACGCCAAACCTCGCCCACTCACCAACACTGTGACTGGGGGCTATGTGGCCCTGTCTCCGCCCCAGAAACACATGCATACTCCATAGAGTACGCGCTCGACTACAATGGCTCGCGCGCCGTCGCCTGATGACGCTCGCCATCGAGACATCATGCGACGATACCTCGGTCGCAATTGTAGAAAAGACGGCCAAACACGGCCATCCCATGGCGCAAATTTATTTCCATAAGAAGATCACTTCCAACAACGCCGAATATAAAGGAGTGCACCCTCTTGTCTCTCTCCAGTCTCATCAGGAAAATCTCGCAGGTCTCGTGAGAGAAGCCATTGACCACCTTCCGCCAAAAGAGAACAGTCACGCTGTCAAGCAATTTCCAGACTTCATTTCTGTCACCAGAGGGCCTGGTATGCGATCTAATCTATCTGCAGGCCTTGACCTTGCAAAAGGCCTCGCCGTAGCATGGCAGGTATTGCATATTCAACTTCTTTTACAAAATCCGCTAAATGCTCGTGTAGATACCTCTCGTGGGTGTCCATCATATGCAGGCCCATGCTCTCACCCCTCGACTTGTGAGCGCCCTTAGTGCTTCCTCTGAATCGTCATTGGAGCCCCATTTCCCCTTCCTCTCTGTACTTGCTTCCGGCGGCCACACCCTGCTCATACAATCATCTTCCCTAGTACATC
Source organism: Ophiosphaerella narmari (assembly GCA_028456235.1). Taxonomy (NCBI): domain Eukaryota; kingdom Fungi; phylum Ascomycota; class Dothideomycetes; order Pleosporales; family Phaeosphaeriaceae; genus Ophiosphaerella; species Ophiosphaerella narmari. The sequence goes on from JALNQA010000009.1 coordinate 83,907, forward strand.
ATCGTTTGCTAGGTGCTACCAATGATATTGCCGTCGGGGAATGTCTAGACAAAGTTGCGCGCATGTTGCTGCCAGCTGATCTTTTACGGACTACAAAAAGCACAATGTATGGGGCGCTACTTGAGAAGTTCGCTCTCACACGCAATGGGCATGAAGGCACGTCTACAGAGGAATCTCAGAACCTTACCCGCTTGTTCGCCTCGCCTCAACCCGATGCATGGTCAGGCAGCATCGGCTGCTCTGCGAAACAATATGTAGAGACTTTTAGCTGCGGCCACGGCTGGTACAAAGTGCCTTCAAACCATGAAGAAGCTATTAAAAGAAATATAACCAAGTGGGGCTGGAGTTTTGATCAGCCTCTGACTAAAGCTCAAGGTGGTACCAAAATCAATAACATAGAGCTCAGTTTCTCCGGCCTGTTGACAGCAGCTGAGCGCGTCATTCGGTACCCTACAGACCCATCTACTAAGAGGCGCACCAAGGTAGAGCGTGTCGTCAATGACATCAGCCTAGAAGAAAAAGAGGACATTGCCCGAGAAATTATGCGTGCCGCCTTTGAGCATATTGCGTATCGAGTTGTTCTCTCATTGCAGTCGATATCTCAAGACTCATCACCACAATCGATTGTGCTAGCTGGAGGTGTAGCCGCCAACTCTTTATTGAGATACATACTTGCTAGTACACTATATGCCCGGGGCTATCATGATATGAAGCTATACTTCCCTCCCCCGAACTACTGTACAGACAATGCTGCCATGATTGCCTGGACCGGCTTGGAGATGTTTGAGGCAGGCTATACCGATCCAATCAGTATCCGTGCCATACGGAAATGGCCTTTCGACCAGTTGCTGCATCCCATAGCAGACAATTAGGTCCGAAAGACTACCTAACGATGGAAAATATAAACGCCACTTAATTATCTCGGGCTGTTCGGAAAGAGAAAGAGAATGCCGTGGCCATAGTTAGAGGCATATAGAGGCATGGTCTTGTTTCGTCTCCGTTGCTCCGTCGTGAGGTCTAACAACAGGTTTTGTGTAAACGCACGACTCTTTCGAGAGTCTGGCGCTATCAACGCTTTTCGCACGAACACCGTGGAAACGTGGGCGCACTAACAAACATGCTCGAAGAATACGCCGTATTAAGGTACATAAACGCCACATAGCATCTCGGAAGCGCACATGCTGTACGACCTTCAATGCTTTACGAACTTGCTTTAAGCGGAAGCGTTGAGGATCGATCTATCCTAAGTAAGGAGGTACGAGAGGTGCGAATATATCCGCTTCTAGACCAAGACAACGGAAGCCCCTAAATGGTGGGGAGATACGATAAAGAAATACAAAGTTCAAAAGTCTGGAGCTGGGTCGTCTCGATCCTAGTCAAAATCACAGGGATAGCTTGACTCTTTTATCGGGTAGAAACCACGTTCGGTTGCTGCCGAATCCTTGCACGATCACCTCCAATTTGCCAGCAATATATCCAAACAACGGGTACTTTAATTCTGCCGACTATTTCACAGCTCTAGCCAAATCAACATCCCTGGAGATTTGAAGTTTATTCTTGAGTTCTAATAATAGTCTAATCCCAGGTCATGCCACTGTTGCACCCGAGGTCTATCAGTGTTAATTGCTTGCAAGCTTCCTGAGTCGACCTAGAGCCCGGGACACGGCCTGCTTGGGCTTTCTCAAGCAAGATCTGGAGTATATCGCGTGCACAGTCGATACTGCAGTACGAGCAATGGTATCCACTCTCGTATCATTCATCTGTGCATAGTATACCCGCTAGTAGAGTCTAGTCAACGAGAGATGGCGATCCGGGGAACATCTATAACATGAGAGCATGTCACAAAGATCTACGGTACCGCTGAGCGTTTCTCCTTGACATTAGTTCCTCGTGGACCAGCAAGTCCTAACAATGGTACCTGCTCGGCACGCCGTGCTGGCTCTGCTTAGCTTCACAGCAAGGTACGCCGCTCCTTACCTTTGATACAGCAAAGATACCCTAACACTCCATAGCATTAATGCACTCCCTGCAGGACTCCAGGATCGTCAGATAGGAATCATCCCTCCCCAGCAGAGCGTTTCTTGGGATTCTGGTAATCCAAAACCTACTCCTGAGGAGTCTAAAGGCTTCGAACTCCCCCCTTCCCAGCCGACACCAAGCAACCAAATCAGCCTTGGCACACCGAGTTACAGCGTTTCTTGGGATGGTCAAGTGCCTAGCCAGGCTCCTGAAAAGCCTACGTTGCCGCCTGTTGATCTCAAACCGAGTAACCAGATAAGCCTCGGTACGCCATCGTACTGGGTCAGTTGGGAGACTGGCAACTCGAACCCTACCAAAGCCCCCGAGAGCCCAGTTGCTCCAGCTCCAGGCACGCCGACTGACCAATTCAGCCTCGGTACACCCTCTGGATGGGTTAGCTGGGACACCGGCAGGCCCGCCCCAACGCCTGCGCCTGAGGATCCGACCTACCCAGTTCCAGGCAAGCCATCTAATCAAATTAGTCTCGGATCGCCCTCTGGATGGGTTAGCTGGAATGTTCCCCAAACTCCCGAACCTGCGCCGGTGAAATCGTCTGCAAGTGCTCCGGCCGTCAAACCCTCCAAAAAGCCTGGGCTTTCCGGATTTCCACACCTCCCATGGCCTCCAAAATCAAAGTCAAAGTCAAAGTCATCAGTTCCACAAGCAACTCCCACTCCCAAGCCAACGCCGCCAGCGGAGAGCAATCAAATCAGTATTGGAAAGCCAACGGCAAGCGTTACTTGGAATGTTGCTAACGTGAAGCGAGAGGCTCCACCACTAAAGCCAACCCCAAAGCCCAAGTCAAGCTCAGTAAAGAAGAAGCCAACAGGCACTCCAAAGCCTTCATCTACTCCCACGCCTTCGCCGATCCCAGGTGATGAAGAGCCCCCGGAAGAAGAGCCTCCAGTAGAGCAGCCTAAACCTAGTGACAACATCGGCATCGGACCAATCCGCCCAAGTATCAGTTGGGGAAAGCGAGATATGCCCCCTTGCTGCAAGGCTACTCCTAAGCCAAAGCCAAGCTCTAAGAAGAGTAGGCCAACCAAAACCCCGAAGCCCACATCTATTCCCGCGCCTTACCCTAGCCCAGATGGTGATGATGACCCACCAGCGGAACCAACACCGGACCCAATACCGGAACCACCGCAACCAGAGCCACAGCCAAGTGATAATGTTGGCATTGGTCCAATTCATGTTAGCATTAGTTGGGGAAAGAGAGATGCCCCACCTTACCACAAGCCTACGCCCAAGCCAAAGTCAAGCTCGAAGAAGGTGAAGTCATCCAAGACAAGCAAGCCCACACCCACACCTGCACCTACTCCCGATGATGGGGATCCAGAGGATGAAGAGCCACCTGTGGAACAACCCAAACCCAGTGACAACATTGGCATTGGGCCAGTTCGACCAAGCATCAGCTGGGGAAAACGGGGCGTTGAATACAAACCCACTTCAACCCATCCACCATTCCCATGGCCCACCCAACCAAATGAGATTAGTCTCTCACCGCCAGTAGCAACAGTCATTTGGGGAAAGCGTCAAGAAGACGAAGACCCAGATTTCCCCGAAGAGCCGACTGATTTCCCTCCTTTCCCGATGCCTACGCAGCCGAATAGTATTGGCATCAGGCCTCCTACCAACACGGTGATCTGGGGGAAACGCCAGGCCGATGCTGAGCCAACCGACTTCCCAGATAATGAATTTCCTCCTTTCCCAGTGCCAACTCAACCAAACAGCATTGGCATCAGGCCTCCCACCAATACGGTAATTTGGGGGAAACGCCAGGCCGACGCTGAGCCAACCGACTTCCCAGAGGAGGAATTCCCCAAGGACCCAGAGGACCCAGAGGGCCCGGTTGAAATCCCTCCTTTTCCAATGCCAACTCAACCAAACAGCATTGGCATCAGGCCTCCTACTAACACTGTCATCTGGGGTAAGCGTCAAGAAGACCCAGACTTCCCTGAAGGCCCACAGCCCACACCGACAAATAGCGTTGGCATCAACCCGCCCTCCAACACTGTCACCTGGGGAAAACGTCAAGATAGCATTGGTCTAGGCCTTCCCGTCGCCACTGTCCTCCCCACAGCCAATGTCTCAAACACAGCGCCAATCTACTCTGCCACAGTCATCTGGGGCAAGCGTGATTCTGCGCCCACACCCCCGCCCCCGAAGCCCACTCCCCCGACTCCGCCGCCTAAGCCAACTAGCTGCGGTGCCGTTACGACACTGAAACCCACCAGTTGTATCCCACCCAAGTGTCCACCACACGCGACACCGTGTGATCTCAACAGGCCTGTTCCTCGCATGCAGAAAGTGAGGCAAATTGAGAAGACGATTGTGACGATTCAGACGATTTTGCCATCCACCAAATGTACAGTTTCGGCAACGAAGACAGTGATTCAGACGTGTCCAACATATACTTGTGTGCCAGGATGCAACGCAGCGCAAATTGTACGTTGAAGGATAAGGGGAAAGACATGGGTTGTCTGTGATATAGGTAGGTTGGAAGGAAAGGTCGTTGACGCGATCTGGATTGTAGACTACACACCTTCGTTTCGCCGTAGGAAATTTTCAAATCAAGTTATTGTTTCGTTTGCCAACATGAACACTCTTCAAACCAATGCAAAACTCAAAACTAGCAAATCACACTCATCCCTCCCCTTCTCTCCCCTCCCCTCAATGACAATACCCATCCCATCTAAGCACCCTACCCATTACACACACACACACACACACACCCTTCTTCCCCCTCCCCCCCCCATCATCCAATTTCCCCAGCGTTATTATTTGAGAAAATAGAAAATAAAAATAGCAAAAAAATAGCACAACCCCCACGTGCGCACGGCAAGCATACCCGGTAAAAAACACACGGAGCCAAGAAAAGACAATATCCTCAGATAAAATAGCCTATAGCTTATGGGGACGCGGACAAGGAAAAAAAAAACACAACAGGCAAAAAGCCTGCACTCTAGCGTGATAATTTGTCGGATGCAATTTTTGAAAAAGGGAGGGGGGCAAAGCGTGCGATATGCATGCATTGCGTGCATTTTTACGTGGGTGTTGGGGCTGGTGTGGTGGCGGCGGCGGCGGCGGCGGCGGTGGCGCTGCGGACTTGGATTTTTTTAGGTTTCTTCTTGGGTTTGAAGTCGGGTGATTTGGGGACTTTGGATTTGGGTGATTGGGTGATGTCTGGCTGCTGGATGGTTTCTGGTGGGGGGTCTTGCTTGAAGGATGGTGATCTGAGCTGTTTTCTGGGAGCGGGTACTCCCTTCTTGGACGGAGATCTCGGGCTCCTCGGGGTGTCTTGTTTAGGCTGCTGCGTGGGCTTTGGTTCTTTGTTGGTTTGGGTGTTGGTGGCATCGTTCTTTGCTTCGGGGTTTTCTTTCGTGGTGTCTTGCTTGGGCTTTTCCTTCGCGATATCTTCTTGCTTGGGTTTGGCCTTCCTGCCCTCGCCATTGAGCTTTCTAGGAGGAGGCCTCTTGTTCTTCAATGATGCGACTGAAGTTGCTAGATCTTCGCCTTTTTGTACGTTCTCAACCATAAAGTTGGCTGCCATGCATCGTCCGCCGTTCTGTCTCCCGATCTCCATGGGACATGCGCTGAAAACGATGACGACATCGCGGTCGGCTCTAAAGCGTACGAAGCTTCGTTTCCTACCTTTTGGCTCTTCGATTTTGAGAACTGCGCCCTTGGCGCCCGCACCATCGCTTTGGGTCCCGGCGCCTAGTCTGAGAGGAGCATTCATGAATAGATGGAGAGGTGTGGGCGCAATATTGACTGTGATGTCTGCTCCGATGGACTTTGCTCCCTTTAGGCCTACACTCTCATTCAATTCCTTCAAGGCAAGCACCAAGTTCTCTGCACAGCTGCCATGCTCCTCAGGCTTGTCGATCCCAAGCGCCACGTACAGATTGGCATCGCACGCCGCAGTCAGCGTATCATGAGCGCCCGGGGAGGTATCTTCGATTAGTGTGATGATGGGTTTGCGCAGATTGGTCAAGAAACCGTCATTTACATCTGGAACGAGCTTATGCGAAGCGGCGCGCGTATGCGGGAGCGACAGGTACTCCATGGGAGGCTGAGAGGAGGAAGATGGGTGTGTAGAAGCGTATGCTGAGTATGCAGCATATGCAGAGGAGGCATACCCAGAACCCGTTGCAGCTGTAGCAAAGATATCAGTCGTCGGGCCATGTTTCATCCACTTGTGACCAACGGACACGTGGAAAGAATGTTATCTGGGGCTTACCGGCGATCGTTCCGGCCCCAACTGGCGTCTTTGAGAAATCATACAGCTGTTCTGCGTAGCTCTTGTTCGGGTCACGGTAGTGGCTTGACTTGAACGCACTAACAGCCGTCTTCGAGTCGGGCAATTGTACGCTAGGAACATAGCTGGAGAAGCCCTTGCCGGTAGGGAGGTATGAAGACCATTTCTGGGTGTTGGCCTCGTTTTGTGTCTTCTCCTTTTCGGTGCTAGGCTTCTTCTCGTCTTCAGTGTTAGGCTTCTTCTCGCCTTCAGGTTGCGTCGACGCGTTCTTCTTGCGGTATGGAATTGAGGGTAGATAAAACCCCCACGTACGCTTCGCAGGTTGCTTAGGAGAAGACGCTGTCGGCCCGGTAGACTTTTCGTTCCCTCGATTGTTGTGTGCCCGTTCAGGGATGTCATTGTCTTGCTTTGTATTCTCGGTTTCTTTCTCAGTCTCTTTAGTTCCTGGCCCTGTTCCCTCTACACCATCTGCACCGTCGGTAGATTTGCTCTGCTCGGCTGGTTCGGCAGCCTCTTCGCCTTTCCCTTCAACGGCGTTCTTCAACCGCTCAGCCTCCTCTTGGATCTTCTCTTGATCTAGCTCTTCTTCGCCGTCACCCTTCTCGGGCGGTGGGCCTAGACTGAAAGCCCACATACTGACGACTTGTTTTCCATAGGTATTGATGACCTTGATCGTTCTGCCTCTCGGCACAAACGTTGCAACGCCATGGCGCGCAGGTATTGTCTGTAGTTCGCCAGACATATCTTCTAGAGGAAGCCCACTCCCGCCACCCTGAGTCCTGTTTCTCTGCTGCCTCTCGATTGCTGAGAGGACTGACACAACGGCTATACCCGCAAGGGCACGACGTGTTGGGATTGGCGGCGCCGTATTGATAGTTGTTCAACTTATAGAATACAAGAAAAAAAAGTTGGACGCAGGCACTTTTATAGTGGAATAGACTTGCGCTTGTGTAGAAGCGTATGACGGGAGGCGGATTGAAAGAAATGGGAGGCACCTACAGCTCTAGGCCTTGGCTATAGACAAGTGACGTACTAGGTTAATTCATCGATCGTATCCTTGTGGCCATCATACCGATCCGACCAACGGCTTTCTAGCACGTATGGAACGCCCTTGCGCGAAGTTCCCGCGTTGTTTTCCATGTTGATGGGATGACGCATGTGGAGGTAACCGGTTTTTGAGAGCTTGCCTTGACGCCTAGTGTGATCGTGGGTGCAACAAATCGCGGATCTCTCAGAGCGCGTCCAACAGCTTCGCAGAGATGTTACTACATGCTATCAAGTCACGTAAGTACACGATATTTAGACATTTTACTTGTTTTGCGCTACTAATATATTAATGTATTAACATTGCTGAGGTTTTGCATTGATAACCACCACAACAGTCGCACCAGTGAAAATGGAATGCTACACAATTAGCTGCAAATATATACCCCAAGATTAATAGAAGTGAATTACTTCGCTTGGATGCATGAATATGTATGTGCCTACATAAATAGTGGCTCGGCGCAGGTTAGTCGTCGCGGCCCATGACAATGCTGAGCGCCTTTCGACTGAGCACGATGCTGTGCTCGAGGGCATTGAGCTTTGCCGATGCAGAGATGAGGGCCGGGTCCTGGCTTTCGACGCGGACCTTCTCTTTGACGCGCACATGCTGGCCCTTGTACGTGAAGACGCGGTCGGCCTCGTCGTGGGCGGGAGCTCGCGAGCCACCCAGTGCTACGGCCAGGCTGTCGCGGATGCTGAAGCCAGTGAGCGACTTCTGCTCGGCATGCTGCGGCTCAAGCGTACGCACTTCGAGCACCAGTGCAGCGTCGAAAACAAACAGATGGAAAGACACAGTGGGCGGCAGGGGTGGATCAAAGGTGGTGTCGTCGACAGGCTTTTCCCACCACGTCGGCTGCACGTCTGAGTAGCCCCTCAGGGCCTGGCGGGCCTCCTGGACGTGTTCGTGCAGCAACTGGAGCTGGCCTGCAACGAAGTCGGCCTTGGTGGCATCTCCGCCCCAAATGGCCACGTCGATGACGTCCAAGCAGCTGTTGATGGAAGTGCGCACCGCGGTAAGCTGGGGGACAACGAGGGTCGGGGCCTGGGGCGCTGATGAAATGGTCACGTCGTAGGTCGGGGAGCCACGGGGCGGCGGCAGGCTGGCCAGGCGCAGCTTGATGCTCTGCACAGGGAATCAGTTAGTAGGCAGCTTGCGCGAGGGGCGTGGCCGCACACATACGCCTTTGGTGATGCGAGTGCCGATTCTGGTGACAAGACCCTTCAGGCTCTCAGAGCGCACCGAGGACAGGACCAGCGTTGACCCGGTCTCCGAGGGCGCCAGCAGGGCAGCACACTCCTCCAGGCCGGCCTTGAGCGACTGCAGCCTGTCGCCCAGCTGGACCAGCAGCCATTCGAGCTCGCGCGCCTGGGACGCTGCCGTTTCGCTGCCGAGCTGGGCGTCGCCGATGGGCGGCCAGATGACGGCAGACATGGCCCACGATTGCAAGTATTCTACAAAGTATTTGCTGGTGGACGTGGTGGTGCACAGCCGTGTTGGTAGCCAAGTAGGTAGCTAGGTAGACTTGGACGAACGGGTAGACCGTGTGCCGAACATAGCTTCAAAAGACGAAGTCTTCCTGAATAAATATTTCTGCTCACGACCGCTAAATGAAGGCATCAAGACAACATTTGGGGAGCTTTTCTCAGCCGCGTTCCGACTCTTGTATTAGCTATGTCACCCGACGAGACGCTCAAGCAGTAGATAGTCTAGCACCTTTCTCCGCTGATGAAGAGCAGATTTTACAACCATTTCCGCCTGCGCAATTCCTTCACTTTCCCTTTTTGACGTCACAGTGGAAGGCTATCGAAATGCCGACATTAAACCCTCAATAGTCCAAACATGTCACCATTCCCTAACCTTTAACCCTGAGACTAGCGAAATATGGGTCCACTTGCGAGAGCAAAATCAACACTACATAGACTGGGAATGACACATCAAGGACGATGATCTGTAACTCGAAGATATATCTCCTATCCGCCACATGTGTCATGCCTTCGCAACGATCTACAAAGATAATCTAATCCTCCCCTCCAGCTAGGAAACGGCTAGGATAACTATGATCATGGTCTTGACTTGGTCATTGCTATCAGCCACAGCAACCACGACAAAGCTCTTTCCTACTAGTACGCCACGGGGCAGGCCCAATTCGTGAGGCTTCTACGTGGCATATATATCTAGGTGTATCTCGTGATTTATTGTCCGTCCTTCACTATACACAGATTTGTTAGTACAGCTAATAGCTATCGGATCTACATTCAGTGTGCGAGAGGGCCCATACGCTAGTAAGATCAGATTGGTGATATCAGAATGTGAACGGTCTTTATTTTTCAATCTTCAGCAACGGATATGACTGTTTCTTTCTAATTCTCTGTATAGTTGTCGGTGGTGTGTGGCCCCCCCCCCCCCGCTCAGAATCCATCATCCGCAAGTCAGTCGGTGAAATGGCTCAACCAAACTTTTTTTTTTTTTGACAAACCTGTTTTACACGTGTGCAAACGGGGCCGTTTGCTGTTAATTTCTCTTTTTTTGACCCGCTGCATAGATGCCTAGACTTGTAGTTCTCATTACTATGTGAGAAAGCCAAAAATACCACGCCTTCGTGCTGGAAACACACACACACACACACACACACTGCAAGTGTTTAGATTCAGGCCAGCAAGAAGCCTATATGGAGGCATACTCGTTCATGAAGGCGCCGTTTGCCGAGTAAGTTCTGAAAACTTTTCGGCGCAGCATCTAGCTAATGCATACAGCCTCATCCAATCCAACCTTTTCACCTTCTACATTGGCAAAGAGAAAGCGCCGATTGTGGTCCACTCGGTCGCGATTGCAGCAGCTTCTACGCACTTCCGGGTCCTTATCAATGGAGACATGGCCGAAGCCAAATCGCGATCTGCCGAACTTGAAGATGTTGAGCTAGAGGATTTTACGAGATTCGTGGAGTTTTGCTACCGCGGCGATTATACAGTAGTACATGCCCGGGTGAAGGCCAATCAAGAGGGAAGCGTCAGAGCGTGTGATGGTAGGAAGACTGCCCCCGACACATTGATACAGCTCCCAGGCGAGAATCTTGCTAACCCTGATTAAAGCCTGCCGGCCTCAAACAAGCGAATCCGCAAACCGAGACTTCCTCCCCATCCTCGTTCACGCTCGCCTCTACACCTTCGCCGATATGCGCCTTGTGGCCGACCTCCGTACCCTCAGTCTTGAAAAGCTCGAGGACGCGCTGGCGACCGCCGATTTCCGCGGTCAGCGTGCGCTCGATCTTATAGCTCTGGCGCGCTACGCATATGACAACGGGCTAGATCGATCGGACTCTGGAGCGGTTGATGATCTCAGGAAGGTTGTGATTAGGTCTATGGTTGCGAACCTGGACAAGATTAGCTACAGTGCCGATTTCAAGGCCTTTCTGGAAGAAGGGGGAGAATTCGTGGGTGATTTCTGGGGCAGCATCGAGTGTCGCGCAGCGTAAGCCTGGAGTCGAGCTTCATCCACTCACCTTTCAGTGTATTCAGGCCCCTGGTTTTGTACATCAATCATACTCGAAGAACGTGGTCCTTGGAAAGGCGTTGCTTGCGTGTATGTGATGCCGACTAATTGAAAAAAAAAAAAAAAAAAAAAAAAAGGTCCTAGATAACTAGCCGCGCCTGGCTGCTACGTCTCAAGCGGCCGACATGCCACTTTTCCCTTCGTACGCGCAGTCAGGTATGGAGAGACAAGTTTGTGTACGGCAACCAAGTGGTAGGTAACGTTGAGCTTTAGTATCAACAAGACATACGTCTTGTCCAAGGACATGTACATCAAGTTGTAGAACTTCAATGCGATGACGTACATGTCGCATTGTTATTATAGATGTTGAAGTCCTTGGCTGCGGATGAGTACTTGATGGGTCCACCACCTTTGCCCACATGCGTGTCTGAGACCAAACCGCATCAGGTTTCTAAGCAGTGCATTCATAACGAACTATGGTAGCCCAAAGAAGTGCTCAACACAATGGCAACACGCGTCCAACATTCCTAGGCCTGACGCATGCCGGGTATAATTCTCAATCGACCAAACTCTTCTCCTCATGGCCTGTCCGACCATCCACAGCATCTACGGCAGTCCTCGCACCAACCGAAATTTTGGCGGCAACAGCCAGACCACCTTCGACATCCCTGACAAGGCCATCAAGGGCGCCAAATACGTCGCCATGGCTCCTCTCTCTCGCTTCTATCAATTTATCGGTGCCGGCCTGGCCTTTGCCCTTGCCTTTGTTCTTTCCGGGGATTTCAATGCCTTGGACACGCAGCATGTAGCCTTGGTCTGGGGCATCCCGGTCGAAAGACGGGGCAGTGCGGATAGTTGCTTCTGTGATTTGCCATTCTGGGGAGAGGGATTGGGCGTCGAGGATTGTGCGACCATCAGGACCAAGGTCGAGGATCAGAAAGTGCTCGCGTACGCCTGGGATTTGCGGGGGGAGGGGAGATTCTGCTACGAGGTGGTGGCCGTCTTCGCTGGCTCCTTCCGGGGGCAGCTGCCTGTCTCGGTCGTCTTGTGCATCGTGTGGCAGGTATTGAGCGTCGTCGAGACCGAGACTCCGCATCGACGCTGCTGTTACGATGAGCAGGTCGTCGTCGGCAAAGACATAGTGGACGTATGGATGGTAGTGCTCGCCAGAGGTCGAGTCTTCAATCAAGGTGAAGAAAGGGCTGAAGTTTGGTGGGGGCATGAGCGTCTGCTGGGAGGCAGGCTCGGGGTATGGCATGTTGTTGTTGTTGTTGTCGTCGTCGTCGTCATCCTCGGCATCTTCAGGGTAATCTTGGTCAGGCGGGCAGTGGTCGGGGTGGTGGAGTGACATGGTGGAGGGCAAAGGCTGCAGGCGGAAGCTAGACGGGGGGCTGGGGAAGCTATGTCGATGGTTATCGATAACGAGGAATATTATGCGTCAGTGCACGCAGGCATGTGCAGCACGAATACAACCGTGTGCAGCATGGAGAGACGGGCACAAGGATTTGCGTGCTTAGAATCGCATGTTTCGTTAACGCTACAGTATTATAGGGGGCTGGTGTCTGGTTCCTGGGCCACGGGGGCGTCTTGGCTCTTTGACTTGAACGCTGCACGACGGTTAGCGACTGTGGGCTGATGTCCGTTTGTGGACAGATGCACGCACGCTGGCGACACATGGGACACTTTTCCTGAGAGCTCTCTTGCTTGAGCCACGAGAAGATGCAGTGCTGGACAGGCGTGAGCGGGGCAGGCAGCAGGAGAAATGGGCCTGGTGCGGGCGTACCATGTGGAAGGAGTGGTTGCATTCTCCTAGCACTGCAGAATATGAGCAAAGGCCGAATGCCACCGCAGCCATTGGCATGCACTCACACAAGGGACACTCATCTCCAGGAAACTTGCACTTGGAGCAGGTGCTGTCGTAGGGGTTGCGGCAGATTCCGCAGACATCGTCGTCGGGCATGTCCCAGCGCCAGGCGGCAACGGCATTCCACTCGCGGATGGTGACCTTCATGATTATTGACTGCACGCACAGGAGGGGGTGGATACAACAGGAGGGGAGAGGCAACGGTCAACCAGAATCTAAACAACAATCACGACTCAGGCACGGGCAGCTAGCGGCGGCAGCTAGCCATAGCTCCCCACTTGTTCTACAGGCCCGGCCATGACGAATTGCAGGGCTGGACACACACCATTCACCATTCACGCCCTTGCACAGCAGAATCGAACAAGCAACGCCATTCGCAGCGAGCAGCTTGAAGTCGCACAGTCGATAGCCGTCGTACCATCAGCGTGGGTGCAGCTGCCGCTTGGAGCTCACTGGTGCCCTCACCACGCCCCATGCCCATATCTCCCATATCTCCCATATCTTCCTCCGTCTTCCCCCGTCTTCCCTCCCGTGGCCTCCCATCTCTACTTCTCCCGGCTGCTACACTCTGCATCTCCACCCCTCTGCCACCATGCTCGCCGCCCGCCTCCGCTGCTTCTCGCGGCCAACAGCTGCTGCTGCTGCTGCTGCTGCTACTACTACTACTACTACTACTACTACTACTCTAGGTGGCAGACGCTTCATGGCCACCAACTATACGTTGAACTCGTATATAGTAACCCCCGCCGAGCTCAATGCCGTGCTGCAGAAGAACGTGCACAGCAGACTGTCCACTGCCCCCCGCGTCGTGCCCGTCTGTGCCTCCTGGTTCCTTCCCAACGACGGCCGCGACGGCTACTCGACCTTCATCGAGCAGCGCATCCCCCACGCGCGCTTCTTTGATCTTGATGCCGTTGTCGATGCCCACTCGCCCTATCCCCACATGCTCCCTGCCCCCGACACCTTTGCCCAGGCCATGCAGCGCATGGGCATCCGTCGTGAGGACAGCGTCGTCGTGTACGACAGCAAGGAACTAGGTCTCTTCAGCGCCCCTCGCGTTGGTCTTACTATGCGCATCTTTGGCCACCAGAACGTGCACGTGTTGAACAACTTTAAAAAGTGGGTTGACGACGGCTATCCTACCGAGTCCGGCGAGGGGCGCGAGCCGTACCACGTCGACTACCCCGTCCCCGAATTGGACGAGTCCAAGGTTGTTGGCTTTGACGAGCTCAAGCAGATTGCCAAGGATTCCAAGAAGGAGGGTGCCGAGGAAGTCCTGATCCTCGATGCCCGAAGCCGGGCACGGTGGGATGGCGTCGACCCTGAGCCAAGAGAAGGAATCCCCTCAGGCCATATCCCCTATTCCATCTCTATCCCCCTCTCATCTCTTCTTGATGAAAAAGACAAGACTCTTCTCCCCGAAGCCCAGCTCCAGCATGTGTTTGACTGCAAAGGCGTTGATCCTGGAAATACCATTGTCACCTCGTGTGGCACTGGAGTCACGGCCGCCGTCATTGACGCAGCATTGGACGTATGTGGTTATCCTCCTGAGAAGCGGCGCTTGTACGATGGGAGCTGGACAGAGTGGGCGCAGAGAGTCAAGCCAGCTGACGGCTTGATCCGAAGGCGGGACTCTGGCCGTCCAAATGAATTCGCATAGCCAGCGAGGGAAGAGAAAAGAAAAGAAAAGAAAAGAAAAGAAAAAAGAAAAAAGAAATAAAGCACATTGACGCTGTTTTGTAAATATATAGATATATATAATTTCAAAGATTCTTTCCAGTCTCGTTCATTATCTCACAGTCAAACTCTACACATACTCGTCACCACTCGCCCAATACTCGTCAGAAAGCGTATCAAACCCTCCTACCTCCTCAACCCACCCCTCAACCCACCGTCATTTCTCCCCTTCCCCTCCCTCTTCCTCTTCCTCTTCCTGCTTGAACCCCGCAAATAACCCTCCAACCCCCCTCCCCACTCCCCCCAACGCACTCCCCACCCCACCCACGATATCGCCCTTGCCCAGCTTACCCACCCCAGCCCCAAGCCCGCCCGTAATGCCCGTCACAGCATTCTTCGCGCCCCTCCCCACCCCGCTAACCACATCCCCTACCGGCCCTCCAACCGCCTGTCCTAACCCCCCAGCTACATCGCCCACCAACGTGCCTGCCCCTTTGCCCACGCCTGCAACCGTATTGCCCAACCCACTGCCCGCGCCCGCCGCCATGCCCCGCGCGTCCCCGCGCCCCAGCGCCCCCGTCGTCTTGCTCACTGTGCCCTGCACCCCTTTTGTCGCCGCGCCCACAGTATAATACGCATTGTCCGTTGCGCGCGTAACCGTTGCGCCCACATTGTCCGTCACGTGGCGCACGGGCTTTCCCGCGCCGCCAGGCACCGTGTCGAGACTTTTGCCCAGCACGCCTGTGAGGCCATCTACGCCTGCGTTTAGGCCCGTGGTGGCGGAGTCGGTCACTGTGTTGAGCGTGCCTGTGGTTATGCCTATGCCCTTGTTTACGCCTTGGGTTGCGGTTGTGATAGGGTGGCGCGCGGCGTTGGGGGTTGGCTGGCCTGGCGCGGGATGAGCTTGGATTGTGCGGAGGGGGGTGGGGTATGTTCCTTTTGGGGGTGTGGTGAGGAATGGGAGAAGTGGATGGAATAGGGGGGAAGGGGGCGGGAGGGGGGCGGGAGGGGGCCAACATACCATCTGGGTTTGTAGCTCTGATTGGGGTTTTCTTGGGCGGTGTGCTTTTCGCGGGCGTGGCTGGCGTTGCTTTGGCTGCTGGTTTTGTGTCTTTGAGAGGAGTGCTTGTTGGCTTTGTGGCGCTTATGGGTGTCTTTTTGACGGGTGTTGAGGCAGGCACCGTCTTCTTTGTAGAAACAGGAGGCAGCTTTTTCTGCGTACCCAGCGGTGTTCGCAGTTTGACGGGCGTTGCTTTTGTAGACACTGGCGCCTTGGGCTGGACTGGCGTAGATGTCGCCGTAGACGTGCTCGTAGCATTTAGTTTCCTCGGCGCCTTCCTCACAGGCGTGACACTTGTACCGGTTGCATTCGCGGCCGGCGTTGAAGTCGTAACCTTCTTGACTGGCGTGGCATTGTTGATTGTAGGTGTTGCCGTCTTTGTGGAATTCATGGACGTCTTCTTCGCAGCCTGTCCCGTGCCCTGAGCAACCTTGGAAATACCCTCTACACTAGCTACAACAAAACATTTAGTTTGTGTTCTCCCAAAAGCTGGCCAAACTCACATTGGAGCGCAGCGCTCTGCTGCTTGAGTTGGTCAACGGCCGACATGGTGGTACTGCTCCTACCTTATTGCACACTCAGACCTTTGAAGCCTGAAAAAGAAAACTCGAGAGCCAAGTTGGATTGATTCAGCATCTTTATCCAGCTCTTGTGTTGTTCCAGATTCGTCATACGTCATTCCGTGTGCCGAACCCTGCCCTGCTGTTGTGCCATCTCCAGCCCGCCCGGCCTGCGTGGATCCTGTTTTCTGCAACGGGACGATCGCCGTTGCATGCGACTTGTTGATCTTACCGGTGGGATCCCTGATCATTTCCGATCGACGCCAACGACTGTAATATCCCTACTACGTAGCCAGAACCCCATTGCGAGAAAAACTACAGTTACTTAAACTACCAAATAGTAGAAGCTGTTTCCACCTCTCTAAACCTGTATAACAATACTCAATAGGGCTTCTTAGACCGCCTTGCAGGCTGCAGCCGCTGCTAGAAAATTACTAATGTTACTATTGCCTTTGCGTCTAATTTGTGAATGGTCTTGTTTTATGACGTAGCAGGATACTTCTATTGCGGCTCTACTACCCAGCTTGCATCACTTCTAGCAGCCATAATTTAGTAGCATCCAACCTTTCAACTTACTGATACACCTTGTAAGCCATCCTCAGCCCTATGTCGGCGATACGAGCATGATTCATGCAACGGCGCTACCCCTACCACGAGCCTAGCCTGTAGCTGGAAGCCATCCCGCTAGGTTCGGAGTGCCTATCGCCCGTTTCTACGCATCTCAAACCTCACATCTTCTCAATTTCCTCATGCCGCCACCCTATGGCATAAAGCACAAGGTTGGTTCCCTTACACGAAACTCTTAGACAACACAACCCTAAAGGCAAAATAACTTCGTAACTTGGGATCTTCATAAGACTACTGTATTATAGTTCCAACAGCTGCAGGTCTGTTAATAGCTAATGGTAGATAGAGGTAATAGGGTTGAAGCGGAACTTGGACCTATGACACGATCGACAGGACAGTCAACAGCATGGTATTTCCTAGATCACACACCGGTACTAGGTGCGGAACTGGCTGAAGAATAATAACACACAGTTATAGTATTGTAGGCCCGGGCGTAGTGGTGTATCTTGTAGGTGATGAGTTGATGGACAACAATTCCAGGTAACGATTCGGAGATTGACAACTGCAAAACGGACCATCACCATCACCACACATAGCAAAGTGATATTTTTTTGGAATATTTCATCATTCATGACCGAGGCGGTGCTCAGTCATCTAAAGGTAAATCTACCTAGAGTACATGTCGGGATATCCATTCACTCGTAAAGCGAAAATGTCCCACCGCTGTTATACGCCGCCGTAAATTAGCTCCGTCATGCAAGTAAGAGGGAAAGGGAAAGCCATGACACATAAGGGGATATCAAAGCGCCAACCAAACTTTTCGAAAGCAAGCCGGGTGGCCGTGCGCTTAATCGACCTCCTCCATAGCGCTCTCGCCAGCCGAAGGAGCCGCCTCTGTTGCGTCGGCCTTGGCCTCCTGCTCGGTCTCGACCTCCTCGTCGACGTTGAGGCCAAGAGATACAAGCTTGTGGATGCGCTCAGCGTACTGGACGGGCTCGTCAATGGTGAAGCCAGAGACGAGGAGCGAAGTCTCGAAGAGAAGGTGGGTAATCGACTTGACGGTGCGGTCATCCTCACCATCAGCCTCAACCTTGCGCTTGAGCTCCTTGATGATGGGAGACTTGGGCGAGATCTCAAATGTCTTCTTCGACGACATGTATGAACTCATGGAGGTGTCACGGAGAGCCTGGGCCTTCATGATGCGCTCCATGTTGGCTGACCAACCGAACTGGCCAGTTCGGATAGCGCAAGGTGAGCCGCTGAGCATGTGGGAAACGACAACCTTCTCGACCTTGTCACCGAGGACGTTCTTCAGGCTCTTGGCGAGAGCTTCGTACTCCTTCACCTCAGCCTCACGGGCCTTCTTCTCCTCTTCCGACTCCTCGAGCTCGAAGTCCTTGGTGATGTCGACGAGCTTCTTGCCATCGAACTCCTTGAGCTGGGTCATGGCGTACTCATCAATGGGGTCAACAAGGAAGAGAACCTCGAAACCCTTGTCCTTGAGAGTGTCGAGGAAAGGCGACTTCTGGACAGCCTTGAGCGACTCGCCAGTGATGTAGTACATCTGCTTCTGGTGCTCGGGCATGCGGGTGACGTAGTCAGTGAGCGAGGTCTGCTCATCGGCGGACTTGGTAGAGTTGAATCGCAGAAGCTTAGCAAGCGCCTGGCGGTTCTGCGAATCCTCGTGGATGCCGAGCTTGATGTTCTTGCCAAAGGCAGTGTAGAACTTGTCAAACTGCTCGCGATCCTCGGCGATCTCGTTGAAGAGTTCGAGGGTCTTCTTGACAATGTTCTTGCGAATGACCTTCATGATCTTGTTCTGTTGGAGAGTCTCACGGGACAGGTTGAGAGGAAGATCCTCAGAGTCAACAACACCCTTGACGAAGCTCAGCCACTCGGGGATGAGGTCGGTGGCGTCATCGGTGATGAAGACACGGCGGACATAGAGCTTGATGTTGTTCTTGGTCTTCTTGGTCTCGAACAGATCAAAGGGAGCGCGCTTAGGTACGAAAAGGATGGCACGGAACTCGAGCTGACCCTCGACGGAGAAGTGCTTGACAGCAAGATGGTCTTCCCAGTCGTTGGACAGCGACTTGTAGAAAGAAGCATACTCCTCTGTGGAGATGTCTTGGGGATTGCGGGTCCAGATGGGCTTGGTCTTGTTGAGCTCCTCCTCCTCGATCTTGGATTCCTTGACGGTCTTGGTCTTCTTCTTCTTCTTTTCTTCTTCCTCCTCATCGTCGACCTCTTCGACCTTAGGCTTCTTCTCGTCACCCTCGGTGGTCTCCTCAGCCTCCTCGTCCTCGACCTCCTTCTCGGTCTCCTTGAGGACGTGGAGGTAGATGGGGTATGAGATGAACTCTGAGTGCTTCTTGACAACCTCCTTGATCTTGCTCTCGTTGAGGTAGTCCATCTGCTCATCCTTGAGGTGGAGGATGATCTTGGTGCCGCGGCCAAGCTGCTCGCCCTCGGTGTCCTCGGCGATCTTAAAGGTGCCACCAGCGCTGGACTCCCAGACGTACTGCTCGTCATCGTTGTTCTTGGAGACGACGGTGACGCGGTCGGCGACGAGGTAGGCCGAGTAGAAACCAACACCAAACTGGCCAATCATGGAGATATCAGCACCGGCTGACAGAGCCTCCATGAATTGCTTGGTGCCTGAGCGGGCAATGGTACCCAAGTTGTTGATGAGATCGGCCTTGGTCATGCCAATACCGGTGTCCTGGATAGTCAGGGTCTTGGCCTCTTTGTTGGGGATGATGTCGATGCGGAGGTCCTTGCCGCTGTCGAGCTTGGAGGGGTCTGAGAGCGCCTCATAGCGGATCTTGTCGAGGGCATCTGAGGCGTTGGAGATGATTTCTCGCAGGAAGATCTCTTTGTTTGAGTAGACGGTGTTGATGATGAGGCCAAGCAGCTGGGAAATCTCGGCCTGGAACTCGAAAGTTTCCGAAGACATGATGGCAGAGTGTGTGTGAATCTGGGGAAGGTGTTAGGGACAAGGCTGTGGGTGGGTGGTGAGGTGAGAGAGGAAAGATTGCACGCACCTAACCGTAGAAGTGGGGGTGGATAGTGACTCGACTGCTGGGCTCTAGTGGAGGGATATATGAGACAGTCTCAGCTGTATAGTGGGAGAAGGAGGAAAGAGCAGTTCGATGGGGGAGAAGAAGTTACAATGGTGGAATTGCCTTTGATATAGGCTGTGGAAGGTGGGACTCGAATCTTCTAGACAGACAGAGAAAGAGCGGCAGAAAGGCGCCGCCGCCAATCAGCGCCGGCCCCGCCAAACTCAGCCTCACCGCCCGTGCCTGCCCCCAGCAACCATTCACCAGGACGCGCCTTTCTCACCGGCCGGGGGCGGCAGGCACCATAGCTACGACTGCTTGTCTGCCTGCTGTGATTGCTGAGCGTGCGTGCCAGAATGGCCGTTTGTTTGGAAACAGGCCCATTGCGCCTGCCCGCGCACAATGGCTGAGGGAAGCCGCATCCCAAGCACAGGCAACAACACTTGTTGGAACCTACCAGAGTTAGCTCCTACGCATATACACGTAGGTATAGCCTCGTCACACACACATTCCCAGCCTCACCCTCCGCACTGGTAGCAGGTGCAGAGCAGATTATTGCTGCAGTGCCGGCAAACCGCCATGCCCGCCGCCGGCAGCTCGCAGGACGCATAGGAGCCCATCCCTCAGCACCAGTCGCCCTTCTTCAGCCGCCTCCCCCGCGAGCTCCGCGATGAGGTCTACGACTATGTCTTTACCGCATCGCCGCCTCCAGACCATCCTGATTTCGATCAGGGCCAGCCCGTGCCTCTCTCCTCGGATGTCGCCGCCCCTCGTTTCACCTGTCGTCGAATGAACCACGAGGCGAGGAACATCGTCTTTCGCGACAACGTACACATCTTGAATTGGCTGGCCTATCGCAGGTCCTTTGCGCGCCCGGGCGACTTCCTGAATCGTATGTACAACCTCGACGAGAGTCTCAGGAGGGAGATAAACAGGATTGCCGTCTATACCCCTCCAAGAGATGTCGACGAGCTTCTTGACCCCTTGCAAATTCACTATGCCGACAGATGGAGTCCAGTCCAAAAGCTCGAGGAACTAAGAATCATCCTCGATATTCCGCGTATCATCCCAAGCGGCGGTCGCATGTCGAGAATCAGGGAGGAAAATAATGTGTGCCAGACCGCCTATCACCTGCGCAATGTGGGCCAGGTCGTTGTTCAGAATATCTTCTATGCAGACACCAACATCTACCGAGGAAATGCGGCTGGCCGACGCTGGAAGGTTCTCATGTTTGACGATGACGACGGCCGCCTCAACGACGACCGCCATGAGGTGGTCTTTACACGCTTCGCACCTTAGCCAAGGGCCCAATAAACGACTCTACTTCTTGGATTAGCGCCTAGGCCCTTTTGTAGGAAGCCAGATGACCTCAGTATCGGAAGCCAGCCCGTAAGTCACCAAGTGACTGACTGGGCTAATGTGATATAAGCCTGTATCCATAGATTAATCGCAATATCGCACAAAGCTTACCTCTCCACAATCATGTCCATATCCGGGAACCCAACAGCCGAAGCCTTATTTGCACAATATGTAGATTCTCTCTGATTGCCGGCAGCAGATCGCACCAATGCATGAAGAATCTGGAGTGCAGGTTCATCCTTTGCTAACTGGAGATGTGGGCGACAGATATGGTGCGCAATATATCAAGGCCCAAAAGATATGCACTATACTAGAGCGCATGACAGACTTGTCTTGCAGTCCGAGACTCAAGTATATCCCTACTTCCCATATTCAACAAGTGCAGTGTCCATCAAATGAGCATTCTACTTCCAGCCATGAAGTCCCTTATTCTAGTTTCCCTAGCTAGCCAGGCTGTGGGCCATGCTATCTTCCAACAGCTTTGGGTCGACGGTGTCGACAAAGGCAGTACCTGTGTGCGCCTCCCGGGCACGACTTACGTTTCCAACTCACCCGTCACAGTCCGTAACTCCAGTCTCAATATACCTTCCAGGCATGCTAATGATGGAACTTACTACACAGAGTGTCAGCTCCAACGATGTCCGCTGCAACGTTGGCGGCAGCAAGGGCGTAGCGGGCAAATGCCCTGTCGCGGCCGGAGGCACCGTAACAGTAGAAATGCATCAACAGAATGGCGATAGGAGCTGCAAGAACGAAGCCATTGGCGGCGCTCATTACGGTCCTGTGATTGTATATATGAGCAAAGTTGCTGACAGCAGTACGGCGGATGGTAGTAGTGGGTGGTTCAAGAGTAAGTTACTATGCTTTCTATGAGGTAGGTTTATTTAAAAGGTCATGCTGATACTGTCAATAGTTTACGAGAACGGATGGGCATCGGCAAACAAAGGAGCAGGAGACAATGACTACTGGGGTGTAAAAGACATGAACACATGCTGCGGCAAAGTAAATGTCAAGATCCCTGCCGCTCTTGCTGCGGGTGACTATCTCCTTCGTGCTGAGGTTATTGCACTGCATACTGCTGGGTCGTCTGGGGGAGCGCAGTTTTATATGTCATGTTGTAAGTTTTGGCTCCTACCTCTGAACCGTTACAATATTGAACATTTTGTAGATCAACTTACAGTCACTGGAGGCGGCAGCCTCAGCCCGGCGACGGTGAAATTCCCTGGTGCGTACAAGGCGTCTGATGCAGGCATTTTAGTCAATATTCATGCTGCTTTGAGTGGCAAATATGCTGTTCCTGGTCCAGCTGTCATCCAGGGTGGCACGACGGTCACGCCAGGTAGCCCTGTGTGTCCAAAGTCAATGAAGGTTAGAGGCACGAATTCCATGTTCGACATCTAGTCGTTGGACGATGGAAAATATACTAGATACAGCACTCATAACACCATTCGTTTTACCCCTAGCGTTTATATAAACGCCCTCAAATACTCTCCCAGCGCCATCAAGCCCATACTTTGTCCGTACGGCATACTTGTAATCTTGATGTCCTTATAATGCTGCAAATCATGCCCCATAGCCGTTCCAAAACTAACCTCTTGTAACTCCCCCTTCTCGTCAATCCTCTCAATCACCGCCTTGATGGCCTTGACTGCACTTTGCTGATACTCCTCCCCACTAATATACCCCTTCCTCACAGCCTTGAGCATCCCATACGCAAACCCTGCGGTAGCCGACGCCTCCTCATACGAACCCTCCTCCACCGGGACATCCAACAAGGTCCTCCACATGCCATTCTCTGCTTGCAGCCTGACCAACGCCCTACACTGCGCGTCCAAAACGGCAACCAAGACCTTCCTCACCGCATCCCCCTCGTCCAACCCTAACAACTCGATAAAATCCGGAATCGCAATCGTCAGCCACGAGTTCCCCCGCGCCCACCGCGCCCGCGCAAAATTATGCCCCACCTCCAACCCGCCCTTGCCCTCCCACTTCCAGCCGTGGAAAAACAGGCCCGTCGTCGTGTCGCACAGGAACTGGCAGTGCAAGAGAAACTGGCGCTTAGCTTCCTCGACGTACGCCGGGCGGTTCAACACGAGTCCGATTTTGGCGAGGGGCAGCGCGCTCATCATTAGCGTGTCGTCCCAGAGCTCGTCCTTGTTGAAGTCGACGTACGTCTCGTGCTGGAAGCCGCCGTACTTTGTGCGGGGGAGGCCGTGCATGAGCCATTCGGCCCAGGCGTCGAGCCAGGGGATGTATGTCTTGTTGCCTGTTTCTTCGTGGAGGTAGGCGAGGGTGAGGAAGGGGCTCATGGTGTTGATATTTTTGGTTGTGCCTTTGGCAAGCTGTTTGTCGAACCAGGATTGGATTATCGAGAGCGTTTCTGGGGAGCCGGTGAGGGTGTAGTGGTGCCAGAGGCCGTAGAGGCCGATGCCGTGTGTCCATTCCCAGCCGTCCCAGCCTTTGGTGTCGATTATGCGGCCATCGACGAGTTTTAGGAGGAATTCGCCTGTTGTGTCGTTGATGTTGATGAGGTTGTGGGTGAGGAGTTTGAGCTTGGTGTCGATTGTCTCTTTTGTCAGGCCATTGATTGTGAGGGAGGACATGGTGGTTGACTAGAGCTCTGTATGCCCAGAGTAGTAGGTATTGGTTAGGTTTTGTGGACAGAAGAATTAGAAGCACAACTTGTTGATGGATGGAGAGAATTGGTAAAATTGTGACTAGTCACGCGGCTCGAGAAGGTGGATTCAATGGGTACCAAATGTAGCTATTCTCAAGCGGGTATTAAATCCTAGGCACAAAGTCAAAAGCTGGAGGGCCACTATGTATGCTCCACTTTCGTTCTACCCTGTACCGAACCATTTGGTTCTGTACTGACCCTGATACTGAAAAAAAAAAAAAAAAAATGGGGCTCCATGCGGAGTGGACGGTATTGTGGGGGTCGCAGCAACAAGTAGCTCATTCTTTCTATCCCAACAACAATGATCAACATTCGCCTGATAATGCACCGACATCGTCTTTCGCTACACCGACTGGTCAGGCGTTCGGACCTAATATAGTTGGGAAACAGTAATGCAGCCGACTTGGATAAAGCTTGCCTGAGTGTAAGCCGCGAGACGCCAGCCGCCACCAACTTAGTCGCGGAATAAATATTCCACCAGCAGCCTTCCCCCAGCAACGGGAGCTCTAGTCTACGCCTTCACAAGCTTATTCCGGCTTCAACCCATCAGAAATGGCATTCGGCCTGTATTGAGCCGATGATTTACCAAATACGATGGCAAGCCAAGCGGGTAGCACCTCCGCAATTGCTGATTTTCTGCCGAGGAACTATGCTCTCCAAACTCTGAATGGACAACATGACAGTGGGGACGCGAACTAACGAGGACTAGCGATTCGGTAAGAGGCACCCATTTCCTCGCTGCAATCCTACGTTAGACTCGGGTGGGATTGCTCGACAGGCGTTGGCACGGGCTAAACGTTGTCGCAGGGAATTAACCCAGGATTGCGGAGTAGGCTCTCTGCATGGGGTAAGCTGCCCGGGGAACTGGGGCATTGGGGTCACGGGCGGAACAATCTACTCGGGTAGAAATAAGTGATGGACCACTCCGCTCTCTGCAGCTCATCCGAGTCCTGAGGTTTCCTTCCTCAGCCTCTGCAGTCAAGCTCTTCGCCAGTCAACTGTCTGGAAGCGCAGTCAAGATGACGACTCGGGCCAGCCAAGAAGGCGCCAATGATGCGCCAGAGGTCGTGTACTCGCCCGACAAGAAAGAGATTGGGCAGGTCGAGCGTGTGCTTTCTGCGGACGATGGAAAAGTCGACCATGTCAATTACGACCGAATTGACGACGAAGTCGCCAAATATGCAGAGGCCAATGCCGAAGCTGTACACATCACGGAGGAGGAGGACAAGCGTTTGAAGAAACTCATCGACAGACGCGTGCTTCCTATTATGATTGTCACGTACTTTCTTCAGGCGTTAGACAAGGGGACCATGTCCTTCTCCTCCATCATGGGTATCCGTAACGATATCCCGATTTTGAAGCAGAATTACTACGTAAGTCGTAGAACTCAGCAGCGAACAGGAAGGCGATTTATTGACATATTGCAGTTTGGATGGCTTACTACCTGTATTTACCTGGCTATTCTCATCGTGGAATATCCCATCAACTTCACCATACAACGTGTCCCTGTAGGGAAATTCCTCGGCGTTAACATCCTGCTCTGGTCCACAGTCCTCTGCTGCCATGCTCTCTGCTTCAGTTTTCCCGCTCTTGTTGCGGTCAGAACGCTCCTCGGTATCTTCGAAGCCGTCTGCCAGCCAGCCTTCCTAATCATGAGCTCCATCTGGTACAAGCGAGATGAGCAAGCCGCCGTCGTCAACTACTGGTACATGATGAACGGTGCCCAACAAATCGTCGGTGGCTTGCTCGCCTACGCATTCACCCAGATCCGGCATCCGAGCTACAAAGACACCAAAGGTGTGCCCAACCCCGGCACCGCCAAACTCCGCTCCTGGCAAGCCATCTTCATCACTTACGGCATGGCCTCGTTCCTCTGGGGCGTCTTCGTGCTCATCCGCCTCCCCGACTCGCCCATGCGCGCCAAATGCTTTACGGAAAAGGACAAAAAGCTCATGGTCGAGCGCGTGCGCTCCAATCAAACGGGTCTCCAAAACAAAAAATTCCGCGCCTACCAGCTCAAAGAGGCCCTCTGTGACCCGCAAACATACTGCTACATGCTCATCCAAATCTGCACCACGCTGCCCACCTCGGGCCTCGGCGCCTTCTACAACATCATCATCAACGGGCTCAAGTTCTCCGTCCTACAGACGCAGCTGCTCGCCATGGTGCTGGGCGCCGTCATCATCTTCACGCTCATGGGCTCCGCGTGGCTGACGAAGCGGACGGGCCAGAACTTGCTGACCATGGCCGTCTTCATCATCCCTTCCTTCGTCGGCACCATTGTCATCATGACGGTGAAGAATACAAATAATGCAACCAGAGCTGGTCTGCTCATCAGCTACTGGATCGTGTTTACCTTTTGGGCCGCGCAGGGCCTCGGCATGTCCATGCTGACGCGCAATGTTGGGGGACAGACGAAGAAATCCGTCTGCATTACAATGAATTTCTTGGCGTGGTGTGCCGGTAATGCGACGGGCCCGCAGGTGTTTTTTGATGGGGATGCGCCGCGCTATCGCAAGGCGTTGTCGATCCATTTGGGGTGTTATTCTGTGCTCGTGTGTGTCATTGCGTTCTTGAGGTGGAATCTTACGTCCAGGAATAAGAAGAAGGATAGCGAGTTTGGGAAGGATATCAGTACGACGCATGGCTTCGATGACTTGACGGATAAAGAGAATCCCAATTTCCGGTACGTATATTGAGCAGGGGACTCAGCACTAGAGGGGTCGCGTAGGACTCGACTGGGCATTGTGTTTGTGATTAGATGTGAGGGACCAACTATCAAGAATGAACAGTCAAGTGCTAGTTTTGTTCGAGTGATGCACACTTCATAAATTCATAAGGATTCACTCTATGGATATAACTTAGATCAAAGAACTCCCCTTGGGCCTTCGACCTATACTTCTAAAGGGAGGCCCCGAAACCAATGCAATGCAATGCAAAGAGACACGCTGTAACATAGGAAAATGAAGCAAAGTATCCAAATATGTTAATTTTCAATGTTGAACGGACAAAGATAGAAGATGGAATAAGGGGTGGCTAGGCTATGTACATAATCTGCCAGGAAGCGAAAGAGATAAAGTTATATCATGATAAAAAACATGTTTAATGAAGTGAATGGTGGGCCGCCTGACTAGGCTTGGACCCAAGGGGATGTCAGACCAGCGACCAACAAGCTCTGCATCGCAAAGACATGTGAAGTGCCAACAAGAGTCGGCGGCGCTGGTACTGCACACAGCTTAGACGGATAGGACGTGCATGTCCTTTGGATCCGGGGTGGGTGGCATCTTCAGGGGATTGAAAGGAGTTGTTTTGCCCTTGTGAGCATGGGCAGCAAGACCCATCTCACGCATACGTTCCGCGCCTCGACCGGGTGCGGGACGCTTCTCCTTGACTGGCTTACGGTGTTGCTTTCTGTACAACTGTTCCTTGCGACGCTGTCTTTTCTTCTCGAGACCGATTTGAATGTCAATGGCGCGGCGCACTGGCATATCATTCGAGTTGACCTCTTCCTCGTCGTACTCAAGGGGGTTGGATCTTGCAAACAATGGGGTACGTGGAACAGAAGCGGAGATGAGCGCTGGTCGCTCGGCCAAACCTCCAAATCGAATTGCCATCTCATTGCGCTGTCGTGTAGCAATGGGATTGGTGGAACCCCGTCGAGTGGGTGGAGGCGATCGGAGGCGCAATGGTGGAGGAGGCGAGTGCAGGCGCCTGGGTGAGTTTCCAAACAGCTTTCGAGGTGGTGGAGAACGGTACATAGTGCGTTTCATTGGTGGTGGCGATCGCAGCCGCTTTGGTGACTGTGCAGGAGAACGTTTCTTGGCGGGTTCTCTGCGACGACCCCGTAAGTCTCCATCGATTTGATCCATGCGACCATGAAGCATGAAGTTGTTGTCACTCTCCGACACAACATTGTCGTCATCAGATACTTCATCTTCTTCATCGTCAGGCAGTTCAGGGTCCGATGTTGGGAAAGTAGGGTCGATGTCCTGAGGTGTAGGCTTATGCTTGGCAGCGCGTCGGCGTTCCAAAGTCGACAAGTAGGCTTCCTCTAAGGGCCGATCTTCATCAAGCGTTCCGCAGACGAAGTCAGTACTGTCTGGTAGCTCTGGGGCTGGTGCACGAATGTTGACTGCTCTTGATCTCCTGCGCTTCACACGAGGTTTGCTGGGGAACTCAAACCCCTTTTGGCTTTCCATAGACCCAAGTGAAGATTCGGAGGCGGTGCGAGTCGTCTTGAGGCGAAGTTGTCCGAGGTGCTCAACGGAGGTAGCGGCTGTCGATGCGCCAGGAGCCCACCAATTGTAGTCTGAACTAGTGTCACTCTCGTCGTCTGAAACGGCGAAGCCGTTTTCATCGTCAGTTTGGAAGCCTTCATCAGTGGTGTCGCTGTGACCATCGCTGTCTTCTTCGTCCTCTTCAAGTAGATCATTGTCTTCATCCTCATCATCGACATCATCATCCTCTTCCTCAGCCAGAGCCTCCTCCTCCACTTCTTCGCCCAGCTGACGAAGACTGTTTTCGACTTTGAGAGTGTCGGAAACGGTGAGTCGGTTGCGATGGCAAGTGGAAACCTGAGTCCAGTCATCTATTTCTTCTGCAGAACTAGCAAACTCATGGAAGCGATAAGCCTCAGTATGAGCAATATCAGAGTTAATGCTCAAGCGACGAGTACGATCAACGACAGGAACCTTGCAAACGCTAATTGGCGAGCTGTTTATTACTGTGGAGTCGGAGTCGCGGTGGGCCTTGGTCTTTGGGGAGAATGGAGTCCGACGTGCTAACGGTGCAGGGCTGACCATGCGGAGGCGGGGCTTAGGAGGCTGAGAAGGCGCGTTTGAAGAGACTTTAGCCGGGCAGGCAAACTTGATGGTGCATACACGCTTCGGCGGTTCTTGTGGCTGAGGGCTTGGCTCGGGCTTGGATGCCTCTACCGCAGGCTTCTTTTCTTCCTTCTTGCCGCACGCAAACATAATGCAGCGCTTCCTTCCTAGAACGGCTTCGACAGATTGCTCGTTGGCTGGCTGGGGTGCGACCTTCTGTACAGGGCTGATGAGATCATTTTCTTGAGATACAACTGAGACAGGTTGATCGAAGGACTTTTTGTTGAATACTGGGATCATGTTGTGGAACGTGGAGCTGGGCGGCGGCGGGCTCGGCGTGCTAGTACGTGACACTGGGCTTGTGAATCCTCCGTCGCTGGTCAGATCGGCCGTTGTGATGCTGTTGTTGCTCCATGTTGAAGCGGTGGACATTCCACGTGCTAGGCTCTTGTTAGCAGGCTCTTCGACTGGTGAGCTTGCATTAGAGCTAGCCTGCAGCGCAGTCGTTAGAAGGGACTGTTGTCGGTCGCAGCGTGGCTTGGATTTTGTAAATGCGGTTGTGGAAGAGTAGTGCAATTTCAAAGAAGCAGGTCGCTGAGCACGCACTCGTTCGGGCGGCTCATCGACGTCAGCAACGACGTCCTCTTCTGAAGTTATGGCTGGTAGCGTTGTGTTTGGGGCGTTCTGTGTGCACCCAACGTCGAGTGTGCCCTGTCTACTGATGTGTTCTTGATCGTTCGCCATGGTGGATATGCAGATAGTAGTTCTTGATGCCGCTATTTGCACCGGCTAGCTGTGCTGAAAATAGAGAATGAAAGACTTTAAGAAACAATGAGGCGGTGTTGCTGAAAGGAAGCTGATTCGGTTTCCTGGGTCAAGAGGAGAATTGTCGAATTGAGGTGAGTAATTGGAACCGGGGGATGTATACAAATAATGGTTGTGGGAGTGTATGAGATGGAATTATTGGAGTCGAAGGCGAGGTGGGGCCCCAAGGAGCGTGAGGTTATAATATAAGAATGAACATGATGAAGAGTAGAGTCGGGCTTGTCAGGGCAGTTGGGGCGTGGAGCGCCAAAGGAAGAAAGGGAACCCTGGTAGGTAGTGCACAGCGATGCACAGCGAGTGTGAGCTGTGGTGGCGGGCGGTAAATGTGAGTAAGTTGGGGATTGGTGAGCAGTGTTTGAGGCCGAGTGTCGATCACGGTGGATGGATCGGTAAGCCTGGCGTCGGCAGCAGCAGCTGTGACTATGGCACGACGCGTGTGTCGGGCGGAGAGAGGAGAGGGGAGGGATGAGGGAGAATTTGATGTTAGTGGAGGTTTGGGTCCACGCTCGGCAGCGTATAGTGCTAGCCAGCAAACAGCGGGTTTTCGGGGCTTTATTATTTGCAGGCTGCACCCCCACAAACGGCACCAATACGACGTTTGGCTTGGCCGCTGGCAAGTAATATTGGATTGGATTTGTCGACAATTTCAGCTGCAGGGCTTGGGGCGTACTGGTCGCAATCCGCGGTACCGCACGGTTGGGAGGGTCGAGGCAGTCGGCGAAGAAGGCGAGTAGAGATTTCTAGCAGCGGCCGGGCGTCTTGTAATGCTGACAAGCTGATTGTTGGCCCTGTTGCAGTCGCTCAAAGCCTCAAAGACCCCTTTGCTCCTTGTGTGGCCTCTCGCCTCGCCATGTCCCAATGCGTCTTTGTCAGCGCGGGCTAGCCGGAAGCGGCAAGACATACGAACGAAAATTACACGGGCAAGCAGGTTTAAGGGCGAAGACGCCATCAGCGGCCAGCGGTCATCGCCATCAGCCGTCCATCCATCCATCGGAACGGGACCCTGATTTTCCTTTGTCGTCTTCCTTCCAACCGCTGCAACCCTCTCCTGGCGCCATCCTATGCACCACAAGCACATGCATTCGCCACGCCACGCCATGCATGCTTGCTCGCTCGCTCGCTTGCTGGCTGTCGTGTCGCCTGAGCTGCTCAATCTGCCTATCTGGACGTCGACACTACCAGCGCACCTCGTCACGCCGTACACGCCTTCAGATGCATCACCACCTCACGCCATTGCCCGTCCAGCTTTTCTTGTCGTGCCTTTCAGAACTCTCCACCGCGCCTTTTTTCCCCGCTCTCTAATGTCTACACCGCTTCTCTGGCAAGCCCACTCACATCCTGCTAGCAGCCCGGTTGTCATCAGACTCCTGTCCTTCCCCATCTCAGCCTACGCTATTTCCAGAAGACCGTTTCACCAGACCAATCTACATTGTTCTTCCCGTGCGTGCATCTTGCCTGCAGCGCCGAGCATCCCTCGGGTCGATGTGCTCCGTGCTCTCATTTGCTAGCCTGTCACCATCTTGTGTCTGCACTTGAAGCGCCGCAGCCGGCCTGTCCTGCATTGCCAATGGTGCCATGTGCATGCGGGGAAGCTTCTGCTCTCATGACAGCTCCAGGCCAATACAAGCCTTGTGTTGACTTTGCTTTTCCGTTTTCGTACCATGTGTCCATTTTATTACCGACTGCACCCCATGGCGTGGGAGGCATATCGCCTTCCGATGACGTTTTGTACCTAGTCATCCAAAGTAGTCGCTGCAGTGTGTCGTGCGTAGCCCTGTACTTAGGCCTTCGATGACGTCGCGCTTGACCATACACCTGTTTTTCGGTAATAATCCGGCAGACTTACTCCAGCTATCAACAAGTACCAGCTACCTTTCACACCCTTGACACCGCCGATCGCCGCCGTAGGGCACCATCAGAGTTTCAGAACAAATGTTGCAAATGCATTGAAACTTTGCTTCACTTGGCAGCGCCATCAAAATGCTTGGTACACGGCGGCACCTTGCTCTACATAAAATCTTCTTGATACTCGTTGCACGGCTTATTTAAATTATGCTTTATATCCAAATGCACGGTATCATGCATGGTGTATCAGCGCATCAAGCCAGACTGAATTCCGCCCTAGCACATTGACTACACGCAGATCCACATCTAATTAGACTTGACAGCCCGTGCACCCATAGCCACCGCCAAGCATTCCCACCCTCGGTGACCTGTCACACAACATCATGTATTGGGCCCTCGCACACAGAAATGAGGCTATATCCAAAGCCAACGAAACGCTCCCACAACGTTTCGGTCCCACCCACACCGGAGTCCCGCCAAGACAAACATAGTCAACTTAGATGACCTGTCAGACACGGCCATAGTCATCCGCTGCACGCAGCCCAGGCACCATGTACTATGTACACACGTAGGTATCGCGCAATGCGCTACGCGGCCCTTTACGCATACCCTCACCGCAGCGTCAACCCGCAGCGTTGATCCCGCCAAGTCATCCATGCCGCTCCGCCGCGCTCCGCGTGTCCGCAACACATGGAAGCACACGCACCCGCCCACCCATCCCAATTCAGCCGCGTCCAAATTCCCTCTTGTCTCCTGAAGAAGTAAAGATATGAATGCTGGTGCGCACAGCGCCATGGCAGATGATCTGCGGTGCGAGACGACAAGCGCAATGCTTAGGTCTTGGTAGGGCTTGGCTTGAGGACGGACGGGGGTTGTGCAATGCTTGGCTGCCTTGATTGATGAAACGGGATGGAGGGGTGGTAGATTGTGCCGAGGGAGGGAGATGCGGTTGTCTGTGCGGATGTATTGATTCGGAAAGTTACATGGACGCTTCATGAATGCGGCAAGTTACACATGCGGCTGGGCTTGGGATGGGATTTATCAGAGAGAGGTCTAGACTTAGTAAGGCTGTGCAGGGTGATGGGTGGACGCTGCATAGGTGATGGACATGAATATGTGATGTACATGTGTTGTGTTGACATGTACTTTGGCCTATCCTCGCATAGGATGTCGTAAGTATCAGGTATCGAGAACTATGTTCGTGAGAGAATGGTGTATCCCTAGCCACGCAATGCCCCCAGCCCAAACGCCTTTAGTTATGTTGTACAGTGATGATGCAGTTGGGAACTTTACTCCGGCAACGTCAGCCCACTAGGTATCCTCAACGGTCTCAATTCCCGGCCCTCATTCCCTTGCTTCGGAGCAGGCACCTCGAGTTCCTTTTTCCAGTTCTCCCGCACGAAATCTAGCGTTCGAGCAAACACCAGCTCCCGCTCTGCTCGTTCGTGCCTGGGCACAAATGTGTCCGGGAACTGTGTCCAGCCATGCCGACAGCCAGGTGCATGCCATACCTCGAGCCCGCCGTTCCTGCTGCTTTGCGGAACAGATGAGCCTGCGGAGCCGCCGACGTGACCGTCCCAGTCTCCTTCTCTTCCGTCGCCGAAACGCACAAAGCCGTTCCAACCGCCGGAGTTCATCTTGTCGACCCACACGTCGCTTTGGACTGCCAGCGTATCCTTTTCTGGGAGAACTAGGAATATGGCTGCGTTTTTTTGCACATTATCTGGGCTATTAAGACCGGGACTTGCTCGAAGATGGGCACGGAGTCTTCTGGGTAAGTATGTCGGCCCCATGATTGAGAAGAGGCCGGGCATTCTGGGCTTCTCGGTCTTCTTATCATCACCTCGGAGAGCGTTTGGGAGTGGCTTCATTGGCCGTTCATGTGGCAGCAGTCGAGCGTCTAACGAGGGGTAAAATAAGAGTAGCGGAAGCATTCTCGGCTGTACTTGCGGCGAGGGCAGAAGTGATGGCCATGGCTTGCATACATCATCAAGTATGGTGGCAGCTCGATTGGGTGGCAGTAGTGGGGATATGGTGTCGGCTGGGGAGGGGCCTCGTGTGAGCGACCGAGAGCGGCCGAAGACGGGTGATGAGATTGCGAGCTCTGGGCAAGGTGGGACTGATAAAGCGGTGTT
Source organism: Ophiosphaerella narmari (assembly GCA_028456235.1). Classification (NCBI taxonomy): domain Eukaryota; kingdom Fungi; phylum Ascomycota; class Dothideomycetes; order Pleosporales; family Phaeosphaeriaceae; genus Ophiosphaerella; species Ophiosphaerella narmari. The sequence goes on from JALNQA010000009.1 coordinate 117,175, forward strand.
GAGAGCAATATTGCCTCCAGCTGAAAACCCGCTAATAGCCAGGTGCGTAGGGTTAAGAGTCACGGTAGTCACATGCTCCATGTGAGGTGCAGCGTGTATCTTGTTCTTCTTTGAAAGTGACATTTCACGTGTCATGGTGTAGTATCGTTGTATCTCTGTCCTGAGCACCTTGCCAGCTTTTGATACTCCGCTTGTGTCTAGGATGGCAGAGAGAACGTCCTCAGCGTCGTGTATAGCGGCTGGGAACTGATGAAATGGGCCAATGCGATAGGAAACACTGATAACCACGGCGCCGAGCTCCCGAGACATCATTGACGCATATGGTGCCTGTTCTAGCGGAGAGCCCATGATGAATCCTCCGCCATGGAAATCCAGCACCACCGGCACCCGCCATTCACCCGTCTCTTTCCTTTTCCTTTCCGAATCGCCATTGTCTTCCAGGTCGATCGGGCGCGGGGGCACAAAGACGTATATGGCAATCACACTGTCCTTGCGGCTGGGCAGAGATATCACGAACGGATGAGGCCCACCAGGCGACGTCAGATGCAGTATAGAGAGCGGCACGAAGCGCGGTATCTGGACGAGAAAGGTACGCCATTGTATGTGGAAGGGAAGGCGGAAGAAATAAGCGACCGAGTTCCAGTAACTGGCCATGATGGTAGCAGGATTGGCGAAGGGACGGCCAAGTGCATGCCCTTTGCGTGCACCATCTCAGCCGCTGAATTGGGGTGCTGAGTGAGCATGCTGCATGGACAAATATTAGCGTAGACGCAGATTGCGTAGGTAGGGGTGCAAGCGCATATAGTGGTATGACGTCAACCTGGCTACACCAACGCCAGGAACAGGAAGCACAATGGAGCAGACGACGAATGGTTGGGGATGCTTGTAGGTTGCAAAATGATGCGACGCTTCGAGGACTCGCCAACCTAGAAAATCCTAGATCCTGGTCACCTAAGCCTGAGAATCAAAGCTTCACAGCATGCACGCTCGGCCCGCGCTTACAGCGTAATGAGCATTCAAGTACCTACATCTGACCAATTTATCAGTCCCGGGATGCCTTGGATGTACCGTGGCCTTTGTTTCTCGTCTGATCTACCAGAAGCGACTTTGTTGGTCGGGCAATGCGCAAGTATACGCTGTGCCATGGAGCCTTATTCCCCAAGAGCCTTGTTACTTGCCTGCAATTTACATGCTGAAAATGCCTCATCTGCACATTAATCATCATCAGTGCAATCATGCCTTGCTGCTCCACGCGTTCCAAACTCGATGCTAGCACGTCGAGCAGCAGGTCAGTCCAGAAATCCTGAATATCCAATATCCTTATTTGGCCTTTGCTAGACAGCGGCTATGGGAAGAAAGAACTACTACAATGCGTGCTGTATGGATTTATGCAGCAGTGGAAAAGGGCGCTGGAGTTGTTGGCTACCACCGCCTCGGGACGGGGGCCGGGATGTGGAGTCTGCAGAGGGTTTGTGCGTCACTGCCCCGTGTTCGCTCTCAGTGCTCTGCGTTGTTATTCTGCTGCTGTTCTCTCTGCTGTTATGATGAAGGGCCTATGGCACGACGTGCGTGTTCGTGAATGATGCCTGGCCATGAAAGGGGCGACAGGTGTCATGCTGTCTGCCGGCGAATGATACGGGGCCGAAGAGACATGCAGCCATGCCCCTCGTTGACCGAGCTGGACCCTGCAGAGCCAACACTTATCGTCATCCTCGATAGTGTCTAGACGTCCTCTATCTCGATTCCGGTAGTCCATGTGCATCCGCTGTTGAGTCTTTCCGAAGCAGTGCTCGTCGGTGTGAAGCTCTCCCAGCCCCGCGCGCCCGTCACCAACAACCAGCCGTCAGCCGACGAGTCACCACCGCGAAGGACAGACAGCAATTCGGTCCGGCACCGTCATTGACGCACCGTGGTTTCCCCCGCGCTTCCTCAGGCACGTGTTGGAAGCGCTCACAGGATAGCATCAGCCGGCGCGTGACGCTGCCGCCTTTGTCTTAGAGCATTCATCCGCCCGCCGGCCGTGACCGTCATCTACAAGTGCTCCCCCTCCCCATACTGCCCCCACCAGAGCCTGCCACGCCCGGGACTGCATCTCCCAAGAACCACACAGCATCTTGAATGAGCCCATCGCCAGACTCCGAGCATACCGCCCCCGTCTCCAACCTCACCTTCCTCCACCGCCAACAACGCAACCGCGCCAAGGTGCAGGACACGCCCCAGCCGCGCGGTCGCAACACATCCAGACATGAGCTGGGAAGAAGAGATAGACACGTGGAGAGAGTTACGCGCATCTACCCCAGAGACTTGTACGTTCTGGCCCCCCTGACCCCCTCTGCTCTCCAACCGCTCTGACTGACCGACCATCTACCAGAACCAACTCCCCGCCCGCTGCCAACCACCTCTCGTCTGCCTCTCCCCCCACATCCACGGCTTATAATGCAACCACCTCTCCGTTGCTGTCTGCCCTGGGCGCCACGAGAGGCACCGCCGCTGCCCAGTACACAAACGAGTGGACCAAGTCCGTTCCCTTCTTCACCAGCCAAGCCTCGCCCAACAACGGCGGCATAGCCATAGCTGGCTCCCCGCCAACCTTCCACAACTCGCCCAGCGCCCGCGACGGACTCTATGCCCCGCAGCCCATGTCCAATTCACCGCCGGCCGCCCGGCCCCTGAGTCATCCCAATCAGTACACTACATTCGGCGGCCGCATGCAAAACTCTCCCCGCGATTCACCGGCTAGGGACCGCAGAGCATCCACGTACTCGCATCAAGGTGCCCGTCCACTGTCTCAGCACTTCATGCCGAACCCACCCCTGCCACACCAGCCACAAGCACATTTCTACGGCCTGCCCGACCTTGATCTCGGCCTCAACAATGCCAATGTCGACGGCCTTGCGCCAGGTGAAGGAGGCTACTTTTGTGGCTTTGACAGCCTCACCATGGCCGGGGATGAAGCCGCGCAAGTTGCTGAGAATGTTCTGCTTGTTGGCCAGCAAGGAGGCCTGGATATATTCAGAGTCGAGAAGGGTAAAATGGACATCGTAGGTCGTTTAGAGGGCCTTAGGGGCGCTGTTTTGGGCGCCAGAATCCTCCCTTGGACCGCACGGAGAGATCCACTGGCGCAGTCTAGACCACTGGTTGCAATTACGCTGCATGGCCCCGTTCTGAGAGAGGGCCGTAGTAGTCAAAGTGGTAGTGGCTCTTCTTCAGTTGTTGACGATTCAGCTTCTGATTCCCCGAGCCGCCCGGTCTCTATCCATGAGGATTCTCCCGCAGCCCAAATAACTGGTTATCAAACATCGGTTGAGATCTATTCGCTGAAGGAGAAGCGAAGACTCGCAGTTCTGTACAGAAGCCCAATGGTACCGTTAACTGGCCCTATTGATAGCCCCATATTTCAGCCTCCGGTCCCAGCTGGCGAGTTCGTAGTAGATGCGAAAGGCAAATATGTAGTCGTTGCGTCTGGCTCGAGTGGCGAGGTTTTCATCTTCGCGCCGTACCTCGAAGGCCATGAGGAATATCTCGAGCGGTACCGGTGCATCGGTAAAGTTTGGACTTCGGTTCAATTACGTGACCGACCAATGTCTTCAAGCGCCTCGAGTGCTGCTGATGGGAGTCAGGAGGAAGTCCCTCTCGAGAAGTATGGCGTACCAGTCTTCTCACTCTCGGAGCGTTGGCTCTCCGTAACGCCTCCGGCTTCTAGCGCACTGTACGCCTTGAATGGTGTGGCTCTTACTTCACCATACCATGAGCGTCCACCGGGTATCACGCACCATACAGTTCCTCCACAACCATCAGCAAACTGCACTATGGAGGCCCCCGAAACGGCCAGTTTCATTGACCGTCTCACAAGAGAAGGAACTCAGGTCGCCATCAAGGGTGCTCGTTGGGCAACTGAAAAGGGTATACAAGCTTACAACGCTTATATGAACAAGTCACCTCAAGCCAACGGTGCCCCTAGTAGTGCTTCCTACGGACAAGATCTTATGCAGCATTACTTTCCACCTACGCATGGCCATCAACAAACGCAACCTAGGCAGGAGACGACTGTCGTATCCATCTACGATCTCCAGAAGTTGTTGGATGCTGAGGAGTTGAGGAACAAGAATGCTCTTCATGCTATCGCAACTATACCCGCCGTTCTGGGCTGCAGCTTTCTATCGTTCTCACCCAGCGGTTTGATGCTCATGTCAGTTAGTAAGAAGGGAGACTTTCAGGATGTGTGGGACCTGAAACGCATAACTTCTCGCAGAGCCCGCAAGACAGCAAGAGATCAAGCCCTTGGTCCTCATGTGCGGCAGTCAGCTCGTTTTGCACGGATGACAGTCACTAATGTGGTCGATGTCGCATGGTCAGCGCCTAGGGTGGATAAAGTAGCTGTCATTACCGACAAGGGAACGGTACATATGTTTTCTATGCCAGCATCAGCGTTCCAATGGCCTCCTCCACGGCGCAATCGTTCAGCAGCACCGGCGGCCAAGCCAAAGGAAGACACAGTAACTGCAGGCCGCGGGGGTGCGCTCAATTCTGCCATGCAGACATTTAACGGAACGGCAAAACCTTGGTTAGATGCAGTCCGAGCACGCAACACCAGCGGCGGCTCTCGGTTCAGCCTGAGTAGTTTTGGGGTAACACCTGCCGCTGGTGCGAAGTCTGGAAAGGCTGTTGCTGCTGGCGTTGGCAAGTCCATCAACAACATCCGACATGCAGGCGATAACAAACTCACACTTCCTACATCTCTTAGTGGTATCAAACCGTACAGTGTGCGGTGGCTTTCTGGCCGGGGTCGAGGATCAATCGCAATGGTGTCCGGAGGTATGCTCCAAATATGTCGCATACAAATGCGCCCAGCAACCAAATCCTCAGGCACAACATCCGTCTCTAAAAAGAAGGTCGCTGAATTCGGTCTCGCGCCCATCAGCAACGCCCTCCTTCCGCCCTCTATCACAGAGCACCTCTTCCCACACCCCGCCGATCCAGAACCACCTCAAGACCCCTACGGCGAATGGCTCCCCCGCACCCTCCCATCCCGCAAACCCAACCCCTCCCCCTTACCCGCCCCCCTCAGCTTCTCCGAAATCGAAACTAACCCCCCATACCAACCCTTCTACACCGACAGCCGCGTCTCTCGCTTCATCTATACCCGCCCCCTTGCCTCCTCCCACGCCAGCTCCACCTCCCACACTCACCTCCCCGACCTTTCCTCCTCCCTCCACCACAACAACGACCCTTCCCCCTGGCTCTTCGGCACCGACGTCGACGCCATCCGCGTGTCGTCCCCCATCACACATGCTTACGATGACACCGCCGACTCCGATTCCGACCTCCCCGCCGTCGCAGCACGCATCCAAAACCTCGTCCTCCGCGACGGCGAGGAAGAAGTCGAACAGGTCGTCGTCACCACGAGGCGCAGACGCACCCGCCGCGAAGGCGACGAAGAGGGCTTTTTCGAGGACGACTGCGACGTACTGGATTTTGCCGAGGACAGGGTGTGAGCTGGGTGCCTGGGTGTGGGTGTGGGTGTGGGTGTGGGTATGGATCGAGAACGGTGTATTCGCTCGTTTGGGCTTTCGTTGTGCATGCGTGGTTTAATACGAAACTTGTTTGGAGATTGAGGGGGGGGTTTGATTTGCCTTTGAATAGCGTGTGTGTGTGCATGTGTGCATTTGCGGGAAGACGCATTGGTTCAGATAGAGAGATAGATTGGGACAGAGAATTTATTTGCGCTCGGGGAGTTATGCTGGCTGGTTCTGGTCATTTTGGTACACATTCATGCTTACCGTGTTGTTTGTTCGAGTTTGAGTTGGTGATGGGTACGTTATATTCGTGCCTTTGGCTCTCAATCACGGTACAAATCTGTGCCAGTTATATTGAAATTCTTATTTGCGTTTATTTATTCTCTCTGGCGTACATTGCTCGCCTTCTCTCCTAAACAGCCACAAAACGCCACCCTTTACAATTCCACCTCGTGGAATGCATGCACATGTACTTCTCATCTGTGGTGGTACCACGCCGCCCGCCCGCACACGTCTTCGCAACGCCCTATCTAATTCCAAAAAAAGCTCGGTTTAGGATCCAAGCGGTGTTTAAACAGGGAAAAACGGCGTGCTCGTGAAATGGAAAAGGGAGAAATGGAAAAATGTTTTATCGAACAACATGGGACTTCAGTGGTCTGGTAGTTGGTAAACGGCCCAAGAAAGGATTTGGGGTAGTAGCTCTGTGGGTGGGAGAGCTGGACTAGAAATTATATATCGCGAACGGTAGAATGCTAGAAAGAGGGTTCTTGCTGGATCCTTGGTAGTTTCGAAGGTGAAGTTGAAGCGTAGATATTGTACAACGGAGGCGAACTAGTGTCGATGGCTTCGTGGCTGGCTTTAAGATCGGAAGTATTTTCCTTCTTGGAGTGCCATTGACGAGTGTCGAGAGCTGGTAAATAAGAATCTCCCTTACTCATAACGCTCTTCTTTTAAATGTTAGGGCCGGGGTATCTTGACTGATTGCTTAGTCCTGGTCCTGGTCCCATCGTCGCTGCTGGTAGCCCCATTAGTCCGCCTCTCCCTAGTCCACCTCTTCCTCGTCCCCGACCCCTACCCCTTCCTGGGGTGGCACCTGGAATGGCAAAGTCTGGATTTCCTATATTAGCTTCTAAAATTGCATCTTCTTGCCTCATTGGTCTTCGACCACCTCCTCCATAAGGCCCGAATTGGCCTGCTGGAGCGCCCATGTCAGGCCTCCAGTTGGGATTTACTGGACGCTGAGATACAGACGTAAAGTGTGAAGCCTCTGACGCAGCGGGCGAACGCGCACCTTCTGGTAGATCATCATAAGAACCTGTGCGCGGGAGATTGGGGTCACTTCCATTCGTCGGAGGCGGCGGTGCGGAAAGAAAGCTGGGGTTTGAGTTGTTCATGTTTGAGTAGCCACCCGGCATGAGTGATGCTGGCATTGCTGGAGGGTTTGTTCGTGCTGGTTCGGCAAATCTGGGGTCCACATCTTCATAATAATCTGAGGTAGTTTCGTTGTTACGGTTGACACCGGGCGCTCCCACCTGCGATAATTGAGCAGGGAGCTCTACAGGCGAGTCTTGTATTGGAGAGAGTCCTCGACTGCTGTTAGTGTTATTTATTGTGTTTAGTGTTTGGTCAGAAGGATTCTTCTGGGAATTCCAGCCCGTGCGTGCAGGCACATATTGTGATGGAGAAACGTCACTATCCACTGTTAGTCATACTACAAGTTGCGATTGAGTATATCTTACTCTGCGGAGTACTGGCTCGTTGGGCTTGTCAAGCCATTGGAAGGTCGCCGCTGAGGAGCCCCTGCAGGGAATCCACCCTGTTGAAGCGCCAACATGCCTTGCACATCACCATCACTTTCCCTCAAACCGTAGTTCTGGTTGTTAGTTATTGGAGGCGTACCAGTGCGGTTGTCCATCTCAATAGCTTGGCCTATGGGAAGCGGCAAAGGACCTGGTGGAGGACTTCTGTTGCCGTATGGCGGCATATTTTGTGGTGGCGGCCCTCCTTGGCCATAGTAGTTGTTGTTGTACCCAGGCGGTGGAGGACCGCGACCTGGACCTGGACCTGGACCATTCATTGGCACGCCTTGTGGAGGTCGCATGCCGCGTCCGTTACCGTTCCATCCTGGCGGTGGGGGGCCTCGCATTCCTCCTCGTGGGCCATAACCACCACCTCTAGGACCTCCCCGAGGTGGGCCTCCTCTTCCTCGATACGGACCGCCTCTTCCTGGTGGGCCGCGTGGTGGGCCGCTCATCATCATGGCGTCGTTCGGCATCGGGGGAACAGGATTGCCATATTGATCGATCGGCTGGCGGCGACCAGGGGGGCCACGCTGTGAGGGAGGTAAGGTGTCGGAGCCATTTCCACCACTGCTGACAGTCTTGAGCGAAGGGTTCCGTTGGTTCAGCGGGGTCATATCCTCGGCAGTATTTTGTTTGCGAAGATCAAAAGAAGCATAGTCATCTCCCTTCCCAGACATGATGTTGTCGCCAGCAAAAGGCGGTGGCGACTCAGCCTTGGGGTAGTCACTGACTACGGTGGCGGCTGTTGCGCGGCTGGCATAGTAGGTCTGGCCATTCATGTCCTCGTTTTCGGCAATGCGCTTCTTTCTCGCCTTGCGACTGACAAGCGTGCGCCTCATAGCACACGTCACAATACCACTTGCGACGATGATGATGGTGGCGGCCAAGACAATCCATCCCCCCCATGCAACATGCGGTACGAACAGCAGGATGTCGACTAAAAAGGCCAGCAACGAGACTAGCAGGGTCGGGAAAGTGAAGATGAGCAGGGCAAGGAGATACCGCGGCGAATGGGCAGGCGAATGGAAGTGGGCAGCGACTGCGAGAGCAAAGCATATCAGGGTCATGAGGGCAGCCACGGGGTGTACGATGAGGATGGAGGACAAGGCATGGCGCGAGCTTGCAGGAAGCGAGAAGTCGGTGCTGGGCGAGTTTCTGAACAGGCGCTCTGTCGGCGGTGTCAGTGCAGGGAAGGGCAGGGCAAGAGACAGACTTACCAGTGTCGTAGCCGACCATTGGCCCGTCGCACTGTCCATTGCGGCAGTAGCCCAAGACGCCAAAGTCGATGCCGCGATAGGTGGCGAGGGGAATGCTCTTGATGATGGGCGTGGACAGGGTGGACAGCAGCAGCAAGCAGAAGGCGACGAAGAAGAGAATAGATAGGGGGGTGGCCGGGCGCAGCATGGCGGCGAGAAGAATATATGTGCGAGTCTGGTGCGAGGGTCGGCTCGCCAGAGGCCGGCTCTCGAGACTCTGGGAGAAGTTGAGCGAGCGTGTGGGCGTGGCTGCGTCCTTTTGGGAATGCGCAACGGAGGCCGATTGCTGGCGGCGGAAACGGGCCTAGGCGCGGAGCCGCAGACTGAAACGAGCGGCGATTGGGGTTGCACGGGAGATGCTGGCTGGGCGCATGGCACAGGCACAAAACCACCGTCTGCTCTTGTCTTGATACGCAGCGAGGGCGCGCACGGGTTGCGGGGAAGCGAAGCGAACCGTGGTGGTGTGGTGATGCTGTAGCGCTGGAAGCAGGTATTGCGCGAGCAGGCGCGTCGTGGCCAATGGGGCCGCGAGGCGAGACGAGCAGAGGCAGCGCAGAGGTAGCGAGCGTTGAGCAATTGCGGCTAGAAAGACGCCGTCTGTGATAGAGCTGGTCCATGTGAATGCAAAGCAGTTCAGCGCCTTAGCAACCAGGCCAGCGCGTGCAGCCTCGCAGATTACACATCACGGGCAATCAAAACACACTGCCCCCGTTGCACGCCTGCTTTCTGTGTCAAACAGTCCAGGCCAACCTGACAGCCTCAGTCTCGTCCACAGCCGGGGCGTTATAGGCTCAACTACCGCCCATTGGCTCCATCTTGCAACGCATTACTGCCCGCCGAGGAGCCTCAATCCGCTATTGATTTGGAACACCCATCCCGAAACGGTGCCAAAGATAGGCCGTCTCCTTTCGTCCCCTGCACATTGCACAAACTAGTCAATCTGCTGGCCTTCCGAGACGCCGCCATCAAATCGCACCATTCAAAATCCCTTCCCAAATTGCCTCTTTGGTATGCTTAATCTTGCTTTCTCATTTGGTAATCCTATCATATGCACTATGTCCCACGCTCGTCCTGCATCCCCACGAGCGGCCAACGCCTGGTTTTTGGTATCCGACACTTGCACCACGATTCATACCGTCATGGAAATTTCATTGCTAACATGCCCACCCGCTTGCCTTCACATTTAGTTACCAGCAAGAGCCTGCGCCCTGCGGCGGTCACGCTCATCAGCAATGCTAAGCTTGACGCCCTTACCCTTGGGCAGTGAGATCCATGGCTTTTCACGGCCAATAACACTACATCCATATTAGCAACGCCTCGAACAATCTAACAATCCAACTCACATGACGTTAGTCTCACGAGTGGTGAACTCATTGTCAACAGCATCCTTCAAGTGGACAATGTTGAAGCCTCCGTCATGGCGTTCACGATGAGTGATGACACCGACACGGCCCATGTTACGACCACCAGTAACCATGACAATGACACCAGTGTCGAACTTGATGAAGTCGGAGATCTTGCCAGTGGCGAGTTCAATCTTGACGGTATCGTTGACCTTAATGGCTGGGTCGGGGTAGCGGATTCTACACATAATTTAGCATCAATATGACATCGCCAGACCCTGGTCGGATGCCGGTGAAAGAGGGTTCCCTCAAACACCTAGCCCACACTATGGTCAACGGCTGATAGAGGCAGGAACTTACGTTCGCGCATCGTGCGTAACCAAGTAGGGAATGCCGCCCTTGCCGAGCTGCACACGCTTGACCTTGCCGAGCTTGTATTGTGCCTCCTCATCTGTTATCCTGTGGACGGTGAAGCGGCCCTTGGTGTCGTAGATGAGACGGAAGTTCTCGCCGGTCTTCTCAATCGAGATGACATCCATCAATCCCGAGGGGAATGTGGAGTCAGTGCGGACCTTGCCGTCTACCTTGACGAGGCGCTGCATGAGGATCGAGTTGACCTCGCGGGAGTTGAGCGCATACTTGAGTCGGTTACGGAGGAAGATAATCAGAGGCAGCGAGTCGCGGAGCTTGTGAGGACCGGGGGAGGCCTTGGGGGCATAAGCACCTGGACAATGTCAGTTTTGCTGTCGACAGCTCAAAAACTTGAAGAGGCAGCCGCAATCATTACGGTGCCCGCGCCAGGCGTACCAGACAGCTTGTCAAGAAGCCAGTGTGATGGTGCGCTAAGGCGCTTTTGATGCTTCTTTGGACCACGACCCATTTTGGCTGTTGTTGTGAGGTTAGTAGTTTGAGTGTCCTGGAGATGTTGAAGATGTCGACGGGCGGGTTGAATTTCGAGCCGTGGCCAAGACACTAGGACTTAAGCGAATTTGCTGATGACCGTCACGTGATGATTACCATCACCAACTGGGGGCTTTATCAACAGTGTGTTACTCTTCAAGATACAATAAGCAATTATACAGAAGGTTGGATAATAATTTTATAACTGGTATCTCTTCGAATACATTACTTCCCTATGTCAAATACTATCTACCCTACGCATATCCCTTCAGGACCGCCGCCTCTGCATTCAGTATCGATGAACCTGCTGCTCCAATAACAGCTGCAAATGATTAGCACATGGTAGACTATTAAAGGCGTCCGAGACTCACTGTTATGGCTAAGAGCAACAAATTTGATGTCAAAAATACCCGACTCATCCTCTCTAATGCGACCAACACTGACAGCATACCCTCGATCTGTTTCCCTGTCCAACCTAGGCTGAGGTCGGTCAGGTTCCTCCATCACCGCAATGGCCCGACTTGGCGCAGACGGACAGCCCAGTTTCTGAGCTTCAGACACATACTCGCGCATGGCCTGTTTCACTTGCTCAGCGCTGGGCGGGGGGCGTTTCCGGAAGCGGAGCGAAACACAAGCGGTGTGTCCATCCAAGACTGGAACGCGGTTGCACGCCGCTGAAATCTTCATGGGCTGGTCCATAAAACCAGTGACATCTCCATTGACACGTCCGAGAATCTTGGATGCTTCTGTCTCGAGCTTGTCTTCTTCGCCCGATATGAAAGGAACCACGTTGTCGATGATGTCCATACTAGAAACGCCTGGATATCCCGCACCAGATACCGCTTGCATGGCTAATTTTTTTTTAGTATAATTAATAGTAGTAAAGTATATTATACGTACTGACGACAGAAACCTGGTCCACCGGGCCAAACTTGTCTTGGAGCGCAGCAAAAGGAATGACGATTCCGATCACGGCACAGTTCGAGTTGCACACAAGGAACCCCTTCTCCAAGCCATGATGTTGCCTTTGGTGCTTAATGACATTGAGATGTGGAAGATTTACGGTCGGGACTACGAGCGGGACGAGAGGGTCACGGCGGTGGTTTTTTGCGTTAGAGAAAACGGCAAGATTGGATTTTAGGAAGGCCATTTCTATGTATTCATTGTTAGCACCATTCATGTGGCATCAATTGGTCTGCATACCAACGTCTCCCGCAACGTCGCTGTCCAGGCCTGAGAAGACCAGATCACAGTCCTTGAACTCTTCTGGTGTGCATTTCTTGACCACCAAGTCCCCAATACGCTCCGTAAAAGGAATTGCCTGTTTCCATCTCACTGCATCTTTGTAATTTTTGCCTGCCGAGCGCTCCGACGCTCCGACTGCGTGTAACTCAAAGTGTGGGTGAAGGGCGAGCAGAAGGATGAAGCGTTGGCCAACTGAGCCTGTCGCGCCGAGAACGCCTATGCTTGGATTTAGAAAAGTACAGGCCAACAGCTAAGAGATACGCACCGCACTTCTTCTTAGGAAAATCATATTTGCGCGCCGTAAAGTTTTCAGCGTCCATGTCTGCGGTGACAATTTTGAAATTTCAAGTCAATTGAGCAATGAGCAGCTTTATGACGCAAAGCTAGCGGGGTGAAAACGCGACACCGATAGCGGCATTCAGTCACATCTCCGAAATACCCACATGCCGAAGTTTCGGCAACGCCAAAGCCATATCATGTCATGGAATAAATGAATTGCGCTGAGTAAACGATGCCGATTCTATCAATGCTTCCAGCCAATACATGCCCAAATTTCAGACATCCCTCCAATGCAAACTTGATAAAAAAAATTGCGTACAAAAATAGCCAAGGCCCAAAGCCATCAAACAACTGCATCCATGATCTTACCTGGGTTCATCAACCAGTAAGGATCTAATGCACCCTTGATATTTCTCATCACATTGATAGTGGCCAGGCCAAGCTCCTTCTCTAAAGATGCCTTCTTGCCTAGGCCAATACCGTGCTCTCCGGTACAAGTACCTTCCATCTCCAATGCGCGATCGACCATATCGTGGACGCACTTTTCGACGGCGGCTCGCTCTTTCGGATCTTTGCCGTTGTACATTATACTCTCATGGAAGTTACCGTCCCCAATGTGGCCTAGAATGCTTGCGAAAAGGCCAAGGTCGTCCATCTCTTTCTTCGAGACCTCTGCATGACTATCAGTTGGATGTATGTAATAATACTAACAGGAACTCCATACCAATAATATCCGGGAGTCTTGAGATCGGAACAGCAACATCTGTAGACCACACCTCGTCGCCTTCGCGGCGAAGAGCAAGCATACTCCACAATGACTCCTTGCGTGCTGACCAGAGTGTCTTTTGCTCTTCCGGATTAACGGCGAATTCGAAATCTCCACTTTTGTGCGACCTAGCAATGGCTTTGACTAGATTTATGTTTTCCTGCACCTGTATGCAGTTAGTACTATTCCGGGAAACCGCACAATAGGGCTGAACACACCCCTGTCTTAGTCCCTGAGAATCTGTTTGTGATCAGCATATGCTCCCCATTTCCTAGCTTCATGAATCCATCGCGCACTTACTTGAAGAACATGGTTGGTTGCTCTTTCCATTTCTTGCTAGTCGAACCAGCTCTATTGATAACAGACATTTGCACTTCGTCCATGATCTCCATTGCAGCTACCGGAACCCCTGTTCGTAGCACCTTTGATGCTGCTGCCGCTGCATCGCGTATTGTAGGAAACGTTACAACAGCGACACTCGTTTCTTGAGGAACCACAGCTAGCTTCAATGTTATCTCAGTAACTATGCCAAGTGTTCCTTCTGAACCGACGAATAAGTTTGTCAGATTGTACCCAGCTGAAGACTTCCTATGTGATAATTAGCGAATTCTAGGGCGTATCAAGCTCTGGACAAGCGTACCGTGGCCGACGCCGAGTCTTGATCACTGTGCCGTCTGCGAGGACCACGGTCAAGTTGATCACCCAGTCTTTCATAGTCCCATATCGGACTGCGTTCGTGCCACTGTATACAGTCAGCCCACGATTTCCAATCTCGCCGATATTTATAAAAGTCACCTGCAGCTTGTTCCTACCATACCTCCAATCCTAGCCTACCACGTTCGTTAGTGTTGGCCGGGATTTCCCTATTTGGGTTTCCGGTGATTGTTGAGAAGATTGCAGGAGCGCTTACAGATGGACCAGGGTCTACTGGAAAGAAAAGACCTGAATCTTTAATCTGGTCGTTGAGACTCATCCAAGGTACTGAAGGTTGGACAACAACATCCATACTGTCCCCCTCTGTTAGTATAGCTGTGTACGATGGCAAGATAAGGCCTCACTGACTCATCGGCATGCAACGCTACAATTTGGTCCATGAAAGAGAAGTCGATGCTCATGCCGCCATATGGCGCAGAGAAGTTGGCTTCGAGGCTCGAGCCTCCAGAATAAGGAACTATTAGGCTTAGCAACGTTTCCATACGTACGGGGCTGAACTTACTCATTGGTATCCTGTACTTGTAACACACCTTTGCGAGGTCAGAAACCTCTGCTGTTGACTTGGGATAGGCAACGGCGACTGGCAGTTGATTAATGTTAATTGAGGACCACTCCGAGTACCCATGTCGGTGCAGGTCCTCGTCATCTGTACTGATTGCATCGTCTCCAAGGATACCCTTCAGCTCTTCGATCGCCTACAGGACCCTTCAGTACCTTGTAAAATTGACGTGAACATCGAAGTACTAACCCTCTCCATTTCTTTCTTTGACGCATACTGGGGTCCTGGGGTCCTGCGCCATGGCGTCTGGGGCCGTGCGGTTTCGTCATTCATGCCATAAAAATATGTAGTCGTACCAGTTGCTGTAGAGAAGAGTAGAACTCTCCCTGAATTCCAGAACGGTTTGTAGCCATTTCCGGGTCTGTAGGTTTTCTCGGCTCCTGTTGTTCGCAGTCTGATTCCACCCCGCTTAAGAGCAGGCAAGACTAAGCGCCTAAAATGTGTTGCTGAGTAGCGAAACATATTTGAAAATTTGTCGAGTGAGTTGGGTCGTGGCGAGTGGCTGAGGTTGCAAGTAGTGAATGGACTAAAATATCGAATCCACTTTGGGTGGCCATTGATCACGCAGCAAAATCAAAGCTAGACTAGAGGAACGATAAAGCAGAGCAGACGATGGGGCATGAGTGCGCTATGCATTCTACGGATAAGCTGAATAGGACGGTATGTGCGAGCGGGGAGAGCTAGGTATTTGAATCTAAACGCTGTTGGCGCGATTTGCTTTCGGGTTGTCGCTTCGACCTTCAACAGCGCACAGGCGAAAGCTCTGGGCGAGTTTGTGGGCTGGACCAGTGCCAGCGTGGGAGGCTGACTTCCGTCACAAAATTTTCGGGCACACATAGCAAATACATGCCATGTATGATCAGCTGCAAGGGGGCACGGTGATTGCGGGGGAGACCGGGGCAATAGACCGGCAGACGCGTGTTGTTAGAGGCATCGTGGCGATTCAGTGACGATGAAGGGCATTCCGAGCGGCATGCTCGCGTGACCAATCACCCATCCAGTTAAACGGTGAAGAACGGGTGGCCAGATTTCCTCGATCTGGATCTTCTCCGTGTTGCCGCACATTCCTCTCTTCCCGGGGCCTGCTCTGACTGACGAACACACGTGCCAGGGGGAGCGACCTGGGCATCGGATACGTAGCCGTTGCCTATGGCTTTTGAGGCTCTAGCGAACGAAGCCTTGCAAAAAGGAACAAACTTCCGCGGCGAAGCTGAGCGGTGAACGGCCTTGACCATGGCTATAAGCATATGTGATACGATTACCCTCACAAAACTGAATTCCCTGTCGGTGCAGCATAAATGAATGCTAGCTGATACGATGCAGGTGGGGGACAACCTCATGCATGGGGTTTGGGCTTCTCATCCCGCTGTGGTCGCTGGGCAGTGAGTGACCTAGGGATCTCGTCAGTTGAGGGCCACACAACGCCCAAAGCTTGATGAAAATACCGCAACCACAGTAGAGACAAGGAAGAACAAGCAAGCCAAAAGCTAGTTCACGCGTATCTACGTAACATTGTTAATTTTGCCTAGATTCATGACTAATTGTCCAAAGTGCGTGAGTACCGTCAAAAGCAACACTGGGAAAAGGAATCACCAATCAAACGAGCGGTAAAGAAATACTCACCAAGCCCCGCAACGCGCGGCACATGTGATGTTTTCGGAGGAGGCATGCGAGCCGTAGACGAGCTGACAATAATAAAAGTAAGCAGTGGAACCAAATTCTGTTCAAAATCAACCGATGAGGTTGTACATGTGTCGTTGGGCATCTCGTCTCAAAGTGGTAGCGGCACTATCCCGGTAGTTCATCGGTTGTCCGGGCAGCCGTGGCACAACACCAACACGCCGTTGAAACATCATACTCTTTGATGATTGCCTATTTGGTTACGTCCCTAACACTAACTTGGCTCAACCTAGTCATCAGTGATTATGGCCGAAATTAGCCAGCATTTGTCACTGGAGTTAACACTGATAATCGAGTCTCCTTACCCAGCATCTCTATCTGTGAGTTCCCGTAGTTCCTGCAAGTCTAGTTGCTTGAGGCTGCATACGACGTAGCAAAACGCATGACTCGATGCATATGCAAGGTGTATTTGCTGACGCGGGACGGTGTAGCACCTGGCAGATCTACTTACACGTGCCGACGCTGTGACTGTTCGAGCTTGCATCCACAACTTTCCGCCATGCGCAGTCAGCAGGCTTGCAACACTTGTCACTGAAGCATTGCCACTGTGGGCTTACGCACTGTGTATTCTGACCAGCTTGTGTAAAGAAGACTGTGTGTAACTGATCTGAACCGAACTGACACAGTACTGACAGGTTCATCGCCCGAATTTAGAGATGCCTTGTTGCGACAGAATCCCAGTCTCCTGGATGCCCTAATAACCAAGGCAAACTCCTCGCCTCAAGACTTTGACAATGTAAGTGTAACACAATTAGATCAAGAGTCAAAATTAATCAATTATAGTATGCTATACTATGTATATCTCTCCTTTCGCGGCCGCTTCCAGCGTCTCTCGCGTTGCCTGCATCTGCCCAGTCATTCTTCGTGCGCATATTCGAGAAAGCAACAGAGGCCCCAGATGTGAAGACTCTAAAACCGGTATACTCAATGTTGAGCGGAGCTTGCCACAACCTCCTTAGCTTGCTTCCACTACGGGTACAACAACAGTTTGACCAAGGATTGTCCCATATTCTCTCCTCTAGCAGCGCTGGCCAAGCTTCTATGTTACTGTTATGGTGCTTCGGTATCGTATTGCTTACAGAGTACCCCGATGCCATGAACCATTCGTCAAGCTCCCAGTTTAACGCTGATCAATTAAGAGCAAATCACCAAAAATCATGGAGGACAGCTTCAGGACACAAGATGTTTGGTTCAGCAAGTAGGCTACACAAAACGATTAGCCTGACTACCCTGAGCGTGATCTGGGCCGCAAAAGGCGATGTGGGCATTTCAGATGAAGACGCAATTGAAGGCATACGAATTGCAGTGCTCACACTGAGGGCTATGGAGCAATCGACACTCGATAGTTGGCTGAAATCTAACACAAGAGCGATGGAAACATTCAGGAAGCTGCCATCAAAAATCCTGCGTGAAAGCATCTGCCCAACCGTACAGCTTGAGGCTCTGTGCTTCTACGCTATGATAGCTGGGGAAAATAATCTTCTCCCCGAGACAGTGACTCAATATGAGTTACGCTTGGCAAATGTCGCAAGCTTGGTTGATGTGAAATGCCTTGGCGAGGCATTGTCAATATCACTGCCTTTGTTTTCTGTAAGAATATCTACTCTACATGTGATTAAATTTCTGATCTTATCAGGCCCAAATTCAACAAAATTCTATCGAAGCTTTGATCACTAGCATATTGGACGCGTGCAATTCATCGATGAACTCCCATCAGCTATCAAACCTAACTATGCTAGTTGAACAGATAACAGCCATTCTCCCCATCCGTCCCTCCTTTCAAGCCATAATGATGTCCGCAGTATCATCCGACCAGATTCATTCTAAGCTCTGGGATTTTATTCGAACCAATACCGAGACGGATCACTCTCCATGTCGTGCGTACCTGTTTAGACCACACCAACAACTAATCACAGCCGTGGTTGCCTTATTATTGATCTTGACTTTAACCACACACTCCTACGGGCCCGTGTTACCGCTTGCAATGACCACCGCCCTAATCAATAAGCAGAGGCAGATTCCATCGCCTGCTATCCAATGCACTCATCGCAGGTCTGAGCCCAATGCCATATCTCTATTTCAGCAGCAGGATACTCAATATACTGGCCGACATCTGGAGGACTGGAGAGACGGTCTTAGGTTGGAACTCGAGAGCCAGGGAACCTATCAACGAGACTCAATCGTACGCTCGGTAGCGCAAATCTGTCAGGATCTAGAAAGCCGTTGTCACACGGTTGAAGAACCTCTTCGTCGCGAGAAGAAGCGGTCACAAGAATTGGAACAGCAATTAACGAAGGTTAACGAACGAGTAACATCGCTCGAAACCCAGGCAGCAGACGATCGTTTCCATATGGAAGGCCTTGATGACGAGAAGGCCCATGCCTTAGAAGAGCGGGATAGTTATCTTGTGAAGCTTAAGAAAGCGGAGACCGAGACTCACGAAATAATCATTAAATCCAACGGTGCATTAAGCAAAGCCAAAGAGGAATTCAATATCAAAGAAATGGAACTTCGATCCACAATCCTCACGCTCGAAGAAAGTCTATATGAGCACAAATTCAAAGACGAGGCTCAAAGTGGCACAATAGATGAATTAAGAGTGGAGGTCCAGCATTATCAAGATCAACAGATCTCACTCAACGAGAAGCATGAACTATTGCAACATCGCTTGGATACCGCAGAACAAAATCTCGATGAACAGACTACCAAAGGTTGCCAACAATTCGAGCAACTTGCGCAGGTCCAAGATCAAAATAAAGAGCTCGAGTCTCAGCTTCAGGGCACCAAGCAAGAGCTTGATATGGTCATCGCAAAGTTGGGCAATTTACAAGCCAATCATCAAAATCTGATACGTTCTTCAGAGATGGCGTACAAAGATCTCGAATCTAAGTACACTTTCGATATGGAAGCGGCTGCAATTAAGTTCAAGGAAGAGCTTGAACAACTAGATACCCAGCTCCGGGAATCATGGCAGGTTGGTAAGCGCGCAGAAGATGCACTCAATAGGACAAAGCAAGATCTTGAGCGACTTCAGACATCGCTTCCGCCACTTGAGGCCGGGGTACAGGAGCTTACCGACCTCTGTTCAGAGCAACAAGAGGAGTTGGAGGAGCTCGAAACTTGGCGGAAGCAGGTATTCGTATCGATGGGCCTTCAATCGCAGTATTCCACAACGAAACGATCAGCATTACGAAGCCAACAAGGTGGAGTTGACCCAGAAGCAAACTGGATGCCACGAGAAAATCGACAGGGGAAACTTGCAGCACAGCCTTCGGAAGGTGCGCAGAGTAACTCTAAGAAACGTCAAGGAATCACTAGCACTGCGGACGGGGATGTTGTTGATGCAGCCCTGTCGACTTCGACCTCGTCACCATCACAGGAAGGCTCAACACAAAAACGCCGAAAACCACGATCGTTATTTAAAGCTTCTGTAATGCACACTCCAAATGCACGCAATTCAATGGTACCACCTAAAGTGGGGCTGTCAAAAAGACTGTCACACAGCAAACGCTCGGCCCTGGGGCAGCTATCACCGAATAGACGGCATACTACGGCAGGCTTTACTGTGGTTGAGGACGAAAAAACACACCTGAACGAGAGGAATTCGGTGAAAAGGCGTGAAAGTTTGCAAGCAAGCGTAGAGACAGACTTAGGCATAACCGATTTCGAGGCTGGAACGCCACTTACTCCAGGCAATTTCCTAGTTAGTACAGGCCGGTTTCCCGATGAAGACGGAGATGATGATCAGACGAGTGATCTGTGATACGACAGAGGGTTATATTTGCATAAGTATGAGCTTTAGTGAGTCAATCTGGGTGCCTATGCAAACGGTGTACTAGGCTTTCACCGCTACTCATAAGTTCCTTTGCGCCTACCAAAATTACAATTCTACCTTTACCCCACCTATTCCTAAAAACTATTAGCCCCTAGCCAATTGTCATATATTCCGACAGGCCTTCTTTGCTCCTGCGCCTTTCGCTTGCAATCTGCGTCGACCGCCACTTACGTTTCCACGCACCTACCCGATCGAGCTATTCCGCACAGATAATACTTGCTTCCTGCTCGACACGCCGCCAGACTGTTGCCGTCGCCTGGTGTAAAATAACAGCCTGGTTTTACTTATCACTGATCGCTTCCACAGGGTTCTCACTTGGTTGTATCCCTATTCGGGTCCATTGCCCCAAGCAAACAAACAAACGAACAACGCGCCTTTACCTTCCTGCTGTTACATTTGATTTCTTGTTTGGCAAGCGCTCACATTCAACATTATCCTCCAAACTGTGGCAAGGACTAGCTGATGCACAAACAAACATGTGGCCGCCCGCAAGAGGGTCAAACCTGAATGATTCGGCTCCAACACTTGACATATTCACCTCTACTCTCCACCAAGATCGAAGAACACCATCACAAGTGGCTAGTCAGAACACCCAAGTATACAGCGAGCGCAGCTCCGAGGCCAGTTCTAATAGCGTTAGTTCATTCAACAGCCACATTAATCGCAACATGAATCATGCAAGTGGGAGCTATCAACGGGGTGGTAGAGGTAGCAGAGGCGGACACCGGGGTGGGCGGGGAGGCAATCGCACCTACTTTGGGAGCTCGAGAAGCTCGGGAGGGCAGAACTACGACCGCCCCGTTCTGAAGTCCTCGCCTGTCATGGACAGTATTCAAGCCAAACCTCCAACCAACCTAGCACGAGAACAGCGCATCCCGGCGTTGGGCGGCAATACAATATACGAGACTTACAACCCACGCAAAAGCACACTTTCTACTGCTGCATCTCGCAATGACTGGAGTGGCAGTACCCCAGACAGGAACCGCGTAACTCAGACGCCGATTGCAGGAAGGCCTGGAGAAAATTGGGCTAATGAACAAGAGTTCAAAATCAAAGTTATAGGATTTTCCAAAACGTGCTGGATCAAGGACGTTTACCAAAGTCTGAGCCGATTTGGTAAAGTGGTGCGGATTGACATTAATCAAGGCTCATGCGACAACAACGCTTCTGTTACATTTCAACCGCCACCAAATCGAAATATGCCGACCCAATTGATCGTTGGAGATTCGCCCGCGACATGGGAACCATCCACCCCATACCTACGCACTGTTCCAAGCCCCATAAACCCATCAAAGAAGTTCCATGAAACCAACATACTCTTTGCCAACTCCATCGATTTTGGTACTCAGGATGCCAACATGTCAATGACTATCATGCGTAGCGTTGACGTCCGTGGAAAGGTTCAGTTGATGCTGAACTTGGATAGGAAAGAGCTGGATGTCCAATTCAATCTAAAAGCAGGCAGCGAGGTGCGATCGTACAGATTCCGGCTGCCAATAGCCCTAGTACAACGAATTTATAAGGTCGCGAACGCCTTGCCTGGTCAAACAGCTCTGGTTATTCCTTTCAACTCACCACCACAATTTTTGGTTCAAAAGTATGAAGGAGAACAATTATCTAACGGTGTAGTTCATACCAGCTTTTCCACGAAAGAAAAGACTTGGAGCGACTGGAACACATGGTTCCGTGAGACGGATGTGGTTGGTACAGACTCAAGGCAGGCACTACAGCAGAAGCCCTTGATGAACCACAATAACGATGCAATCCTCGATATCGGCCGCTGGACAAGCTATAGGCTTCTCCTTGATGACAACATACTTACCGGTATCCAATACGAAGAGCTTGCCAGCGCTCTAGATGATCATGGCGTCATGATTGACGACTGCGGTGATTACACAATCAGAAATGAGAAAGTTTCATCGCCGTGGAGCCTGCTAGAGGATGAAATCCGCGGCACACACGCACACCTGTCATCTTCCCCTAAAGAATCTGGTTTTGAAGACCTTTTCACTAGCCAGTTGCACCTAACTTTCCCAGTCCGATACCAGCTTGAAGTCTGTCTATCAAACGGCTACCTCAAGGAAAACAATATTACACAGGAGTTTCTCGAGAAACTTGCATCTCTCGATCCGCGTCACGCGACTCAAATCCTAGAGAAGGTGGCCTATAAAGAAAGAGTGTACTTTGACCCCATGGAGATCTTCAAGATTCGAGTGAAGGCCAGCTCAGAGAAAGTGATACCGACTCACTGTATATCACAGCGATCTGTAATAATCACACCCACCATGATGCATGTTACCTCTCCAAGCGTAGAAACCTCCAACCGCATCACACGCAAACATGCTGCAGACTTTGAGCGGTTCTTACTCGTCAAATTCACTGACGAGAAGATTGAAGGCCGCTTGCGAAATATGCCAAATGAAAGGGCGATAGCTGTTTTCGAACGTGTTCGTCGGACTATGAAAAACGGCATCATTGTTGCGGGTCGATATTATGAGTTCTTGGCATATGGCAATTCACAATTGCGGGAGCATGGGACGTACTTTTACGCCCCGACGTCCTCTAAATCTGCAGACGACATCCGTGTATCGCTGGGTGAGTTTGGGCACATTAAAAACCCTGCAAAGTTTGGTGCCCGCCTGGGCCAATGCCTCTCCACTACACGGCCGATGAGTATTAAAGTCAATGCGGTTCCAATACCTGACATCGAGCGTAACGGCTATTGCTTCACTGACGGTGTCGGAAAAATCTCACCATTCCTAGCCCAAATGGCTGCGCGAGATCTTGGGCTTTCAAGACCCTTCGATGATCCACCATCGCTTTTTCAATTTCGATTGGGTGGCTGTAAAGGCGTGCTTGCTCTTGACCCTAAGGTCAATGGCGACGAAGTACACATACGACCAAGCCAGCAAAAGTTCGACACTAGCTACTCGGGGCTGGAGATTATCCGCTCATCAGCCTTGTCAACTCCATTCCTCAATCGGCAGATCATCAGTGTCCTGTCTGGTCTCGGTGTTGATGACAGTGTCTTTATTAAGAAGCAAAAAGACATGGTCCATGATTACAAGCAAGCTATGACAGACAAAAATATGGCTATCTCCATGTTACGAAAACACATCGACATGAATCAAACGACGCTAACAATGGCGGGTATGGTTCTTGATGGCTTCCTAGAGAGCCGTGAGCCCTTCATGATGTCACTATTGAGACTTTGGCGTGCCTTCACGATCAAAAATCTGAAAGAGAAGGCACGAATTGCAATTGATGGTGCTTTTGTCTTGGGCTGTGTCGACGAAACGGCCACGCTCAATGGACATTTGAATGATCCTCAATCAAGCTCTGACGCGACCAGAGGCCAAAAACTTGCAACTTTGCCTGAAATATTCTTGCAGGTTGATGACACCGACCATCCAGGCCATTACAAGATTATCGAAGGGATCTGCATTGTGGCGCGTAATCCGTCACTTTACCCTAGCGATCTACGGATTGTTCGAGCAATAAATGTTCCAGAGCTGCATCATCTTAAGAACGTGGTTGTGTTTCCCCAAAAGGGTGACCGAGATATCGCCAATATGTGTTCAGGTGGTGATCTCGACGGTGACGACTACATGGTGCTATGGGACATGGATCTACTGCCCCGTCTTATCAATGTGCCTCCTATCGATTTCGCCCCGAGTTACGATGAGCAGCCAATCGAAAAAAGCGAGCCCATTACAGTAGAAGACCTCATCGACTTCTTCGTTACCTATATGCAGAATGATTCACTTGGCCAAATTGCGCATGCTCATCTCGCACAAGCGGATCTACACGGTATTCATAGCGTTACTGCCCTGAGTCTGGCTCGCCTACATTCTCAAGCTGTGGACTACCCCAAGAGCGGTGTGCCAGCACAGATGAGTCGTGACCTAAAACCTAAAAGGTGGCCGCACTTTATGGAGAAGAAGTTCATTCGCCCAAACCAGACCTACAAGTCAAAGACAATCCTTGGCCAGTTGTATGATCAAATACAGCTAGTTGACTTCAAACCATATTGGAAAACTGATCTTCAGAGCCAGACTGGCTCGGGGAAGTTGGCAATAAAACCATTCGAATCTCGTATCACTGATGGATATGATTTTGACGAATGTATTCTTAGTAGAGCAGCTGAAATTAAGGTATCCTACGACGAGGATATTAGACGGCTAATGGCTAAGCACGGCATTCAAACAGAAGTTGAAGCTTGGTCAGTATTTGTGCTTAGCCACAATCATGAGAGCCGAGACTATAAGTTCGCCGAAGAATATGGTAGAACTATCGCAGCATTTAAATCAAAGTATAGAGAAGTCTGTACAAAAGCTGCCGAAGTAATGACTGTCGACCTTTTGGATTTCGTGGCAGCAATGTACATAGCGACAGCCCGAGAGACAGAGGCTGCTCTAGAAGAGTGCTTCAAACTCCAAATTGTTGGTGGCAAAAGTGTTCCACTTGGGTCAATGGATTTTGAGCACATGCCGTTCATGTCCTTCCCATGGCTCTTTCCCCACCAGCTTGGAAAAATTGCCATGGAAGGCAGGCAGAAAACGAAACAAGTCAGTTGCCCATCTAACGAAGTTTTCTCCCCCCTTGAACAGCCCTCAGTTCGGGCTCAGAACAAGGTCGGTCATGACGAGAGAGCGAAAGCGCGTCAAGAGAAGCTTAGCCTGCATTCTAAGGATGAAACACATCATGAGAAGATCGAAGAACAGCATGAGGAGATTGATACCATGATAAACCTGGAGAGGCTTCAAGAAAGCGAATTGAACATGGGGAACGTTGTAAGTATAAAGCCGGCCAAGAAGCTCTCAGCGTATGAGAAACTCCTACGCCTGGGCTGAGGAGAAGCGAGTTGGGCGTCGAGCCTGAGAATACACAAAAACATGATCGGTGTTCCCGTACTTTGATTTCAAGCCGATGGTTTCGCCGATCGAGAATCATCTCCGACCATTACATAATACACAAAAAAACTAGAAAGAATCAACAAAATCCCCTAAAATAAGAGTGATAAGTCTGAGGTGCACATTGTAAGCGCGAAAAATGAATTCTTATGTTGATCGCAGTATCGTGAAAACGCTAGCTTATCGATAGCCCGCTACCTATCTAACCAAGTTCGCATGCTTCAGCTTTAGTATTTTTTGAGTGCTACCACAACTCGCAATGCCTCCTTCCGCCCGCATACCTCCTCTACTCCAGCCTTACATACAACTCCCTCGCTACGACTCGCTACTCCTTCTTACAAGTACACTTGGAGCTAGCGCGAATTGGCTGCTAATTCGGTTCCTCTGTAATGCGCTAAGCAATGACGTACAAGACGGAGAAGAACATGGCCATAATGTGGTGCTTGTATCGTGGATGAGAGAATACGAGTTCTGGAAGTACGAGGCAAGGAAAGGTGCTGGTTTAGATTTAGAGAAGCTGGGAAGAGATGGGAAGTTTGCGTTCGTGGACGGGTTGAGTGAGCTATGCCTGGACATCAAGAATGCGCAAATAGGTGGGCACACCGCTGCTGTAGGCGTGGCACGAGAGTTGCCAGCACAAAGAGGGTCTTCGGCGTTACCGTCAGCTCGAATTGTACCGGCAAGAAACCTGGCGCAAATCTCGAACACAAGTCAAGATCAACGAGGCCGCTACACGTTGAAGTCGCTCGATATTGCGCACCTCAAATTGACAGTCTCCAGCGCCGTATCATCGCTGATCTTCCCGTCAACTTCCACAAGCCAACGCAAAACACTCATTATACTTAACAACCCTGACCTCCTCCTTGCGCTCAACCCCACAATTAGCCTACCCGCTCTGATATCGCTTATCTCGGCCTTCCACACGCTTCCTAACGTATCCCATGTCCTCTCGCATATACAGTCAGACAACCCACTTCTCAGCCTTAGCAGCCCGCCCCAGCCGCTTGAAATTGCACACCACAATCTTTTGGTGAAGTTAGCACATATGAGCGGGTGCATAATTGGGGTAA
This sequence comes from Ophiosphaerella narmari, assembly GCA_028456235.1. Taxonomy (NCBI): domain Eukaryota; kingdom Fungi; phylum Ascomycota; class Dothideomycetes; order Pleosporales; family Phaeosphaeriaceae; genus Ophiosphaerella; species Ophiosphaerella narmari. The sequence goes on from JALNQA010000009.1 coordinate 143,053, forward strand.
GAGTTCTGGACACAGGCGTTGCGAGGGATATAAGCGGCGTAATAAGAGTCACCAAACAAGCTTCAAGTTGGACCGGGTTAGGCCTTGAGGACCAAGAGATGGAGACTAGGGATGACGAGAAAGGCGGCCGAGGGAGAGAGTTCTTGTATCAGGTGAAGGGCGACGGGAGTGTGAAGGTGTTTGAGCGCGGGGCGGGCGGGAATGGCTGATTCTATTATGAATCAACGTACACAAACCGATCAGTAGCAATTTCTCGGCATCAAGCCTGCTTAGTCTAATATCGGGCAGAACATCGACACCGATATGACAATACAGGGTATAAAGCGATCGATAACGAGAAGATAGTATGACACGAGGAAATCTCAAACAACAGAATGAAGTAATAGAAAACCGTCAGCGCCATACTGTCAAGCCAATATCAAAGAGGTTCTCAAATTCATCCCAGATCCAGACACTCTGAGGCTACACCTCTGCATGCCTAAATTTCCACCACTTACCCTTCTCAACGTCATCTTCGCCCATGATACCCTCCGTGCTTCTCCCGCTCCTCGCACACCCGCTCGCCCTATCTACTCTGTGCATCTGCCCTTCAACACTCTCGACAGCACTCGCAGCCCCACCCCTATTCCTCCACTGACTCGCTTGCAATTCATACACATCATTCTTCTCCCTAGCCAACGTTTCGAGGCGCGCTTGCTTGCTCTCAGGAACCAACAAGCTAGTCAACATGCCCAGAAACATGAACAGCGCGAAGATCTGCATGACTCCGTGTATCCAGGGCGTAGGGTTGTCGTGGGTCGCGCCCCTTTTAATCATGGGAGCGAAAAATATTTGCGCAAAGACGGCGCCCAGCTTACCCATTCCTGCGCTGAACCCATGGCCTGTAGAGCGTACACGCGTGGGGAAGATTTCTGCGGGCGTGATGAAAGTTGTAGCGTTAGGGCCGAAGTTGAAGAAGAACTGCGCTAGCACGTATAATGCTAGCAGGTGCGTTTTCGTCAGGCTTCTCCAGGCAAAACCGAGGACACAGAAGATGATCGTGAGAACGGCGAAGCCGCCAATTTGAATGGGCTTGCGGCCGATTTTGTCGACTGTTAGGACTGTGAGCCAGTAGCCGGGGAGAGCGCCGGCGCATATGAGGACGATTTGCCCAGTAGCTGTGTTGCGAAGAAAATCATAGAGATTGCCGCGCCTGTCAAAGCCTATTGTCGATAAGAGAGATGGAGAGGAAAATCCAAGCCCATAAAATGCGAGGTCTAGGAAGCTAGTTGGTGGTCAGTATTTGTGTTGGTGCGTTTTGAGGATCTATTGTAGGTACTTACAACCAACTCATTGAAGTCCCAAAAAGTCGAATTGCTTGGCGTTTCTTTGAGTAGAACCGCAAGACTTCCATTACCGACGGTTGTGGAGTCCTATATTTGGTCATGTCAATCTGGGTTGCTGGGTTGACCACATTTCCCTGCTTGCCATATCGGTACTTGCGCGCATCCACCGAAGCTTTCTCAACATCGTACAGAACATCGAAGGTGTATCGGGGGGTTTCCGGGATTGTTAATCGGTAGTATAAGGCAAACCATCCCGGAATGCCTCCAAAAGCGATAATGATTCTCCACATCTTGTCTGCTGTTAAAGCACACTGGCCGCTGCACTGTGCAACCGACAAAACCGGCATCAGACGATCCTTGTATGCAACTACTACGATCAGCGTTACGAGAGATGCGGCTAGTTGTCCTAGGCCTTGCATGGCGAAGACAGCGGCGATAATACCGCCACGATACTTCGTGCTAGAAAATTCTGCTGTGATAACGGCGCTAAGAGGATCTAAGATAATGATTAGCAAGGCTCTAAGGTAGAAGCTGTGAGACTATTTTTTTCAGGCCTAATCGAGGGTGTGGGCTGAGTGGGCAAGGTCTCTCAAGATCTCCTACATCAGGTCTGTTCGATCTCTTGAGATGGTACTCACAATCGCCACCAACACCAACTCCCATTATTACTCGATAGAAGATGAGTACGCCAACAACAGAAAGAGTAGTTGATTCTCCACAAAGCGATTGGGCGAGAGTGGTCGAGATGATGATCATGAGTTCAACTCCATACATCTTCTTGCGTCCAAGATAGTCTCCTAGGTAGCCAAAAATACATTGCCCAAAGATGGCACCGGCGGAAGTGGCAACTTTGATAGAAGTGTCAGCCTTGTGTGGCATGACTCCGTGATACTTATCATCTTGCCAATACACTATGCCTAGGAGGATGACTGCAAGGTTGATAGCGAACAGCTACATAGGCCATCAGCCTTGCCTTAGTCTAGCTGGTCGGTTTGGACATACGCTGTAGGCGTCCGTGAAGAACCCAATACCTGTAACGACAGCCAAGCGAACATGGTACCAGCCGAATGGAGCCTTATCGACCTCTGCGAGGGCCATGCGCCGTCGCTCATTCGGGTCTGCTATATGGGTCTTTGCATGTTAGTGGGTTTAGCGTCAACCCCACGGTGTAACGTACATAAACGCCCGGTACGTTGCGATACGCTGCATTTCCAACGCGTCCAAATGTTGTCATTAGGTCGGGATTTTGCTCTTCTTAGGAAATGCTTTAAATTACAAAAGTTTTGTCCGAAGAGGAACAGCAAAACCGGGAAGGCGCTGAGTGTAAGTGATGACAGGATGATCAGCGGGGCAGGCGTCAGATCAGATATGCACAGTAGATGGAATATATGGTCTGCAAAACGTAGTCTTGCAGCAGGCTTTACTTTTGACCCCTTGGCTTAGATTCTAAACCAACGCCACGATAAAGCGCAGGTCCCAGGTGCTATAGAACTTAGCTACAATTGGCGAAGAACCCTGATGCATCTCGACAAGACTTGACGAGCCTTTGACGGTGAGAAAATATGGCTTAGCACGGACGCCATGAGAAACGTGAGTGCATACAGCCTTCTAATTGGCCCACTATTATCGCTCTTCACTACTTCAATACACGCAGGAGGCTCTCGTTGGCCGGATGACTGATCGAATGCTCCAAGAGTGCCTAAAATGATCACGCCACGCCTGTTGGGTCTGGCTGCCGTGGACCATTCTCTTGGGATGCTCCGAATTGCTCTATATGAGGTAGCAAAATGATACGTGGGATATCAAACGTGGTTGAATAACAATTATGCGTGGGGGTTCTGCGCAAGCTTGAGCGTGGGATCCACGCGTCCTTCGGTGTCCGGCCGGCCGGCATGTGGTGATGTGATAGCAAGGTGACTTATTGAAACCTGTGTTGGCGTTCATAATAACAAGGAGTCAACTTCAAATAGTCTCTCTTTTGATCATGCAAATGGCATCGGTGGTACCAGTCATTCAAGATTAGTCTGCGAAAAGTCTGGAAAGAGACAACATAGAGTCATCAGCGAGGAACTTTCGTATCTCTTGTTGATCATATGGAGGGAAGTCAAGAATTCGAACATGGGGGTTTCAGCTAAAAATAAATAAATAAAGCAATGATGGCTACCGGCGTTTCTCATGCCACGTAGCATGTGCGATTAGTTGGATGAAGCCTGGCGTCTTCAGAGAGCATGGCCTTCACTGCTCAGCAGATCCGGCGTCTTCCCAGTCGCCGTGGACCAGTCTGCCTACTGACAAAGCGTTTATGTTAGGATGCTACAGCTGGTATATGCCTCCGTGGATCTACACCACTAATGGCGTTGATATTTGGCAGTGGCGGTATGGTGAAGATACGAGCATGGAAACGGCATGTCCTGGTAGCAACAGATGACCAGGCGAACTGACTTTTCTTTGAAAGTGATTTCATAACACGACACAGTAAGAGCGGCGTGGGCTCGAAAACACCCATGGCCCATGGCGCAATTCATTTGATGCACCGAAAAGTCAGGTGAACAGCTGCAAAATGATACATGAGATGGATTGTCAAACACAGGAGGGTCTGGTTGGCCAGTGTGACGGTCATGTGCGCCATGCCAATTTTGTCCTAGATGCGACGCACTGACCACCCACGAAGCGAGAGAGGAATATTGGGATCACACAATCTCGACTCAATAACCACCAACGTCACTAACCACAACAGCGTCACCAGGTACGCACTTTGATAAGAGCCTTGGACTCACAATCGATTGCTAACAGCTTTGGTGTGCAGTTCCTAGCTCAAGATGAGTACGCCGCGCCCTAGACCGCATCCTGAAAGCGAACATCGAGACTGACCGCGACACAGCGAAGGGAACTTCCAGCTTCGGAAAGCGCCACAACAAGACGCACACACTCTGCAGGCGTTGCGGTACGTGAACTCCCCGGAAAAGGCTACGTTGAAGATGTTGAAGGGCAAAGATGGGGTGCCGAGAAACAAGCAAGAGTATGGACTGACTAGGCATGATTAGGGCGTCGCTCCCTCCACATCCAGAAGCACACCTGCTCCTCATGCGGCTACCCTGCTGCTAAGACCCGCAAGTGTATGTTCACCCACACCACAAGTTTCATGTAATGCAGGACAGGGATTGACACATGGCAGTTAACTGGGGCGAGAAGGCCAAGCGAAGGAAGACCACCGGTACCGGTCGCATGCGATACCTCAAGACCGTCAATCGCAAGTTCAGCAATGGATTCCGCACCGGTACACCCGCAGGCGCTAAAGGCCCCTCTTCCTCAAAGGAATAAGCGCAAGTGACGAAGGAAGACGTGCAGTGGCGCGATGAAGGCTATATGATAGGTGCATGATCGGAGCGGGTTTCTAAAGGCAAATGGTATTGCTCGGCATGGGGCGTTTTGTCATCCCTCTCCCGGTTGCTTTCCATCCACATGACAAATGAGGATGTCGTTCACCGTTTGAGCTCGAGCTCTGGAGGCATAAATACGGAAAATCTCATCATGTTCTCTCACGAATGAAAGAATAAAATTCAAAACCATGCACCTAGATTACTGAACTAACCATACGCGGCACTCGAGCAGTGTAATTAATGTGCCCCAGTGTTTAACACACATCATACCAATTCTCAAGGCCACTCGCCCCCTAAAATCAGTATATTCCAGGTCGCATTATAAGTAGTCTTCGCGCCTGCTGAAAGACGTAGCTCGACATCACGACCCCTGGATATTACTATTGCTATACCTGAAGAGCCAAGGCGCTGTATAACCTAGCAAGTCAAGGACAACACTTAAGCAACTACATTAAAGGCAAGGTAGACATCTCCTGAGTCTCCCGTAACGATAAGAAGATATTAAAGATTACATTATCTCTGCTATTTACATACAAAGAAAATTAAGCCATCAAGACCGTATGGGTATCAGGTACTCCTCTTCAACTTAGTCCTCGCTATGAGGTTAAAATAAAGGACATTAGTTTTGGTCCTCTTCATCCCCAACTCTCCTGGGTACAAGTATACTTCTCAAGATACATGTTTTGCCATTATCAGGGCAGATCCTCTCTCGATTCAACTGCTTGTCCGCTGGACCTGTAGGGCCAGAACTAAACTTCGCCTGCCCAAACAACTTGACCTGTCTCCTGTCACTCGTGGGGTACTCCTGATCGCCCCAACGGCCCCTGAAATAAAGCCAATTGGTAGGCGTATTAGCACCTCCATACGGTGTAAAGCTATTTGCGCCAGCATCAAAGCGATAGAAGTATGTCGACAGCAATGGATCCCAGTAGATACCACGGTTAGTGTAATCTTCTAGTACGCCGCCAGGCAGGTTCAGGTTAGGGATTGTATGGTCGTGTGTACCGCTCATGGCATAGTTTGCGTGCGAGCCTTTGGCTGAGTACGCGATCGGTCGGCCGTCTTGTGTCTTTTCGACAGTGTTGTAGCGGAAGGCTTGGCCGTTGGCGTGTTGAGAATACCATATGGCTTGGGGTTCTCCGTTCTGGAAACGCACCATGGTATGTTCCCAATCGCCTACGTGATTGCCTTTGTCATGTTAGCAGTATGATTGGGTAGATGTATGATTGGAGATTGTACCAAAGTTCAACTTGCTCCAGCCAAGCACTTCTCCGCCATAGTTATAAGCGTAGAAGTACATGTAAAATGCATCTACATTGCCATTGCCTTTGTCGTTTACAATGACTGCAGCAGTGATTGCGCCATTGGTCTTGCCACTCCCATCCGGCCGCGTGCCCTTAATCCATTCTGGATTTCTAGTCACATCGTCGTTGGATGTCAGGAACACATCATTGCCAAGTTGATTGACGTTGTCTTGGGTGAGTGGTTTTGAGGGACCAGATACTTCATTGAAGTTCACTCGTGGGGTAGTGTTATCAAGGAATGATTTGATATCTGTGGGAAGATATTGGTCGTCGGAGTGGAGATAAACGACCGGTGCTGGGTTTAGTCAGTTCTGATCGGACCGTTTCATGAAATGTTCTGATGGACTGGAGAGTGGTTCGTCTCAGGATGCGCTGATCCCCTATACTAGAGCCAGCGATTGAAGAAAAGTGCAGGGAAATGCCTACCGTATCTAAGTACATAGTCTGGAACGCCTTCTGGTGCTTGTCTCTCTTGGAGTTTGGTTGGTGCACATCTCACCACAGACACAGCGAGAGTCGCAGCAAAAAATAGATATCTAAAAACCATTGTATTACCTGAAGAATGTAACAATAAAGAACGTCGAGGCCCAGATTGATTCCCCTACATAGCTACTGTAGGACACTCCAGGCTCTTATAGACGGCCGATATTTCTTCTCTATTAACCACGCGCACCTTGCTGTGCATAGTAAAGCGTTTGCAACAGCCTATGACCTCCCCTTACCCCTGTTGCGCATCCCACTGCGATGAACATGTGCCTACTGCTATTCGTCCTCATCTGGGGTGCGTATATTGCAATCCAGCCACATGCCATTGACCAGCGAGCCCCTTCGCGTGCGCATATCATGCCGTCGAGATTAGGAAGGCGAAGAAGACTATCTAAGTAGGATTGGCTAGGTTTTGTTGGCTGTCAGTGGCTCTCGAGGCCGGGACCCTGGCGCTAGCCGGTTGTGGCGGGAGCTGTCGCAGGGATGTTCTCCCTCCTTACTGGACACACGTTGATTAACATGCGGCATGCTGAGAAAAAGGGTCCTCGTGGAGTTGCCGTTATTGGCGAAACCATGTGAAAATCTGGTCTGCTCGATACAAGTACTATAGGAGGTGCTGGACAATAATTGCTGGTCTGGCCCGAGAGGGTCAACCTGTGCTAGCTAGACCGTTCGCCGCCTAGTGCCAATGTTGCGAGTAGGCCATACCAGCACAACAATGGGAGAACTAGGTAAGATTTGAGGTATGCTGAGGCAGCATGCCGTAAAGTCAGCTGCCTCGGCGAGTCTCCCGTGTCTTCAGGTCGAGGGCGTCTTCCCTTCATGACGCTAAGAGCTCAAATGTCATCGTTGGAAAAACAAAATTTGCATAGACTTCCATGAATGCTCACGGGTGATTTTGGGGATCTGGAATTTGACCAAAGCTTTTTATGCATAAGTTGTGTTGCGTCTATTTCTAAATGATAGCTGTGTCGGGGCCCTATATGCTTCATTACCATCATTTGACGTGTCCAGCTAGCTTCGGTAGCAGCATCCTCATCATTTTTATTACCGCTCCTTTTAGTAAACAACTGTTCAAGGTTCTCTTCGCGCTAATAGACGAAAACCGACTAGATATGGGCTCTTGAATGACAACATCGAAGGAGTAGTATAACACCGCAAGTTATCCCACCATGAACGAATGGTTTTATACATTGAGCCAAAGAGCATATATTATATGCCTTCTAAAGAAAGCTTTAAACGAATATGAAACATATATAGACAACAGTTACAATGATGAGAATACACTAAGCATATACTTCTGGCATGAAGATGAATGCAATAAGTGCATCAAAATGCAGGGCCTGGATATAGATATATTCTTATACAACGAAAACGGCCGTCGTATATGCCGTCTTTCATTTTATGGAAGAGATCCTCGCATGAATTGCATGAAACTTAGCTGTTGCTTTGATATCTCGAGTCCGTCGACGTTAGTGAACGAGTTCTTGAGTAATGTTAGTTTGCTTGCCCCACCCCAAACTCAGTGTCTTACCGTTCATTACGCCTTCCAATTACTTATAAAACAGCGTATTATCTCTTTAGTAGTGCCAACAATCGAAAGGAAGAAAATATTGGAGCCGAGGCTTCCGGTCATGAAAAAAAACAAAAATAGAATCGGAATCAGGCACATTAGCACCCAACCGGAGATCATACTCGACCTGAGGCCTGCAGTTCGTTCAGACCATCAAAATTTGTGCTCCCTCCACCGTACTGCCGCAATTAGCACGGCTACCCGATGCCCACCTACACTATGTGGAGTCGCGATGGGAGAGTTGTAAATTTTGTGAGTTATCTAGGTAGGTTAAAAGTAGGTGTGTAATTTTTTACCTTTGGTGTTGGTTTTTTGCAGGGTTGGCTTTCACTTGTGATGGTTCGTGTGTTAGTGCCTACGGCTTCAAGGTACTGTGACCAGAGGAGACTAACGTCATGTTCCTCCGCTTTCCAATCTTCTATCAAAGGTGCGAATAACATGCGATCTCACTTGGGGCTCGAATATGTGACCGTTATTGGAAGTCATAGGCGGCGGCCATTTTGTTCATTCGGCGTGAACAAGGTGATCAATAGGAATAACAACCCGTTCAGTGGCAACATGTAGAAGCATAATGTGAGGAAGCGTAATTAGGAGGGGCTGAGATGAACGATAGAGAGGAGATGATTGCAACCGTATATTTGTTCAAGCTGCGCTATGAATTGGAGTGGCCCTGAAATCACATCTGACAGTAGGTGTAAAGGGAATTCGTGAGGCTGCATACCAAGGGAACAGCCTTGCCTGGACCTCCACTTGCCAAATTCTGATTGATATTGTCATAACCGTCATTTCTAAGATAAGGTAATGCTTGGAGATATCACCTTTCTACTATGCACATAGTAACATATATCAATGTATCATGATCTAGCAGTGTCTTAGTAGGTCCCTGTGGGGCTAGTACTGAGATACTAGTCGATGGAACTTGTGTACCGCCTCTCAGATTTTAGGCAATATGCTTGATGATATCAACACATCTATGAAACTCTACTACCAAATACTAGCGAGGCTAGAATCAACAATCGGCTAGTTTGTTAAGAGGAGCTTTACACTGCATGGTGCTTCTAGGAACAAACAGATTGAAGTATGGAAAGCATACCATATGATACCCGCGCAAGTCTTCCATTTTCATGGTATACCTATGGTGTAATCATACAAGTAGGATGTTTAGAGATCGAGACACAAGGCAGTGCCACCCAACCTACGAACGCCTTACCACACATATATTGATATGAACAACTGTAATCACTTTACCACTCAAGGCCTACCCACACCAAAGTGTTGTCATGACTCACGAAAACTTGGCGAGCTGACACCGCCTCAACGCCCACTCTGGCTTGAATTCTCGTTACTGTTCCTATTGGCTCCACTATGGACTTTACACAACCAGATGCAAATCAATAACGTGGCACCGCCGACATCATCATCATCATCATCATCCCAATTGCCCCATACAAATGCGGCAGTTATGGTCAGCACAACTCTCATGTGGTATTGGATACGCCACGATTTCGAAAGACAAAGCAGCCTTCGCGTTGCCATTGGCTGGGCACCTTCGCCCTACTGAGCCTCCACTAGTCTTGCCCAAACTATTACGATGCGCGGCGAAGCAAGTGTCTCACGAACGCCTTGACGCGCAGAAAAGCCGGGACAGAAGCAGGAACATGCAGGCTCCCGCGGCCGTGCTAACCATGTTGACGAAAAGGCTGGGGCAGCCAGGGGACGCTCTATAGGAACATTCACCCATCGGTTGCGCAGTGGGGCCGAAACAGGCCAATGACGTCGCAGGCGGCCCGATAGCGATAAGGAAGCCAACTCATGGCAGCTGACATGGACCATTCTGCCTTTTGCCTGCAGCTAGCAAGACCCATCACGCATCGTTGAACAGCGCCCAGGATCGTCCCGCACCGTCTTCCCGCTGCTGCTCTGTAGGTGCCACGTAGCAAGACGCAGGTACACCCAGAAACCCGCACATAAAGAGGACAAGCCGCCAAAAACAAAGGTCATGTCCTCATATATCAACGCCGTTCCCGCCCTGCGCGACCGGCCCAGCGTCCTACATGTTCATTTCACGACATCCGAAGGCTGCAGCGCGCCAGACGATGAGTCGATCAGCTGGAGCAAGAGGGGTCATGTGGCCCTGTAAGCCACCCCACTGCAGCTTGCGAATCAGTCACTTTCTCGCACACCATCACGCAGGCCCACTCTTGATTGGAGCGCACCCGACCGATACAAGGCATTCTGAATGAGGCCCATTCTTGATTTAGCTCTTCCAGACCGTGCTGTTGCATCGTCTTTGGGGGGGTTCGGCTGAGACGCCGCAACTTTGCTTGCTCCCTTGCCTTACTACGCTTGAATCGTCCTTTTGTCTTCACATGAGAACATAATGCCCACGCCTCTTTCTTTACTGCCCCAAGTCCGCTCCCAAGTCTCCCTTGCCGAAAAAGCCCCCGCTTCTTGTTGGAGTCATTTGCTTGCCTTGCTTTTCCTTAAGTAGTGCCTTGCATCCCCCGTTGCCGAGATATTTGCACCACTACGCTATTCCGAACTTCGGCCTCTGCATGCCGAACAGCAACCCCAACTTCTAACCCATACACTGGTCGCAAACCTTGGGCGCATAGCGATCCAAGACTTGATTCTTGGTCGCTATGTGCTGGTGTTTCAGTTTTGGTTTATCAAGTAGCAAAAAGCGGCAAACCTCGTCGTCGAGCGAGAAGAAGAGGAGGAAGGCCCCTGAAGGACCTCTCCATGGCAGAGGCAGGGCGGTTGTCGCAGAGGTCTCAGAGAAGCGCAGGTCAAGTGATACTCAGAGAAAGAGAAGGTCTGGGGACAGTACGGGCCCGCGCTCACCGCGCCGCAACAAGGAAGAACCACACCCACGATCACAGCATCACTATGATATCGCAACCCAAAGTTACGGGACATACAGACCGACTCTAAGTGTTCAAGTGCCCGATATGTGGCATCGATCAGTGGGTCCTGATAGCATCAATTCCTCACAAGAGGCACTACTCAATCCACGTCCATACCGAAGTCAACATCAGCGCCAGCGGCACCCAAAGCGCACATCGCAGACAACTCTTCGCGGTCGTGGAGCAAAGCGTGACCCTCCAAGGCACTCGAAACCAAAAAAGAATATCCGTCCGGAGCCTTCCAGGGGATGGTCATTCTTCGCACCCTCACCACCCAAGACTCCGAGGCGCGACCACCACAATTATGACACCTTGGACTCTTCTCCCCGTAGTTACCACTCCTCACGACAACACCGCTCCCCTCAATCGCATTCTGAATCAATGAGATCTGAAAATCGCCATAGGAGTTCACGTCAGCACGGGCGCGAAGCTCCCAGCTCGCGCCAAGCGCGCTCGCGGACGCCGAACACCACTGCTCGTCGCGTGCCTGACCGCCGTTTTGCTGTCCTCGCCGCAACAAACCAGGCTCTCGAGACAGTGCGAAGAGAAGCGTTCGCACAACCATCGCCACCACCACGACGCGAACGACTGCGGCGTTATGAAGGCGTGACCATCCCAGCCAATCAGATACCGTTCTCTTGGGATTGCGTAAGCAGTTCACAGACCTCAGCTGGCCAGGTCACTTCGGCTGGCGAACCCAGTAGCCGACATAGGCGTTCGCGACGCTGATGGGTAAGACTAGTTGCCGGACTATTTTATTCCAAGCTCAGATCAGGCGACCAATGCGGGCGTAACCGCCTAAAACAGAACAGTAAGGCTGACGATAGCATTTCCTAGCATTGCGCATGTGGAACTTTTTTCTTTTTCCCTGTTACGTTTGCTCTTGTTTGCAAGATACCCCCGCATTATCAACAGTTCAAGCATTCGGTTGAAGCTTTGGCTTCGGCTTCATTCGCACAGGATACCCCACGCATCCCTTTTCCATTCGTATACTACCTGTACTAGAGTCTTTTCTGGCGTTTATAGATACATACTTCCCTAGCTAGCTAATTCATCCCCTAACCCCATCATCCAATCTCGTACGCCTTGGCAATCCTGTGACTGGCATGATGCATGTCGGCATTGTCCACCGCACCATTATGACGCTTACGAGGCATTCCTCCACTCGCCGGCATAGTGGCTTTACATCGTGACCCTATATTAGCCAGAACAGGCATGGTAAACTGCCTGATGTGGCAGTTTACCAATTCCTGTTGATTGCTGGGGCACGGTAATCCGTGACCAATAGGGAACGGGCTGGGGATGAGGAACGGATGTGGTTAGCAAAGATAGAGGCGTAGTACCACAGATGCACCTCAGGGCATGGTAGGGTCTTTCTGTTACTTGTTTCGAACAGTATAATGGTTTTCCTAGTCATATATGACCAGGTCATATTCGCGCACTGTTCTTGCGTTCATGCAGGTGAAGGGAAGACTTGTCCTTGGTCTTAATGATAGAATTGATGCAATTGTACATCAAAAACCAGGATAACAGCTTTACTGCCTGCAAAGGCTGGTAGTAATGATATTCTTATAGACGTCATTACTATTCTGCGCTCGTGAGGCTCTCATTCATCAAATTGCACCTCAATCTGTCACATCCATTGAAAGGGCCATTTGACGAGACGCTTCAGGGCTCCTAGGGCTCCTTCGCCTCTTAGGGAGCGATCGAAACACTCTATATATGCTTTTAAAGCTTCCAGTACGATACTATATCCCTGGGCTTTCTGAGACATTGGTATGCGCACACACCACGTCGAGTCATAGCGAAGATAGACATACGTCCTACAAATTTAATCATCTATAGGTCAATATTACAGCTTTCTATTAGACCGTGGCTGATTACGGGACCTGCTGGCTCTCGGTGTGACTTCGCACTCGTATAGAAAGCTCCTGAATGAGTAGAACCGGGATCGCTGGGCTCGGAGCCGAACGCATGGATCGAGATCTGAGAGGAGCTTTGGCTTTGGCTTTCATTACGGCGTTATAGGCGTTGAGCTATGCAGCCTGCACTTGGCGAGCTTTCGTCTTGTTAGACTACAAGAAATGCGTTAGCAGAGCACACAGATGGTAAATTGAAGCATGAAAGGAACTTGGCAAAGCTCAGCTGAGCTGCAATTTACTTACTTGACGGCCCATCACGAGCTTTTAGTGTAGGGATCTCAATCAGAGCTATGCCGACAGATTACTTTGGCTTTCGCCATAAAAATTCCAGACATAGAGGGTCTAAGAAGACCTGCAAGTATATCGTCGAACCCGCCACTAGAGCCGAAGACCCCAACATTCAGCAACTCGCTGTCGATATGCCCAACGAACGCCGTAAGGGGGTTTAGGCCGCCTAGGATAACCCGGAAAATAAGGAATTGATAAGGCAATTACAAGAAAAAGGAGATCTTAAAGCGAAGAAGTAATACGAAAGTGAACAGAATGCACAAGGCACAAAGACAGTTAATGAAAAGGGAACCTTGGGTGTTTATCCCGGCAATATTATCGTCACCGAGCGGACGAGAAGGCAGCCCAAACACTCTAGGGATCTACGATGGTCGGATAAGGGCACGCGCATGAGCGTAATATCGGAACAAGAGCGAAGGGAGCGTGAACGGGAAGTACTGATCGAAGACTACGAATATAAGCGGTCATTCAACCATACGTAGTCCTAATCTAAACTTACTATGATCATTGATTATGTATTCGACATCACGAGAGATCTTAGCACAACGTCGCTGCGCGACACTTGCCTGTTGCTCAACAGATTATCCCTGCGGTTCGAAGTATCTGGGATACCTGAATAAATCTTACGCGCTGGCTGCAACAATGTATTATACTCTACCGCTCAAGAGCATGTTAGCATACCTTGGTGACCGCAACATATTTTACTTGTGTGAGTGAATAATGTGCACGGATTGAGAGACTTTTCGCAGTATTACAAAGGTACAGAAGGTAGGTAACTTTTTATTAGAGTTATGCTAGCTTGCTTGAAGGGACGAAGTGAGTTAGTCTTAATTCGAACCGCTTCTACCGAAATATGCTTTACTATTTGTAGTGGTCTTTTCTAAATCTCATCTACGGGTAGCAACACGTTTTGGGCAGGTCATGTCACGCACACCATTGCCGGATATAGTTCACTTGATCCACATCTCCTCACATCTGTTCACATCCCAGGCCTCCCCATCCATAATGCCATGGACATAGCTCTCTCCAACCAACACCCAGTATCCCTCTTCGACCCTCCTCATAACAAGCGGCAAGCGTCCACCTTTACAAACCACAATCCAGTCGCCCTCTTTCGTAAACCTAGGTGCAAGCGCAAGATATCCCTGCTGCGTACGAACCATGCGCCTGTAGTTTGGCAGGCGGCCCTCGGGCGGAAACCCGATGCGCTGAATTTTCGTAGGCGTGAGCCCAAGTATGCGCCACGTACTCTGAAAAAGGCGATAGAAAAAGCGGTTGTACCACGTATCTTGAGGCGAGCGTGGAAACCAGCGAATCGTGAGACACACAAAGACGCGCAACGATCGAAGCAGAACGTAGTACTTGTAGCGGGGGTCGTGGCGCGCTGATACTAGATTAGGAGGCACGCGGCCTGCGCAGAGAGTATTCCAATATGCGTCGCGTGATTGTTCACCGGTGGGGTAGGGCTCGCGGGAACGAACACGTGCTATCGATTCCCAGTCTTTGAGCTGTTCAAGTATGTCGTGGCATTGAACAAAGAGCTCAAACATGTGCGAGACGTGTCGGAGGTAGCGTGTCCGGGACACGATGCCCACAGCTTTGATTTGATCTACTAATATGCCTTGTAGTCCAAATAATTTGTTGTCTGGGCTCAGAATTGGCGTAGAGTTGGTTGATCTAGAAGCGCTGAACTTTGGGGCACTAACGGCAATGTACGCAGACCGTTCGCCATGATCTACAAACACAGAAGTGTCTAGAGGCACGACGTGGTCTGATACGCCCCAATCTGTTACCCATGAGGGTAGGGCTGACTCTGATGACTTTTCGTGGAGACCGGCAGCTTTTAACGCACTGAGATCGTTTCGTTTCAGTAGCGCTGCGCTTACGGTACTGAACAAGGCTTGGGAGCTTTGGTAGTAGTCTGGTTCAATGTCCATAGCACGCACATCATCCTGATCTGCCAGTGATAGGAGCCCGAAGACTTTGTCTCTCGAGTCTGTTGCCAGAAATGATCGGTGTTGAAGGAGGACGTGGTGCAGGGTAGGCATTTGCTTTTCCTGGAAGTTGGCACGGGTATGTATGAGACCGAAGGCCTGGAATGTTGCACTCCCTCCGTATGCGACGAAGAAACCAAGATCAACAGCATACTGAATAGCTTGCTTGAGATGGTCCCAAGTGAAGGTGTCACCTCCACATACGAAAACGATGTCTCGCGTTACTGAGGCCTCCTGCACGATCCATACGCGTTGCCACCAAGGACGCTTAAGTAGCGAAGCGAAGGCACTCCAAGCCGGATCGTATAAGGGCGGAAGTGTTAAAGCCGCATGCGGACCCCAGCTGTTCGAGCTCTGATCCTGCGACACCTTCGCCAGCTGATGTATCAACTCAATGGCACGTGAGCTATCTTGACCTTGAGCCCCTAGCCAGACAACTGTTCGCCTGCTGAGCTGAAATATACCCTGCATCATTCTAACTTGTAGCCCACGCTCGGTTGTGTTTGCTTGATTAATGCATATGGCGTCAATCCGCAGTGTTCGAGCTGTCTCAAGGCGCCGAAGACGTTGCAAAGCACCAAGCAAATTTCGTGTTACTGTTATCGCGTGGCCATCGCATTGCAGTACTTCTTCGTTGCGCCTCAATCCCCAACAGTATGACAAGGACTCATAGTTAAGACCTTCAACGAGCGTAACGTTGCGCAACGAGCATTGGACAGGGTCGCCGTGCTGTCTAGGAGAAAGGGTGAGCAGGCGAATATCGCTTGGCCGAAGTGGCTCATAAATGTATAGGCGTGCTGTTGACACATGGCATATTTGACGGCATGATGAAATGACTCTTCTTGGACCTGGTTGTCGTTTTGGTTGGTAAAGCTCGGTATGTTTACGAATATTTGTCAACGGCTTATAGGAAGACCTCGAGGATTCGACATGTCTGAGGAAAGGAAGAATGCAGCGCATTCGAAAGAGGATAGAAGGGTAGAAGGTATCACGCGAATTTCATGGCCACAAAGATTCCGGTTGACTTTTTTCTACACAATGGTGGATGTGGGTTGAAAATGAAAGTATTGATGTCTGATGTTATGGATGTCGAACTTTTCCTGCTGCCCCGCCACTTTATCATCGGGGCTGTCAAAAAATACTGCCTGCTCTCATATGTCGACCAATATGCCCAACATCGTGTATCGTACTATCATAACTTTCTGTGAATACAAGTCCTCGAGGACTCATTAGGCTTTGCTATCTTTGGGTTAGAAAATGATGTTTGATATACATCGTAATACAGTCTACTTAGTAAGTGGTGAAGAAAAGTTGAGTAAACCGGCGATGGATTGATCTACGGTTAAACTGCCTATATAGTACACATGCTAACCCTAAACGAAATGCCCACAACTAAAAGATGACCACCCGACCGATTATAATCAAGGCAACAGCCTGTAGATAGTCTCCCAACTGCACTGCATTACGTGTCATTCCTACAGGCTGGCAGCCACTGCACACGGATTCACAGGCTAAGTAGGGTAGTAACTCCGCTGCCTTTAAGCCCCCTATAAAACGTCGTCTTCTCATACCAAGGCACCAGCTTATCAATATCTTTGCACAATTGAACTTTCGATACAGGTCGTAAAAAATTTACAGCAATGTCTCAACAAAAAGCAGAATTCATCAAAGTTGACTGGGAGTCCCAAACGATGCCAGTGGAGCCAGAGAAGCGCATTGGAGAATCTGACATACGTATCGAACCCTGCGTTGAATCTGATTGCACCAAAGTCGTGAGGCGCCCAAATATACTCACAAAACCAGCGCCATTCAGGTCTAATAAGTTCATAGGCAGAAGGGCTTTATACCTGCTTGTCTACCGCTTTTTGGGACCGCAAGGAGCCCCCATCTTTGCGCCCCTCAGATTCAATCCGCATTGAGCGCATGGCAAATCGTATCCGACCCACCTTCTCTATGCCCAATATCAAATGGATTAAAGCTGTCCTTGTGTCCTCAAACGAAACCATTGGAATCGCATGCTGGACCGTCCCCGGCGCCCCGATTCGTTGCCACTTCCAGCGCTCGGCGATCGACCTGTACGGCTGGAAGGAAAAGATGGGCTGGACCGACGCGGAAATCGATGAGATGTGGAGCCATGTCAGCGACGAGGCTTGGAATGGGACAATGGCTAAAGATGACGAAGCCAGGAGAGAGTTATTGGGCGATGAACCGCATTGGTATCTTGCTCCCTTGTTCACGTGGCCCGAGTATCAGGGCAGAGGTGTAGGGAAACGATTACTGCAGTGGGCGATTGATCAGGCTGATGCGACTGACCCCGTTACACCCATGTATCTGGAGTCTGCGCCAACAGCGAGGGCTGTATATATGCATTGTGGCTTCGTGCCACAGGGGGCCCACAATTTCTTGAGAAGGGGACCGGCAATTGTGAAGGCGGAGGAGAAAGATCCGTCGGTAGTATAAGTAAAATGGGGGAAGAAAATCGATCAAATCAAGACTGCGCCTATTATGAAAGCGCTAGAGTAAGGGGTGTCACAGAGTGGTACATATGCTACTATTATCACGAAGATGCATCATTACACAGTTTGTTGACAAGCAAAAGATTTCGTTCTGTAATTTTTATAACTACATCATATGCTTTGGAACATTTAAGTACACAACTTCTGTCCAGCGGGAATAGATGTTGTCGTCATGAAGAAATCATCTACCATGAAAATACCTTGATTAGCAGAAGCCGTAGTGCTATCAACTTGCAATGTCAGTGTATGGGTACCAGCTGCTCCTCCCAAGAGCGAACTTGATGGCGTGAGATTCGACCAGCTGGAGCTTGAAGGATTACTTAAGCTTGCAATTGTTGTGCCATCAAGCTTTAGGGAAATAAGAAACGGAGTCGAGGCAGTCGGTGCTGAACGAAGCGATTTGACATATACTCCGATTTTGACCTTTACGCCGGCTGGGATGACCACATCTTGCTCAAGGGTCAAGCTGACTGTCTTCGTGTTGCTAGTACCCGAGAATGCTTTGGTGCCCCCGTGCACATTAGCATTACCGGCAGGAAAAGAAAACACTTCAGTACTTCCAGTGTTCCACTGACTTGACGGGGCAGTCAATTCCCATGGTAGACCGACGGGACCAGCATTCGATGATTCAAAGCCGGGATTTACAAGGAATTCCTTTGGAATACAAGCCGGCGTAGGAGTAGGCGACGGAGTAGGTGTAGGCGTCGGTGTAGGCGTCGGTGTGAGCTTAACAGAGCTCGACGATGCTAACATTGAGGAACTCGAAGATCCTAGGGCAGCTGAACTCGAAGATACAAGCGTTACAAGTGTTGTTGGTGTCAAGGCAGACGAGCTTGAAGCTGGCAAAGAAGAACTAGGTGTAGCCGAGAGAGTACTTGAAGATGAAATGGAATCCAGTTGTGGTGTCACTTGAGCCTGGGACGAAGTACTCAAGCTAGGTGTACCAGAAGAAACACTAGAAGAGACAATAGAGCTCAACTGCGGCATTGACTGGGTCTCGGAAGACAAGCTAACACTTGGCGTGGCAGACAGATACTCTGAAGGAGAGATAGAACTTGCTTGAGGTGTCGATTCAGCCAACGCGGAGGAGCTGGAGCCTAACGTGGCTGATGAGATGCTTGAAGCGGACGTAAGACTTGGCTGTAGAGTTGAGACGGTTTCAGAGAATAGACTAGCGCTGGGCGTGGGTGCGACGCCAGACGAGGGCTGGCTGCTGCTTGGCTGTGGTGTTGACTGAACTTCAGACGATGAACTGGCGCTAGGTGTAGCCGCGATACTTGGTGTAACCTCGACACTAGGTGTAACTGCGAAGGTGCTCGAGGACAAAGCAGAACTTGACTGCGACACTGACTGAATATCGGAAGAGCTTGAATACGATGTAGAAAAGGCTTCGGAAGACGGGATAGGGCTTGGCTGTATTGCCGAGGTGGCGGTAGGCGTAACTGAGAAAACACTTGAAGATAAACTAGAAGATGAGTGGGGCGTCGACTGAGCATCGTCAGACGTGCTGACACCTGCCTGCGATGAGGATAGAGTAGCAGGCGAGCTCGATTCCGGCGCGCTAGGTATCGAAGAGGAACTTGGTGTTGCTTGCGCTGAACTGGATTGAGCTTCGGAAGATGAGACACTCAATGATGGCCCAGCGGCCAGAGCGGCTCCACTTCCAAATGAAGATATTGAGGTAGATGATAGTTGACTGGATAGACTCGAAGCTGATTCCATTGTGCTAGAAGTAGGGGAAGGAGTTGGGGTTGACTGGGGTAAGCTCGAGCTGCTTTCGGAGGATGGTGAAACCGGAGAAGATGTGGATGGTGCTACCGTGCTTGAAGCTATATCAAATGAAGCACTTAAGCTAGCCAATGATGTGGTTGCTTGGAGCAATGAAGAGGCGGGACTAGGGGCCAGCGAAGTAGAGAGTAACTCGGGGGGTACACTTGAGCTCGAAAGAAGTGTACTGGATGCAACAGACGATAGAGAAATGACGGGGGAAGAGCTGCTAGTAGGTTCCGATGTAGCTGAGCTTGACTTCACTGCCGAAGAGGTGCCGACTACAGGCATAGTGAAACTGAATGGTGTGATATCGGAGCTAGACGGCGTGTACCAGTTCATGCCTTGACAGCGAGGTTGATTATTTGGTCCCGAAATAGCAACGAGGCTAATATTATCGAAAGCGACGAGGTCACCGGTATATCCCTCAGAGAGAATGTAGAGCCGGATCTCATGAACATCACCTGTTACAGTAATGGCATCAGGGATTCCGACAAGCGTCCACTCATTGTTTGAAGGAATGTAAAGCCCGTAAGCTGTGCCGTCAATTATGACTTTGATAACCAGCTCTGTTGTCCATATTGTACGCAGAGACTTGATATGTAGCCAAAATTTAACCTCGGTCCCCGATGGAATCGAAATGCCGGACTGAGAGAGATAGGCGGAAGCCGCTGAATCACTGGCTGTAGCAGCACGAAAGCCCCAGAATCCTGTACCCCAAGACGCCTCAGGTTCTAAGGTTGCTCCAACAGAGCCCCATTGTCCTGTAATTTGTGTAAAAGCCGATGGAACAATATCGCCGTTGCCAAAGCCGCCGTTTTGAAAGTATGTTTGTGGAGAAACAAAGCAGGTCGGTGATGGAGATGGGGTTGAACTGATCACCTGTGAACTTGATAAACTCGGGGACATTATAGGGGTACTGGATTGCGCCTCTGAAGATGATGTGGCGGATGCACTAGCAGAAAGTATCGAGCTAGATGCCAAAGAGCTGGATGGACTTTCTGACGGTGATGGCGATGATAATAATGAAACTGCTGCCGATAAACTTTGAAGGGATGAGATACTACTAGGGCTAATTTCCGAAGAGGATAGAGCGGATGAGGTGGGTGTGACTTCAGGCTCACTCGAGCGGCTCTCGAGGGACAAAACGGAAGTTTGTTGAGCTAATGCAGAAAAGCTAGAAGCAGAAGTCGATATGATTTCCGATGCGCTCGAGGGTGTTGAGATGGTTTCTGCTGATGAAACGCTACTCGAAAGCGCGGCTGGGGCGGTGGATGACGCAACAGATGAAACTATCTTTGCAGCTAAAGAAGCCGAACTTGCAGAAAGGCCTCCAGAGTTGCTTACGGAGGATGGAATCTCTGAGAAAGATCGGCTAGACGATGAGGCCACCTCAACCCTAGAGGATGAACTTAATTCTGATACTGATGTACTCGATAACGGAATTGTGGTTGTAACACTTGATAGTGAATGACTTTCGGATGGAGAAGAGGGAAAAGAAGAAGGCGATTCAGAGGAAGATGTACTGACTGACGAGGATACACTCGTAATCTGTGGAGTCGAAAAAGCCGATACTGAAGATGAAGGGTCTATTGACAACGAGCTGTATTGGGTGGAGGTCGCCAACGATGGTGTTGAACTGGTTTGGAAGGAGGATGAGGAAACGACAGACGAGCCTGCTCCAACAGTGCTAGAAGAAGATGCAACACTTGCAACAAACTGGACTATAGGCGTAGATGACGCATTCGGCACAGAAGACGAAGCGCCAGTTGATGTAGAAGAGCCTCGAGAAGATACGCTTGATGAAGTTGGAGTACTCGAAGGCTTTGTCACGCTTGAGAGCGGAGAGGTACTCGGAGACTTGGAAGCGCTGGTAGACTTCGTACTTGTTCCAGATTTTATAGTGCTTGACGACTTCTTTGTACTCGATGAAGACGAACTGGAAGGCGAGCACTTTCCGAAGCCAGGCTGACAGCCTGTTCCACAGTATAAATCGGTTGAACCACAGAAACCCCAGCTACTGCAGCAATCACCCCAGTTTGACCCTAGACAGGTAGAGCCGCCAGCTGCGCCGCTTGTAATTCCACAGCGAGCATCCGATGATATCTTGGCAGAGGATGAAGGAGAGGGGGTAGAGCTAGAAAGCACACGGGATAAACTTCGGCTAGTCGATGAAGCAGGTTTGGATGATGAAGCAGATTTAACTGACGAGGCTGGCTTGGTCGACGAAGCACGTTTAGAAGAAGACGGTGATGACTGTGCATCGCACGATCCAAAGGCTGGGTTGCATCCTGTTCCACAGTACGTGGAAGTTGTCCCACAGTAACCATATCTAAGAGGTTCTGGTCAACATGTGTGCCCCATGCTGGGCTGATTCTAACAACTTACTGAGAACAACAATTGCCAAATGTAGAGCCTTGACAGGTGTATCCATTACTGCCGCCACAAGTCGCATCCGGGGACACCTTGTTCGTTTGACCTGCTGTCGATGTGCAAGTGCCATAGGCGGGATCGCAGCCCGCTCCGCAATGCACTGAAGTGCTGCCACACCAGCCGTATCTTGTGTCTAGAATTAGAATAATCCGCGTATACTGCTTACGGATGAATAACTTACTCAGAGCAACAATTGCCGTACGATGTACCAGTGCAAACAAGGCCACCATTGGCTTTGCCGCATTGACCAGTCGTGCTCAGTTTCTGGGTATGTACGACCGCGATGGCCGACAATGCCCAAAGCCAAGCTGTTCGCATATCGCAATAAGATTGATTAGATTAGTATGGAGAAATCGGGAAATGGGCTGCAGATGTTGTATCCAACCAATCGATTATGGTATGGCACCTTTCGTCACAAATGAGTGAACGGCTTGAGCCAATAACGAGCGAGCCAGATTAGAACGAGAGACGCTTCGAACCAGAACGAGTGATGGTACGGAAATGCAACATAGAACGAGAGCAGATCGTCGGCCAGAATGGAATACACTTGGCCCACGACTTTTTTAACCAAGGACTCCAAGAATATATGTGGCGAGCCCCCAATCATGGGTCCTCTCGCTAAAGGTAGCCGTTCTAGACATTTATTCGAAATCCAGAAGCCACCACAGAAGCGTTCTCGGCGGTGTAGAGTCGCAGGTTGTTTCACGCTTCTTGCTGCTTGGCTCTTAGATGTGAGTGATGAAAGGTCCAAAAGTATACTAGCGCGACAAGCGAGATGATCAACCTCGCGTCTTGCAGCTAAAGGCGGTAGATTTCAAGCCACACTTCGGTTCAGGGATTGATGCTGAACGCCACTAGGGGGGGAATCGATAAGGTTGAGCGCGAATGGAAATATGTGGTCTAGACTCAGGTACCCACGACAGATATTGTGGAGCTATCCAGTCGCTAGGCGAGTAGCAGGCCGAATGAGGCCGCAGATTGAGTTGTGGCGTCCCTTTTTGGCGTTTTCAGCTCCTCTATTCTGACGTAAAAAGGAACACACTACCGAAAATTTAACCCGACTCAGCAAGATGCTCTACCTTGAGGGGAAGCAGGACAGGAATTCAATAGCAAACCCGAAGCTGGTGCCGCGGTATGCTAATTCAAGATTTGTTTTGAAAGCTGGATAGTCGCAGTCATCATTGGATGCCTCTGGTTCGAAAGAATGCGAGTTGGCCCAGCAGTGATATGGAAGCATTATGCCACGATACCCTATACCTTTTGGTCTGCTTGCACAGAGCATGATAATGGTCAGTAAAACCCAGGCATCTTGAAGCTACTGAAGCCAAGATATATGGTATACCAAGTTTGCTGCAGACTCCCGAGACGGACGTACTTGACCTCTGGCTCTTTCTTCCACTATCACTATCATCGGGCACCCTTTATATAACCGAGACACAAGTCGATTGGCCACGCCGTAGTCTTCCCCAGGAGTTCATCTGAAAGCGGATCGGAGTGATTGTGTAGCGTATCTGTAGGAGCTTTCCGCGATGTTATGATGCGCAAAGCCAAAATATTTCTATCTTTGAAGCTAAGCTTAGCCTTGTAAACAAGCAGCTTGTGTCCAGTGCATCACGTCATGGGGAACCAGGAGGGCCACGACCTAGAAAAAGAAACTGTAGTTGGACCTAGAGTTGGCAGAGATACAAACATTCTACTCTATGTGTATATCTCTTTAGTTCTCTTCATGAGCAATTGAGAAGGAAACGGATGTGCCGCGATTAGGGTGCTTAGCTCAATCTTGCTATGAAGAAGATCAGTGTGATGTATCTCTTGAGCCAGAGTTCTTGCTATGTGGAGTCATAGGCATTGTGATTTGCGACGCATAGTAAGATCGGTTCGTCTGCGACTTTAGGAGGAGGTAAAGTAATGGGTCGATAGGCATTCTCGTCCAGTGAGCGTCCTTTGAATACATTATCACGATCTAAAAATGAACGTCAGTCCCACATCAGAAGCTTTACTCGCACAAGAAATCAAGGCTACGAGGTGTTATTACATTATGTCGAGCTCGACGCAGTTCGTCTTTCCTCTATGGTGGCCCGCTCGAGAATGCTTGTGCGAGTGTATGTACAGCTGAAGATAGTTTAGCTGGGATGAATTGGATACTCCATGAGGATGGATGTGGTTCCGGTAGCCAACACTGATACACAAGAACGATGCAGCAGAAAACAAGGCCTATTTCCTCCCCCAGAACGCCAGAATAAACACTCATTCGGAGAATATACCGCCCGGGTAGTTACAACGCGGCGTCGGTCATGACGCCAATGGGTATCGAACGCCGTACAATGCCGTAAATCGTACAAGATGATATCATATCGTTATCCGACTCGTAATGGTCGACCGCTCAAGGATTGGAATGAACAAAGTGTGCGCCTTGGCACGGCGACTGGGCGTTCTTGAAGGCTTCTATCCGGGCCTTCATCCAACCTGAAGTCCAGGTGCGCTCGCCGTCGGGCGGTTGGTAGTGGCCTAATCGAATGGAATGTCCAAGCCTGCATTCGGTAGTCGAGTATTGGAACTGCATACAGCTGCCGTCTTTCAGACAGGCTTTGTAACACTTGTCGAAGGATTTGGCAGGTTTGCTGCCCTTTTTGTAAATGACATCCTCTGATAAATTTGACCAGTCGCCGGCTGTCTCCTGCAGATGAGGCTCGATCAGGGTGTATAGCTCCTCGAATATCAAAGGTCGGTTGGGGTGTGGTCTAGCCGCCTCCCACTTGGCGAGTTGGGTGAAATCATCCTCTGCGAGATGATGCATGGTGATGATGGCTTCGCACCACTGCTCCTGGTTGAAGCGCAGGCTGGCGGGCTTCTCTCCGTTGAACATGGGCCAGTAGCCTCGAAGCGGCACGCCGCTTTTCTTCAGGACCTGTGCCAGGACCTCGTCGCCGCAGCACTGCTTCTTGACATCCTGGCCAAAGAAATGGGTGCCGGGGAAGTGCTTGTTTTCACCGAACATCCTGCCAAAGGCCATGATCTTGTCCAGGGCGCCACGCGAGAGGATGACGCCGCTGCCGCCGTGGGCGAAGACGGTCTTCTTCTTGGGCCAGACGGGCGAGCCGAAGTAGTAGGCGGTCTTGGGGTTGAAGTGGGTGAGGAAGCGGTACAGGTTGTCGTAGTTGATGTACGTGTCGAGCTCGACGAAGACGAACCACTGCGACTCGGGCCGCAGATAGGCGGTCCACTCCATCATGGGCAGGAACTTGTACTTGTCGAGCCGCCAGCCCTCGGGCGATTTGGGCTCCGTGGCGTTTGGGCCCTGGGCCTGGATGCGGTCGTAGACGTCAAAGTCCGGGTTGTTGAACTTGTACTCCGGGCGCAGGTGGGCGAGGGCATCGGCGACGTCAAAGCCATTGTAGCCGTCCTTGCGGTCGGAGAAGAGCAGCAGATCCAGCTTGCAGCGGCCCAGGCGGTGCACGTAGGTGGGCAGCTGCGTGGCGACCTCGCCGGCGCCCATCTTCACCACAATGGTGACGTCGCTCATGACGCCGGCAGCGAACGGCGCGCACTCGTCGCCAAAGCGCACCTTGGGGACGGGCCCTGGCTGGACAGGAGGGGGCCGCTCGGGCAGCACATCATAGCCACGGGGCCCGCGGAAAAGGGCAGGCAGGAAGGAGGTGAGGAAGAAGATGCAGAGCACCAGCGCAGCGCACAGCAGGCGCAGCGGCGTCAGGCGCAACGGCCTCAGTCGCACCATCATGGCCGTCGTGCTGCCGTTCATGAAAGCATCGTGTTTGGAGGAGGTCGACGGGACGCGCGAAATGCGCTACATGGGGGGCTAGCCACACCTCATTTCATCAAATCCCATGGGCACGCCCAACGTCCGCGGCCCGCCCGCCGTTGCTGCGTGCCCGCCGTGGACGCTCCATTGCCCCAGCGACTTGTCGCTGGCCATCTGTGCCACCAGGAGGCCTCGTTGCATTATTACCACGCAGCTGCGACCTATCATCCACGCGCCGCCGCACGCACCGCCACGACGGACGCAACGGCTTTTGCGCATCCGCCTCCTGCTGTGCGTTTCGGCCGTAGCGGTGGCAGTGCCGTCGTTTCGTTTCCATGGCTATTCCAGTCGCTGCCGCCTGTCTGGCCAATTAGAATTCGTCGGCCACCAGCACTCCCGGGCGCCTACACTATAACACCTTGTGGCGTCAATGTTTCGCTGTTTACCCAACCGCTGTGGTTCTGTGCCGCTTGCCATCCATGTCGGTAGGAACGTGGCGTGGTAAAATAAGTTTGTATATGTACTCCAGGGTGCCGTAGGTAACATGCCAAACAACCACCAAACCAACACCTTCGCCTTCACCTTCTACCCATTTCCTACACAAAATCTTCACTATGATCTTCACCACTCTTCTTTTCTCTCTCATCGCCGTTGCCCACTCTGCGCCCACACCTGCACCCACTCGTCTGCCAACTGTGCAACTATGCATATACGGCCCCGGCAAGATGCACTACACCCCAGCCGAACAAACCACTTCCAAGAAATGTCCTGGCGAACTCATCACCCTGCCAATTGGCGCAGTACAATCACGCTTCGAGCTCAACCCTCTCCTGCTGCAAGGAATCGGAATCGAGAGCGTCGAAGAGGGCATCACCCGCGAGGTCCTCTGCAAGGCGAATCTAAACAACTCGAGCAAGACCAAGGAGGTTTCGAGCAAGAACAAGGGCACCACAGAACCACTCAATGACGGGAAGGATGTCAGAGTCACGGCGCTGAGCTGTGACTTTGCGAGCGATTCTGTATGAGTCGCTTTGGAGAAAATGGTTGCGCAATTGGTGTGGGAATTTTTTGGCATAGCATCGGCGTTGGGTCCCATCCAAGCATCCCGTACCAATTGCGATACGGGCTTCTAATACTAATAGCTCTCGATCAGATTTGGTTTTATGACCCCTGCAATATAAATCAGACTTTGTACCCTTTCATTAGCTTTGCTACTATGTCCATGCCCAGCCGCTCCTCAGCAGTAGGCGACTTCTGTTCTTGTTTTCCACGCTCCTTCTCCTTCTCCTTCTCTTGGCCGAATCCTGCTGATGCCATAATCTTGTCCATTGTGCGAATTCCCTTGAGCTCTTGCAGTGGAGGAATGTGGTTCATAGCGTCTGTGTCCACCGTCTCGAAGTTCACGCCAGTTGTCGGTTTGGCAGCGGCCTCGACCTCAAATATCCTCTCAGGCGTTACAACGAAATCGCACTGTATTTCGCCAATGTTACCTAGTTGAATATTCTCGACTCCAAACGATGCTTCAGCAACTACCTGGCATGCATGTGCTACAGCGACCACGCGTGCTGAAGCTTCTATAGCCTTTATATCCTGAAGCAATGCCCATTGTACCTCGAACAATGCAGAGCCTTCATAAATCACGACACCCTTCTCATTGAACACGAGGCCTCCTATGGCACACATGTCAATACGTATGCCTTGGTCGCGCAATTGTGTCATTGTCACGGCTCGTCCCATTCCAGGTTTTTCCATGCCATCCAAGCAAGCTGCTAGCTCCAGATTATCTTCATCTATCCTAGCAGGATCAAGGAGAATGAATCCTCTGCGCAATCGATATGTGCCAACGAGTACCTTCTTGCCATCTTTTAGAGCCTGGTAACGTAGATGCTCTAGGCTGTTGTCGCATGTGACGAGAACTGTAGTGGCGGATTCATAACATGGCAACTTCAGAACACGATCGATTGCAGCACTCGAGCCCCTGAAGTCAGGCGTAAATGACAAGAAGTCGAAGTTGGAACGAGAGTCGGGTAGTGCGTTTTGAAGCAGATCTTGGTATACACGGGACCAAATGAATTTCCTGCGCTGGTCGAGAGATGTTGGGAAGCTCATGGTAATGATTTAGAAACCACTTAGGGGAATAGAGCTCGTTCTATGCAGTACCACGGAAGGTGTTGGCTTTCATGTTATCTGTGATGTGGAGACTGGAGTTGAGGGGCATCCCCACTAAAGTCCAGGAAGTCGCGTTGAGACGTGCATGCCAGTTGATACACGACACATTACTTGATTAGTATTATTTCGCTTGTTCATCTCCTTCTACTAACAATGGATCCGCCAGCTTCGCACACAAACCATCATTCTTTCTCCGACATGTACTCTTTTCCAGCCGGCGTCACCCGCCGGTGCGTCATAGATAAACTGCCCGAGGCTGTCAGAATTTTAGCCCGCTATAACAGGTCAACTTATCAGCAATTAGTAGGCCTGCACATTTCCATTGAACTCATGACAATATCCTAAGCAGGATTTGAGGCCCGCTCCTTTTAACAGGATATAGGTATTTTGCCGCATTTCAATAGTTTTGAGTTACATGGTTTTGGCCTAGAGCTTACTTAGCTTACAGCAGCATCATAATATAGTCAGTAAATGAAGATTGTTATATGTCAGCTGGTTTACCACTGAAATCATAGGTCTTAGGTAAATCCGGACCTACCTTATAGCCGAATCGCTTTTATATAGCCGAAACTCTATAAATACAACATCATAAAAATTTAAAGAGACAGCAATGATAGCAATGACTCATCTGTCCGAACAGTCATCCAACGAAAATATGGAGAAGACACCCGTCTTGGCAACCCCTGGAACTAAAGAAATGGAAAAGATGCATCACAAGCAGGATGGATATGCTGCTGAAGCTCCAGAAGGACTCCAGATTACGCAGCGAGGTGGAACACTCCCACAGGTACCGACACAGACCAAACAAGAGTCAGTCCCAAGATTTAAGAAGGCTGTGAGGCCGCTGCTATGGTTTCTTCGAGACCAATGGTTCCTCATTGGCATGGCTGTGGTTATTCTTGTCGCATCACAGATCCAGGTCCCAGCCTCACGGCAACGTACCAAACGAACCGTCATCACATACCTCTCCGTCTCGATCATCTTCTTCATCAATGGCTGCACCCTAGAGACATCTATACTCGTCGAAAACTCCATGCGATGGAAGCTGCACGCCTTTGTTCAGCTGCAATGTTACTTAGTCTGCTCGGCAGCAACCTTTGCTATTGTGAGCCTTTGCGCAACGAATCGAAGTTTCATGGACCCCTGGCTTCTAATCGGGCTACTTTTTGTAGGCAGTGCGCCTACAACAATGAATTCGAACGTTGTCATGACTAGACAAGCTCATGGCAACACTGCCCTCACTGTTGTCCAATCTGTTATCGGCCAGTTCCTCTGCCCCTTCCTGACACCCATCATACTTCAGATGTACCTCTCTTCTGGGGCATGGTATAGCAAGGTGCTTGTCCACGGTGACGGCTACGCTGAAATATACCGGCGTGTCTTCATGCAGCTAGGATTATCGCTTTTCCTACCTATGTTTGCGGGCCAGGTGGTGCAAAAGCTGTTCCCGAAGTTGACCAAGAAGTTCTTCATCGAATGGAATGTGATTAAGGTCTCTTCGCTTGCACTGCTCACTCTTGTGTGGCAGACATTTGACCAGGCATTCCAAAGTGGAGCGTTCAAGACCGTTAAGCCTTCCAATATGGCCTTCATCGTGTTCATCACAATTGCACTATATGCAATATGGCTGGCAATTTGTTTTACAGCTTCCATTATCTGGCTCCCGAAGAAAGATGTCATTGCTTGTTGTTACTGTTGTCCCGCGAAAGCACTTGCTATGATCGTCCCGTTGAGCTCGGTCATGTACATCAACACTAGTCCCATTGAGCAGTCCAAGTTACAGATTCCTGCCATCATTTTCCAGGCGTTGCAGGTGGCTATAGGTGGGCTCATGACGATATGTTTCCGGAAATGGATTAGGCCCGAAGAGCAGAGAGAGGAGGCTGAGAAGAGAACAAAAGCGGGCACCTGAGAATTTCTGGAAGGAGTTTAAACATTTTGAGTATGCCTAACGCCTACACGGATGGAGTCTCATGCTAAGGATAACTAGTCCTTCTTGTGAGATGTGGCCTGGAGCCTGACCACTCTAGTTAGTCTCTCCACTCTCATGTCTCCTCTTTTTGTAAAATTTTAGTAACATGATCCCCGAGCCTATGTACAGAAAATGCAGAACTCCGAAAAACTCCGAATTTGCAGATAATGTATAGTTCAGTCATCCCTTTCAATGGCAGTTGGGCAAACAGCAGCCATTAGCAACCTGTACTTGTAAGCCTCCGGGTTTTGGTTGCGGTTGATGGCACTTACGCATTTGCAAGCGCCAGTGAAGCCTTCACATTCACATTCAATGCACGCCTCTATGGTAACGGTGCCATCTTTAGCCTGAACTTCCCTGACGGATCGCTTGAGGCTGGACTGCGAGGATTATTAGCGCCACGGGTCCATTGTGTGAACCAAGCGACCAACGTACCCATGGAGGCGACGCGAGAACAACGGTCGCTGTGAGGAGCGCGATGATGGCAGAGAGCTTCATGATGTCGAACTTTCGTATTTTCGGGCAGCCCAGGGAGTTGGTTTGGGTGGTTGTTGATCGGCGAGTGGCGCAACGGACTATTAAGTACGCGGACGAAGCAGCTAACGGCGATAAAGCACTACTTAAGCAGCATTAGACAGGTGAATCAATCTAAAATTATCACTAGGACTCGTCGCCCCACCCCTGTCCCTCTTGCGGATACAGTAGATTCGTTCGCGTTCATCAATTACGCAGGTTGGGCGCAACCAAGATCCGGTTCCCCACCCCTCGTGGTAGTGGCAATTTACAGTCCGTTAATCTATGTCAAGCTGGACTTTTGTTCCGGGACGTCCAAAGCTCCTGGAGTTCTGTCGGTTGGCCTCCCGGTTAAATGGTAGGACTGGGGTAATAGATT
Source organism: Ophiosphaerella narmari (assembly GCA_028456235.1). Lineage (NCBI taxonomy): Eukaryota > Fungi > Ascomycota > Dothideomycetes > Pleosporales > Phaeosphaeriaceae > Ophiosphaerella > Ophiosphaerella narmari. The sequence goes on from JALNQA010000009.1 coordinate 173,740, forward strand.
AAAAGACAGGAACATTGCCGGGGATTGACAGGGGAGAAAGCACCTTGGCGCGCGGATTTTATTCGCCGACGATAAACCTCGCTAGTGGTGAACAAGGGTTGGCACGGGTGCGATAGGTAGTCCAAGTCCGGCGAACTGGCGTGCTTGAGGGAAAATGCCGTTGCTAGCTTTCCCCCTTTTGTGATTGCACTCACTCTCATGGAACATTCCTGTCGTGCTTCAATATTTGATTAGAATGCATTGGAAGAATCGCAGCCATTGACTAGCATTTACTTTGACACATCTTTTGGTACCGAATTCGTATGCACTTACCGAAGCATCTGCCTCGTGTGTACCAACCCCCATGCCGATCCGGCTGCACGTCGAATAAACCCCTAAATCTAGACCACTTTCACTGAAGCTACTACTAGTTGTCGGATTTTTGCTTTTCTTAACGCCACTGCTTCCACACACACAGCAAACGTTGTTCATCCACTAGGCGCATCTAGCCACTTTTGTGTGGAGCCCTTGCATCCTCTGGGTGAATGTTGCCTATGGCTGGCCCTCGTGTTGCACAGATACAGAATGTGTCCAGAACGGCCGTTCTCGCTGTTACTCCACCGTTCAAATCGCCACGGCTAAAAGTTCGCAGACACGAGGTATTCATGATATACAGCAACGCTAGCACACTCAATGGCAAAATCTGTCCTGAGCTTTGCCGCGATGATGGATCAAGGTTACCTAACAGGTTGTCAACGGCCCGCATATGACGATAGTAGCGATCGTGCGCGCTTCGTACGAGCCATATCCTATAATAATCTACATACCTACTACCAACATCTAGTTAATCTAACGTGGTTTAGAGACGGGCACCGGGCCTCATCAACTTTGAGCGCCAATTGTTTTGAATTTGGGTTGATTCAATAGATGAGATAACAAGCTGGATATCTACTTCATTTGAAGTTAACTGAGTAGCGTGGCGTTGGGCCATTGCACATAGGGATCAGATAGGCGCGCAAGGTTGGTGAGGCCCGGCGCTTGCTTATAAACCACGTTATCTTAAACATCGGTATCATAAACATACAGACTCAAGAACCGGAAGTTGGGACAAAAGATTGATGATTGTGGGTAAGCAAGCATTGCTCATTTTGCTAGATTCTTCGCAAACTCCCAAACGCTCTGCTTCCTCAATAGCACGTATCATGTGCTATTTACGTCCCAAAAGGTGCCCAACCTCCAATCCAGGTGATCTTACAGAGAAATGGAAAATGTGAAGTGAAAGGGGAATAATGAGGGAACTAAGCGGTCAGTTTATCGCTTCCTCTTCTTAGCCTTGCCCTTGTCTTCTTCATCGTCATGTGCGCTCTCCTTGTCCTTCTTTGCGGCCTTCTTGTCTAGCTCGTCCCAGCTTTCACCCTCGCTAAACTCATCTTCTGAACCCTCGTCGCTCATTTCATCGGATGCATTCTCATCGAAGTCACTCTCCTCACTGCTCTCGTCGGAGATAGCGAGTTCTGACTCTGATACTTCGAATGCAGATTCTTCTTCTTCCTCGTCACCGTCCTCGTCATCAGACTCTGTAGACAGGAATGACCATCCGCCATCTGCAAAGAACTGATGAGGATCTGATGTTACGGTTTTCATGATGGTGGCCCAGTTGAGGTTAAGTGGCCCTTCCGTGAAGGGAATATCGACGGAATCGAGCCAGTCCTTGACAGGGTCGAGTGATTCGACGGGAATAGTGTTGATATGTGTGGGTGGACGGTTGTAGTCCTTGAACACGACGACCATATCGAAGTTCCTGAGACCAAACTGGACACGTTCAAGATGCACAATCTCGATCTCAGACAGAGTAAGACAGGTGAAAGGAGGCTCAGTGAGTTGGACCAAGCAATCAGTCGTGGGCTGGACGAGGACTGAGGATCGGGACGGGACACCGTTGAAACCAAGCTCGCGATATGGAATATCAACGCTGACGTTCTCATTACGTGCAGCATCTGCGATTTTTTCCGCAAAGTTCTTGAACTCTTTGTCAAGAGCAGCACGTCGTCTGCGCTCCTCTTGCTCCTGCTCGAACTCTTCCTCGTCACCAAATTTGTGGCGGCGTTTGCGGTTGCCTGTCTCATCAAACTGCATCTCGGTAGCTTCGCGGACAAACTGGACATCCTTGGTCTTCTTCTTGCCAAGCATAATTGGATTTTTGAGATGGACATGAATAATAACGATTAACTCGTGTTGAGAAGGCTGGAAAAAGAGGTGCTTCATGTTGCTGAAGAGCACATCAATCTTTGCCGTGCCGTTGCCATGGATGTAGCGCAGACCATTCTGGTGAATCTCTACGCTTCCAGGAATGCGCTTGCCATCAAGTGCCGGTCGAATGAAGATCAGGTCAAGCATGAAGGGTTTCCGAGTCTTGAGAGGAATAAGTTTATCCTGCTCAACAACATCCTCCATCTGCTTCTTTTCGGTTTCCCGTCGGACAACCTCCTTCTTCAACTCAGTGATATCCTTCGTGATTTGGTCAATACGATCGACATCTTGAGAACGGAAAGTCAAACTGCGGATGAAATGTGCGTTAGGATCCTCGAATGGCTGGTCATCTTTCCTGCCGACACCTTGACCGGGTGAGAGAAAGTTGATGCGTAGCGATGTGAAATCGGCTTCGGGTGTGTGTGAAGCGTTCTTGATGGTGTGAATGTGGAAGGGGACGGGGCGACCCATAATTGGTAGAAGTACCGTTAAATTCTTCTTGTCCACGACAATCTCGAGGGTCGCGACGGAAGGAGGAAATTGGTTGTCGCGTTTGTACGATTCGAACTTCTTGAACTTCTTCTCCTCAGTACCGTTAAGTGACTTTGCTCCCTCGCTATACTGCTCCAACCCTTCTTTTTGTTTCTTTTGGTGCAGCTCTTTCTGATGGGCCCGACGCTGCTCCTCTTTCTCTGCGTCCTGATTTGTTGTGCGCTCGTGGCGCGTTCGGGTCTTGGTAATGTTCGTTTGCGCAATCGCTGGGGCACGCTCTTTCTTCACCTTTGGCTTAGCCTCCTCTTCCTCCTCATCGAAGAAAAAGGAGACTGCATCAAGGTCTGAAGTTGTGTCCTTGGTAAAAACAGCACAGTCGCCTTGCCCGACGCGGACCGTGTCGACCAACACAAGCGAGTAAGTCTTGCTCTTCTTGTCCTGTGGTTTGCTATTCTCCAGATCGTGCAGGCCAGTCTGAACAACCAGCGTCATACCGTCCTTTAGTACCCGCACGTTTTTGCCGCTCAAAAGGAGCGTTGCATCCTTGTTCTCGGTGCCGATACCATAGCCCACGTTTTTGGGGAAATGTTTCTCCCACTCAGGTTTCTTAGATTTGAGGTGCGCCAAAGCCTTGTTGTACACGTCCTTAGCAACTGCGCCGTCCTTGATAGACTTAATCACTAGGTCGTGAATTGCCAACAAGAGCTTATAGGCAGTCTCTTGCTCCTTGTTCGGGCCTACCATATATGTTCGGCCTACCATTGCGCCATACGTCATGTAGCGGAGACCAAGCACTGAAACTATGACACCTGCGTGCAGGTTGTTCTCGTCTGGCTCTGCTGTAAATTTGAGATCGTACGCTCCTCCGCTCTGGATTGTAGGTTGTAGGCACCAGTCCAACTGCATGGTATCGAAATTCTTAGAGAACTTTTGCTTCTCAAAAAACTTCGTGTCATCGATCTTGTTTGCAACTTTATCGGCGAGGGCACGGTGGGTGATTTTCTTCTCCGAATCGAGAATATCCGACATTTCTTCGACAAAGTAGTTCGTCATGAGAGCGCTTGATGCTCGGGACGCGTCTCGAATCGCTCGCTGCAGAAATTAGCCGTGTGTCAGTCTGAAGTCCGTTTTAGACACTCACAAGCTCCTTTTCATCCTTAACGGCCAATGCAGCATTTGACAAGATGAGCCCCAAATCGGCCTGATCCTCATCCTTAAAGCCAGCTTCCTGGAATGCAGCTTTCCACTCGTCTGCAAAAGCTCCAGTCGTGTTGTCCTTCTTAAGCACTGCGACTTTCTTGCCCGCGTTCTTGAGGGTTTCTATGCATGTCTGGAACTGCTTTTTGTTCTCTTCTGCGTCTTTGCCACGAACGAGGATCTCAACGGGCACTTTGCCACCTTTGAGAGGGTCCAGATACGATGCTGTCGCTCCGTTAGTATGCGATCTGTCATTCCGGTAACCACGCGGAACGCACCCTTCTTCTTGGTAGTGACAATCTGAAGTAGATCTGGTGTGAGGACGAAAAGGGTATGGGGGAACTCGTAGCCTAGTAGCCATAACTGTTGCGACGGTTGTGAGTATATGTCCACGTAGGCGTTGACGCAATCAACGAACCTGTAGTGCTGCAGACTTGAGATAGGTGCCTGGCTCACTCGGTTTGCCCACGGCTGCTGCAATGGAGGCTGCGCCATGGAAGACCTGATCACCAGAGCGCTTGTCTGCCTTCCATTTGGCGACCAAGCTGCCCAGACGGTCGTTGAACAGCTGCTTGTCGATGACAATATCGTCCGCCATGATGATGGCAGGTTTGAGATGGCGCCTTCAGACAAGGCGACAGTGGTTGGAGGTGGTGGAGAAATAAAAGTCAAATCGCTGGGAAGCTTGTCTCGCGACGCGGAACGCGCTTTGGAGCTAGCCCAGGCTGCCACGTGACTGCATTTTATCTTTTACCTTCACCTCTAAGCACTCCAAGCCAGAGAATCTTACCTCACCGGCATGCCGTGACTAAGTACCTACAGATTCTCTCAGACGCCTTCTCTCATGATATGCAATGACGGCCGGCTCCCATGCTGGAGTCGTTGCCGCCCGCAGCGAGGGCCGCAATAGCAATGACGACAGCCCACAGCAGCCCAGTAAAGCTCCAGCAACAGGTGTTCAGGCGGCAGGCATGCGAGCCGTGGCAGCTCGTATGGTCGCCTTCTACTTCCGAGCGCCTGTTAAAGCCTTCTTCCGCGGTCGCATCGATTACATGGGCTATGCACGAGCAATCAATCCACACATAACCGCCCAGGCAAAATGGTCGTGGAGAATGACCACGCCAGCTGTATTGGCACATGCAATCCGAACAGAGGGTTGGGGCGTCATACCGAACCAGGTCCTTCCGCCGTTGATGGCTAATACGTGCATCGGCGCGGTTCTTTACACAGCATACCTCCATAGCTTGTCGTCGCTTCACGATCCGTCCTCTCACCAGTCGAGACGTGTATATCCTCCTCCATCGCCCTCCACAACCTTCACCGCTGGCCTGATTGCCGGGGGTATCCAGTCAGTCGTTGCTGCCCCATTCGACGCACTACAGGTCCGCTTCCGCACTGCCGACATTTTGGAGGGGAAGTACAAGACCATGTGGCACTACGCCGGCCATAAGCTACGGTCTATTGGCCTCCAAGGCATCTTTGCAGGCTGGACATTAAGCTTCTTCAAGGATGCTTTCGGCTCTGCCGTCTTCTTTGGTACTTTTGAGACAGTGAAAAGCCAGGCATATTACGAATATGTGACCAGGTTCTACGGCACGCGCACTCGAGACACATTGCTTGAGAGGGCAATTGCCATGCCCGACGAAAGCGATCATCGCCCCATCATCAGGCCGCACTATACTCTGGAGCCCACTTTCCTCCTGCTGGCCGGCATTTCTGCATCCATTACCTCCCAACTCATCATGCACCCCCTGACTGAGGTTCAAGATGTCCATTACCGCCGTCTAGAGGCCCTCGATTTCCAAGCACATCAAGAGAATAGGCCCTCGCGTATCATGCTACGCTACTATCATGCGTATGAAGAAACATTTGCCCAGTGCAAAAGACTTGCAAAGAGAGCGGGTGGTTGGAGAAAATATCTGTACCGCGACTTTTTCATGACCACCATCCGGCAGGTGCCTAGCACAAGCGCCGGCTTGATCGTATTTGAGCTAGTACGGCGCAAGTATTCTTTTGAAAATGAAGAGGTTGTCATCAACCACGAGGATACTCGTATTCTATTGACCTGAAGATCGCAACACTTTTGTACTCTTTTCATTCCGATACCCATAGATCATGTACATTTAGAAACGCCCACACATAGATTTCTCGTAAAGTAGATAACGCAACTCTAGATCCGTCGAAACAACTCAGCATTGACCCACCTCTCTTCCTGCTTGTCCAATCACCAAATACATCACCTAAGTACTCATTCTCTCGCACCATAAATCTACCAAACAAGACAAACACCTGTACCTGCGCACAAACCAACTCCTCACCCCGCCTCCGCAATAGCCCTATCCCACCACGCAACCCGTCCAACCCCAACATGCACCCCTCCCCTCGCCGACCTCCAAAACTCCCAAAGCCCCACAACCACCTGCAGCCCCAAAAGTGTCCAAAGAAACATGACAGTCCATACCATGCGCGGATCTTGAATCTTTCCCCACTCCACCGAATTCTGCTCCCTCTCTGGTTCTGGCCAGCTTTCGCGCCCTTTGTCCACTTTGGAAGCTGGCACATTGGTCGGTGACATGGCCCTCCAGCATCCTTCTGTGTAGGTAACTATCGTAGTGGATCTGTGCGATGCGGATGTGCTTCGTGCGAGTGAGCATGATGGGTCCCATGTTAAAATGTCGATGAGAGTATTTGTTGGTGCTGGGGGTTGGGGCCGCTTCGGTGAACTTGAGCTTGAGTTTGGGGAGCCGGGTCCTTGGGATTCTGGGTTGGGACGGCCGGGGACTTTTATTTGCGCGGGAGGGGTGTTGGTTATGGTTGGTGTTGTAGGGCGAGGTGAGCGCGTAGCCATCGGGGTGGAGCTTGTGGTCGTCGCAAAGGTAGTGGTAGGGCGTACTCTAGCTGGTTTACGTGTGGATGGGCTTGGTAGTTTATCTTTTTCTGGTTTCGTTGGGAATTCTTCGTTATTGTCCTCGACACCGGCGCCTTTCTCGTTCACTTCATCTCTTCTGCGCATCAACCGCGTTGGCTGCTCCAGCCCCTCCTTCGTCCACTCTTCTCTTCCTAACACGCCCGTTTCACGTGGTACAGCTGTCTCCAGAGGCTCGCTGTCTGTCGTAGCCAGTTTCTTTGTAGTGCGCATATACCCATTAATGTAGTCATACCACGAGTTTATACTCGGAATTATCAAATGTGTTGCTTTCGCTACATTCCTTTGGTGTCCAATATCTTGAATACAAGCGATATTATCATCTGGAGTGTCATGTAGAGAAGTCTCTCCGGGAGCTGATGACGTTGTCGATACAGTTTTTCTTAAACTGGTTGGATATATGCTGCTATCATCCTCCTTTGGGACAGTACTCGGGTCTAAGTCACAGGCTAATGACGCCCCGCTATGAATCGGAGCTCTAGAAATATCTTTGGGAGAGGGCATGGCCCTCACGAGAGTGGCCGCAGACGAAATCATCGTTTTGCCATCAGTATTCTTTCCCTGCGAAATACCGTGGCTGGAGACAGGGCCTGACACAACAGAATATAATGGCATTGAATTGGTATCATCGGAGATTTCAGATGATCCATCTTCCTTGTTGTCGACGCCATTGAGCGAACTGTCTGGAAGACGGGGTGTAGGTGTCCCTACACTTGTTGGCTTTGGATGTGAGGCTTTCGGTACCGAGAGTATATTTTTGCTCGTGATCTCTTTAGGTATAACTGGAGATGCGAGCTCTATATGTGTCAATAGAATAGCCGTTCTAGTCTTCACTGTAGGCGCAAGTGATAGTGCAGTTGACTTAGTTCTCTCTGTTTGTAGAATGGGGACTTTGACTGTTATATGGGGCTCCGTGTCTATTGACTCTGCTATCGTCGGATTTGGAAATACGGTTTTCCAGTCCATTGTTGCGGCGTTTGCCAAACCAGATACTGGCGATTTACTGATCTTTGAATTTTTGGCAGAAGTGCTCTCTGCCATCATATCATTACTTGTATTTGACTCAGTTTCCTTTCCCGGTCGATAACCGGCTTTCTCCGTGGGAGTGCTGTTACTGTGCCTCTCAAGTTTGCTGACCCTATTGCAAAAGCCTATTGCAATGTCCTCGCGAATAGGTATAGTTGCTTCCGTATTGCCGATTGCAAGACTAAGATTGAGAAATACTTCCATGCTATCTTCGTAGATGACTTCTACTATGCCCTTGCAGAAAGAAACCGCAGTGGTGTTTGGCAAGAAAAGTGTCATGTAACCTTCCTGGTCGTGGAACGGAATGCGGAGCGTACAAAGATCACTATTCCGTTTGCTCAGAACTTCATTCGACGCCGTAGGTACTATAGTGGAACTCGTCGGTGTTACAGGATTTTCTAGCCTTCTTCGCACCGTTGTGTGATACGTAGTCTTTACAACTGTGGGTGTTGCAAACACGTCACCCTTTGCAAGGTCAGAAATTACATGACCATTAGCGACGAAATATGCCCTGAAAATGGATGGCAGAAGGAGGATAATCGACTTCATAGCGTTATTAGTAGGCGGCCTGCGCTTAGGAAGGACAAGGATGGCTATTTGAGTGCACAGATCAAGATGATGCGGAAGATATTCATTGTAGTTTTAGAAAATACTTTTGATGCTGACTTAGCATTGTGTGAATAATGAGTATGTACATAAACATTCACAGTCATTCTTTCGACGAATCCGGAAGATCAATGAGTCAAACCCTTCCATATGACTACAGACCCTCTTGAATGACTTGAGCCAGTCGACGAACGGGGCACGGTCGCAGCCGCGGCCTGGTAATAGTTTTTGCTTCAGTTTTCTCTACGACAGAGGTCGTGTACACAGTTGTCGCTGACTCAGGTACGCTACTACTACAAATGATAGATTAACTCACGTCCTGTTTGGATGACACCTTTATCAGCCTTGTGCTCTTATGCCTGAGGGCCTTCATCAGAAACAGTGTCGAGACTGCACCCTTGGCCGAGAAGTTTGGCCCCATAAATGACTTTCTCCCTTTACTTGTACTTTTAGTTTCTATCTCAGTTTCCAATAGTAGGGTTGTTGAAAAATCAATGGATTTGATTGCGCCAGTGATGATGGTTTGAGATGTTTCAACGACCAAGGTGCTGGGTCCAGATACAGTGGTTGTTATACTGACTGACCGTGTAGTCGTTGTTGTTTGGGTTACAAGGACGATCTTCCACACTTCCTGATAGCGAATGCATTCGATGTTACCATCATCTAATACGGTGCATACTTTGACGTCAATGTCTAAAGGAGTCTCGCCCGCTGCAAGGACTGCCAGGACGCAAGCCAGTATACGAACGTCCGCTTAACCGATGGTGCATGTGTGATGAGTGAAAAGTTGCCTATGACGGGGGTTGGCGTCTCCAAAGCGAAGCCAAATGCAGTTGAAAATGTAACCTCTTGATCACATTCTGCAACGGTCACTTTGAAAGCCAACCTAGTGAGTGTTGTCGCGCAAACGGTGGTAGCTACGAGAGCATACACTGTCTCGCAGCTTCCTGTTCCTGCCATGGTAGTAGTATAGTTAGTGCTCGCATTTTGATACGGTGCCCCAGTTACAGCGGTTAGCCCAACTGGAGGCCCAACACACCAAGTTATCTCGGGCACGTATGACGTGAGAATCCAGCTTTGGGATGTGACTTCGATGGGTAAAGCATCCGGCGATAGGAAGAGAATACTATGTATCGTGTGTTGAGTTGGGGTTGCTGCACATTCTTGTATTGTAGTCATATATTCAGTCGTTGTATAGTTGAAAGGGCGCGGTTCTGTGACTGACAACCACAGGGTCTGGGAGCTCAAAGGTTTGTGTGGCATTGAAGATCTCATGCGGTAAACCATGTTGGGTTCGAACACATAGAAGGAGGAGGATGAGCGGAAATATGAGAGAGCTGTAGTGAAATAAAGATGTTTGCCTATTGGGGGTGTGAGGCAGACTGTGTTTGCTCGAAGATTTCCTGAAGAAGTAAATTGGATAACTGCACTGTCAGAGCCTTCCATATTGCAGCAATAACTTAGGGTTGTTGACTCAATTGCATATGGAATGGGAGTATCTCCTTTGCATACCAGTGCAACAACCTATGAGATGTAGTTATCTTACATCATCCGTATCTAGAAATTTCTAACGTTTGTCTCAAATTCTCAACGGTATGAGTGTGCCTAGATGGTTGGGACTGCCTTTGTCTGTAACCCACACGCGGTGAATTCCAAGCTGTTGGGTCTCACGGTCAGTTAGATCACCAATTTAAGGTTGATGATGGAATCTCGGGGTACAGGGAAGGTTCCTGGAGCCAGACACATATTAAGAAATCGAACACATTTTGTGCATAAGGAAGAACGCAGTTAGTCAAATCGAGGCACCAGAGTAGAGACGTGATAGCTACATTTATCGGCATAGGCGTTTGCCGACCCAACCACTTTCCGAGCTAGTAACGTAACCTTCCTTTCCCATTTACTATGGTATGATCGCAGGAATATGTTCTTATTTTATGTTTTACCTCCAGTAATCTGACGTACATACCCCGAACTGCTTACCTTCCATTGTCAATCAAACTTCATTCTTGAGTTGATGAAGATTTCTTCGTGAGCACGACATTAACCCCTCAATTGCTTCCGACTACTGAACTATCAGGGAAGGAACGGCGGGAGCTGAATAATGTAGCCGCCTTTGATTAACGCCCATGATTGCAGGATATTCCTTCGTGTCACCTTTTCTCTCCGGGCTCCATTAACGCCTTCAATAAATGTACGATGGTTTCAAATATACCCATCAAGCTTGCGATCCTTGATGATTACCACAATATAGCAGCACAATACTTTGCGCATATAGACCGATCAAAGCTAGACGTCACAGTCTTCAACGACACGCTCCCAGCATACTCACACTCAGAAACAAGCGATGCTGAGCGCAGAGCTCTGGTGGACCGCCTCAAGCCATTTTCGGTGCTATCCACGATGCGCGAGCGCACCGCATTCCCTGGCGAACTGCTCCGGCAACTACCTAACCTCAAGGTCATCCTCGCAACCGGTGGTAAGTTCGAGAGCTGGGATATGGTTACAATCAAGGAGTTGGGTATCAAAGTGTGTGCCGCACCTGGGAAAGGGAGGACGGAGGGGCGAGGGGCTAGACAGCCGGCTCGGATACTGCCTGTAAAGAAGGGCGGTGGCCATCCGACAACACAGCATGTGTGGGCACTTATTTTGGCGCTTGCTCGCAATATCGCTGCAGATGACGCAGTAATTAAGGGTAAAGGTGTTGAGCCAGGATGGCAGACGGAGCTTGCAATCGGATTGCCGGGAAAGACGCTGGGTTTGGTGGGGTTTGGAAGGATAGGGTCACATGTGGCAAGAGTTGGAGTGCTTGCGTTCGGCATGAAGGTCGTTTGCTGGAGCGCGAACTTGACGCAAGAAAAGGCGAATCAATTGGCTGAAGAGGCGGGCTTGCCGGTACTTGGTGGGGGCATGGCGGAAGAGCATGAGGAGACGTTCAAAGTCGTTAGCAAAGAAGAGCTTTTTAAGGTGGCTGATGTTATCAGTGTGCACTATGTCCTCAGCGAACGGTCGAAAGGGATTGTGGGCGCACAGGAGCTGAGCTGGATGAAGCGCTCGGCCCTACTAGTCAACACCTCCAGAGGGCCTCTGGTTAACGCCGCCGCGTTGCTCGATGTACTTCGACAAGACCGCATCAAAGGCGTGGCATTGGATGTGTTTGATGTGGAACCTCTTCCTGCGGATAGCCCATGGCGTAGGGAGGAGTGGGGAGCGAAGGGCAAGAGCAAAGTGTTGCTGACACCGCACATGGGTTATGTGGAGGAGGACACTCTGCAGATCTGGTATGAGGAGACGGCCGAGAATGTAGAAAGGCTTGTCCGGGGCGAAGAACTCTTGCACGTAATGAGATAGAAGGGCCATGATTGTAGACGCGGAGTGAACTCATTTGATATGGATAATATGTTACAAATCTCAAGGTATATACAGCGAAGGAGAGTTGCGCTTGTGGCATTTTTTTTTATTTACCCAGGTTCTGGTTCTTGAGCTCCTTCGTCTTTTCTGCTACCATTTCGGTGACGCCCCTGGCCTTCCTAGCCATGCGCTCCTTCCAGACCTTGTCCTCTTCATCACGCATCTCGAGCTCCCTCAACCACCTCTCTCTGGTTTCCTTGCGCTCCTTCTCTGCCTGCATTTTTTCGTAGTCCTTCCTCTTCACCCTGTCCTTTTTCCAGTACAGATTGCCGATGACGAGGACGGCGATTGTGAAGGACTGGGCATAGAGACGGCGGCGGAAGTAGAGGTTGGTCATTTTGTGGTCGCCTTTGCGCATGCTGCGCGTGGCGCCCACAATGGCCCACACCGTGAGGCCGCAGCCAAACGGAACGAGGGGCTCCTCGCGAAAACGGCGCCATATCTTGTCGAGGGTGTTTTCGTTGTAGAAGTCGCTGGGTCAGGTGAGTAGTGGCAGGCGGCCGGGGCGGGTGCACGGGGACGTACGCATTTTCGTCAAAGGACGAGGGGAGAGGGGCACTATTCGGAGGTCCAACGCCGGCCATGGGGCTGTGCTGCGTGGGCGTCACTGGGCACGGCAGGCATGAAGATGCTGGCGGGAGCTGCGATGAGCTCATTGATTATCTCGCCACCCGCTGGCACGGGCACAGGCACCGGCGCCGGCGCTTGGAGATGATCCGACGCCGATGCCCGCGGAGGCGACAGGCGGCATGATAGCACAGAGGCCGGCGCCGCGAGCAGGAGGACGTCGACTTCTTGCCAGACAGCTCCCTGACATGCACCATGGACCACGAGAGCGAGTCCTCGGGAGCAGCGCAGCCCGGCGAGCATCTCGATGGCCATGCAGACGAGGAGCGAGACGCGCGAGCAGCGGCCGAGCGGCGGCTGGACGCAAGGAGGAAGCGCATCCGCATGCTCAACGAGCTGTTGCGCGAGCTTGATCTGGCCGTCTACATGCAGCTCATTGCCCTCTACCACCTCGAGTACGGCTATCCTATGCCCCCGTGTGCCGCCGCGTACTGACGTCTGTCCCAGCTGCTCCTTCTTCTGGCTCGCCGTCCGCGCCCTCCTTCATGCCAGCCTGCTCACGCCTCTCTCCGACCCCATTGGCGAGCGCCCGCCCGACGAGCCCAAGCCGTTCCTGGCCCTGATTCTCTTTTCCTTCTGCGCCAACTTCCTCCTGCACAACATCTCTGCTGCCCCGTCTGCGGGCGAGGACACCCGCGGCTACCTGCATGGCGGCCTGATGATCGACTTCATCGGCCAGGAGGGCCCCACCAGCAAGTGGAAGCTTGGGGCCCTGGACACTTGCATCTTGCTCCTGCAGCTCGTCATGGTCGCGGTCCATGTAAAGAGACGAGAACTAAAGAAGAAGCTTGCAGCCATGTCCGCAGGGGCACCCGTCGCGCAGAATACCAATGGAGCCACGGCAGGCCAAGATGCCGATGACGAGGAACGTGGCCTCCTGCACCGCACCGATACCCTGTCTGACGTGGGAGTGGACACCGACCAAGATCAGGTCTTGTCGTCGCCGTCGTCAGACTGCGGCCGGCCGGACGCCCTCGATATTCTCACCTCGGGCCAATGTGTCATTGGCGACTTCTCCCTCGTCGACACATTGCTCCAGGAAAACAAAAACTACACCGCCTATCGTTTGACACGGTCGGAAAGTGGCATAAATTCCATGCCGGAGACGCTGCAGAGGCTCAATACATTGCGCACTCGCCTTGCAGCTGGCGGTGGCTGATGATGCGTGGACAGTTGTCGTTATCTTTCTACACCACGTGTGTGCCACAATGTACATCAATCATCTCGCTTACCGAGCTGGCTTGTAGCATGCCATTGAGACGTCCTGCAGCGACAACCCAACCGGGCGTTTCGGCTACCCCCACCAGATGCTCTCATTTCCCCACGCATAAGCGCCCTGGAAGCCAGCACGGCAGAGTCCAGCGGCTTCAAGAGAGATACCGTCGATTTCTTGCGCGTGGATGGCTTGCATTCCATGCGCCAGGTAGTTCTGTTTAGTCTGCGCGGCAATCTGGAGCCTCAGCCCTTTGCATTCGAGATTGCTCGGCTCGCTAGAGTGCTTCCATCGTCTGTGAGCCACGCGGTTCTTCGGTAGCCTAGCACACCGATGACGGGTTTGCCGCCCACCCAATTCCATACCCCGTCCGTCAATCTGTCCGCACGGGTGCAATGTTAACTCCCCGCAGGCAGGGGCTAATCGGTGAGCTCTAGTCTACGATGAAATCTGTTCCGGGACGTTACGTATGTAATTGATCGGCGTGTCAGCCGGACGGGTGCGCGAAGGGGACAGATCCATGTTGCAACATCATCAGAGCCAGTGGGGTGGCAAGGCTTGTTGCCTGGCAAAGTGAGGCGCGTAACGGGTGACAGGAAGCAGCCTTAGCTCTGCAATCATGATAGGTAGTCATCAAACGGTAAATGCACCACGTGAGACAGTGCCTCCGCCTGCTGCATAGTTGAGTCAAATATATATAAATATGCATGCACACGGACATAGTTGTCGCCATGTCATCTCCACATCATCGCTGCTGTACCTGGCATGGACCGGGCAGATTGATTGTCACAGGAGGCTCCTGACGACATCCCAATTCAAACCTGGGTGCATGCTTAGGCCCCACAATGCGAAGAAGCAAAACACTCGGCTGTTCAAGCCACCATGTTTCCAACGTGCGCGCGTATAGCTTGCCAGCCACTCTCGCTCGCTCGTGTAAAATACAAAAGGTTTCTCAAAGATTTGATGATTTTAAATAAAAAATAAAAATAAAAATAAATTGCACCGCAAGCAAAGCCAGGCCAGGCCAAAAAGAGAAGCAAAGCAGAGCAAAGCAGCCTTTTGGTACTTTTTTCATTTTTTTTTTTTTTCATGCCGCCCAAGGCGAAAACGCCCGGCAGAAAAAAAAAAAAGAAAGTGGTGAGAGGCATGGGCGGCGGCTTGGTTTTCTTCTCGCGTACCATAGTCGAGATCCTAATGTGTAAGGCGGCGGAGGCGTTTCTAGCCATCGGAGGCAGCGCGCCGAAAGGGAGGAGTTGGGGGCTAAAGTAGGGTGGATAGCTAAGACCAAAAAGGGTTGCTTCCATCGGCCCGTTGCCCTGCTTTTTTGTGATTTTATTTTTGTTATTCGCTAAAGCTGCTACTGTCGCCATCAAATCGCCTAGTCGGACAAAGGAAGACGGGGGGAAGGGAAGCGGGGGGGTGGCGCGTTGGGTGGTTGTTCCCTATGAAGCAGTTGTAGCGGTCTATCACATCTTGTCCATCACATCACGTCCGTCCGATGGCCGAGCGACACAAGTCTCAAACTTTGTTGGAAACTCAGACGGACCGACCCGACCAACCAAAATCGCCGTTGACAAGCTGTGTTGGGTGAATTTTCCTATTGGCTGACGGGCGCTCTCACATGACCGGACGGATGATGCGGGCCATCACACCAAGTCTGACATGCATGGGTATGGAGCGACGGGCTTGCGTTGTTGGCGTATTCCGGCACAGTGGAACGGTGTGGGTGGGATCAGGATGTGGTGCATGGGAGTGCACGCAAGATTGACGGATGGGGCAGACGTGCATGGGTATATGCATTAGGCCAAGCGATCTGTTGCCATTGGGTGGTATTTCCCATGTCTTGCTTTGGCTGTGGTGTTGTCTTTGTCCTGTGTGGTCTTGTGTCTTGAGTCTTGACCTTTGAACCCGTACAGGTATGGAAGCTAGCAACAACTCCAGGCCCCCTAACAGCACGACCGGGCGCGCATGCGCTCAACTCCGCGATGGCGCCATGTAGGCACGCATAATACTGGTACAACTTGCACCGACTGACGCGATGCATCCCATCTTATCTCCTATGCCACCTGATTAGCTGCGAAGCCCTTCTCGTTCCGAATCCTCTCATAAGGCTGTGTCAGGTTCGCCCTTCACCACCCGCATCATCTTCAATCTGACATATCGAGTCCCGCTCCTCAACAAGTGCTGTGTAACCCATACGGGACATGGTTGCATATCAACCTCGCTCCGTCACCGACTCACCATCCAGGTTTGGGCAGGGCCTTTGATTGCGCAAGCCCGAGTTCGGGACTTGCAACACCCCTCATCATCCGCATAAGCGCTTGCCAGGGTGGCCCGGCCAAGCCTTCTCTTCCTTCACATGGCCAAGTAGATATTCAAGTTCTTTCTATGTGCGGTCTGCCTACGGCACGGCCCATGTTCTACGAATACGCAGGCAGAGAAGTATTGCCCGCTAGTACCATAGCCCACAAATGCTGTGCCATAATGCCGCGTCAACCAGCACCCGAACGCGAGCCGATAGACACGGCGCATCGCTGAATAGGTCTCATATCCCGGAACGGTGCTAGTGGCTCATTATTGCGTGCATATTCGCGCGCAGCGGTTGCGATCGTCTTACTAGTCCAATAACGATCCAATCTCTACACACTAATCATCACCATTACTGCAGTCTGCATCCATCATAGATCTCGTGTACATGTACATACATCTACTAGCAAACGAATATGCGGTGTGGATATACACGTGTCGAGAACACCCGCACGTATTTCTTCAAACCCTGTGCAGGCGTGTGCTGCACAGCGGGGCAAAGAGGAAACATGTCCGGATAAGGTAGCGACTAGAGGATACTGGTAATCGTGATATGCACAGTGACCTGTCTTCCTTCCCGGTGTGCGCGCCGCAAGAGACTTCGGTATTTCACTTCACCGGCCGGACGGCGTGCCATTGTCATATAGCTGCCGAACCATCGGGCCGAACGAAAGGAGCTGACAGGATCATGTTGATGACCTCGTGCCCTGGGGAGTTGCCAATTAACGCTGCTATTGAGTCATGGACGTTGCGTCTGCTAACTCTGGGGGAAGCGATGAGAGCATGGCGCCCTCTCATACATTTCCCCGGATCTTGTGCCATGCGCTGTTTACATATTCAAAACGACGTTTGACGAGATGTTTCCGCAATAAACAATGGCCCTGAGAGCACAGTTCGCTGAGCTGAGCCAAGGCAAGTGGAGCTATGCCAGACACTAGACAATGCCGTGCAGAATTCCTTGCGGCGTTCGTGACAAGCTACTGTATGTACTAATACTTAGCCTGTGAAGGTCGTTTCCCACGACTCAAGGCCACGTGAATTGAGCAAGGTGAATCCTGGCGACTGCGGCGGTATGCTTCATCAGTATGCAGAGGGGGTGAGACGCTTTTCTCCGAAGGGGTGAATCTGCGACACAGGTCCAATCCTGTCGATGTTGAAGACCGCATAGAGGACATGCATGAAGAGCGTCGTCAAGGCTCAGTGCAACAACCAATTTGTGTTGTGAAGAGAACTTCCAGGCATTTTCCAAAGAGCGACACTAGCGGCCTCAGGACTCTTGGCGCAGCTCAACACCCACTTGCTCTGTCGGCTGATATATGCTGAGAAATATCTACCCTGCCAAAAAGTCCCGAGTTCAACGATGGCGCAAGATTGAGCGTTGTGCAACGAGGAGCTGGTCAGGTGCATGTCGCATCATAGGACCCAAGCCTATGCAGACTTCTGTCACTGGCAACCGATTCACCGCGTTCAAATCCTACTACGTACGTGTCAAATATTAAGGCGGCAAATCGACAGATACAGCAAAGCCTATTATGCGGGGAGGGCGGTTCACTGTCTCTTCAAACTATCGCGGTGAATTGGACTCGGCCCTAGATATCCTACCTTGTCAACGGCCTACCATCTGGTCGCTTGACCGAATTCAAACACGAGCTATGGTTTTTGACCACTGTCCTGGGAACCCCAGGTTAGTTCATTCTCTCAGTCGTGATCCGTCTTTGGCTTTCGGACCGTTTATGGACAAAGCTTAAAAAACTAGCTCTTGGCACTACTATTTGGAAAGTATACGCGTTCATGGATCCGGGGAACTGCATCAGGGTTTCCGCAACCATTTTAGCTAGCCTTGGATGGAGCCAGACAGACGGATGATTTTGGTATTGTGTTGCTAGTGATAGCTCGCGTTAGACTGAAACAAACCATGCTAGAAAAGCCACACCGGACCAAAAAGCCCATAGTTTGAGCTCGAACCTTAAGATCGCATATGAAAGGCTAGGTCGACGTCATTCGTAGCGAACGGCTCGACCCGGAGCATTGTCCGCCAGTCTAGCATGCAGAACACAGCAGCACAGCTTCTATCGAGTCCAGCATCATGGTAAGGTGGCTTGTTTTAATGATCACACTCTGCAACCCAACGGACCTGATTACTGGGACGGGAAAGCATCCATGCTGTACATTATACGAAGTGTATGGTTATTGCCTGATGTTCATGTAAAGTTCCCGAGGATAATCATGAGTTGCGAAGAGACAGTCAGCAAACTGCGATGAATGATGGCAGGTCGGCGGCTTTTTGGCCAGTCTAAGCACCCGAATGTGACGCCACTCTGATTTCGAGAGGACTCAGTCCCAACCAACTCGAAGCACGATCTTTGGCCGAGAAATTCCCATTATTAAAAATGCCCCGGCCAATCAAGAGGCTGTAAGCGACACAAAACTATGTGCCACTTTGCCAGACCGCCCGCGGTGTGTGATCAAACCTAACTTAAACGCCGAAACGTAGTTTAAATGAGGCACCGGTCCCGCCGTAAAGCGCTAGTGAAGTGGTGTTTCAACGGAAACGACCGTTGGCAGCTTGCAGATGTGGATAGTGCGGGGGCTTGTCCACAGAACTTTAAACAGTTATGGGCTGTACTGGAGCAAACTCCGCATAATGGGGCCAGATGAGTTTGGTCATGGCGGGGTTTTTTTTGAAGGGAACATTGCCAAAGCGGTCAGACAATACGAATTGTTTATACAGCTACTTGTGAAAACGCGAGGCCGCGTCCAGGTAATACATTGGTGAAGAAGAATCTGAGAACGATCAAAAGGAGATGTGTCCGCGGGGACAAGTTTTTCTAGATGCGATTTCTATGTTTGACGTTCAGCAACAAATGGCTGATGAAGGTGCTGGGGCCATAAAGGCCGTGGGGTATATTGCAAAAGCTGTGCTGGCGTGCAAGCAAATCAATTGGCTCGTCCACCATGAGTTAAAAAGAGACATTGTCTGAAAATATTCAAATTGACCAAGGAAAAGGGTGGTGTACCCGCGTTCAAGGCTCGCGAGGTTGGCCATGAGATGAAGTCCAGTTTCTACCAACATCAGGAGTGTAAGGGTCACGATAGGCCGGCCTCTCTGGCGCCATGTGCTGCTGAGTGGGTGGGTGGGCCTGCGTTATGCTTTGAGCGGAGGCAGGTGTGATTGAAGGAAACGTAGATGGAAATGCTTGAGGACCAAGACTGGGCGCGCCCATATCCGTCTGTGCGGGGCCAGCCACTGGATGATAATTATTGGTCCGTCTCCGTACGTTGCGCTCATTTTCCTGAAAATCTTCTTCATATTCGGCATAAGAGTCCTCCGAAACTTCCCTAGCAGAAGGAGTCAGAGATGGGGCCACTGACGGGCGCCTTAAGCGAGGCGAGGGCGGTCGTCCATAATGACTCTCAGGTCGAGTTTGTTGGACAAGAATACCCTTGAAATAGTCGCGCTCGCCTCGATAATACTCTGCATCCTCAATGGCGTCGCGTAATTGCTGCTCAAGGCGGGAAATACTCATAGAAGCTTCACGCTCCTTCTCCTTCCTTCTGGCACGGAAACGAGCGGATGCGCCAGCATTGCGCCTTCTTTTCTCGTCGGCGACCTTTGAGGCCGCCTGAACGTCGACTGGAATTTGAACATTATGTCCTTGCTGGCTTTTGATTGTCATATACTGTATGTTATTTTGGGGTGAAGGCGCCATGGGAATCATGCTGCGGTCCGACTCCATAGGTCCAGCAGAGAGACGAGACTCGTGCATTTGCCCGGCCGAATGTCTCGCAACATAATGTCCCGGGGTCTGAGAGTTGTCGAACTGACTAGACGCGACAGAGGCCGGCTGGCTGTAAGGTGAGTACTGGCCGACGGGGCTTGCGCTTCCAGACTGGGCAAATCCCCCGCTTGGCCGGCGAACATCAGTGCGAGCTAGGCTCTGGGAGGGTGGTGCAGGGCCTGTACCAGGCATAGAGGAGAAGTATGGGGGTGGTCGAACTCCTACTGGGGGGGTGGGTACAGACTGGTACGAGGGAAGTGATTCTGATGGACGAGTGCTAGCTGTCAAAAAGGGAGACTGCTGGGCATCGATTGTTCCCGTAGGCGGATTGAGCAGACCAACACTCTGTGTCCTATGCTTGTGGGGTGAGTTTGGACTTCTGGCATGTCTTACAGACGGTGGTCTTCCCGGGGGCTGGATTTGCCGGGGAGGATAATCGTCCTGAGTGGAGTCGACGCTTGTAGGCCGACTGATTGAGAATTGACTCTGGGAAAGATGTGTCTCTATGGGTGAGGGCGAGTCCAGTTGGGAGAGACTTCGCCTCCGATTTCTCTGCTGCTCAGCCAATTCGGCCTGAGGGTTGAGAATGGATTGAAGTGGATTACCCTGCCTGTGGTTGGATGATGGGGTGGGCGGCGTTTGAGACAAGGCACGCAGAGGTGGAAGGATGGTTTGGCCGAGCACACCATCGTGAGAAGTGCTTCGGTGGGGTGGCTGCATTGCGAAGGCAGACTGGATAGGCGATAGCTGGGGCGTGGAGGTCTGGTCCGGGCGAGGTACTCCTTGCGGTAATCTTGACATGTGGGGAGGATTGTCCGAGCCCCTCTGCCCGCTATGGGCCAACCATGAGCGGGGAGATTTGGGAAGGTCGTAAGGCGGGGTCAATGAGGGTGCGAAGGGCTGCGATGGAGGAGGGTGCTGGTGTGCAAAACGAGGGTGAGGGGCCTGGATGGCAGGAAGTATGGTCGCCAGCGTGAAGCACGTGGGTGGGTCGCCAGAAGGGCAACCCTTTGGATATTTGAAGAAAAGGGAGGGAGGCAGAAGAAAAAAAAACGAGGCGAACAGAACAAGGGAGGCGAGTGACAAGGCGACAGTGCGACGATGCAACGATGTAGGTGGACAGGCAGTGGGAGCTATGCAGAGCAAATAGAGTGGGGGCGAACAGCCATGCCAGGTACCAGGCAGTCAAGGAAGGGGTCGAGGTGAAAATGAAGCTACAGGCAAAGGGAGCCCGCGAGGTACAGGCGAGGTGCGACGGGCAATGTGATATACTATTAGGAATGTGCGGTGAAGTAGGATCTGCTGGGTAGTACCCCTGTCGCCCATGTTGCGGCAGCAAGCAAGTACATCATGCCTTGTCGGCGGCGCTGGGAAGGCGCGCTAGGCGATGGGTTCGGCTCTGGGGGGGAGGTGGTGGTAAGGGTGGTAAGGGTAGGGGGAGGAGCAGTGCGTGTGAGAGAGTGGCACATTGGGGCACACGCTGTTTCCTGCCTGCCACCGGGAGTGACTCGTGAGTGAGGGCCGCACGGGCCCCGCGGACTGGGCACGGGCACGGGCGCTGGCAATGGCAATGGCACTTGCACTGTTGGCACTTGCGCTTGCTCTTGTCTTGCACCGCACCTGCCTGGCGCTTGCGCTTGCACCTGCGCTACTGCATGGCTTTGAAGTGACGATGGCGTTGGCGCGGAAGCGGCAGCCAGCCTTCCGACCGCCCGCGGCAGGAGCGCCCGCCGTCGACTGACTCCTTCCCTCGCCGGCGTGTTGTGCTGTTGCCGAGTAGGCTGCCCCGAACTGTTCCTACCGGATGCAGTATCCAGCATCTACACAGGACACGCTCCCTACTGGCCGTCTGGTCGTGGCGGCCCAACCCTGCCCGTCCGCTGCCGGCTCTGTGCTCTGCCTCTCGCGTCCCTCTCATCCCTCCCGGAACTCTGTCCGCCCTAGCAATGACACCATCCGTCCGGTCGTGGCTGGCCTGCGGGGCACCGTGTCATGTGCCCTCCGCTCTCGCTTGGAAGAGTCGAGTGCAAAATTGCATGCTCCTTTCCCCGGCCTGCTGCCTGCCATTGGCAGCTCCACGACGCAATTATTATCCCCGAATCCCTGTTCACAACCCCTCGAACGCCGCTCGAGCGTCAGCACCCTGAAGCCTGCACAACACAACCACGCCGAGACTCTGCTGCCTGCATCTGCACAATCTCCCTCTTCTCACATGGCCCTCCCTACTCAACGGGCCCGGGACGGGTCAGCAGTCGCTAAGTCTCGTCGCGCCTTGCATCGCCGCTGCACGAGATGAAATTGCCCCCAAGCCACGCGCACGCTGACGGCCGGCCTGTTGAAGCAATATTCGTGGGGGCGCCACGCCGCCTCCAAGTTACACTGTGACACTGAATGCCTGCCCGACACGATATCAAATCTCTGTAGAAATATGTGCTGCGCCATCGCCCCGGGGGCGAGGGTGCATGCTGGTGACTGCCTTCTCACCATCATCAGCTTTCGTCACCCTGCACGAAAACCGAGCTGATGTGTCATGCAGCATCCAATAATCAGATAGCCGTTATAACCACACGGGTACTCTCTACCTACCAAGTACAATGAGTTGGGCATCAATCCAGGTGCCCCTTGTCGCATTGCTTCCTGCTTCTCTGCGATCCCTTCTAAATTGACAAAGCGTCCCCAACAAGGCGGTAGCGTCACGCTATTGCCATGCATCATGACCCTCTTTCACGTTGTCTTGCTGCATCGCGTATTGTACCTTGCAGCTGGTACCTGCCTAGAGACGGGACCTGGGGACAGTAGGTAACTCCCTGGCGCCAGGAGTCGAGGACATCAAGTACCTACTAGGTGTATCATCATTGATAACACGCAGTCGCCCTTTGTAATCCTTCTTCGTATCGAGACCGCCTCAGGCTGGCTTCGCTTTGCTTCTTCGTGCTTCCTCGTGCTTCTTCGTGCTTCTTCGTGCTTCCTCGACGCGCAGACTGCAGAACCACAATGCACAGAAGCTCCCTATCTTCCCAAACCAGTCTACCGTGCTTCCAGGGCCATGGTCCCCGCTGCCCCGTCGATTGATCCGAGCTGATCGGTTGCCCACGCTCCGACCACCGCCCGGCTCCGATCTGTCGGTTGCTCAGCCAAGATTTGAGTCGAGTCCAGAAGGCATCACGTCACCGCCTACAGGCGACAGGTGCGGGCTAATTGCGCTCGCGCTTGTCACAATCGCCAAAGAGGTTGGTTCCTCATCCCTCGTCCTGGGTCAACCTGGCCCGCTTCCGAGAAATTACCGGTCATCACACATGTCCTGACTCCTGACAGCTGTCAACTGCAGCTCGCTGACATGTGCCCGCAGCCTGATAGCTATTCTCCACGATAAAACTATCCTAGGTCCCTACAGTACATGCTTTTGAAGCCAGTGCCGTGCAGAAGCGAGGCGGCCCAAGCATCCAACTAACATCCTCGGCAACCAACACTCCCTCCGAATCTACCCATCTCGTTGTCCAATCACGCACATTCATCCTTCGTGCCATCCCTTCCCGAGATTCCATCCAAGCTTTGTCTACGAGAGTGTCTCCTGGGTAATAGCACCCACATCATCTCAAACGCAAGCTGAACGGTTGTGTGAACCTGGCTGCACTGTTTTCAGCCATTTGTGATTGGCAGGCCTTAATAATTAAAAATGAAGTAGCGCCGGCAAAGCAATCTACCAGGTCCCAAGTTTACCCGTGGCCGAAATGCTCCCTTGGAACAACACCACGGGATGCAACCTCCCAGGCTTCACGCGTCACAGCATCATGTTGTGTCACTGTCCTCACGTCGTCTTGTTCAATCAATTTGCCAAACCTGCACTCCGAAGGCCAAGCAATGTATGGTTCATTTAGACCATGCCATCTCTTCTTGACACGATTCGGTGTCAAATGCCCCGAGTCAGTCGACGCATTGTCGATATAGCGTCTTATAAAATAGGTAAGTCTCCAGGACCACTCATCCAAAACCATCGTAGCCTTGTTAGATCAGAGGAACACCACGCGGCTCTCACTCCCGTACTGCACAACATACGTACTTCCCTTGAGATATTTGGGCCATTTATAGACCAGATCCGGTACTAGCTCATATGTTATTTCCTAATTGCACTGATCACAAGTGGCTTGGTGTTGCGATGGGGACATCCAAACCTGCCGCTTCCTAACTCCACGGTCCACCTGCCGAAAGATCTCCAGCTGTGGTCAATCAATAATGTCAAACTATGGGGCATTTGTAGCTGCATGTCATCAGCAGTAACCCTAGCTACTGCCGCAGCCAGGGTACGTTCTCCATCCCATGTCCAATCCCTTGGTTAGGGGTTCCTAGTACTGCACCACGATCACAGTGGACCGTTGTTGGTTATTGCGCTTGTTACAAATGGCGTAGCCTCTAGAGCTCTGTACCCATAGTCGCATTCACCTCCTCGAAGAATCGCACCAACTACACGATGAAATCCTCAAGCGTCGTGGTCGAAATAAAGTACCCGCCTGGATTTTCCTCTATGTGCATTACCTGCTACTCGCGGCCTAAGCACCGTGACCGCTCCAGCAATGCCTCGTCATGCGGCCTCACAAAAGAAAATACTTCGCAGCCAGTATCCACATGCCTCCCCAACACATGAATCACTATTGTATTAAAACCCTCGTAGCTATACAGTAATCTACTTCGTACTTCGAGAAAGCCCAAATCGGTACCGAAGAATACCCACAAAAGCTATTCCCAGGCCGCTCCCACAAAGATCCGAGCTTGCGCGATAATCCATGGACCCCGACACTCGTATTCACCACAACTCCACTTCTCAAAGCTACTTAGATGATTGTTTGTCCCGTGCACACGCTCTCCAACTAGGCACCTGTATCATGCCACAAATACAATGATCGACGTCTGGAAGGAGCCACACGGCCTGGATCATACGATCCGCATGGCCCTCTAAAAGTCTGGAACAAGCAATTCTTAGCGTCGTTTAACAAACTCATACTCGGCAGTTCATCTGACAAACCTTCGGCAATGAAAAGGATTCCGTTGTGTTTGAAATGTAGGGTACGTGCCTCCGGTGTACAAGGCATGTGGGCGTCGATCCATCTTCTTCGGGGGTCTTTCGGCGAGGAGTTAGATTGCACTAAAACTCACTGCAGTCTGTGTTTCAATATCATCTACATATGGCTACTTTGTACGTTGCCGAGATAATCATATCTTTCTCGAATCTGGCTGCCGTGCCCTCCTCCCTCGCACAGTACGCCATGACTAGTTCTGTACCCAATACTCAAAAGTGAAGTAATTCGCGTGGTGCATGTCTTTGTTCTAGAGCGCGAAATCTAGACAGTACAATCTTTCTCTGCCTAATTCACGTCCAGTGCCTGGAAAAGTTCGAATTGGTAAAGCCTAGAGTAATACTCTAAACATAGCGGGACCCAGATAATATCAAGTGAAGCAACATTGAATTAAAATGTCAAACTTCCACTGCGCGTTTTCAAAGTTGTATTGCTTCCACATCTTTTTTTTTTCGGTTTTTGTTTTACTGAGTTGGATGTTTCATCAAGTATTTGCAAAGTGTGCCCTCATCCCTCAGCTATTTCCAAGGATGTGGTGTCATCCCCATGCCCTACTTGATCATATGTACGTCGCACGTCCAGGTAGACTAGGAAGAAACAACTCACCACGTCGTCTCATTTACACATATTTAATTGCAAACTTTTGCAATTAGCCCACACCTCATTTCGGACATGCTTTGAGAGTTTTCTCTTAGGTCATCCGTCAGGCAAGTTTACGTCGTCGCACAATGTTTACAAGGATGGAAACTCTTCCCAGAATCGTGGTTTCTGCAAGGCGGCCTGTCGCACGATAACCTAGCACACTGTTAATAGGCCCCTTGAATCAAGTAAGGATGAAAAAGTACACTGCTGCGTCCCCTGCTAATGATTGATCAACAACACTTTAACCCTTTGAATATTGCACTCAGATCTTCTTCTGCCTAGTACAACTTTACTTTTTTGGGTCATAGAAGTGTAGCTGCAGTATATGGTCAAGCGCCAAAGAGGCTAGGTTTCCTGAGGCGTTGGAGCTGCTGCATCAGGGAGAAGATGGACGCTTCCCTATTGCTCGTGCCTCCCGGTCTTGTTCAATGTACGCGTCATTCTTATAGAACGATCGAATTTGGCTCATGATTTCATGAAATCAGCACAACCCTGTAGATTCCGGACGTAACCGACTGTGATCACATTTGTGTATCTGCATCATAGTGGCTAAATAAATACTATGCTCGTGTTGGGATAGACATGTGTTGAATCAAGGAATGATTCTGTCATTGGCTTCTCGCCTTATCTTACCCAGCTGTAAGGACTTCTAAACCTGTACCCCCCCAATTGACAACTATTAGATAGCTACATCGAGGGAAACTCAATGCAGTGATTATCTTATGGATTCATCCCTTAGCTAAGGTACTTCGAGGTCAAGCATATCTGCCATGAACTCCATGGCTCTCGGGCTAGCGAAAGAACTGCATCCCCAATCGACATCAAAATCAAAGCCAAAATCCAGGGCATCAAGAGGTATGACTGGACTCTTCTGTGGAATACGGATCTCTTCATCTTCAAGTCCAAGCATCTCTCTGGCAATGATCCCCATTGAATAGTATTCCCTCTCCCCAGAGGGCCACACTTCCCCCATCATTTTCAGAACACCCATATTGAGTCTAATCTTTTCACGCTCCAATGATAACTTTGGCTCTTTGTAAATGTATCGACATGCTGACAACTGGGCGATGGTTATTAACGTGATCATGCAAATGATGAATGGCGTGTGTTCGCTGAATCGAGTTGGTAATGTGAGAAGACTGCTAAGTTTTTCAATGGAGAAAAGCACTTTGGCAGTGTGAATATGTGCTTCGTCTTTAATGGCCTCATTGCATGAAGGTGGAGCTGGAGGAACGCACTTAGAGACGGACTCAATAGGGAAGTACTTGAGTGTAGAGAGCTGGCGATGGACATCGACGATGTATCTGAATATATTAATACCTCCGGCGATGCAATGAGGATTTGGAACTTACGTATGCATCAATATGTTGGCTTTAAAAAGTAGTTCATCCACGCTCCCGTCATCACGCAGTATCTTCCGCTTGCACGCTGGCAGAAGTGAGCACCATGCAGTCATGATCGTGTCCGCATTAGCAGCCGTAGTCTTTGCATTCTCAATATCGCCCAAGTGACGTGTCGCAAGCGCCCGATTTATTCCTCGGGTAAAGCCAATCAACTGAGCAAATGATGAGAACTCTATGTCAGAGAACTCGCGCATATCGTAACTGCGCAACGTTGCCGGAGGAGGGATTTGCTGTGACTTTCTGAGCTAAATATACATGTTTAACTGGGCAGTGATCACCTACTCCGGATTCGTATTGTTGCTCTTCGCAAGGCAGATCGGTAGTGATCTGAATAGACCCTGTACGCGTTGGAAAGGAATGTGTACTCCCCGCGATATGTGCGTCTATAACATATATCATCCACCATGTGCGTCTCCAGCTTTCTTCTAATACTGGATCTCCTTGATTATTTTGAGATGCAAATTCTGCTTTATGCATTCCTAGACTCAATGCGCCACTTATAGCTTCGACCAATAGCTCTCTTCCTCTCTCTGGTTCATCGGACGCATACACAGCGATGACGTAAAGTAGTAGCGCTTGAAGGTAGTATGGGCTTGGTTGACCTGAGTGTGGACGCGTAGTGGTGATCGTTTGTCGTGCAGCGATAGCAAGTTGTGCTGAGTCGACCGTATCCGTGAATATGGAGCCTATGTATAACATAATTGGAAGGAGGATTTGTTTGATATCAGGCTCGCTATCAAGATATAGATGCAGTGACCATCTTGGGACAACGCATGGATGCGCCGTGTGAAAGAAGCAATAGTACTGGGACAACAACTGATCAATTTTCGCCGGTGTGAGACATATATCACCGAAGGTAGTATTGTCTAGTTGCTGAAAAGAATCCAAGGTGTCTGTAAAGCTGTGTGTTGAACTCCCGACTGATATCGACCCAGGTCCAGATCCAGATGAATAGTATGTTGATGATGTCCTTTCACAGGAAGTACTAGAAGTCTCGCACAGCCCTGGTGTGTGCTGTGGCCTCACCGACGCAGGTACCTGGAGGGGCTCTTTCACTTGATGACGGGGTCTGCCACCGCGTCGCGACTTCTGATATTCGCAAATTTTTCCATCTGCAATACAGCGGTTGCATCTAGGGAGAGTAGCATCGCATTTCACTTTACGTGAGCGACACTGAATGCATGCTAGCGCGACGCGACGAATGGGCCGCTTCAATGTATGCAATGTATGGGTGGTCGACGCCGAAGTTTGCATCATCAATCGGAGATCAGATTAGACTGAGTGCATATGTTGCGCATCATGGCCTAGTACTCCTTTATATAGGGTCCCGTGCAAATCTTGCAGGCTTGGTTTCTGACGGGGAAGTGTGCTAAAGTCGGAGGTTGACGGGGTGGTATAGCCTATGAGCAGAGATCGCGGCATTTCGGGGAATGACCAGCGCGGCAAGGATGCGATTATTCATCATATCGCTAGTCCACGACTTGTGACTCAGTAAGCAGGGTGGCACCTCATGCATTTCGAGATCGCATCTAAGCTATGACCGAAACGATATTAGTATCAAATAAATACAAATTCTTTGACAAGATAGCAAAACGTAAATAAATCTATGGAAATTTTTTTCCCTTGCAAACGAAGCCGAAGTATATTCGTTCTCATATGAAGACACAAGCCCAATAGTGACTAGATACTACTTACCTAGGCACCTTTCCGATTATAGCTTTCAAGCATAGACGCAGGTTTTGATCCCCCATGTTTCAACCGATACTGTACGGCAGAGGACAAAGGGGTAAGACTACAAACTACTTGCGTAATTGCAACGTATATATACTTTTCTACACCTAATAATCGACGTTAATTGACCAACACTCTCTTTTTTGGCCTATTTGGCGGAATAACATAGGCCTACGTGCTAACAAAAGGTCAGAGATATATGCATTTGCATTTTATCACAATCGGCCAGAGCACAATATAATGAGCTAGAACTAGCATAAACGGAGGTGATAGAAATGAGTAATGGCCGTGATGTATGTCATGAAAGTGTGAATCTGCATTTGGCAATCCCGTTGAGTTGCTGCACTGATTTTCTTTACAGTGATATGGCATATACAAAGATATCTGACAACTAACTGATAATGGTACAGGATGGTGCTTGAATGTATTCAACCTCTACATCGTTAAAGTCGAAGCCATTGTTTACTCAGCCACATTTATGCAACAAGCATCTAAAATGACGCTGGCGGCCAAAAAACCGTCTCCACCGACTATCAAAGGTGTTGACTACTCTTGATCGATTGATAGAACTTGGAGATGAGAGACTTACTTCTTTTTGAGCGAATGGCTATTAAGCCGTGCTCTAATATGTCACCAACGACTCCGCAAATTGGTGTCATGGAGCAAGCGGCTTCCAAGTAAGAATAGCGACCCCACGATGAGTGCCGCACCCTAATAGCAGTTATTCTAAGAACTATTAAAATCGTAAGCCATACTTACGGAGAATAAGATTAACCATTGGTAACCCTCCTTTTGATCTTCATCCATAATCAGTGCCCCGGCGACTGGCGTTCCTAGAAGACTAGCAACAGAAATGACACTGTAGAATACCCCAATTCGGGCCCCAAGGCTTCCGTCGAGTGTAATCTGTCCAATCACAGACGCTGGAAGCGAGTTGATGTTACTAGCAGTGAACCCATAGCAACATGCAAAGAGTATTAGAACCGCAAGAGAGTCACCCAAAAACCATAGAAAGAGGCACAGCAATCCGGAAATCAGGGCTATAGGCCATAAAAGATTGAGTCGACCAACTCTGTCAGCCAAGATACCGCCTCTATCCTCGATTAGTACATTTTCAGTTGCTGGATTGCATACTCACAATCCAGCTCCAACGCAGCTCAGTCCGTTTATAATGCACAAGAGGTACTTGCTCAGAGCATGGCCATTGTACGTGACATTCGCGTATGTTTCTAGGCCGAAGTTAGATCAAGTGTTTCTAGTATTCTAGGGTTGGTCATACTAATGTAGTAAAGCGGTATCCATAGTCCAAGAATGGCAAAGAAAGTGCCAATGCAAAGGATTGTATATCGAATATCGAAGAAGCCTTTAAAGTCGACGAGGGTGCTGTAACTGAACTTTCTGTAGGTCCTACTTGGGTTACTTGTTGATATGCATAACGCGATAGAGTAACAAATTCTATAAACATTAGTTCTGTAGTCTCCACGCGCACATACAAGACACACCCAACCTTGAGAGCTGCTAAGCGAATTGCATTCGCAAAGCCAACAATTGGAAGTAGCTTTTCAAACATGAGGGGATATCCAATGCCTCCCAGCGCCGATCCAGCCGAGACCAATCCCATGGTGAGTGCACGTCGCTCCTTGAAGTGCTGACCAATCACTGTCAGCGCTGGCTGGATTCCAAAGGCTATTGCTAAACCCAGGAGGAGACCTTGTGTCAGGAGAACCTGCCAGAATTTCCCTGGTTGGACGAAGGAAAGCATAAGGAGTGCAGAAACTGTACCGGTGCCAGATCCAATGTATAGATACTTTAGTTTAAATCAGTATAGGTTTCTAAGACACGTATCCGTATTGACAATACCAAGATCCCATAGTGGTCGCAAAGTGCTCCTGATATAGCAGCAAACAGGTTCGTGAGAAACATCTGAAGCGTGCCACAGAAGGCGATAGTCGATGTCGGTGTTTCTTTCAGAAATTCCTGGGTGTAATAGTCCTGAAAGAATCCGAAACTGTTCATAATGCCTAGCCAGAACTCAGTTTGTGTAGACATTGATGAAAAAAATATCAAATAATACCGAGTGTGGAGTAATAAACAAGAAAAGAACCAACGACTGTAAACCAAGCTGTGCGATCACCCTCGCAGTGCCTGATTTCGCGTGATTCTACCTCAGCCGTACTTTCTGGAATTCGACCTTCGTCCATACCGCATGTATTCTCGGTGGTAGCTTACAATAGTGTAACAAAATAAGCTCTTAGTGAAAGCAAGGGCGAACTACATTCCATAGCAGAAGAGTTGTATATGAACATATGCCCCGGATTTATGTGCTACCGACCTCATACGGGCCACGGCCCAGTAGCAGATGATAGTGTGGTGGTATCCAAAGGGCCACAAAGGAAGGGGCCGGGAGCCACCTTCCCGCGGAAGGCATACTTCCGTATGTTTTGTACATTCTTTGGTTGTTGTTGAGAATGCATGCTCCCCTCTAAATTCGCCAAAATCATTCAAAGTATATATCTGAGATGATGGAAACAAGTGGTTGTAGGAAAGATGAGCTAAAGAGTACGCATTAAAGGGATCAATACACTATGACCAGACCGCTTGACATTTCGCTTGAACTAAGTAGAGATAGCACGTTGATTCGGAGAATGATGGTGTCAAGGTGGAAGGATCATGAGTATAAGCGGGTGAATTGCCTTCCCGATCGGCTAGACAGCCTCTATTTGCTATTCTGAATGACTGAAACGCACTCTCGGAAATTCGTCACCTAGGAAGATGTTGTTTTGCTAAAATGGGTCCAGTCATCTGCCCTTTTGTTTGTGTGACGCGAAACGAAATGTTTGCGTACTTGTAGAGTGGGACAACGTTACTGACGTACACAGTATCCAACCATTGATCATCTAATGTGGCTTTTTGTGTGCGATGTTGTCATTACGATCTCTAATGAGCAAGATACCCCCGGTTGCACACGTCGGTGATTGTGCTCTGAAGCCAAACACTGATAGCTCGAAAATCTCCGATCTATATCATACCAAGCGTATCAGTCAGTATAGTGTAAAGTGGGGATTTTGGCGTTGCGTGTCCAGCCCTAGGTCATGGTGATTCAATTGAACCGAAGTTCATTCCATATCAGGTACCTTCTAAGGCCAAGTTCTCCCCCAACGCGCAATCGCGAGGCTATGTTGGACGCAGGGCTGGGTGGCTGCTAGATTCCCCAGGATTGGTTGGATATCTCTGGGAGCCATTCGAGTCTCCTATAGGCTATCGATACTGTATGCAGGGATCGAGTGCGCCTTCTACCTTCTCGCACCAACAAAAATCCGACAGGCAAGAGGTGGTGCAAACAAGAGTTGGGGGCTATAATGACTAGGATCTATGGTCATTTTCTGGGCGCAGAAGCGAACGACCTCCATAGAGTGCCATAATGCAATTAGGTTATCTTAAGGGCGGGTGTAAGCTAGTGCGATATACGTGGAGAGAAATATAGAAACTGTCGTTGGCATATTAGAACAAGGCTCCCCCCGCCAATAAGAAACGATACGAAGCCTATATCTCAATTTCCATATTCACCATTACCTCTTTGGAGCTATGAAAAGAGGCTATATCCGAACTAGGTATGATCTCCACGTCTATAGCAACTCTTAGGGCTTCAAGCCCGATGGAACAGCGCCTTTCCTAAGCGCAACACGGAGTTGATGTGTCCAGGGATCTCTTAATAGGGAAGTTTAGCCTAGAGCTTGAATTCATACTTATCCAAGATCTATTTTTGTATTTCGACTAACAGAAAGCATCAACAGACCCATGCCAGTATGTATGCAACACGTCAGTTGCAGCGCAGTCGTCCCTTTCAGATTGATTTGGATCTGTAGATTAGTCTAGGCTAGAGGGATGTACCAGGTGGTTTCGATGTTGACCTCTCCGCTGGAACAGGTACGCCTGAGATCGCCACACGGTCATGATAGCATCTGACCCTTATTTTATTCTGTAGCGTAGAGATGTTCCCCTAGCGGCCGGTAGTACCTGGAGGGACATCAATATGGTGGCTATTTAAAGATGCTAGATCTGCATCCCATGGCTCGACTAACGATTTTGCCGGATTCCAGGCCGGGATAATATGAATCTTACAGGATGCATCCTAGCTACTTGCACTCTCAGTATATTTGTTCCATATCACTATTCAATACTTCTCTCAATATCTGCTGGACGGCTAATTCGTTTTCTTTGGCCTTGCCCATGGGCCCGGAACTGGCTCCGTCTTTCCTCGGCAAGCTCGCGAGTACGAACATGTTGTATGCCATCTACCGGCGGGATGAGATCGTGTTCATCTACTAAAGTTACGCGTTCTAGTTCGCCCAAAATGCTCTCTCCGGGCCATGAGCGCCAAAAGCATCGAGCTTCATCTATTTGCAAATGAAGAGGGCGTTGCTATGCATGGGTCGGCCACTACCTGGATCATACGAGAAGCCAGCTTGAAAGGGATTGCAATTATCTTATAAGTAGGGATGTTTCCGAGCGAGAAAGTACTATTGTGTCTCAAGATCAGCATTTGCATATTTCCAACCGCCAGACACTTGCAAGGTTACATACACACACCAGTATGAGGTTATCCATAGTTTTTGCGGCAGCTCTCGCAGCAAGCGCTGATGCTGTTGCTTTTGAAAGGCGTCAGCGAGGGCCTGATGGTAAGTTGTTGGCTAATTGTTGCTTGATCCTCTCCTCTGTTCTTGTTGTATTGACATAGTACATAGTTGGCAAATGTGGATTGGATGCATTCGAGGGTCACACTTCAGAGGCTCTAGTCTTCTGCAGCAATATTTTGAAGTCAGGCACTGCTACCCAAACTACTACAGGTGGCGGAACTACAACGGTTACTACCACCAAAAAAGTCACTACCACCTATTACCCGCCTACCTCACGCCCAACGCCTACGCCGACTCCAACTCCAACACCAACACCAACACCAACACCCCGGCCAACCTCTACTCCTTCACCTAGCCCGAAGGTACGTTGAGACCGAATTGAGAATTCAAAGTCCATAATTGATTTTGGGGAATAGCCTTCGTCGTCGACACCGCGCCCTTCTTCAACTATTGTTACATCACCCTCGCCGTAAGTTTTCCATTATGATACGTCGAAGAAAATGAACATTGATAAAGTATAGAACACCCTCCGGCAGTACCGGCTGCGGAATCGTGGCCTATGTGAAGACCACACCCGCATACTACTTCGAGTCCAGCGGCACAAAGAACAACTTCTCCGCATGCCAGGCCCTTTGCAAGGCTGACACAAAGTGCAAGTCCTTTGGATACGGAGAAGCAAACTGCATGCTTTTCGATGTTACTGCGTACGTCCACCACACACCACACACCATGCAAATATACATGTGAAGGAGAGAGAGACTAACTCTTGTGCTAGCGCTGATAACACTAATTATAACCCTATGTCCCCATACACGTTTTACGATGTCACCTGCCCCAAGGAACTGCCCGTCCGCAAGCGCCAGATCGACGTCAACCTTCCCATCCCTGGCGGCATTACGATCTCCATTGGGCTTGGAAGTCCCCGTGAGATTTCGTCGGCTTGCTCTTGCCTCATTACTCACGGCCCGGCTGAGACGACTGTTACGCGAACGGTCACTAGCAATGCCACCAGGACGGCGACCGTAACTTCGACTATTACTCGGACCGCTAGTGGAGATGATGATAATAGTGCATAGGCAGAGTCGTAGATGGAATTGGGAAGGATATCTTTGTAGTGGATGTGGTGGGAGGGTGATAAGATTGAAGCGGTGCGACATGACTGTAAAAAGTAATTAGCATAATGGAACTTGGCACTGTTTATATGGTCAAAACGCTTTCGTATTATTAGTCAACTCACCAAACGTCTCATCTTTTTGGCATAAGATCTAATCAATTGTTTGCAAGATAAATTTCGGGTTAAACATGTACCGTTATGAATATATTTATCGTAAAAATACTGTCCCTGTTTGAGAACGCCGTGTAATAATGCATGATAGAAATCCGGTAGCCGGCTGCGCGGCTGAAACGCCTCGAGACACGAAATCCCTAAACAAAAGTGTCTATTACAGGGTATTTTTGCGTCAAAGATGGTAAGATGGCAAGATGGCTCACAAGAGTTCTCGCTTTTGAAACAAGTCTAGAAATGGGTTAAAGGTAAGGAAGAGAGAAGAGAGAAGAGAGAAGAGAGAAGAATGAGAATAGGTGAAAACTGCCGTAGCTCGTATGTAGACGTTGTAGTAGCGAAGTACAGGAACTCATGGTGGTCATGAGCTGCCGGTAACAGGCTTCCAGACATCTTTGTGTCCCTTTTTACCCCAGAACTCTTCGAACCATTCCTGGCACTTGCCACCAACCCAGCAGCCAGCGAAATGGACAAGCAAGTCGCCGTCGCGATAGCCCATGTTGTCGCCGCCTTGGACATAGGCATTGAATTTGCGCTGCGGATAGATGCCGACGTGGTTGCGGACAAGCTGGTGCTCGAGCATCAAGTGCTTGAGGGCATCCTGCTCGGCGCCACTGTGCTCCTGGCCCATGAGCATGGAGTAGTCGGTCATCATCTCGAGGGTCCAGCGGGTGAAGGCGGAGCGGCGGAAGAAGGTGCTGCCCGTGTTGACGCTCTGGTGGTCCTGGGTGATGAGAATGTCAATGTCCTGGACGCGGAAGGTCTTGGGGGTGTTGATGTTGGTGGGGTTCTTCTTGAGCTGGCCGTCGAGGATGGGCGTGTCGCGCATGAGGCCGCGCTCGATGGCGGCCGGGGCGAGGATCTCCTGGACAAGGTCGTAGTCGGGCGTCATCATGATGATGTCGGTGTCGATGAGCCACACCCACTCGGCGGTCGGGTGGAGGTGGAAGGCCTCGGCCACGGCGGGGATCTTGGACCAGGTGCGGTGGGCTTGGCCAATGTCGTAGCGGCTGGTGTTGAGCCAGAGGTTGGTGTAGCCGTGGCGGTCGCAGTACTTCTGGCGGTCGTCGAGCACGCGGTCGAGCACGTTGGGGATGGCGCTGTTGTGGCCGCCGCCATCGCTGGCGGTCAGCACGACGACGTCCCTGTTGCGCGGCGTGCGCGCATAGCCGTCCCAGCTGCTGGCGTGCCTGGGTATGCTCCAGTCCCACTCGGGCTGGGCCTTGAAGTAGCCCGGCTGCGGCCTGTCGTTGTTGGTGGGCGCCGGCGCGATGGCCTCGCCGGGCGCGTAGTTGCGGTAGTACTCGACTGGCACGTCGCCGTAGAAGCGGAAGAGCACGATGAACATGGTCAGCGCCGCGATGGCGAGCACGATCGCCCTGTGGGTCGACGGTTAGCACGTGCCGGCTGCCTGAAACGCGGCCGCCTCTGGGCATACGTACTTTCGCGGCAGCGTCTGCAGCGCCTGCACGCTGGCAAGGTTGGGGAACGAGCGGGACAGCATCGCGGCGGGCGGGTGGTACGTCGAGGGCGGCGGGCGGGCGAGGGAGAGGATATCTGAGAAGAAGCCATCGCCGGCGGCTGGCGAGCGTCTCCGTCTCACGCACCGCACCGCCGCTCCAAAAGGGGGCTGCAATTAGCCATCTGTGGCCGCCCTCTAGCCACTCTCGGCTGCTCGGTCAGCCAATACGACCCGTCTCGCCCTGCCCCCCTCCGCAGCACCGCCAGCTCCAACACCATGGCCCCCTACTTCACCGCCCTTGCCTCCAAGGACGACTACACGTCTCTGGCCCTGTCCGCTACGGGCAAAACGGTCGTGGTGGCCTTCTGGCCCGGCGACCCCACCTCGGAAGCCTTGCTGGCCGCCCTCCCCAAGCTGCTGCCCGCGTCAACACACCCTGCCCTGGGCATCGACGGCGCCTTTTGCTTCGACGTCTATGCCCTGCCGGATCTGGCCGCAGACTTGGGCATCGACTTTGTGCCGTTTCTCATGTGGTTCAGGCATGGAACCCAGGACCCTGTCGTCTGGCACCGCGGCGTCAGCGTCAAGGGAGAGAGCGTGGAGGAGGGCGTGAGTCGCGTGGTGCAGAGGATCAAGGGCGGCCATGAGGTAGGGCTCGCCGACGACAGTGACGACGACTGGTGAGGGCCATTTCAGGAGCAGAGAGATTTTAGCACCAACTATACGCCTATTGTCCTGACCATCAGTCATCTCGTGATCAGTCCTCTCGTGATCAGTCCAAAACCTGCAACATGCTGTACGACTCGTGTCCAACTGCCTTCCTCACAACCATGATAGCGTCTAGCTTCTTCTTGACCTTCTTCACCTCGCTCATGCCGTCCTCGCCTTCACCTTCCATGCTTTCCTCGGTAACTTCTTCCTCTTCGTCAAATGCGCCCGTCTCCAAGAAGGCGCGTAGCATGCCCTGTGAGTATCCCGAGACCAGCGCAGTATTGACGTTGTCCATGGTAACAGGCTTGTCTGTGCTGTGCGCGGCTAGGTTCCAGAAGATCAGACGCGGCATTTCATACCCAGCTTCGGTATATTTCTTCTGGATCCGTTCAAACGATGACGTCCATCCATCAGAAGACTCTTCAGCGGCATCGAATTGCATATCACTGAACACGAATACTTGCTTGACCATATCCTCCTGCTTGAGCTTGTTGCTGATGGCCATGGGCAGAATGACGTCCTCGAAGACAGATACAAAGTTTGTATTGTAACCCCAATCCGTGTTCATGATGTACCGTACCTTCTCAACCAGGCCTCTGCCATCTTCAACTCGACCAACAGAGATATACGTAGGAGTCTCATGGAACGAAATGAACCCACCACCAAAGGGCTGGCTAGTCACTTCGCTGATAATCAGTGAGAGCCCAATTGCCGAATCCATCGGACATGAGTGATCGGAGAATGTTGGGCTAGACATGCTGCCACTCACATCGCAGACGGCAATTGAAGACTGCAAAGTGCCTGCATCTCGTACTCGCTGGATAAGAGTCTTCCACTGTCCATCAATCACTTTACTCTCAATCTCTAGGGTTTCGGCTGCTTTGAGAGCCCTAAAATCCTTGCTGCCATACATGTGAGTCTGGCTATACGTAGCTAATCGCGCCTTACTAATAAGTGTAGAAGGCAGCAGGGTTGCACCAGTTATCTTTGCGTCTCCTTTGGCGACATGGTGGATATACTGCTTGAAGTGCTCGTAGTCCTTCTTCATAAAGAGATTAGTGTAACGGTCCATTGCTAACGAGGGCACCCGTTCGTACTTGATATTTTCGAACGTGTTTGCAGAGATGTCACGTTCCACGATACTCAAGGCCTTGCGAAGTGGCGAAGTGTATTGTTTGCGATAATGCTCACGAATGTGGCGAAGGTAGAGCTCACGATTCGTAGGATCAGGGCAGCATGAAGTCGGCTCCGGGAAGAGAATCTCGGCAATCGTCGATTGAATAAATGTGTGCTTGTCATGGAACTCTCCGAACGTTGGAGCCCACTTGGCCGCAAGTGATATATTCCTCAAGTCTGACTCCTTGCCCGAATTCAGTAGTGCTTTATCTTCCTTCAGCTGTTGAGCAAATAGCCTGGCAACCGTAAAGTGGATAGCTCGGTAGAATGGATCATCTTTCAACTTCCTCTGAACTCGCTCGTTTTGCGCCTCCCTTTGCTGATGCCTGAGCTTCTTTGCAGCAGCTTGATCCCAATTGCGCCTACGGTTCTCTTCTCTTGACTTTCCTGTATGCTGATTGAGGAGAGATGCAGGGTTGATCTCGAATGTCAGCTTATCATTCGCCGCAAAGGCAACTAAATTGAGTAGGTCTTTCCAGTACCCATGTGACAGACCATTGCGAACGTTATGTA
The DNA here is from genome assembly GCA_028456235.1 of Ophiosphaerella narmari. Classification (NCBI taxonomy): domain Eukaryota; kingdom Fungi; phylum Ascomycota; class Dothideomycetes; order Pleosporales; family Phaeosphaeriaceae; genus Ophiosphaerella; species Ophiosphaerella narmari. Next base: position 212,179 of record JALNQA010000009.1, read on the forward strand.
CTTTGCTTAGGTCAGCTTCCTCAGCATCAACCATGTCAAAACCATCGTCATCATCTTTCTTTTTGCTGTCTTCCTCCTTCTTGTCCTGCGGTTTAGGGGCTTTCTTAGGGATGACCGGGCGCACAAGCCAAGGTAAGCTTGCAAGGAATGTGAGAGGATGGGTGTCGGCTAGCCAACCAAGAGCTTTGTAGGCCGCTACTTTGCTGCCCTTGCCGAGATGTATGCTCCGTGCATTGAAAATGATTTTTAGGGTCAACAATGCGTCCTCGGCCCAGGCGTCGCTAAGTAAGGTCTTGAGCTCATCACTAGTTGAGTTCTCGCTCAAGTTATAAAACAGATCAACGACAACATTCCGTGAAGATATGTTAGTCACGTCAAGATTATCTGTTAGACTCTTGTTCTCAGTTTCCAGGTCGTTTTGTGAGCGGTAATGTGCTTGGTGTCTTTCAAGCCCAGCGATGAAAGAAGCCTTTTGTGGGCGATCGTTATCGGTTTCAACGGTAGCCGCTCGCTTCAGACCGGGACTCACTGAGTCTTGAGAGGCGATGGTATCTTTAGCCCCAGTATCTTCCTTCGGGTTCTCCAAGATAGCAGAGACGGATTCGGCAAGTTCTTGCTTGATCAGGGTGTGGAAATCGGCTTCGGCCATGAAAATGGCATTGTTCTCAGGAAGCAGAACAGGGAATGATGAATTGAGAATTGAGTGAGTAGGTACATCGCTAGAAGCGATATCGATAGCCATGGTTGCCGCACCTTGTAGGAACGGTTAGTTGATGCTCGTGGGCAGAGGCTGGATGCTGCAAATACCTCTAGACCTTAGGCGGTGGTATAGTTGATAGGAGTTCGGGGCACAAAAGGGCCTTGAGGTATAGCATCTACAGCTGCTCAGGGAAGATGGGAGTCTCTTCAAATAGGCGAGTGAATTTGTGCGCCCACACACGCTGACGGGTAAGAACATGGCTGCTGCCTGATCACGTGCATGCGTGCTATGAGTATTTAGCAAATTAGGTGTCTTTTTTCATAGTTAACGTGTCTCACCACTCCTCGGCCCACACCACTCCTCGGCCCGCCCCACCAAACCTGCCCATCTCTCTTCCATCTCATCAGCCATGCCACCCACCCAACGCGCTCAATCACCTCAAAGAAGCGGGAGAATACTCCTTGCAACTAGATCTATTCAAAATAAGAATACAAAAAGTACTCGCAGAGCTGCCTACCTGTATAACGTGCCAAGAACAACGCTTAGGCGGCGCGTCCGATGCGTCCCATCAATCCAAAAATTCAACGAGGGAAAGCGTAAGCTCTCTCCAAGCGAAGACCAGTCTCTCGTTGACTGGATCTTGGACCTTGACCGACGCGGCTTTCCGCCTCAAATCATTGACGTACGGCGAATGGCAGACGTTCTTCTCGCCGCGCGCGGCCAAAATCCTCCTCCTAAGCCTGTTGGCAAGAACTGGGTGTCGCGTTGGGTCAAGAGCCAGTCTCAGCTTCAGACAAAGTGGAATAGGAAGCTCCACTCACAGCGTGCCAAATGTGAGGACCCAGTCAAGATTGGAGCGTGGTTCAAGCTTGTACAAGAGATGCGTGAGACGTACGGAATACTTGATGAAGATACATACAACTTTGATGAGACAGGCTTTATGATGGGAGTAGCTGGCACATCAAAAGTAGTTACTAGTTCAGACACAATTGGTCGAGCTACTGACGTGCAGCCTGGCAATCGTGACTGGGTTACGGCAATTGAGTGCGTTAGCACGTCTGGCTTAACGTTGCCACCATTCGTGATTTTAGCTGGCAAGGTCCACCAAGCTAGCTGGTATCAAGACCTTCTACCCGACTGGATGATCGCAGTCTCTGACAACGGCTGGACGACTGATGAGCTAGGGCTTGAGTGGCTGAAGCACTTTAACAAGTGTACGCAGCAGTCAACAGGCGCGTATAGGCTGCTAATCTTAGATGGGCATAGCAGCCACGCTACACCTGAGTTTGACCAGTATTGTAAAGACAATAAGATTATCAGCCTCTGTATGCCAGCTCATTCCTCTCACCTCCTTCAGCCGCTTGATGTTGGCTGCTTTTCTCCTCTTAAGTCTGCGTACGGCTATGAGATTGGACAGCTAGCACGCCAAGGAGTCTTCCACGTCGACAAAGAAGAGTTCCTTCAGGCATATACTCGTATACGTCCGCAAGTCTTCTCTGAAGCTGCAATTAAAGGTGGATTCCAGGCGGCAGGACTTGTCCCATTTGAGCCTACCCGGGTCTTATCAAACCTAACTCTTGTTAGAACGCCATCTCCTATTCTAGCTGGCAATACGAGTCCATGGACAGCAGAGACACCTCATACAGTTACTCAGCTTGAGAAGCAGGCTCAACTACTTAGAACTCTTCTTCAGCGTCAATCTCAAAGCCCCTCTAGTCAAGCTCTGTCTCAACTTGTCAAGGGCTGTCAGATAGCAATGCACTCAGCAGCTATTCTTGCAGAAGAAAACATCAAACTTAAGGCTACAAATAATCGCCAGAGACAGAAAAGAGACAAGCCAAGACAGTACATAGCTACAGGAGGCGTATTACAGGCTCAGGATGGACAGAGATTGGCTGAGGAGGCTGAGAGAAGGACTCAGATAGACACAACGACCGTGCGCCAACGCGCACCACCAACGTGCACCAACTGCCATATACAAGGCCACAATAGGCGTCAGTGTAAATCTACATAATCTATCTCTCTACAAAAATTCAGCCAATTTGAGTATACTGTTGTGGCGCAATTGATCTTGGACCTCTGCCAGGTTTGGTGGGGTGGGCCGAGGAGTGGTGTGGGCCGAGGAGTGGTGAGACACGTTATAGCACGTAGCTGACTCAGATCAACCATTGTGCCGGCCATCATCACATGACAAAAATGTGAAGGTAGTCCAGACTGAGGAACCCCGGCAATCAATGACGTCTTGTGCTAGTAATTCGCTGCGCGCGTAAGATAGGTAACCATGCGCATTATGTAAGCTGTTTGCCCCACACAGCCGAGGCCGCGGGGAAGGCAACAGCAGCACCAACAAAGCGTGGCTCAAATAAACGCCTAGATACTACATGAACAACAACAAGACCAACAAAAACAACAAGGTCAACTCGAGATTGATCAAGCATGGTGCCGAGCGTCGAGCAATCGGATTTCTTTCGCCAGAAAATGGCTAAGGGTGACGTTGTAGTAACAGACGCACCCAAATTCGATCTTGAATCTTATATAGGCAACTATGCTGGTAGGTAATCATTCAAATTGGAATGAAGTCCACGGACATAGTTATCTGACAAATGCCAACTGCAGGTTTTACACGCATCGACCGCCTCCACCACATGGGCTCCCTCTCACCCTACCTCGCCGTTGATGCCTACCGGCTGGCCATCAGTGAAGCTAAAAAGGGCAAGAATGTGGCCTTGTACACAGCGCTCGTCGAAGACTTCAGCTACATTGCCCCGCAAGACGACGCAGCAATCATGGACACGGCATGGGCAGAGAAGAAGACGCGCGAAATACAGCAGGAACAAGACCGGCTGGAGCATGAGCTCAAGTCATACAAGAACAACCTGATCAAGGAGAGCATACGCATGGGCAATGAAGACCTCGGCCACTTTTTCTACGATACGGGCGATTACAGCAGCGCAGCCAAAGCCTACCAAAAAATGCGCGAGCATTGCACCTCCAGCAAACACCTTGCCGACATGACCCTGCGTCTTGTCTATGTTAGCATTGCGCAAAAGTCTTGGTTGGCCGTGCAGCAAAACCTCGCAAAAGTCGAGTCTACGCAGCTCAAGGGGGATGAAAGGATAAAGCTTGATCCCATTATATCGGCCTGCAACGGCCTTGCCCAAATGGCCATTGGCAACTTTCGCGAAGCTGCAACTTACTTCCTCAAAACCTCACCCACATATCTAACTATTGAGCCTGCCGGCAATATTACATGGCAAAAAGAGGTTATCTCACCCAATGACGTGACCGTCTACGGTGGCCTCTGTGCCCTCGCCTCCATGAATCGCAGCGACCTCCAGAACAAGGTCCTTGCAAACAGCGACTTCCGCAACTTCCTAGAACTCGAACCGCACATTCGCCGGGCCATTACTCTATTCTGCAACTCTAAATACAGCGCATGTCTAGAAGTACTCGAGGCTTACCGCAACGACTACCTTCTGGACATTCATTTATTCAAAGTACTCAATACAATATACGGCCGAATTCGCTCCACAAGCATCGTTCAATACTTCATTCCCTTTAGCTGCGTAACTCTAGACGAAATGGCATCCAAATTTCCTGCCTCTGGCTTTCGCATCGAGGAAGAGCTAGAAGACATGATCAACAGCGGCACCCTCAACGCCCGCATAGATCTCATGGACCGCCTCCTCATTTGCCCACCCACTAACCCACGCCATGACGTTCACGCTGAAGCGCTCGCCATGGCCGAGAATTATGATCGCACGCTGCGTCTTCGCTTGATGCGTCTCAACATGTTGGCTGCCAATATGGAAATCAAACAGGAAAAGGGATCGACAGACAGGATGCCTTTAGGTATGGGTGATAACATCGGTTCCAGTTTGCGAGGCCTGGGCTCAAAAATGGGCTTGTCGTGATGGGAAGAGGAACAGGCCGGAGTGAAAACCCACTGGGAACAGGTCCAAAGACTTTCTTAAAACGCCTCATGAGTATTACGGTACTAGGAAGATATCGCACCAGGTGTGCTGAATAGTTTCTGGGCCCCGAAGCGAGAGCTTCTATCATTTGTAGGCGTTAGAGCGATGGGCATATGGTAAAGTCACATGCCGTAGGCGGCAATCAAGTAACAAGGACGTAGACGACTTAGCAGTCTTAGCATCCCCTCCTAAGTGCACAGGAAAATCGATATGACATGGACGAGGTGCATCAATTGATACGAGTGAGATGTGAGAATGACTAGAACACACAAGCAACGCCAAGCTTTCTGAACTATCTATCCCTGTTCATGGGCTAGCCTAAATAAATGTAAATCCGGATGGGTATCAGTGGAACCCCTAAAACGCCTTACTTTCCTGCAAACGTGCGTAGCTTGTCAAACACTAGTTTCGCATAATATACCCCCTCCCCCACGCACGCCACCCCACACCGGGGTCGATTCATATCAACGCCTCAACGACTACTCAATGCGTCGAAGATATCAAGGCTGAGGCATTAATGCGTTAAAGCATGTCTCATTATCGATAAACGCCGGAGCCCCTGGCGGTAGCCCACTGGTCTTGTTGTTGTTGCTGTGCACTCTGATAACCGTAGTATGCTGTAGGTGCCCATGCAAAATCACTTCTTCCATAAGGATTACTTGTATCAACTGGGGTGGTTGTAGGTGTGAGACCTTGAGGTTGTGTCTGTGATAGATGCGTGTTGCCTTGTGACCCCATGGCATTTGGAGGTGGAATAGCATTCTGTGTCGTCATTGAATTCTGAGGGGTCATTGAACCTTGGTTCATGGAGCGATTTATTGTGCCATATGGTGAGTGATTCGTATGTGTATTACTAAAGTAGTTCTGCGAGGATTGTAACTGCTGGGGGTGTTGACCCGTTTGTAGCTGCTGAGCCGCAACTTGTAATTGTTGAGAAGCAGACTGCATATGCTGCGAGGACTGTATCTGCTGTTGCGGTGTCTGTAGCGAAGTTTGTGCGTTGAGAGCACGCTGCTGTTGAGGTGGAGTATCAAGTTTGTACGCCATTTGCTGCGGGCTACTAGTACTTTGTGGCCGGCTCTGATTAAGTTGCTGGAGTTGTTGCCGGTGCGATGCAGCTTGGCGCTGCTGTTTCTGTGGCTGAGCTAGTGATTGTGACTGTTGGGACCGATGATGTGACTGGGGTTGGTTTGATGGCTGGGGTTGTGAGCGAGGGCGTGGTGCCGTTTGGGGTGCCTGAACTGGCGTGATGGAAGATTGCTTCTCTGACTCAAGTTCTTGGATTCTAGCCTTTGCTTCTTCCAATTCTCGCTTCATCTTCTCAAACTCAGACATGTCGGTGCTGGTGGCCTGGGCATGACGCACTGTTTCGTTTGGGTCAACACGTAGGTTATCACCACTAGGAAAATCGGAATAGGAGCACTGGCGCTTCTTGTCAATGCAGGTTTGACAGGTCGGTCTTGTTCCATTGCACTAACGTTGTTAGTTTCCTATACGGCTCGGGCCATTGGGCGGGCGTACCTTTGTCTTTTTAGCTTTACACACATCGCAGCTGTTTCTGGGCCGTCGCCGCTGCTGCACTGGCGGATATTGCGTGTGCTGTACTGGTAAGGATGGAGATTCAGTGGAATTTTGTGAGGAATGAGGAAGAGGCGGCAGCAGAGGTGGAGGTGGAGGAGTGGGATCGGGGAGCGCAGGTTCGGATGGCGACGGGTCGACTTGGATCAATTCCAGGAGTGATCGCAGACTTTGTGCACGTAAATCGCTTTCAAGGGACGTGTTAGACGGTTTTTGGGCTTCTGGCTTAGCTGGCCGTTTTCTCTTGTTTGACAACAAAGCATCAGCATCAGCATCAACATCATCATTGCCGCTGTCGCTGGCTTGCTTGGGCCGCGTCGTAATCCTTGTGAGTGCCTCGGGGTCGTATTCTTCCAAGTACTTCCGACGCTTCGAGTCTTTCCGTGGTGGGGGGGCCCGCTCTTCGTAGGTTTTATGAAGAGGTACGTGCTTGTAGAAGACATCGAGTGTTTGCTTGGTGGCGGAGAATTTGATAGACAGGACGCCTTTGCAGTCAAAGACGGGCTTGGTGGCACGCTTGCCAAGCTTGGCCCCCTTTCCATTCGCAGCGCGGTCTTTGTTTAGCAGTGAGTCGTTGCAGTAGTAGGAAAAGCGGAAGCTGTCGTCTTCCCTACTGTTCCAGCAGTTGTGGAAGCTGTAGCGATAACCGTCGGTGCGTTGTATGGCGTCAACACAGCACTTTGCTATGGCGCGCTGTTTGCGCATCTTATCCTTGGGGTCTGCAGTCGACTGCAGGGCCTCCATGATACTGAGACTGACTTTGTTGTCGTGCTTCCTAGCGCCATTGGCGGCGGTGGAGGAGGCGGTGGTGTTGTTTGCAGCGGCGGTGGAAGCGCTGGCGCCGTCGGTGTCTCCCGGTTGAGGGTAGTTGGGCAACGTCAAGCCCAAGGCGGGTTCTGGTGCTGATGATCCGTGATGATAGTTGGCAGGCGGATAGTTTGTAGCTTGGTACCCGGGCGGGCGTGAATGTGGGTGGGGTTGGGGTTGGGGTTGCTGCTGCTGCTGCTGCTGTTGCTGTTGCTGTGTGCTGCCCCCACCATCGTTGCTTGCGCTGGGAGCATGGGACGGCGCCGACACCATGAAGCTGGTGCCTATCCAGAAGGACAGCTGGGCTTCGGTATGCTCCGGCTGGTCGGGCGGGGTGTCCAGGTACCGGCGCAGTGTCCGCTCAAAGTCGTCAAGCGACGAGACCTGGTAGTCGACCGTCCTTGCCAACGCGTCTCGCGGCTGGCGGCCGCGCGCGAGCTGGACGGGGTGCACCTGTCCTGGAACTGCAACAGAGACCGGGACAGGCACCGGCACGGCCACCGACACCGGCCAGATGGCCCCGTCGTTGGCATCGCGAAAGTTGGTCGTGGGTTGGGCATCGTCCATGTCACATGAAGCAAGGTCTCGCTCTTGCTCTGATGTGGGACGGTCGGGTCGGAATAGAGAGTCAGTGTTGTAATTAATAGAGTGATTATGTTATGGATGGAGCAGACGGTTCCCCCCCCCTAGCCCAATGCCAAGCGCCCTGCTCAGCAAAACCCTGCGCAACATCACCCAGCAGCTTGGTCGGCCCACAAGCCCTGTGCACCTGCACCGTCACCGTCACAAAGTTAAAGGCGGCACATGTGTTCAAGGTATTAATCGTGGTAGATTCGGTAAACTACTTCTTCGCGCACAGCACGATCAAACATTAATCCTTTGGCCGTGATCGTGACAGCCGCAAATCAACAATGGGCTAGGATGCCCTTCGTCAGAATTCCTCCCAGTGAAAGTGGTATCGATCCATCCAACAACCCAAAACGCCATTTGCCAACCCATCGGCCCAGTTGGAGCCATGCTTTCCATCCAAGAAGTGATAGTACAACAAGTCGTAGTAGTTGGTATCTGTGTACGCTGGTCCGCTGTGTTGCCATTAATCCTGTTTCTGTTCCTTTTGCTATCCAAAGACCTAAGAAGTTCCAAAGTCGCTAAAATCAAAGTCGTTTCAAATACGTCATAAGCTCCATCCCTCCGCCGTCGGTGGCACACCCATCGGCGCTCCGCCCATGACATTATCAGGAACCCATGGGCCCCTCTCTTCTGAGGTTGTGTCATGTAATGCGTCCGCGCGATTCAAAGTCTGCACATCAAGGTCCGTGACGTAGCTCTTGCCATCTGGCAACTTCATCCGCACCTCAAACTCTGAGTCGAGCATCATGTCGTCCTTCCAAAGACGGCGCGCCCCGTCGTATACGCACAAGACACGTTTCTTCATCTTCATCTTGTCCGTAGGACAACCCCAAGATACTGGGTAGTTCTTACGCTTCTTGCGCCCAGAGCCAGTGATGGCGACGCCGCCTTTGGAAAATGTCAAGCCAGATCTGGGGCCTTTGGTGGATGCCTTCGTTATTTTGTTATTGTTGGTGGTGGTGGTGTGTATGGCACCACCGTTTAATTGTCAATGTGCCTTGGTGGATTTGACACCACCTCTGCCTGAGCGTGAGCGACGCGACCCGTAGGTATCATCGTTGTGGTCGTCGTTGTCAATTTCCTCCTCTTCTTCTTCGTCCTCGTCATCGTCGTAACTGGGCACAGTGTACTCGATGCTTTTGGACAGGCCGTTGCGATCCAAAGTTTCAGTCACGTCCTTGTCCTCAGCAACTGACGTTAGAAGACGTTGGTTGATAGCCTCACTTGGATCGGCTTGCTGTACTACGCGCAGGACACAGTCGTCCAAATGCTCGTAGAATTCCTGTGCATTGGCAAAGGTTACAGAGCAAGTAGAACAGGTACCGGCAACATTCTGTTGTCCAGTGTATGCTTTGCGGCCACCAGGACTCTTCTTGCGGCTGTTGGGAGGATTCTGCTCGACACCGTGAACGGAAGTGAGATGTCTCTTGAAGACATCGGCGCGGTTAAAACTCTTCTCCGCGGCCGACCCACTACCTGGGCAGAATCCGCAGACCATGGTTCCTTTGTAGTGCGTGAGTGTGTGCCTGTTCTTGTCATACTTCCGTGCGAAGCCTTTGACGTGGTATTCGCAAGTGGCGATCGGGCATTTCTCCGGCCTCTCATTTTGATGTGTGAGCATATGCGCTTTGAGGTCTTTGAAAACGCGGCCACACTCAGGGAGTGGGCATAACCCTTTCTCGCGCGACTCGTCATCTAGCTCGTAGCTGCCGCTCTTACGGCTTGTGATTGAGTGTTGCGAATGAAGAGATGTAACTGAGCCTCGTCGCTGAGTGCTTACTTGGGGGTATGGATGGTATTGTTGAGTGCGCAGATAAGGGCTCGCGCTTCCCTGCTTGATGCGTGCCGATCCTGGGCGCTGGCTATGCGAAGAAATGTTCGAGAGCGCTGGAGAGGGTGGTTGTTCAATGATCGGAAAGTAAGAAGGAGTTTGAATCTCAGGGTAGGGGCTGTGGGGTGTGAAGGCGAAAGGCTGGATTAAGTTGGGATCTAAGAACACGTGGTCAGCGGCTGTTTTGGACAGTTTTAGGTTTGCAGTACTGGGGTACCAACAAGACAACTCGAGGGATTGTGTTGAATAGAAATGAGAATTGACGGAAGGAGAGCATGGTGCGAGAATCATGTTGCTCTGGTGGAGTTCATGCGACAAAGAGTGCCTTCGGCCATTCGCAGTTGTAGAAAATTTAGTGGCCGAGGCCGGGGTAACAGGTGTCTTGAAAACGCTCTTTTCCGAATGCCGTGTTGCAGGCGACATGATGGAAGAAATCGAAGAAGATGTTGTGGAAGAAATGGTTGACTTACCCACAAAGGTCTTCTCCGCTGCCATCATAGGTGGGTATTCAAAACCGCCTGTTAGTCCAAGTCCCAATGGATTCCAGGACTCGGTGAAATGAGTTGGAGAGCCATTAGCAGAAGATGATACTGAAGCACCGGACTCTGATGACGCCGAAAGAACGGGAGGCAACTCATGGAAGGAATGTGATGTCGATTGGGGTGAGCCAGTTGGGGTGTGGAATTGGAATGGTTTGACACCTTGGGCGATTACATCATAATGGAACTGTAGATCGTGTGGTCTTGCAGCTTCGGTCAGGGGCATCATGGGGTCGTATGGGGCGCTATATGTTTGTTCCATGCCGTATGTTGAAGCAGGAAGAAATGGCTGGGTGGAGAGAGGAAAGTCAAGTGGTTGCTCTTGGTTGTTCGCGTAGAGCTCGAAGTCGTGTTGCATGTTGGGTGGGTACGAGACGAAGTCAACCATTTTGGAGGATGTGCTGAGTGAAATGACGCAGGGTCAGGAGAGATGCTCTGAGCCGCTGCTCAAAACTTTATTCGCAAGATCCAAGTTAGTATAAGCAGGAAACGGTGGGTGGGCGAGGATCGGTAGGGCTAGTCCATCTTATAACACATAAGGGGGATCAGAGGAAGGGCTTACGTTGGGGTGGGCAAAACTGATTGGAGGCTGGACTCGTGGTACGGGTCGGCGAGGATACGGTATCGTCGATAGTGGCGTCGATCTTTTGCTGTTTGGGAGGGGGGGTGGCAGAAGCTCAAGGCTGGGACGCAAGCGAACGGGACGAGACAGGCAAGAATAGCCTGTTCCTGGACCAAGATGGGAGAGGGTGAAGAATGGTCTGGATGGAGAGGTGTTTGTGCAGATCGGGGGCCTGGAACTGGAGGCGTGATGGCTCTGGTTTATACATGAGGCCTCAGACACGACCACGCTGGGGGCCATGGCGGCCATGGCGGCCAGTGCACCAAGCCACTGGGATGGCAGGCCAAGCCCCTGCGCGGTGGAGGTCGTGTACTGCCCTACGAGAGCTTGGGCGTGTGGCAGAATGGTGGTGGCAGATTGGGAACGGTCAGTCGCGCTAGGAGAAAAATAAAGACAGAGGATACCGGGCGCCATGGATCAGTGCCCGCCCCAATCGCGCGCCCCGACCGCTTTCTGGTAGGACGTGTCTTGCCGGAGTGCGGTGTGCCCGACCCCTGTCCTGCGAGCGTGGGAACGCCAGCAGCGCTGGCCATGCCGCAAGCAGACAAGAGAAATGGAGAGTGACGAGTAAGCAGACGGGGTGCGGGTGGCTCCACGCCTGATCTGGCGAAAGGAAGCGGATTAGGCATGGGCCGCAGAGGATGCGCACGCTAGACCACCGCTTCAGTGAAGCTCTGACGGGGAGCCATGGGCGCCATGGGACGCATCCAGGAGATGCGTGGCATGGGGGGTGAATGTGCGGGCCATGCGAGCCGCCTGTGATTTGCCCGGGGACTCGCTTTGCCCGGTCGATGTGCGGGCGCTGTGGCTGGTGAGCGGCTGTGCGTGTGGCAGCCGCCGCTGATTGGCCGGGCGTCAAGTCTAATTATACTTTCTGCCCTCGACCATTGCCTGTAAGAGGCCTGCTAAGCGAGCCCACACGCCCATTTCCAGAGGGACTGGGGGGCGCAGTCCGTCACCGCACCACCCCCTCCACCACCACCACCACCATCACCGCCATGCGCTGACTTCACCGCGTTTCTCGAGATGGACGGTTGAGTGCACATGCACTGGTGACGTGCCTTGCTGCGCGACACTGCGACGCTGCCCTGCGCACTGCCAGCCAGGTACCTGCTGCCTCCCTCCCCATCCCCTCCAACCCACCTTCACCGCACCCAGCCGGGCCCGCCAGGTGCATCCGTCAATCCTTCGTTTATCTCGTTTCCATAGATGACCCGATGGCGGGGCATCTTGGGCATAGCAATCTCGTCAACCGCTGCCCGTCTGGTCAGCGACTGCCGGCGTATTACCATCCTGTCTGGGCTCTGGCCTCTTCATTTCCTTGTCACGTTCCAGCCACCGCCAGTCGGGCTCCCGACCATTGTCCTGTGGTCCCTGAATCTTCGTGGCCCGATTTCATGGATAAGGTTACTGACGAAGCGCGAACCCCAGGTGGGAGCTCGCTTGCCTTAGCACCCGCTAGCCTATCATGTGAAGCCTCTGGTCTGTCGTGCAACCGCAGCATGGATGTGCTATCGTTTTCATCACACACTCGCCATGCTCCTCAACCCATGGCGTGTAATCCCCTCCACCAATGCCATTTCGCAAGCGTGTTGCCCGTTCCTTCACATGGTAGACGAGTCCCTATCTGAGACAGGACCGTCCGGCGTGCGGGGCACCAATCCATCAATCCGACTACTCCCTAGTTGCAGAGCCCCAAGGCTTGTATAATACTCTGATCCCGTCTTTGCGCTAGCAGGCACTTTCCAATGGATGCTGTCTAGAGTGTCGCGGCCCGCCTCAACGAATAAAGAGTAAGCCGCTATTTTCGTTCTTTGTGCTCGCCGTCACCATGAGCTCAGTATGCAATCGAAATATGTCATCTGTGCTACCCACGAGGCGGATACATCTTCCTTCCCGTGTCGCCGACAGTCGTGTAACCACGACACGCCCGATGCAGCACCAAGCCAACAACATGTCTCAGTAATTTCATGGCTGCGCACCGCCACAGGCAGTAGCTTCGCCCTATATATAGGGCCTTTGTCTGACAATCAGGGCGAACCACATCATCGCGTTGTAGCGTCCTAAGTACGTGCATAATTTGCACGGCCACAGGCGGAGGCGAGCAGTCTAGATCCCATACAAACCAACATTGGCCCTATTTTGGTAGGACCCGATCGTGGAGCAGTCAGAAAGGCCCGGCAAAACAGGCTATTGAAGAAAGAGGCGCTCTCGCGAAAGCCCTGGTTGACTATTCTTCTCATGACCCCTTCGTACGAATGTTAGTCTTCATTTGCACCCTCAAAGTATGACTGCCTAGAAGTCAATTTCGATCAAATAGACGCAGGAGTTGTTTCATCTGATCTTATTTTCCCGCTTGCCCAACAACATGATTGGCTTTTCTCAATCAGACTATTACATTTCCAGACCAAATTTCTAGCCGTTAGAGGCTTTGTTCTGACAATCAACCCGAGTAGTAAGCGCGGAGGCGTGTTGCGCCGCGTTGACAGGCTAGATATTCGACGTTCGACTGCCCCCACCTGACAACTTCCCCTCAATAAAAGGGGCTCAACCGGCGACCAGAGCCCCGTTCGAGGGTGTGCTATGTAGCAGCCTCGCAGCGAAAAGTTTGAGGTCGCTGCTCCTGCATCCTGAACTGGCCATTCCGGGCAATGTTTACGGCATATGGGGTCCTCTCTATCCTTGCACGTATTCCGCAGCCTCGCTTGACCTAGTAGATTACCATGCGCCGTGCAAACACACGTCTGCAAGAGGCTGTCTGCTAATAAATGGTCACTTGAATTGTGCCAAAGCGCTTTAGCCTGTGCATCGCTTCTGGAAGGCCGTACGAGATTGATGTGTGCAACATCAAGTGGTGTGTAGGCGCATGGAACGCCAAAGCCACATCGCCGGGTGATCAACACGAAGATTGCCTGCTGGATGGTACCGGGGCTTCGGGACTTCCCACCTGGCCGCATCAATCTCAAGGCCTGACTGCAGGCTGCAGGCCTCACTCATCCGGCGCTGTGCCAATGATCCACGAAGACAGGTGACAGCTGGCCAGGTTCTATTCAACACTACGTACCAATGCTGTGCAATACTAGCAGCCCATTTTTGAATCAAGCTATTCGCATTCCAGTGCACACAGTAACGCATACAGGCACAGGAGATGCCAGCGTTTTTCTTGCGATAGTTTCATCCCTCTCAATGCGCCATGTCAAGATGGTAAATCGTCGACCACTGTCTGGTCGGCTTCGCCGCACCCACAGTCGTGGGCGTTGAGGTCAATCCTTGGCTTCGGCGTCGCCTGGACACGAACAACCGATTGAGTGGTTTAGCGTTCCCTTCCCGTCCTATGCCTTACCGCCTTGGGATGTGGATGATTCCGGGCCGAAAAAAGGCAGGGATCCAACTTCGCATGAAAGAAAGTCTCTTTTACTGGATTCAAAGCTATTTTTTCTTCCCCTGAGCATATGCTCCCGCCCGAGTGAGTCGCCTGATGTTGATTGACTGGTGGCCTGATTCTCTGCCAACAGAGCCTCAAGTCTCTCGTATTTCCTTCAAAGCAACTCAGGTGATTGGGCGTCTCGTACAGCTGGCGTCTCGCCGACCCCTCCCATCGAGTTCATGCAGCAATCAAATAGTCAAGGCTCAATCTAGAGGCTTGCGACCCAGTATGACATGCGACCAATCAGCATATTTCGTGGGGCGGCTTACATGGCGAGGGATGGTGTGCTGGCATCCTCTTGATTAGGTGCTGTGAACTCCAATATGCATGAAGCTGCATAGGCAACCAGAAAAGGCTGCCCGTCAGCCAGCCGAACCAGACTTGGTTAACAAAGGAATACAGTTTCTAGTAAAATAATTCGTTCCCAAAGCCTCCCCGACACGCCACAGGTAACCAGCCCACGATGGCAACATCCAACCGCAAGTTGGGGGGGCCAGGCCGCGAAACCTTGTCCACTGAACAAAAGCAACGTGACTCAACCCGCAAAGCCCCCTGCAGGCAGTCACCGAGATACCGCAAGCCTTGCGACATTTGCAACAAACATTTGGGATCTAAGTACCCCTGGGTACCCTTCCCGAAGGATCCGGGCGCTGGTTGAGCGTCTTGGTTGGTGTATATCCTCCCTCGACTTACAATCAGTGCATACCTTAATCTAGGCCCTATCTCGTCAAAACTAGTCATTCAGAGTGAACTACGGAGGTGCCTTTCAAAAGTTCTTGCTGACGCTAAATGCTAGCGCGCCACTAAAAACGCCACCAAAACGCCACGTTTTCAATCTATCTCACTCTACCAATCCCTCTGCCCTCCTTGTACTCGTTGCCACCTTCAAGCTCAATGATCTTCTGAATATGTACAGGAATCCTCTCAATCCAGGCCTGAATTTGGGACTGAGGAAGCTCATTCCAGCACTCAGTCCATGCCTTAACTGCCTGCTCTCTGTTCTTTGGTGCACCTTTCTTTGTCGTTCTCCTCTTCATCCAGAACCAACAAGGTTCAATAGCATTCAAGTCAGGCGAATTGCCACACCAAAGAAGTCTCTCAACTTCCTCCTTCTTGTAGTAGATGTCTTGAGCATGGTGGGCGTGAGAAGGTGCTTTATCCTCTTGAACAAGAGTATTTGGCCTCTCCTTTAAGCATTCCTTCGTAAAAGGAATAAGCTTAGGAATAAGAACTTGAGTTTGATATCTCCACCAGTCAATACCACTTCCTTTACCACGAGAGAGCTTACCGTTCTCTACATTCCACTTCCACTGAGGTAACCGACCAGGCTTGTTTCTTAGTCCTACTCGTCTTAGACCAGTTGTAAGTTCCCATTCCTCCTTCATTATAGGCTCAAGGAGCTTGTTTAGTTCATCAATCTTCTTAATAGATTCTTCTCTCTCTTTCTTTGTCTCTGGCTTCCAGCAGTGACAAGGACCTTTCTTCTCGTACGAGAAGCAACCCCAGAACATAAACTCTGAATATCCTTTCCATCTTTCTCGAATACAACTACGTACAAAAGCTTCGTCAGCTTTCCTCCATAGTCTATAGCCTCCTCGACGATGGAGAAGAATAACGGACGTCTCGTCTGTCCAGATAACGTTCTTCCACTCCTCAAGTGTCCAGTGTTCATGGTCCTTGCACCACTGCAATCGCTCAGCTCTCATCTTTGTCGTCAACCCAGTCTTCCTCGTTGGCTTGGTCTTCTTGAATCCGGCATTCTTGAGTACTCTCCATACCGTGATAGCAGAGATATTGACCCCTTCTTGGCTAAGATCGCCGGCAAGGTCAGCACAAGACTTCTCTCGCGCGTATCGATCAAGTCGTACTTTCTGAATTAGAGCATCTTTGACTTCTTCTTGCTTCCGTGGTCGTCCAGATCGTGGAGCATCTTCAACGTGTTTGAGTAGAATCTGCAGAGGATGACGATTTGGTTCAAAACCTCGCTGGATAGCTCGCGTATAGATTGAGTCAATCGTTCGAGCTGAGATACCGGTCTCTGCAGCTATTTGGGACGTAGACTTGTCTACAAAAGGAGACTTCAATGCAACAATAAAGGCCCGAGTAGCAACGTCAGTATTTGGAGCCATTTGCAACACCAAGAGTTGAGTATACTCAGCTATCTCTGACTCAAAAGGCTGAGTGAAGAAACTTCATCTTGGCCAAGATTGGTGGCGTCGCTTAGCGCAGCGCTAGAGCTGGTGGCGCTTTTAGCGTCAGCAAGAACTTTTGAAAGGCACCTCCGTACTGGAGCGAAAAACGTGTTCATTTGCGCGCGCGCGGTGCGAATTGTGACAAGACTCACAGGGATGAGGGGGTATTCTAGGCTCAGTATGGGCGATGTGATCCCAGGGACCCTATGATTTATTGGCCGAAAGCATCAGTGTTTGCGTCAAACCCGGCGATCAAAATGACCCACGCAAAACGTAAAACGATGAACAAGCGTGTTGTGAGGGACGCAAGGCTGGGGTAGGCGATAGCGCGGCCTAGGCTCCCCCTCGTCAGCTGCAGCGAGATTTGTCCTCCATGGCCACTTTAAAACTGTGCAATCCACGAGGGAAATAGATAAGATGAAGTGCAAACAAATGCGGGTATACAATCAGTCGTTTATGTAGTCCAGGTAGAGTTGATATGAGGCGGATGACAGACCCAGGCATTCGGATCCCCCTCCCAGCTCTACCTCGGGTAGAAACACAAAAAGGGAAAGCATCGCCGGCGCCTCTTTCCTCTGCACTTCAGCTCGTCTTGTCTATTTCAACGACATCTTGAATGCTCGAAGGTGCTCAGGCCTATCACATCGCGTTCTACCGCGTTTAGAGGGCTATAGATAGAAAATATGCACACCGATCGAGGTTCAGAGCCTATCCCCATTGTTCGTTGTAGTATCAAACAGGGTAATTTTTCACTGCCATCAAAGTGCTAAACTTGATGAAAGATAGTGCGGTAGGGATATACACATAGCATAGAAACCACAGTAAAATTTAGGTTTTTACCTTTATATTCATTAGTAATACCCTTAGCGCATATCTCTATTGTCGCTGACATTTTCTAGGGCTACCATTTCATGTCTCACTCTCAGTCGACAACGGCACCAAGTAAAGGGCTTATCGTAATACATGTTCGTTACCGAAAAGATCCGCTTGGCTACCCTGAATATTGAGCAGCACACGGCTGTGGTTAGAACCATGTCCCAGTTGTTCTTTTCCGACTACATACGAAGGCTTATCGATTAATTTACTCATGTCCTGGATTCATAGAGTGATGGCAGTTTGCTATGCATGTCCTGTATTAATAAACAACATTTGAATGATCATGTGCACTAATTTTACAAGCCTCTTTGTACGTTCCCCGGCGAACAGTCGCCCTCCACTTACAGCTCCGCAGGGGATGGATACTGTGAGCAGTCCCGTAACTTCCTTAATCTTTACAAGTTTCTTAAGTAATATTATTATAATAGTTTGAGTCCGCATTGTGTAGCCAATGGCTAAATTATCTATGCTTTCGAAGCCACGTTCACACACGCGACACCACCCTCGCTGGTCCACTCCCATATGCAATTAGGCTTAAGTCTGTTAGTCCAATCTACCCAAAAGTACTGAACGGGAACATCTCTCTTTTCCATTTCGTTTTTGACCGAAGCTAAGTTGATCTTCCAGCATCCGACCTGATCCTGTACTGTTCATTGCCTAGGTAGGCTCAATCTTGAAGAGGCAAAGAATATTTTGGTTGTAGCCATATAAAGCTTCTTATGTCTCCTCGACTCGGTTTTTTTATTCAAGTTGTTAGTTATAGACTATTGTAACAACAGATTTTGTGTAATTAGCTATGTAACTTTCACAAGTATACCTACCTGGAAGGAGAAGTACGTCGAAACTATCTTCATGGGGGCGCTTTATAGTATCATAATAACTACAGATAGTCAAAGCTATTAGAACGTTTTTAGTCGCTTTAGATGAGTTACCTCCCAAGCTTTACTAGTGGTGAATATTCTTCTATATGTCCTAAAGACTGTGAAGTTATGTAAATCCGATGCCCAAAATTCCTTCAATATACAACATCAAACAATATCTAAAGTCTTTAACATAGCTTTGTAGATCATAGACTAAAATATTTAGTCCTGGCGAAGAGATGTCTACTCTCGGGCGCGTAAAAATATTTATTCCCATGTGAATACCTTCGATTCTTTCTCATACCAATAGATACGAAAGGTATAGACGGGCCTTCGGACTAGAGTAACTATGACGAAATTTTTGAACTTTTCACATCTTATTCTTCGCATACAGCCAAATAAGCGTCCCTAATACATTATCTTGAGCTATCTTTAGAACCTTGTCAGTATGTTTACTACATAAATCATGCGTTTGGTAGTTATCCACATTGACGGTTGGTGTTAGGTATTAGCCTGGGAGAGTAAATGTTCGCAGGTACGACCAACATATTGAGTACCTCAAGGAAGTAGAAGAGAGAATTCTACGGATTCGGGTTATACATCTTATGAGCTCAGCTAGCCGAAGACTTAACCTTTGTCTAAACCCACAACAGTTGAATCATTTCCCTTGCTTGAAAACGTAAAAAGCAAGCCATTCACAAACAAAAGTTCCTCACAATAATCTGTCACTGATTTTATATTGTAAGCTTGGGGCGAATATTCCTAGAACAGTATACGCTATATATTACATGACTAGTAAATATTTTCTCCGTTGCATATTATACTTTGAAGCGCTTTGGGTCGCAGCACAAGCGATGCTTGCCTAATCGATTTTAAGTAGGGACTGCACTCCATTTGCTCTTAGTCGGCGGGTTTCATATTCAAAATCACTTAGAACTTTCGATGAAGCTCTGTTGTTATTTTGTAAATACATTTGTATCAACTGAAGGCCTATACGATGATTCTTAAAGTTGAGTCCAGGAACTGTGAGGCCGTCGGAGAATAGGGGGGGGGGTTGACAAACTCTTACTATTTAATTCCACCTTGAATTTGCTAGGTTGGAAGTGATTGGCTAATTGATGATTGATGACTCTAAATCTAATTGTCAATTGGGGTCCAGGATTTGAATGATCGATTTTGAGGATGATAACTAGAATTGGGGTCAAATAAACCTCCGATTCTGACTTTCAACCCAAATTCGAAAAGTGAGAAACCATGTATCCAAGGGGGTCAGAACACAACCGTAAGTAATGGTGTGTGATATGGATAACCGAAGTGCAAACTAAGTTGCTAGCCAATTATTGAACTGGCAAGGTATTTCATGTTCGAGTTTGAGTACTCCGTATTGAGTATCAAATGCAGGAGTTTAGGCGTATCAGTCCTTGTGCGAAATGTTGAGCAATGCAAATACAGCACACCCGGGCATGTGCTCATGGTGATATAACGCCCTGGATTCTGGTTGTATGTGACATGAAACTGAACATAAGTGTGTACAAAAGGGTCCCAGATTTCGCGCTTTGCAAGCGCAAGAATTATTTGAAGGTTTTCTGATTTCCCGCCTAACACCTGTTAGAGTGGGGTAATGAATTTATTTTTAGGTGTATAGACAATACCTGAGTATATCCTCGGAGCATATATGCCTCGAACCCACATTCTAGAATTATGATCTGCTCGCGTCGACTAATTGTCTGTAGCCTCTTTGATCGTGGCCATGTCCCCATTGGTAACTTATACATAATGTCGTGCACGTTGACGAGATCGGTCGCCTTCATCTGATCTGCCCAATGGCGTAGCGTGCCAGGCGGCGCCCCCATCTTTTCCGCCATTTCAAAATATAGGCGTCCGGCTTCTACGTAGCAGCTATTTGGGGGTATGCTGTCGTCATCGGTGAGGGGGCTAGGCACGGTGCTGGCTAGCTCTATCCACCCACTTGGCTTGAGATGCTGGTACGCTTGTCCGATTAAATTAGGCCAGTCACGCACTGCGGTCATCAAATCACGACTATGGATGAAGTCAAAGTGATTTGGTCTATACAGCCAGTCATCTTCTATATCTTCGATCTCAAATTGGCAGTTAGTAGGTACGAAAGTCGGCTGGGTTGCCGCAATATCAACCCCTAAAACCTGGGTGTTGCTGTACTTGTCGGCCATGTCGATTACCCAAATATCAGTCCCAGTCTCAAGGTCCAATATGCGAGTGGACGGCGTGTCAAACATTTCCTCAGAGAGAGGAGCAATATAGAGTCGCCGTAGAAGCGGGAGAGCGTGCTTGTGGTGCTGTAGGTCGTTGCGGTTTAGTTCTTTCTAGTCAATAGGCATTCCATAGGCATGTTTCCCATGTGTGGGAAGCTAATTTTAAAGCATGGTATTAGTGTAGGCTTTCTATGCGCTTTATAAAAGGACGTCGCGTACAGGCGGCCTTCAATCAAAATACCATTTTGTACCCTAGACATTATGGATGTGAGAAATGAAGAGACGACCGAGCTAGCATACCTGAAATTTGAATAAGCTGATTGGAAAGGCATGCATCCCGCGCCTATGCATGTAACTACCCTTTATTAGTGGAAAATGCATCGGACTCGGTTTTCGCCTGCAGGAGCTAGCCCCCAAAGTTATCTTGGCCGTAGCTGTTGTGGAACGATACATTTTCGATACCTGGGTCTACTATTAAAGGAGGCAACGAAGTAAGTCGATTTTCAGGGACATGGGACTCTTCGTTGTGCGTTGTCATGGCATCCTACGCTCAACAAGACGCTAAGGAGAGAAGATATAGTCGGTTGTTATTCTTGCGAAGCTGGAGGCTGTCATGGCGCGGTGGTGGCATTCGGCTACATGCTCCCTGCTAATCTGGGCAACGTGGAGTTGGTTTCAGTCGTGGTTGTCGTTCCGCCTGTCACACAACCAGATAATCTGTCTAATCCATTCCGTCGGATTTCTGCAAGCTGCAGCCATGACTTTATGTTTGCCTCCGCCATCAAAGCATATCCTCTCGCTTCTCAAGAGTGTCGCTGAGCTTCACTTCAATGGCTAGGCGAATAGCATTCACGTGTGTCGGCTGAGCCCACAAAATATGCTGTATATTCTCCGACGAGTGGCTGAGCTCAGAGATGAGGCCGGCACACACGTCCTACAGTCCTTCTCTTGAGCCTCCGCGACCATTTTTCAGTCCATGACTGAGCTATTCCACACCATGGAGCGCATATCGGAAGCTGGTGCAACCCTATTTGACATTGCTACCAAGTGTGACAAGCATGTGGGCGCTATTCTCGTTGGAAGAATACTTCGTCATTTAACCGCCATGGGAACCATCCGCGTCGTCGGTTCTGACACCTTTGCACCCACTCCAACATTCAATGCGTTCGCCAACTCCTCGTATGAGGACGCTATCTTGTACGTTACGGATAGCTTTCAGTCTACTCTTCAGGCAGTGCCAGCTTACTTCTAGGAGCATAAATTTACCTCGCCTAACTCTAACAATGATGCGCCTTTTTAACATGCTTACAACTGTAAAGGCATACCCTACTTTGAGTACTTTGCTAAGTCCAACCTAGAGATGGGGCAAAGGTTTGCAAGCATGATGGATGTATGGAGCAAAGGAAGACCAAGACGGTTTTACGAGGGGTATTATCCAGTTCTCGAGCACATCATCACTGGCGCTGAACAAGACAATCCTTTCCTGGTCGACATTGGTGGTGGGTCTGGCCATGACGTTGAGGGTTTCAGATAAATCCTTGAAGACCGATTGCTAGGCAAGCTTGTTTTGCAGGATCGGCTAGAGATTATCGAGCTTGCAAGGCTGAGCCCTGGTGTTGAGGGAATGGCTCGTGATTTCTTGACCAAACAGCCAATAAAAGGTGCTCGTGCATACTTCCTGTATTCGATCATCCAAGATTGGAACGATAGCATTAATACGCGTACTCTGAAGGCAATAGAGTCGGCTATGAAGAAAGGATACTCAAGGATCCCCGTGAACAACTTCATTGTACTAAACCAAGGCGCGCATTGGAAGCAAACGTGTCTGGGCTGGGAGCTTATGGCCAGCCTTGGAGCACGCCATCGAACTGAAGCTGAGCATAAGAAGCTGTACGAGGGGGTGGGCCTCAAAATTATAGTACTTGCGTAAAAGTACATGGTACTTGATGGGTCCTTACTACATACATCTGTTGTACCATGCCAAGCTTAGAGGACGGAGTTGAGGAAGCCGAGCTTAGCGTAACATGCCAGATAAGCAATAAAACGACACACTATATCCTATTCATATGGAACACCTCATGGGTATGTAATATTGGGTGGAGTGTCACGACCGTGAATACCCACGTTCGTAAGCGTACCGTACGATGTTACTCGTGGATATTCACCGCCTCGAACAAAGCATGTCTCAAGTGGAAGCAAAGCGTTGAACTTCTTGTTAATGTGGAAAATATAAGTGAATGCCACTGATCAAGGCACATTTCTGGCCAACTTTCCCGATTTCACAAAAGTGGGCCAGCAAATCTGCAGCAGATCATGGTTAACAGTGGGTCAAAGTCACTCCACTTGGTGGCCGCGACAGCAACGGCGCCACCGACATTCGATCATGACTGTCAGGTCGTGCGATAAAAAGCCGGGATGCGAGATGATAACAAATCGGATGCAGATTTTGAGGCGTGGCAAGATGGAATCAGGCGAGGTCGGGGGGGATCTACGATTATGTTAATTTGTATAAAATCAGGGACGTTCCTCTAGAAGGCACCATTCTATCCATTACTTTCAACGGGTTTCATCGTCACACTGAAATCATCGAAATCGGATTTTTCAGCGACCCTACCAAAGCCTTCCCAGACCAAATCTCGTAAATTTATCAAGGCGAATATACCTTGACAACTTCAATCATAAACACCAACTTTTACATAGAAATATCACACCAGGTTACCATGCCCTCCTTTAAAGGTACACAATCTGCCTATGTTTATTTCTACAATTTCGCCTACAGCCACATCACTGACAACTCGTCCAGAGTCCACTCCCTCTACCCCCACGGGAACTTCGAGGGTCGCAACACCCGCTTCCCGCATGCCAGCTACGTCAACGCGCGAAACACTGCATGGTGCCTCGGCAGCTTTGACATCACAGGGCCTGCAGCTTTGTCCTCATTGCTATCGAGAGATGAAGCATTGTAACGAGAGATTTGAGTTTGCATAAGTTTCATGTTACAATGGGGACAAGTAAAAATGGCATTCTCAGCTCTTACTTTGGAGGCGAAATGGATTGAACTGTTTTAGCATATTAGGGGCGCAATTTGGGAAGTGATATTTTTGGGAAGGGTTCTTGACATGAGTATTTATATCCAGGACTTGGGCGTCTAGTTAGACTGATGGGCTCTGGATATGAGTGAATCAGAAAAGGACAAAGTAGAAATCATAAATTAGATTGTCAGGTAGCCCCGCTGTCTCTTATGTAACCCACAGCTAGAATGATGTGCAATGATAGAACCTTTTACTCCAAGGCCCCAAACATGGCGTACAGAAGGAAACAAACGTGCATGGAGGTGGTGGCGCTGGCAACTTATAACTCTTTCAAGTGGAGCAGGGGCGTTCACTAGCAACAAGGGAGGCCACCAGGGTATACATGTATATCAAAGGATTGGGTATGCCGTGAATCAGCAGTTGCAGCCGCTGGGACCTTGGGTTTGGTTGGCCTCTGGCCTTAGGTTGACGCCTTGTCGTTGTTGGCCAGGCCTCAGGTTGCGTGGGCCAGCCTGGTCGAGGGGCAGCTTTTTGGCGATGGCGGTGAAGAGCTCTCGGACGTTCTCGCTCGTCTTGGCCGAAGTCTCGAAGAACAGGAGGCCAGCCTCGCGGGCGTACTGCTCGGCATCGGCTGTCTGGATGGCGCGTTTATCGGGCGCGTCGGTGACGAGATCTAGCTTGTTGCCGGCAAGGGCAATAACGATGTTCTCGTTGGCCTGGCGTTGGAGTTCCTTGACCCAGGCCTTGGCCTTGTCCAGGGAGGCCTGGAGCGGGTTAGCATGGCGGATGGAACGGGAGGCGACGGCAAGCGACATACGGCCTGTGTGATGTCGTATACGACGACGGCGCAGTTTGCATTGCGGTAGTACATGGGGGCAAGCGACTTGTATCGCTCCTGGCCAGCCGTGTCCCAGATCTCAAACTTGACTGTTGTGTTCTCGTCGAGGGCGATGGTCTGGGTGAGGAAGGCGGCGCCAATGGTGGATTCTCGGTAGTCGTCGAACTGGTCTTTGACGAAGCGCAGGACGAGGGATGACTGTGGTTGTGTGTTAGCCGAGGATTGAGTATATGGTACATGGTACATGGTATATGGCATATGGTGTAAAGTGTATGGTGACCATGGCTGCCTGCCAGTCCGTGTGGCTACGCACCTTTCCAACCGCCGATTCGCCTGCCTGGGTAAGTAACAAGTCACCATGTAGGAGCGGCTGGCGTCGACATACCGAGGAGCACAAGCTTGAACTGGGCAAACCGGGAGCCGCCTGGCCGTTGTCCCTGCTGCATTCTGGCCGACATGATCTCGAGGAGGCGACGCGCGGACTGTGGGGTGTATGTTGTATGTATGTATGTATGGCAGAGCGGCGGAGAGAGGGTGGGTGGGGAGGCGGCGGCGGTGTATGGGCGGCAGAGGGTGTTGAGAGTGAATAGAGGTTGCACGGGTTGGCTGTCCGTTGCTGCTGTGACGAGTGGTTGGCTTGGCATACATGGCGTCACGCTTCGGCGGCCAGAACACAGAACTGGCTCTCGACCGGCTCTGTCTACACATCTCGCAATGACCGCCGACCTGCCCTACCGCGATATCAACGTCCACTCGTCACCCTCGCACTATGCCTTCTCCTCCCCCTCGTCGCCCGCGGCGCCCACGCTGGTAGTGGACCGGCCGTCAGGTGACGTGCGCCTTCACGACGGCAAGCTGCTGGGCTCCAAGCGCGTGTCGAGCATTGCCGGCATTCTGGGCGTCATCAAGCTGCGGCTGGACAAGTACATCATCGTCATCACAAAGGCCCAGCACATCGGCCGCATCAAGGGACACATGGTCTATCGAGTCGTCGCAACCGAATTCCTGCCCCTGCGCGACCGCCCGCTGCACGACCCCGACGAAGACAATTATCTCGGCCTGCTTAAAACCCTCCTCATGTCCTCGCCTCTGTTCTTCTCTTACTCCTTCGACATCACCAACTCCTTCCAGCGCCAGGCCCATTCCGACCCCTCGCAGCCCCTCTGGAAGCGCGCCGATGACCGCTTCTTCTGGAACCGCTTCATCCAGAGCGACCTGATTGACTTCAGGGGAGGGGTCGGCAATGGCTACGGCAGACACTCGAGTGGCCAGCAGCCGGGTGTTGATTCGTACATTTTGCCCGTCATGTATGGCATGTTGGAAATCAAAAACACCTCCATCAAGGGGACTCCGCTTACCTTTATCCTTGCTACTCGACGCTCGCGCCTCAAGGCTGGCACCCGCTATTTTTCACGAGGCATCGACGAAAATGGCAATGTCTCCAACTTCAACGAGACAGAACAGACCATCATCCTGAACGACAGTGCATCCGGCGGTCCGGGAGGCTTCGGCTCGAACCAGAACGGTGCTGTGGGCGCGAGTGCGGGCAAGGAGACTCAGGTGCTTGCTTATGTCCAGACCAGGGGGAGTGTCCCCGTATACTGGGCCGAGATCAACACATTAAAGTATACCCCCAAACTGCAAGTGCGCGGGGTCGAGAATGCACTGCCAGCAGCAAAGAAGCATTTCGCCGAGCAAATACGACTCTATGGCGACAACTGGCTTGTCAACCTTGTCAACCAAAAAGGTCGTGAACAACGGGTCAAGGAGGCATACGAGCAAATGGTCGAGTATCTGCTCAACTCGCCCACAGAAAACACAGAAGGCGATCGTATCACGGAGGAGAAGTTCCGCATCATCGAGCCAAGCAATGCGCAGACGGCCTATGATCGCCTACACTATATTTATTTCGACTTCCACAACGAGACCAAAGGACTGCGATGGGATCGGGCAAAACTTCTAATGGACCAGCTGGAACCGCACGTTATCAAGCACGGCTACTTTCGTGGTGTTGACATGCCGGGTGACGCAGGTCGAGTTGAGGTGCGACGGCACCAAACTGCTGTGATACGGACAAACTGCATGGATTGTCTCGACCGCACCAATGTCATCCAAAGCATGATTGGCCGGTACATCTTATCGCGCATGCTCATCGACTTGGGCCTAATGCGCGAAGGTGAGTCTGCTGAAGAAGACAAGGCTTTTGAGTTTCTGTTCCGTAACGTCTGGGCCGACAACGCTGATGTGGTGTCCAAGTCCTACTCAGGCACTGGTGCGCTCAAGACAGATTTCACGCGCCTGGGCGTCAGGACGAAACAGGGCGCTCTCCAAGATTTGAATAACTCGATAACGCGATACTGCTTGAATAATTTTGCCGACGGTCCACGACAAGACGCTTTTGATCTTTTCCTTGGCACGTACTTGCCTAGCGATTCTGCCATGGGCGGACAATTACTATATATGGATCGGAGACCAGTATTCATCCAGTCAGTACCATACTTGCTTACCGCAAGTGTATTCTTCATAATGGTGGGCAGTTTGACGCGTAGAGCGCCGGATGCCGAAACATGGCCGTTGCGACTCCTGATGCTACTCAGTCTCCTCACTGCCGTCGCATGTGTCAATTTCATTTGGAGTAATGGCACTCTCTATGTAAGTGCGCCGTGTGCCCGATTCGATAAGATGATGACTAACAAACGCGAAATAGGTTAATTGGCCTAAACTAAATCGTTTACCTGCGCAAATCGAAGCCTACCAAGAAAAGCTATCTAAGGTATCGCAGAATCCGGTTGTCGGGTCGCTAGTTGGCACGAGGCATGAACGTGGCAAGAGCGACGCGAGGCTATTGGGCTTGGAAGAAGGGAAGAAAAGGATTGAATAAGGATGTTCTGGGAGGAATGAAACTGGTTCGTTATTGTACGTTTAGCAAGGGTATGCATTGGTTGTGCATTCGAGGTGTCGCAGTAACCTTGTATTACAATGTTTTTTTCATAACATTGGTTTCATGTCTGTCTGTATAGCTGGACTGCAATAAATTATAGAGCTGGTTGAATCTAATTTAGAGCCGTTGTACACAGGAGAATATAGTGGTTAAATACAAGAAGGGAAGTGAAGTACTAGGTAGCATTGAAAAGGGTATGGGTATCATTACTCGGAAGAAATGTTCGTCTATAAGAGCCAACAACCGGGTTGGCTGTTAGCACATACTCGTGGAAGCATTAAGAGAGGGAAAGGGAAATGTCGACCAGTTTTTGTCAAGTCCTCGGCCTCATAGCTAAGACAACCACATCAAACTCCTCGTCTACGCTTTCCTCGCTTTGATCCTCAGCAGATTGCAAGACAGCCCCATCCTCGCCATACTTGCCACCCACAAAAGCCCAGCCGTCCCCCTCCAGTCGTGCTCTGAGCCGCTCGCGATTAGAGCTGGCAGCGCGACGAAGAAGCGGTGCCCATACGCCGGCTGGTGCCTTGGGTGGTACTTGATGCCGCGTCTCATCATGAAACTCCCAGTCATCAAAGTCCGGCAGTATCCATAGATCGGATTCGGAACTATTTTGTGAACTCGTGTTGAGATTCAGACATGTACTGTGATGTAGCTCCATGGTGTGGTCTTGGCGTTTTGAAGGTGGAAGCCAGCATACTGTTGGAGCATTGCGCGCGAGTTTGATGGTTAGTGGCGAAGTATTGTCGGTGCTTGTGGCGCCAGTGCGTTGTGGTACGCGAAAGATTTGCGAGGATAAGCGTCGAGGGATAGAATCAGTGTTGTGAGCGGCGCGTGACGGGAACATGGTGTTGCTTAGATGGCAGCTGTGACAGGACTGGTCACGCGAGCGAATTTGCAGGCGAGGTTCGTCATCCATGGCCGTGCGAGTAGGTGGGTATAAAAACGATATATGGTGGTTGAGTTGGATATGGAGAAGGAGGAACATGGAATGGTAAGGTTGAAATTAAACGGGTAACATGCATGCAGAGGATGCAGGGTGCAGATGCGGGTGATAGATGTGGGTCAAGGGTTGGAGGCGGTTGCTGTCTGAATATGGCTGCCTGGCGCAGCTCGTGAAAGAGTCACCCGATGACGTCGGTTTGTGTTGCTTACGTAGCCGTGTGTCAGTGGGCAGAGAAGCGAGAGAGAGATAAGTGGCTGAGATGGGCGTGAGGCGAGGTGGAGTGAGCAAGGAGAGAGGAAAATGGAGAGCAAAATGGAGCGGATGGCTGGGGGAGAGGTGGTTAGTGGTGGTCAGTGGCCAGTGGTGAGGTGTTAGTGGTGACGGTGTTGGTGGTAGCACGGTTGGGGCTGCCGGATGCGGCCGTAGCTATTGGGAGTGCGTCATGGCGTTTGAGAGTGATGCAGGGCAGCGGTGGTGAGGGCGAGGACGGTGCAGAGACAGAGGCTAGATGGTAGACGGCGTGGTGGTTAGTAATGTCCAGATGCACCAAGGGTGGTGCTGGACGAGACTTGTTGGTCTGTGCACGACGACCTGGCGAAGCTCCCAAATCTTCACCACGGCCACGGCCATCCACACCCATCCCCATCCCTGCCATCCGGAGGCAGCCCACCATGCTGCGCGCCTCGATACTCCGGGCTGGTGCAGCGGCGAGGCCATTGGCCCGCCACGCCCGCCCTGCCCGCCCGCAATGGCAGCCCGTCCAGCGCTGCTATGCCGACGACAAGTCACCACCACCACCGCCGCCGCAATCGCGCTCGGCGCCCGTCGAGCTGCCGGCCACCACTCCACCCACCGGCCCCGGCACCGCCAGCATCGCGCCCAACCCCATCCAGCCCAAGAAGCCCAAGAAGAAGGGCCGCCTGCGCCGCCTCCTGCTTTGGCTGACCATCCTCTCCGGCCTGGGCTATGCCGGCGGCGTGTGGTACTCGCTGGTCTCGGACAACTTCCACGACTTCTTCACCGAATACGTCCCCTTTGGCGAGGATGCCG
Organism: Ophiosphaerella narmari; assembly: GCA_028456235.1. Classification (NCBI taxonomy): domain Eukaryota; kingdom Fungi; phylum Ascomycota; class Dothideomycetes; order Pleosporales; family Phaeosphaeriaceae; genus Ophiosphaerella; species Ophiosphaerella narmari. The sequence continues at coordinate 241,253 of JALNQA010000009.1, forward strand.
TCGCCTACTTTGAAGAGCGCGAGTTCAGAAAGCGCTTCCCCGGCCGCGCCGGCCAACCGAGGCTCCACGCCCAGATATCAGGAGAGAACAAAGTCACCATCCCCGGCAAGAGCGGATTGAGCGCCCGCGTTGCCGACCAGAGCCAGAGCAGCCTCGCCACTACCGGGCCGCACGTGAGCGCCGTGGCCGACAACAAGTCGACCACACCCGAGACACCCACCAAGAACGTGCAGGAGAAGAAACAGGAACAGGCCCAGCAGGGTAAACAAGACCACGCACCCACCCCTGCCAAGGAAGCCGCTGCTCCCGCCCCAGCGCAGCCCATTACCCAGCTCGACCATCTCGCGGTGCCTGCCGCCAGCGAGGCCGTTGTCCAGGACGTCGTCAAGATTGTCAACGACATCATCACTGTCGTCAATGCCGACCCCACCCATCATGGCAAGTACAACTCGGCCCTCGACAAGGCAAAGTCTGAACTTGCGCGTGTTGTGTCCGACATCAACCTTATGAAGGCGAACCTGCACAAGGAGTCTGAGGATAGGATCAAGGCCGCACATGAAGAATTTGAAGCCGCCGCAAAAGAGCTTGTTCAGCGGCTAGACCACCAGATGCAGGCCCAGGAGACACACTGGAAAGACGAGTTCGAAAACGAGCGGGAACGCCTTGCACAAACATACAAGGACAGGCTCCATTCCGAGCTCGACGCAGCCCACAAGGTCTACGAGCAAAAGGTCAAGAACGAACTTCTCGAGCAGAACATACGCCTTCAAAAGTCCTTCACCGCCACCGTCCGGGACCGAGTCGAATCCGAACGTGAAGGCCGCCTCGGCAAGCTGAACGAGCTCTCGTCCTCTGTACACGAGCTAGAGAGGCTGACCGCAGAATGGAACGACGTCGTAGATGCCAACATGAAGACCCAACATCTCGTTGTTGCAGTCGAGGCCGTCAAGTCTGCACTTGAAACACAAGCTACCCCCAAGCCGTTTATAACTGAACTTGCTGCCCTCAAGGAAATCGCTGCCGACGATCCAGTCGTCAGCGCGGCCATTGCCAGCATCAACCCCGCCGCCTATCAACGAGGCATCCCAAGCTCTGCACTCCTCATCGACCGCTTCCGACGCGTTGCCTCGGAGGTCCGGAAAGCCGCCCTGCTTCCAGAAGATGCTGGAGTCGCCTCTCATATCGCCTCGCTCGCCATGTCCAAGGTCCTTTTCAAAAAATCCGGCCTAGCTGTTGGTCAGGACGTTGAAGCCGTTCTCGCGCGGACTGAGGTTCTGCTTGAGGAAGGCCATCTGGATGCTGCGGCACGTGAGATGAACAGCCTACAAGGCTGGGCCAAAGTACTTAGCAAAGATTGGTTGAGCGAATGCAGGAGAGTCCTCGAGGTTAGACAGGCGCTGGATGTAATTGCTACCGAGGCGCGCTTGAATAGCTTGCTGATTGATTAAGCGACTTTGCCGGTCGTTCATGTACCCTTAGTCTCAAGATTTGTACAGTGCTGATCTTCTTTTTGTATTCATACGCATAATCATGCAGTGCGCTATATGTAGCTTATAGACTATGCAAGTGCCTTCACGTTTACCAAAACATGTCATGTTGTGATGCGATGTGAGTACGCACTACGACTACAACGCATGAAGGTCCTTGTCTAGAAACCCACTACAGCCAATTTCCAGCGCATTCGCATTTCCTACCCCGTCGTACGTCCCGATGTTTGGATATACACAAAGTGTCCTATTGGCTACATCCCCAATCTCATCAGTCGCACTCGTCGCTTCCAACGTATATCGCAGCCTACCCCTCTCGACCCATTGAATGAGGGTGCGGAAAGTAGTATGAGTGTATGTTCCACGCCCACCTACTAAACCGAATAAATGGAAGTAGTCATGAACGGACGGGCTACATTGTTTGACGGCATCGTAGAAGTTCCGTGTATCTTTACAAGGCACAGTTAGGTCGGGCTGATATGGGTCAATATTGGATTGGTTGGACGTGCTGCGACAGTCCTTACTATGCTCTGATGTGTTATCATTTTGCCACCAGCGTTTCGAAAGGTTGGGGAGTCATGAGGTGCAACACAAATGATTGATTCGTACACTTTCCCACTCGGACTTCATACAGCGCCAACAATATCGTTTCCGCCTATGTATATTTGAAAGTTCGCTCCTTCAATCTAGTGGTCAAGTCACGTGTTTTGTGCAATCCGAATCGCAATCTTGGACAACCTTACCGTAGCTGACGGAGTTTCTAGGCATTTGATGGCACGATTGAGTAATGGTGTAGGATTAAATGTACACGTATTTGGGTCATAGAGAATGCTATCCTGAACTCTGTTGAGTGTGTCACATACTTGTATAGCATTGTGGAGATACGTCAATTTACACAGCCAGTGATACGAATTTTTGAGCTTCATTAGTAGTTACGGCCAGTAGCGCTCGGAGATATGACCCCAGTAAATACGCAGATGCCCGGCGCACATGCAGCGATGCCGTCCCAATGCGTAGGGTGTTTTTGTGCTAGAGCGTAGCCTTGTTTAAGAGACGATATCAAACATACGGCTCATTTATCCAAATGTGCAAATAAAGACCTACCTGTCACCGCCAAAGCAACCACTGAAGTACGAATGCTTCAGAGTCTGATCATATATAAACTGACCATTTCTTTCCCAGTGGACGCAATATCCTCGAGGCTACGGTACGCACAGTCCTCAAGCTTATGAACATTGAGTTTGCCAAGGCCAGGTAACGCCCAGGTACTGGTGTCACCACTGTTGACGTTGGTTGTATAGGTTGCAGCATTGGACCAACAGCGGCATATCCTTCCCCAATTGCACCGTCAAACGCAACAAGAATGTAGAAATCCGCTCGAGTTGGAGGTATCATGCCATTATTGGGGTTCGAAAACGCAGGCGAGGAAGCAGTGCAGTTCAAGACAAGTCCAGCTGTAATTGAACTGATGGTGGTGCCCGAGGTAGAAAGTGAGGCAAAGGTGGACGAAATACGTGACAAGACTGACATTGCGTATATAGGGCCGTGTTCAAAGTAGGATGGGATGCAAGAGCAACCCGCGTAACTCGAAGTCTCGAAGAACTGGTGGTGTCTAGTAAGTAAATAGGGGTATATAATAGTTGCGCTCATTGAACTCGCCTCTGTACAATTTTGACGGGTGCTATGAACAGTAGCGGCCTCGTGCTTGTGGCTGGACGACATATGCATATAGCAGACGCGGTCGAACACGTTCGCCTTAGGTATGCACTACTACCTATTTGAGATATTGGCACGGTGCGAGCACTCTATCGCGATAATCACATGTTGGTGGCGTTTTCTCTCGTTTTCTAACGTTGCGATTTTTCTTCCTTAGATGGACTAGGACCGAAAGCTTTAGACTGCTAGTTAAGATGACGTTCTCTTTTTACTTTTACAGGCGTCGTGATGCCTTGGCAGACAGTTCCGTGCTATTCGGCCGTGTCCTGGGGTACCTCTTGATAGTTTCTTGTGCCCGCCTACCAGGTCTGTGGCAAAGAGCACAAGGGCCAGTCGGTAGGAAGGTAAAGGACCTTCTTGATCGGGAGATAAGCTCCTCCAAGGGAAGCTTAGACACAAAAGCAGGCTATCTTGATATGCTTGTTCACCGTGGTCAAGCTTTGTGACCTTCCTGATAGGGCGTAGTGCGGCTTTCTCCGAGGCTAAACGTCTGACGCGCAAAGCTGGCTTCATTCCGACTCGACGGCCTCAGTTAATTACTTGAACGCTTCCCAAGCCCCCAGCCAATCACGAGCCATGTTGATTCGTATCAACAAAACGTCTTTCCTCGCTTCAAAATGACGCTTGTCGCGATATAGCAGCTCTTCTGGTCGTTCGAGGGACGGTGCTCACTCCGAGCAAATAGCAATCTGCCCGCCTCCCGTCTTCTGCTAACCAATTGACCTTCCAACTGTGGATCGTAATACAGCAATTGCACCGATGACGAAATTATAACTATGGGGAATAAATAGCTACTCATCCTCACCCACTTGCTCGGACTATAGGTTGAGGGCAATTTCGCACTTCGTCATGCACTTCACTAACGTTGCACTCGCAGCAGCCCTTGCGGCCGGCAATGCCCTTGCCACTCCAATTGCTCGTTCACCCTATGCGGTCAAGGAAACTCATTTTGTGCCCAACGAGTGGTCCAAATTGGAGCGGTCCCATGGCGGGAAGACTATCCAACTACAAATTGGGTTGAAACAGGGCCGATTTGATGAACTAGAGCGCCATCTTCATCAAGGTACGTGAGCAAAAGATATTATTATTACCATCATGCTCGGAAAAAAGCCAATGCTTGTTGAGAATCCCTAGCTGACCCTCCCTAGTATCTGATCCAGACCACAAGCGATGTAAGCAGGCCAACTCCACCAAACCTGACCCAACTAATGACTCCTAAGATGGCCAACATCTTAGTGCCGACGAAGTAGATGAACTTGTTGCGCCAAGTTCAGAAACGCATGATTTGGTCCACGAATGGCTTCATGAGAACGGCATCGATACTGATAACTTGGGCTACAGCTCAGCTAAGGATTGGATTATCGTCCACCTTCCCATCGAGTTAGTTGAGAGCCTTCTCAATACCGAGTACCACAATTACAAGCACAAGGATGGCTCAGTTGTCGCTCGAACAACTAGCTGGTCGCTCCCGCGCCATCTCCATGACCATATCGACGCAATCCAACCCACGACATCTTTCTTCCGCGGCGCTGCTCAAGGGGCCACTTGGGTTGACAAGGCTGTCGAAGTTCCTGCGAGCTACACTACTCCCAAGAACAATTCCATCGCCAGCGTATGTAACGTGACCTCTGTTACTCCAGAGTGTTTCCAAACGCTTTACTCTACCAAGTGGTACCAAACTCAAGCGAGTGATAAGAACAGCATTGGCTTCACCAACTACCTCGGTGAGATTCCTATTCGCCCCGACACCAAACTGTTCCTTCAAAAGTATCGCCCCGAAGCTGTTTCGCAGGCGGATGCTTTCGAGCAAATTTCAATTGACAATGGCCCCGTGCAGGATGGGCCCTTGACATATAACCAATCCACTGTTGCTCAAATTTCTCGGGAGGCCAACCTCGATGTACAAGCTATTGCGGGTATTAGTTGGAAGACTCCGATTACTAGTTTCTCTACTGGCGGCCAGCCTCCATTCGTTCCAGATATCTCGACCCCGGAAAATACCAATGAACCGTATCTCGTCTGGGTAAATTGGTTGCTCCAGCAAAAATCTATTCCCAACATTATCAGCACCTCCTATGGAGACCCAGAGCAGACCGTCCCACGTTCGTACGCAGAACGTGTGTGCAAACAATTCGCCCAAGTTGGTGCTCGCGGGACGACTATGTTTTTCTCTAGTGGGGATCACGGAATCGGCGGCACTAATACTTGCTATACAAATGATGGGAAGAAAACCTACAAGTTCCAACCAGCTTTCCCTGCCTCTTGTCCGTATGTTACTACTGTCGGAGCGACCATGAACTTTGAACCAGAGGAGTCGGCGTACCGTCCATCGCGCAACACTAGCGCTGGTTTTCGCGATTTGTACTCCTCGGGTAGCGGCTTCAGCGACTATTTCGATCGCCCATCATGGCAAGACAGCGTTGTCCCTGCCTATGTCAAGTCTCTAGGCGATCAGTATAAAGGGCTATACAATCCAAATGGCCGTGCCTACCCTGACCTTGCTGCTCAAGGGCTTTACTTTGCCTATTTCTGGAATGGAACTGAAGGTACGTACCGTGTTATCTGTGCCCTACGATGAATTTCTCGTTGCGCGTACTTGAGATCCATTTCCTAATTGGATTATGCTAACATTGGACTCTAGGCACAATCAGCGGGACCTCTGCATCCTGTCCACTCACTGCTGGTATTTTCTCGCTTATTAATGATGCTCTTATCGCATGCGGAAAGCCAAAACTCGGCTGGATCAACCCCTGGTTATACAAAAAGGGCTATCAAGGGCTAACTGACATCACCAAGGGCTTTAGCTATGGTTGCAACGTTCAAGGATTTCCCGTTACCAAGGGCTGGGATCCGGTAACTGGCTTTGGAACGCCTGACTTCCCCAAACTGCTACGTTTGGCTGGCGCCAAAGGCAATTGGTAGGCCTGATTGGAGTGTGTGGCGCATTTTTTTGCTTCATGCTTATACTAGTACAAGATATAGTTACTGTTCTCCAATGTTTGCCAATATACAGCGAGTCAAGACAAACTATTGAAGGTCTACATAGTATTGCTGGTGCGAGCTTTGTCCAACCCTCTAAAGGTGTACCAGAACCCCTAATTGACTTCAGCAGCCACTGTCTTGCAGATTTGCATATGTAGTTGGTTTTATAATGTAAAGATCAGAGCTTAATAGCCTGTGATTCGAGGCCGTTGGATGTGGCAACATCGGGGTTTGGATAGTACCACGCTGCCACTGCGATGATGAGGTAGACGATCTATAGAGAGGTTAGCGACAGATGCACATTTATTTCAAAAAACGAGAATGCACTTACGACTAATAGTGCGCCTTCAAGATAGTTAGACTCGCCATCGCGCAAAAAATTACCAACCACTACAATAGACAGAACTAAGAGAACTATCATAAAGATCTCAAAGTTTAAATCCATGTCTTTGCCCATGATCCAACTCAAAATGACGACAAGGGGAGCATTGAATAAGGCTGTCTGGATAGAAGGCCCAATGCAATGGAAGAGCGCGAAGTTCTGTGCCAGTAAGCGATGTTTGTCAAAGTTGTCCACACAAACATACAATTTGTCCATCCCAGGCTTCGTCAATAGCAGTCAGGTGCTCTGCCGCCTTTTCGACCAGAGGTAACATGATCAGTCCGAGGAATTGGTCAGGAACTCCCCACTCTACTATGTCCTCGATGCGCTCGACTAAGAACACGGCAAGTAACGTGACAAGGGTGAGCGAAAATAACAGAGCAACAATACATTCAGTAAAGGTAAACTTCGGTTTCGCTAAATCATCGTGTCGGTCAAGGTCAGCATGTTCGTCAGCTTCGAGTACTTCGTCAAAAATTGAGTGTTGCGAGCGCGCATTGTACCAAATGAAGCTGCAAAAAGTCAGCTACTAGCATCTAGGGTCAAGTACCAGCGTTACTTGCATGCAGAATGCAATGATGAGCAAGATCGACGTGATTTGGCTGATCCTGAGAACATTGTGTTGCAATAACTTCTCGGTAAAGTCGTGATGCTTAGTGGGATTCGCAACAGTAGAACCCTTGAGCGCAGAGTAGTAGGCGCTAGGAATGAGCAAGCCGAAACCAGCGACAAGCAGCAAACCACTGCCAACTTCGCTGATGGATGCGTGAAATTGTTGACTCGCCTGTCGGAGGCCACCGACAAAAAAACAAAGGCCTAAACAGAGGAGTAGGTTTGTAATGATGGAGCCCAGGATAGCTGCTTGGATAACTGGGACAAGATTGCCATGCTCGGATGAGCCATGTTCAGCCGTATGCTTGGCGATGAGGATAACAAAAAGTATGATTTCTACCATTGAACCGAAGGCGGTTTCAATTAGAATACCAGATACCTTTGGCAGCTTGCGCGCAAATTCCTGTCCGGCGAAGCCGAGTAAATTCGCCACAGGTATCATGGCGATGTAACTTGATGCAAAGATCGCCAACGGCATTCCAAGTGTCGCATAGTGCAAAACAATGGCAACTGGGACGAACGGCCAGAGAATGTTAGTGTACTTTGCTGCATTGCTCCCAGATCTCCAGGCGACGTTGAGGAAGTGGCCAGGGTGAAAGCCAGCCCGCCCACTCTCTCCCTCATTCTGGATGTGCGGCAGGACCCTGTGGAGGAGTGGTGTTGACTCTGAATGTTGGCGATTGTACGGCATTATTCCAGGAGATCGAAGATGCAGTACGCACAATCGTGAGGTTCACCGCAATGTTAGTTGACTGACCGATGCTTGGTGGGCAGGGCGCCCGAGCGATTGAAAGCCAAGACAGCCCAGCCTCTCAAAACAAGGAACTGCATTCATACATCATCCCGTCTTGAGCCGTGGCCCGTAACTCGATGCTGCGAAGGCAAAGGCATGAAGCGCGATGGGCCAAATTCCAACTGCTCAGTTACCGCAGTTTGCAAGGTGCTTCAAATCGCACATACCTACATAATTTGAGGTCTAGGCAACAGGCTCGAGAACTTGGCGGACGCTGTCGTCCTTAGGTCTCACGAGATCACCCGGGCATGCTAATTGCTCAAGCTGAAGCCGCTGTTCGAAGGGTTGCTTTGCGTGCAATGTTCGACCAATAGTTATTAGACAGATTATAGACTACTTAGCACGTCGTGATCCTACAACTTGGAACCTGGTCACGTTGGTCGTCTGGGGCATCACTGACATGATTGGCGCGGATACAAATTCTCGCTTATTTGATTGCGATCTTACGAAAATCAACGCCTCTCTTGGGTCAGGCCCCTTCATCGTCTTCAACTTTATAACTAGTGTCGTTTAGCTTGAGCATGAGATCTTGTGGGTCTTGCAAAAGGCATGTGGCGGTCTAACGTGTTTGTGAATACTTAGTCCACCGGCGGTAATTTGCTCAAGAGTCAGATGCTGCGATCATCGGGCACTTGGTCTCACGAACTTTTGCAAGCATTCCAATTGGGTTTCCACATAGAACGATTACTTCATTTACGGTTCTCAGCGTTGCGATAGGCCTCTTACACCACCAGTAGGCAAAGCGTGCTCTTGCTACGTTGGTCCAGCAGAAACATACGCCCAATACTGTCCGTGTGAACAAGCATCTACAACAACAACGTATTCTACCCCCTGGACTATTACAGTAAGAAAGCCAGATGAAAGCGCTATAACGTTCACAGAAACCAGCACAAAGACAAAATTCAAGTACGCAACCGCGCCTCATCCGAGTACTTGTCCTGAAGTTGATGGTGTAAGCCTCAAGCATTGGCTGCGTGCCACAACATCAGCTAACAGATAGTTAGATTGATTATGTGGCATCTGACCGATCGTAATGGGAGAGAGGGTTGCAAAACTGATGTAAATGTGGACCTCTGTTGTATCATCATAGCTCAGCATTGATCATGTAAGAGCACCGAACCTAGGCGCTTGCATCGAGAAATGTGTCGACTATAATATCAAAATGGTATACAAGTAATGTCAAGCGGTCGAATATTTGCCGAAGACCAACAATCGTCATCGCATGAATGAGCCAGGTTACGTACGCAGTCATGGTTAGGTACCCTCTAACATACGTATGTTTGCACATCCTAGCAATACTCAAATTATTACATCACCCCCGCCCCTAGGCGGGCTGTGCTTGTTACAGTAGCGCAGTATTTACTGGTATAAAGAAAAGCACAGTGCAACGTGACATGTACATAACCAACATGTTTGCAATTCATAAGAACAGTACTTGGACGTGGTGTCGCCATATCACCTTTGTTACATCATATTTCCTTGGCTGCTAAACTTCATGTGACGTTATTTATTGGTTGAACTGAAATACTCCTGAACTTCTAATACCACAGTCTTCAGTTTATAGCAGCTCTGGACTGTGTCATCCCAGCATCATTGCGACAGCCCAATTTCAACCGGCAACACACCCATCGAAAGAACCTAAAGAACTTCCGCTAAGGCTTACATTTTTATTCTAGAACTTTTGATAACTACTGAGTACGCTGCGCGGTACGCTCTATAGGTCGTCATGACAATACTTTCCCATCATTACTTCTCAGCTTTCGCGCCTGCATAAATAGCACTCTAGAGTACCTTGAATATTTTCACATGACTCAGTTTTACTGAATTTTCATAATACTTCATATAGTCTGTTGGATGAGTTTTGGCTTAGTCAAATCGTGAGCGACTGTTTCTGACTTCTTTTGAACTCGTTGGACTTGAATTGATAGACAGGGTATAAGACCACTACTGTTAGGCAACAAATAAGATCATTCTCAGTAGGAATTCTCGTGAGTGGAGCTAGAAGTTGGGCGCCCTTAACTATGCCACACAATGAGATTGACCAGATTCAAAATAAATTTAGAGTGAGCTCGTATATTCACACAGATTCATCAAGTCTAGTAATTATGATGGACGAGTACTGGCTGCTGCTTAAATATAAATGACTCGGTAGAACGAAGATATCAAATCAGACAGGGTTATCGAGAAAAGCCTTGAGACTTTAGTCAATTAAATGTCCCATCAGATAAGGGGTAATCATCTTTAATTGTAAACCTTGGTTGATATAACGGCAAAGTATTACACCAGATATTTAAACAACAATTTGCAAAAGTAAACCTTAAGTCCATATTTTGAATTGAAGAGTTCATATAACGACACTAAGTCGTACTATCAAATATTAAATAAGGGTGACTTGATATATTTGTGCAGTATCATGTTATCTAATGCTTACTGCATAGGGTGATTACATTTCTACTCTCCTTGATTTAGGGATCAGTTGCCCAAGTCAAGTTTATTGGCATACTATCTGGGCCCAAGGCCCTCAAGTTCTCGCAGGGTAGTAGAATGTCTCATCACACCACGCGGATCGTTTATATTCATTACGGGTGGAACCACCTCAGTTGGAACATTGTCGGCTGGGAGCTCAATCGAAGGCCTACGATCAGCAAGCTCGGCCGCAGAAATACTAACAGAAAGCTCTGCTGCTTCTGCGCTAGCAATTTCGCAGCTTCCTAGCCCCGAAGCTGAAGAGATATGGCAATCGAGTTTGACTGTCTCTCTAGACACTGTTGGATGGAAAATATCAATATTTGTTCCTTGAGATAAACCTGCTTGATGGTCCTCTTTATTTGTGGTGTTTGCCTGTTGGCTAGACACATTTCTCATGATTTTAGCCGAAATATCAAGAGGTTCCAGAGGGTGAGTGTTCTGCATGCCTACAGCATCACGCTGAATCGTCGACCACTTGCAATCTGTCGAGATGGGCCTCTGGTAGGAAAATTCGAGTGCACCAGGTCGAGAAAAGCGACTTGTACGAGTAACGGGTAATCTAAAATCAACAGCACTCCCCAATGGCGTACTCGAAGCTGTCTCGGAGCTATGCGGACATTTCCATAACGATGGACGAGCATTCTGCCAAACCTTGCAAGGAATTTCCATTGCATCATTTGGATCATCGTTAAGGTGGTCAATACCTAACTGTAGTGTTCGTAGTGGCGTGTTGAAATTCCACGTCTCTTGCTGGCACTCACACTTTGAGTTGTGTTTGAGCGAACTTTGCTCAGAGGAAATGCTTCTTCCTGCCATTTGTGGAAAGATAGCGCTAACCCCACGCCACTGCGACTTTTTGCAGGTTATTTGCTTCCCGTTTTTGAGAAAATATAGGGTGCATAGCTCCCAAATCTTCGGATTGCGAACTGTACCCTGTCTGTGGCAGTTTTTGTCTGTGCATCGGCATACAACATCTTTCTCCTTGTTTATATAATGTAAATTATTATATACTCTGCTATTGTCCCAATAAATCTTAGTATGATTTTCTTCAATCAGACTATTCGCAGTGGAGCAATTTTCGCAAGATTCTCTGTTAAGATCATTTGCTGAGTCTACATAGAGATTTCTTCGCTTTGAAGTATCTGGGGCTGGCTTCTGAACAATATTGCAGCCTTCTGAATTCTTCGGCAAGCGGGTTTTGCCGCCGCAGCGACAAGATTGCTGTGGTAATATCAATGTCACCGTCGAGCGGTTCTGAAATTTGTCCGTACGGCGCACAGAAATCTCGCCCGTCGATTGCCTGCGGACGAAAACAAGGCCACTTTTCTTAGTAAGCAACATGATTTTAAGTTAATCGATTTTAGGTAGGAGAAAGTAAAATACTTAAGTCAGTAGTGGGGGTGGCATTCATCAATGTCGTGGAGAGTTTAAAACTTGGTAAGAGGACTAGCCTTTTGTTGTACAGCTAATAAAGAAATCTTTATCTCGTAATTGTACTTATCAACAAGGCTTGTTCTCAATTGCCGAAAGCATACAAAGACGAGATTTTGAACAATCCACATTGTGTCAATACCCATGCACACATCCGGTACTTGGCTGGAAATAGAATAGCCTATCATCGCATATAGTATCGCCTTGTGGTATTCATGTCTTAGTTGGCAACTATGAGCTTTTAATAATTAAGGATAACAAATTTGAAATTCTGATATTTCGTGCAGAGGTGCCTGCTAATATTTACTACCTAGTGCTATCAATTAGCACGCTGCTCTCACAGTTTCTCCGACTCACCCAATATTCGCCATCTTTTAGTTTAAGAACAGCCTCTTTTGTTCCGATCAGTGTCTGTGTTGTCTCTCCATCTACCTCCGTCACATCGTCAACGTCAGCGACGCAGAACGAATAACCCGGAGGAATAACGAGCGTCGCAGCGAATTCCGTTGTAGAATCTGAACAAGCTGCAATTCTCACAGTATCATTCATACCCGAGATACTTGAAACCGTAAACCCCGGTCTGACTTTGACGAGCAATCCAATACGAGTATAGATTGTAGTGCTCCCATTTGCAAAGACCGCAACTGAATTCACAAAGTCAAAGGGTATTGAAAACCCCGGCTTTAAGAACACTTCTACATGTAGATCTTGGGGACATGGAGTTGAGTAACCCAAGTTTTTCTGTGCTGGAGATAAACCACGGGCGATGGCCTGTGGATTCTCGGTGTTAATATTATTCGTATATTCCATGATGTTCGTTGTCCATATTGAATAATTATTGGATAGATTGAGAACTAAGTATTGCAGTTCATTGACTGTGTGCCGAACTCGGTAGTCCGCACTAACATGCTCTAGGCGATTCTCTTCTGTCTTTAACCATCTGGCAAGGTTATACCCAACTTCAGGCTCACAGAAATAATCTCTAAATACTCGGACCAAAAATTGGTTGGTTATTGGTCTTTGCCGTGCTGTTGGAGATAAGAGAATTTCGTACGCTAGAATCATCACAGTTGCTAGAAGAATAACGTACTCAGTATCGGGAGTAGAGATATGCAAATTTTCAATGACCTGAAAATCAGCAATAATAGGCTTTAAAACCTCGACTTCCCAGTCTAGGGATTTGTTTAGTGCACGATGTACTTTTTGCCGAATGGCGTTCTGTAGCGGTTTAGCTAACCGTACGAAAGCGGCCGGGTCTACGGCGCATTTCCCTTCATAGGTTTTGCTCACTATAGCGTTATGAATAGCGTAAATTGCTCCTGCAGCACAAAAAGTCCTGCTTTCAGGGTGTGAGGGGTTCATTTTTGCGCTATTTCTAGTTTGCAAAAAATGAAGCCTGAAGACCGTATCACAGGTATCTTGAATTTGAGGAAATTATTACACAGGACGCTAGTAATTATATGCTATACTATACTATGTGTAAAACCTTGTTCATAACCTGCCGAACATTGCGATATTTCATTTATTCTTTATCAGGTTCTAAAGTAGATATAGACGATATATTAGGTGTTAAGTAGGGTCTGCAGGTCTATGCTGGCAATTCTGAGGTAGCCAATATATATTGAGAGTTTACTATGCGCCTACTTGGTTACATCGATGGCAAATAAGTTGTATAAGCGCTGAAAAAAATTAAATGGGTGCAATCTCGAGTGTGATCGGTTTAATTTCTGAATTGTTTTTATACGGATATTTTATCTGTAATTCTGCTTTGCAAAGAGTTGCAAGTATATTGTAATAGTCATGGGTATTCGTCTGCTTTGGATCATACCTAGATTCTTGATTTGGTCATCCAATGCATGGTCGGCTACAAGTCATAAGTGAAAGGATCTACAAGCAGCGCATCGCCCGTATTTGACTCGTTCGATACCTGTTCGAAGCTCGTGACAAGACCGAAGCGCTTTCATCGGATGGCATATTATATAGATAAAGTGCACCTGAGCATTATCTCACCCATAAATCGTCTTGAAAGTTTTACTCAACCACTTCAAATTTAAGTTCCGATCCTAGGAAGACATCCTCACCCTCTCGCAACATATCGCTTATTTGCTTTTGTACCGCTTTACCTTCACGAGAGTATGTCTAGGCACCCACAACTTGCAACGACAACAACAATAATACCACCACCACCACCACTACCGACAAAGCGAAAGCGTCACGAGGAAAATGACCTATCGCAAACACAAAAGCGTACCAGGACTATTGATCTTAGATGTGGCAGTGCAAAACAAGCCATACTGCTCACACGCTGCCTGGTTGCGAAGAGCAGTTTTGAGGTAAAATCTCCTATCTAGATTTTTTTTTCCCGGAAAGGATCATCGATTGAGCGTAAAACGCCAATGCGGATTCAAGGACACTATTGTTGCAACGGGCCCTTGTACACTGAACTTTCTTATAGAGGGCATTCCAAAACTAAATTGGATAGACATAGAGCCAGTGCTGCAGATGAGAAGGGTGAAAACCATGATAACGATCAAAGCTAAGTTCTGCCTCATGTAGTGTGCGTGTATGTGTGTGTATTTGGTTTAACGTCCCTATTTAATTCCCCCATGTAGTACGGTCCGAGTAGCTTCTTTAAAATCCTGTGAGTCAGCCAGATTTCCATTTCCCTAGTATTACAAGAATAGAAGAGACGTGTGGAAAGCCTTCTAGGCAGGTTAGGCAGGCCCAAGGCCGGTATGGAATGTCATTATAACAAGGCAATGATCCACAAGCACATGGTCCCGTCTATTCTAGGCCACTAGGATATCCTTCTGTGGCGAGTTTGTCTGAAGGCCTTGACAACACGAATGATACATTGGATTATACTCTTCTAAGAGTAGAGAAGCCACTTGGGAAGGTTAGAGTGGACGATGGACAGCGAGCGATATCCCAGCAATATCTAGCTCTTGTCGCTCACCGACTTTTAGAAAGATATCCGGCGCGATTCCCCGTTATTCCCAAGGACTATCATTTTGACTTCAAGGCTAGTGGCTGACTGTTACAGCCCAGTGACATCTGGGTGCCTCGACATCGTAGTAAACAGTTCTGTTATAGAGCTTATTGGAAGTTCGTGCTGCTCGGTACACAATTACGGACTTTTAATCCCTCCGAAGAAGTATACTGGAAGGCTTGGCATATGGTGCAGAAAGAAAGCGAGCACCTGATTCATGGCGAGCAAGCTTTCTATGCTCAGTTCGAGGAGACACTGTTGTAGACTTACGATGATTGGCAGCTTCGCATAGGGCGATGGGCCACCGTAACAGACTTGGGACGTGTTTCCGGAGAGCGCCAAGGAGCATGTTACAGCCGAACTAGTACCTCAACAAGTACCTGCTGAAGATGCCTTTGATACATTACAAGTCATATCTTCTCCACAAACCATGTTAGACAATAGGCTTGATGATGCCACCAACAAATCCGAAGAAGACCAACAAGATCTACTTCCCTTCAAATTTGAGACGAATCTGCGAGATCAGCTTCAAAACCACAAGCGAGGCAAAGATATTGGCGAAACACCTCTCTGTAAAACTGAGCATAAAGAGCTTGGCTTTAGAGTCGCAAGTATGTACGCTTGGAAATCATACCGCGATGAGATTGAAACGAAGGAGCAGCGACAAGACGCGTCACACGGAAGCTCTTACCAGACGCCTCGGTCGACAGTAAGAGATGAGTGAATTACTTTGATCATTCGGGACGACGACGAGTGGGGTTGCGAGACGGAGATGGTAGAGTTTGACATGGATGATAATGTGTCGCTGGTGTATATATTTAAAACGACGACTTCCATTGACAAAGCTAGTCGTTCCATGATAGTTAATTAACCGTATGTTATGTTATTATGTATAGGTGGAGAGTGAGATGACGAGCTTCTCCACATGATGTGAGGTCCAGGCGTTTGGCCGAGGCTGTGACGCGACTTCCACTACCTGTTGAAACATCATACGTCACCGGGAAGGGCTTTGATCTCGCCCTCCACCTCTCTCACGCCACTCCCTCGCCTGAACGCAAATACTGTGCTTATCTTTATACCTTCTTTCGTGACTGCATTCGCTCGGCCAAGGTCCTGACCTTTTCCGTGAGATTGTGCGCACTACGGGCGCATAGTAATTGCCGATATCGCTTGCACGCCATCAGCCCTCAGTCCTGAGGACGGCCGGTAAAAGAAAGGAGCAGGTACCTGGCGAATGCGAAATTGCGCAACGACCCAACCGTATTTATTACCGCCTACAGGAACCTTCCCATAGTCTCCCACGGCTAATACACGGGCCGCTAGACGGGACTCGGAAGGTGCTGCTTGTGCGCCCATCGATAGGCACTACGAAGTGTTTGTAGCAGCAACGGATGCCCTGCATTACAATCTCTAGGCCATAGGATTGCTCGGTATGACCTGGCGTTGAAATAGCTCTTGTCCTACCCTGCACGATAGGTGTTGAGGGTAAAGCTCTGGAGCATAACCTGATTGTAGCTCATACCTAAAACCCTCACCTGGAACTTGTGGAATACCGCCGCGATACTATGAGGAAATTCTCATTCCAGAAATACTAACCATGGATATTCCAGACCTTCCGCCATTCCTCACACTACCCTCCGAGCTCGTCCATGTTGTTCTAACCTATCTGCCGCTGTCAGACCTCTTATCTATAGGCCTAGCGAACCGTGCTCTCCACGAGCACACTCTCCAGGACACGATATGGCAGGCTTTTATTCAACAACATGTTCCTGGAAATGTGCCGAAGCCTGCCCACTGCACATGGCGCGAACTCTTCATAGAACACCATCCCTTTTGGTTCCTTGTCACACAGAGGATTTGGTTTTCAGACACTACACCAACCGGGAAGCTACTCGTTGCAAGATACGATCACAGGATCAATGCAATCGAAGCCTACACGCTAGTTGCCGAGAGGCAGCGACCGACCTTACAGCGGTGGGAGTATAATCCCGAAGCCATTATTCATTCTTTCGATCCAAAAATACAACTTGATTTGAATGCGCCCGTCATACGACTTGATGCAGGTGCATACGAACGCGCAGTGGGCGAAATTGGATATCGACTACAGAAAGAGATACCTATGAACGTATCGTACGGGCTGTCCCCATCTACTGCCACTCTGTACTCGCAGCTTATGCTCGCCCTACCATGGCCTGCAGACATCACCGGCATCGGCACTCCAGTTTGGCCTCCTCTGACACTCCCCAGCCCGGTTCGCACACGCAACGATCCGCCGCCGTCAGCTTATAGACAACCCGCCCACAAGCCAGCCACTCTTGACAAACTGTCAACCTCTACTTTTAGAACGCGCAAATGGATGCAATTTGCAGCAAGACCGCAGGGGAGCAGTCATGTGCGCATTGGAGAAGAATTAAGCACATGGGCAACCTTGCCCGAAGAATGCTACACCCCTTCACCGCAAAAGCCGTGGCAGGGAATCTGGTGCGGCGACTACGCGGGCCATGGGTGTGAATTCTTGGTAGTAATGCAACCTGATAACCCACAACCACTTCCTCAGCGAGCTGAGTGGGCTATGAGGTCTCGCGAGCGAGAAGGCAGTGTCAGTAGCGATGGGTCATGGAGCACAGCGCCGATTGATGCGTCTCTTTCAGGAGACGAGGGTGACTTGGGAAACGATTTAGAAGGCAGTGTTGCAACACTCCAAGCACCTTATCAAGAGCTAGAAGGCGAGAGCCATAGTACCAAAGGAACCCAGGAATACCTATATAGTGGACGCATTGAGGCTGTAAAGCTCACCGGCGACCCGAACATCCCGCGCGGGGAGTATACTTTCATCGCTCCTGACATTGGACCGAATGGCTTGCTTAGAGTTGCATCGGAAGAAATGTTCAAAGAGGCAAGGATTGTGAAAAGTGTGGGGCACATTGCTGGCCGAGGGTACAGAGATGGTGGGTGCTCACTTGCGTGCTGTCAGCCTATATTTGTGCTAACATGTTCAAGATACATATATGACTTCACAGCTTATTATGATTTCGCACGATCGCTTGGCACAATATTGGGAGACATTTGGTCATGTCTCATTTTACCAACGAGTCAACATCGATGAGCTTACAAAGGTGTAGAAACGCAGGGGCTATCGATTGTACGCAGAGGGGAGGCCGGTGCATCACGTGGTGCATTCCCAACCAGGCTAGCGCCCTACTGTCAAAGTTCGCAAACGTCATCGCTCGATCAACAAAATTTGGGATTGGTTGCACGCGCGACACAACGGGTTTCGTCTGGAGCAACATACATATCGCAAGCACAAGCTTCAGAAAAGGGCTCCTGTCTTACTCCTATAGTGACACGTTCAATAGCTTTCCCAATATCTTCGGCTTCACGCAAAATGCCCCAAGCAGCGCATCATGAGCAATACATGGTGCATGTTACGGCGGGGGCGACATACAACACAAAGCAGCACCAAGATGTGCCAGTCAATACAGAGAAGCCCATGCACATTGCCTCTGGCTTGATTGATGCTAAGCTACACATGCGAATCAAGGACTATCGAGGTACATGCTGTGCTGTGTGCTTCATTCATACCGTGCACCAATTGCTTACGCTTCTTGAAGGTCTACCAAAAGGCTCGCCCTCTTCCTCGCCCTACTTCTCCAGCCCACAGCATCCTTACGACCGGTACTCGATATCCTTTAGCTTCACGCCCAAGCAAGATATACCTGGTGACAAGCTAGTCTTTGGCAACGACTTTGACCACCCGATCCGTGACCGCCTGCCTCCTCTCTTCGATAAAGCCTTTGGTATCGTCAAATGGTGGATAGACCCAGGCCTAGATGGCGATGTATACAGCGACGAGCCATATCTCTACGGCGCGCTACTGAGCTCCATAAATGTGCTTCGGATAGGTGGCAAGTTCCAACAAGGTAGTGTCCAGACCGAAGCGAAAGCAGAGGCGGGGAACAGCTCGGAAAAAGCCTTTATTTATGAAGAAGGCGCATTCGACGACGGTGAAGAGGTCAGGCAATCGTTGCATCTCCCTTCCACTAGTGCCGCGCGACAGAAGCACTTCCTCAGCGAGCAAAACCGCAAAGACTTTACCTTCCAAGCTGGCCGAGAGTATCAATGCGATTTCTTCAACCCTTATCTGGACTTCAACGAGTTTGCCCTCAAAATCGGCTACGGTATGCCGGCCATCAGCATCATTGGATCCTGGGATGGACAACCGCTACGGTATGTTGCACCCTCTTTCCCCCCTCGATAGCTCGTGTTTCCCTCCTGTTGTGTTTGAGTTGCGGCTGACCGTGTATTGTGCTGACTTAGAACGCATACACTCAGATACGTGCTAAAGAACCGGGAGACAAATCAAGAGTTGTTTGTTGTTGTTATCTCGCTGCTACCAACAGAAAAAGCAGAACAAGAGAGTGTTGCAGATGCCAAGGAGCAGTTTGAGGAGGTAGATGGAGATAAGATTGCTAGCAATAGCGATGACTTGGACTGAATAATGAGGGGATGGAGGAATTAGTGTGGTGTTTGAATGGAGGTACATTCCGCATAGGTAGTGCAACGGCGGAGTCACGGGAAGATTGCATACAAGTCTTGAGGGCACGGTTGGAGTTGTCGGTCGGGAAATTTTGCACAGAAAATAGACCTTTTTTATATACTCGTAGTCCACTCAAGGTAAGGAGATTATAGTCTCTTGCAAATATCTTCAACGATCTCCTCGGTGCTTGCTTTACCACCCATGTCGGGTGACAGTAACTTGCCCTCTTCCAAGTTGGCATCCACTGCTTCATAAATTCTGGCAGCAGCTTTCTCTTCACCCTGAAATTCGAGCATAAGGGCAGTAGACCGTATGGTGGCAATTGGATTCGCTATGCCCTTGCCTTCGATATCCGGCGCAGAACCGTGACATGGCTCGCCAATGACGAAGTTCTTGCCTACATTGGCAGAAGGGACAAGACCCAAGGAGCCAACAAGCGCAGCAGCGCCATCGGAGAGGATGTCACCGTATAGATTTGGAGCAACGATGACATCGTAGTCTTGTGGTTGGCGGAACAGCTTGTAGACCATGGAATCTACAATCTGCTCCTCCACACCAACCATCTGGTACTTGGACTGGGCCAAGGCCCTCCGGGCCGTTTCGCGGAACAATCCATCCGTCTGGCTCAGCACGTTGCTCTTGTGGGTCACGGTGACGAGCGGTCGGCTGTGAATGCTGGAAGCACCGGTATCGCGTGCACGTTGTCTACGAAGAGCAATGTCGCCTGCCATTTCCGAGATGTTGAAGGAGGCGGTCTCAGAGATGCGCTTAATTGCTTCGGCAATCTTGGAGCCATCGGGGGCAGCGTATGTTTTTTCTTCCTTGACATACAAGTCCTCGGTGTTCTCGCGCACAATGACGAGATCGACGGGTCTACTCGCGCCCCTCACGCTCTTGACTGGCCGCACGTTTGCATATAGCTGCATGCGTTTCCGCAGCGCCACGATGGGGGACGAGTAGCCCTCTGTCTTGACTGTTGGTGAGCTGACAGCACCAAAGAGGGCGCCGTCACATTCGCCCTTGAGCGCCTCGACGGTTTTGTCCGGCAGCGCCATGCCCGTCTTCTGGAACGTCTCCCAACCGGCTTCGTGGTGGCTGAAGTCGAATTTCAGGCCAAAGGACGACGGCAGGGCCTCGAGGATGCGGCGACCAGCGGGTATGACTTCGCGGCCAATGCCATCGCCGGGGATGAGGCCTGGAGGGGAGGATTAGGGTTAGTATAATGGGCAGATGTGGTAGAGTCAATTGGATTACCTATTCGCAGCGTGCGTGCCGCCATTGTAGCGCTATGGGTGAGGGCACGACAATTGTGCTACCACAAAGCGAAGTTCCCAAATAATTCCCGTCACTGCCGGCGCAGCTTTCGCCGATGTTCGGAACGTCGAGACCTTCGACGGCTAGACTGCTTTAGACAAACCATACCACAACCATACCACCTTGCTGATACGGAGATATCATTGAAAAACACCCTGCCACTGCCAATCTAGCCACCTACTTACACTGATCATGGTGCCCTTCGAGCACAATCTTTCCGACGATCTAGGGTGGGGCCTTACCGTGTTCTTGATTCCGCTCTTCATGGCTG
Source organism: Ophiosphaerella narmari (assembly GCA_028456235.1). Classification (NCBI taxonomy): domain Eukaryota; kingdom Fungi; phylum Ascomycota; class Dothideomycetes; order Pleosporales; family Phaeosphaeriaceae; genus Ophiosphaerella; species Ophiosphaerella narmari. The sequence continues at coordinate 262,236 of JALNQA010000009.1, forward strand.
CTGAAGCCTTAGTTGCTATCGCCATGGGGCTTTGGTATCTTATCTGGCAGCGGGGGGCTTCAATTTCTATACAAATCAGGCTCGGCTTGGAAGGTGAGAAAGAGAACAAGCACAAGCAGACTCGGCAGACTCAGTAAGCTAGAGTGAGGAACTGCTTGACAGGCCCAGGTGCGAGTCAACTTTGACACTCGACAATCTGACCAATCAGGGCTCATCATAGCACGGCGCTAGTCACACCGCTTGTACCCTCTTCTCCTTTGTGCCTTGTGTCTCACGATATTCTAGCAACTACAAATACACCCACTGCCACTTTCCTCACAAACCGTGCTTGGCTTGGATTTCTTCAGTCGTGCACATCAGTCATTCGTTTGTCGCTGCCTTTCTTCCCCCATTGAATTCTCGCAAATCTCAATGATCTGAAGTTTTGTGGTGTGATCCTTCGACCAGGTCTTCGATTGAGTCAATCGAGATGCCTTTACCATTTCCTCTAGATGTCGAACTCACCGGTCCAGACCGTTTGGTGCTAAGCATCATGCAGAAAGAGTATGAGGCATATGAGGAAACGCCAGATAAGAAACAATCGGATGCTGGCGATGAGTCCGATAATTCCGCTACCAAGCGCTCTAAATTTGTATCCCCATCGCCAGAAGGTAAAACATACTTTCCTCACCGTCTACTAGATCGGCATATAGCTCTCTATAAGCTTGCCATCAATGAACGATTCTAATTCATTCTCAGATCTACAGGACCAGGAACAGCAAGCAGTCACCTATCTAAAGAACCTTAATAATCCAAAATGCGAAAACTTCGAACCGACAGTGTTCAGCTCTGTAGATCTGCCAGATATCAAGAATGCTGTTATCCGCCAGACGATTGTCGACCCGTACACCAAGTGGGCCCGCACAATCGTTCGAACAGAGACCGATGTTATCATGGTCACTCACCTACTATTGTATGCATGTACAATCCTACCATCCGCATTATACCTCTTTCATAATTTTCACTGGTGGCACGCCATTCTCCACGGTGTAATGCAAGGCTGGTATGCGGGCGCCTACACGCTATTGAGGCACCAGCACATCCATATGCGTGGAGTCCTCAACAAACGCTATGCTATTATTGATGAACTATTTCCATACATTCTCGATCCATTGATGGGCCATACATGGAACTCATACTACTTTCACCACGTCAAACACCATCATGTTGAGGGTAATGGCCCCAACGATCTTTCTTCCACAGTACGCTATCAACGGGACGACGTCTGGGACTTCTTACAATATGTTGGACGGTTCTATTTCCTAGTTTGGTTCGATCTACCCCGCTACTTCCTACGGACCCACAAGCCTGCACTCGCGTTTAAAGCTGCTGGATGTGAGCTTGGCAACTATGCTTTCCTGTACCTTTCATTCGTACATGTAAGCACTCGTGCAACGATCTTTGTGTTCTTAGTTCCTCTTGCCATCATGCGCCTGGCGCTTATGACTGGCAATTGGGGCCAGCATGCTCTTGTGGACGAACTTGAACCGGACTCTGACTTCAGATCTAGTATTACACTTATCGATGTGCCCGTAGGTCTTCCATGCATAATATATCACTTGTTAAAAAGCATTCTAATCGACTATAGAGCAACCGATACTGTTATAACGATGGTTACCATACCTCCCACCACCTTAATCCGCTTCGCCACTGGCGCGACCATCCTGTAGCGTTTCTGTCTCAAAAGAAGCAATACTCTGACGAAAATGCTTTGGTTTTCTACAACATTGACTATATGATGCTTACCATAAATCTACTAAGAAAAAATTACGATCATCTTGCGCGTTGTTTGGTGCCTATGGGCGAGCAGATGAAGCTTACTCATGATGAGCGAGTTGCAATGCTAAAACGCAAAACAAGAAAGTTCTCAGAGGAAGAAATTGCAAAGAAATGGGGAAAGCAATATGCAAAGTTGAAATAAGGAACACTAAACACCTCAAGACACTCGTGTGTTCGAGATAACCCTCAAATTTTCCTATCAATCAAATTACGTGCCTAGGCGTGCAACGTGACTTGGGGCTGACTAGATTCCCACTCGCGCCTTCTAGCGCTTTCTCTGTGTGTACGTGTGACGTACAGTGCCTCCTCTATTCATTCTTTACTGTCCATTCGATCTTGGGATTAAACTACATTCCTAGCTGATCATCACTAGAACGTTCCTATCATGGCTTGCATACCCCCACCGTTGCTCGCGCGAAGCTTGTTCATCACCACCACGAACTCCATCCAGTTACACTCAGAATTCGCCAAGAAGACCTTATTTGAATGTGAAGCGACCTGTGGCATTGTCAATGCACGGGTATCGAAAGACAACAACAACCTAGTAGCCGTATGTGACAGTTTTGTTGTCATGATATATGATGCTACACGTGGCAGGAATGGAAGATGCAAATTGAAGAACGGAGATGTAAGGTAAGTGATGATGTAGCTGTTCATATCTAATAAATTCTGCAGGGTAAACCGCGCGTTCTCCTCTTCACACCCGACTCGCGCATTCTGTTCTTCACAACAACTTTAAATCTTTCTGTCCAAGCGTATTCAGTTACCACCGATGAAATGCTTCCACCACAACAGCCACATCCCTCACCACCAAACGTCATTGGCGTATCGAGTAATGGCAGCGTCCTACTATCTGCTTCACCAACACCTCCCACAATTTACATTCAGAATAGACATAGGGGCGACGGCACGTTGGTAAACTTTCGACCAATTGATACTCTTGCCCCAGTCAGTTGCGTTTCGTTTCAACCATGGGACGATATGGCACATCCCTCATACACGAAATTCGTGCTCGGTTTTCAGGATGGCAACATGGTTATCTATAACCTTCCATTGTCCGCACCGAACCGTGATAGGCAAACCCAGTCCCATACAGAGACCTTCCTAATACAACCTGTGAGAATGGGTGCAATGAGAAAGCTCCATAAGGCAGCCATAGGAGGCATAAGTGCGGTAGAGTTTATCCCAGGTTTCAAGTCGCGCATAATTAGTATTGGATATGACGGGCGATGTCGGTTGGTTGATTTTGGGAGTGGAGGCAACGTCCTGAGGACATAGCATATCTTTGGGCCTGCAACATGCATGTCGGTCGTTGCTGTTGGTCCTTTCGCTTCTGGAGGCCGAACGGACCATGTCGTTCTATTAGGCGGGGACGCTGCGGAGGACCTTCAGCCGACATATAAAGGTTCACAAACACTTGTTGCAATTGGCACAGAAACTGGTAAGATCCTCATTTTCAATATTCTGGGGCTCCTGATACATGAAGTTACTGTCAATGCACCTGTAATTGGCGTCGATTGGGTTGATCATATGTCTACCACTTCAGTCATTACTGAGCAAAATTTCTCTACAGTGCCTAACCAGTCAACGGTTACGGGTAAAGAGTTCAAGGAACCGCAAGCTATATTGAACATCAATCCATCCTGTCGGCGGCCTTTCTTTGCATCAGAAGGCCCATCCATACGACTTGAACAAACTCACGAGCGTGCCAAAAGGTCGTTAGGCTGCCAACCAATTGTCAATATGACGATTGGATCAGAGATAAAATCCTTATCTCATCCACCAACCAATATCCCACCTCAAAGAAATTTTTCATCGCTTATACCTACCCTAAACCAAAGAGGAGGTAAATCCTCATTACCGGGATCCATCTCCTCTGGCAAACAATCCTCTACCACTTCGACCAAACCAAACCATGATCACAAGCAACCGGTCTGTCCAATAAGTTCACGAGCCTTCATTGACGCGAGCTCCCTAGAGACCCAAATTCACACGCAATGCTCTACATGGCTAGATACACTCAGTAGTGTTGGGGTCCGCCCAGAATACTCTATCTCCAAAACCCTAGCATCAGGAGTTCACGAGAACGAAAGTTCTTACGATAATAACACGCCGGTCTTAAAGAGCAGCGCCACACATCATGCCATGCTTGGAACACCAGGTGTGTCATGTTTACCGGCAAATCCAACACGCCATTTCGGCGAACACAATGATCACCTACCTAGAAACTCCCCGGACAAGAAAATGGTTGAATACAATGCTCTTGCCCTGCCTGCATCTGAAACTGCACATGGTCAAGATTTCGAGGACAAGACAGCGATGGTCCCGTCGCTTGATTGCAAAGACTTGTTAGACTCTCTTTCAAAGCCAACAACACTACCAAATGCGCCTCCAAGTCAGCTCATAGGGAAGACCAGACCAAGGGTCCACCAGCGCCAAGTCGATTTTAATGCAGGCCGGGAATTGGCAGTTGTTGGGCCATCATCTCACGTCATCCAGGCGGTCAAAGGTGGTATGAACGACACTGTGATCAAATCCTATGACCCAATTCACCCGCATTTGACCAGTTCTCAGCAACCCCAAGACCCCAACTCCGATTCTAGACTAGAAATGCACAGGAAAAGTGCTGGGCGTGAGGGTTTCGTAACGAGTGACGAAGTGAGAATCTTGCGAGAACAGAACGAGATATTGAAAAAGCAAATGGATGCTCTTAGAGGAGAAGTAAGGGCGTATACAGACCTGCTATTCAAAAGGGAAAAGCGGATGTGAAAACATATAAACGAGGCGGGGTTCGTTCGTTTCTGCTTATAGAACTTTTCCTAGGACACTTTAGTAGAACTCCCCTGTGTGAATAGCGAAACTTTTGAGCTGCGTGATAACTCAATACGGAATTTGTTTGTCGAAGATTAGATAGACTTTGACTAAAATTGTTGGAACGAGCCCTGGTTCTAGGTCTAGGATTGCTTCTTAGAACATTTATGCATAAATGCCTCTACTGCTGTTATAAATTAATTTTCTATGGTCCCCGTGCAATGTGTGTCGGCAATCTAAGATTTACTGTCTCATTATTGCCTACTCAAAACGCATGGAGGATTTTGAAGACTTTGATTATATTTGACCACACTTCTCTACTCCTGTAACTACAATTATGCATACCCCGAGTCCTTTTACCCAATTTAATCCGATATCCAGAAACACCACACGCTATGCAGTTGTATACCCTAAGCTAGCGTGAATGCATAGCAAACAATACTTCTTACAAAAAGATGAAAGCCGTAAAAAGCCGTCGTTCATCAAGTCGTCAAGTAACAATGCGAGAACGCAGTGCAAGTATGCAATTTCGGCCGGCAATCTGTATCCAACCGGCCAACACTATTCGTTGAAATAGTCCGATCTGCGTAGGAAACGCGAGCTCGCGAGATCAATGCTATACCCTATTTGCCAATTCGCCGCAAGCCTCTAGGCGGCCAAGAAGTTTTCATTGATGACATCCTCTTCATCAAATTTTGTGGATCCTTCTTCCTCATCAAGGCCCATGCCTGAATCGCGCCACGATCTCGTCGACATCTTCTTCTTGCTTCCCTTCTTGCCCACCTTGACTTTTTCCGTGGTTTTGACGACTTTGCCATTTTGCACGCGATGGAGGTCTACGCCCCGAGACTTGACTACAACATTGGTGACCTTCATCTCTTGGACCGCTTTGAGAGTATCAGCATTACGTTTCTTGAGAGCAGCGGCGAGTGCCTCGTTCTCATCTAGAAGGCGGCGGTGTGCTAGATTGAGTGCATCGATTGTCACACGCGTGTCTTCTTCTTGCTTAGCGAAGCGCGACTTGAGGTCCTCGATTTGGGAATGAAGGATAGTGATGGTTTCAACGCGGGCAGTGTCAAGGATTTGCATTTCTTCGAGTTCCCGGGTGCGATCCATAAGCAGTTGTTCGTACTCTTCCGCGCGCTGGGCTGCGTTGGCTTGCAAAGTATCAATCGTAGTTTCATGGGTCGTGATTGCGCTTTTAAGCGAAGTGACCTCCTCGCCATGTGCGTTTACCATGTTGAGGAGCTCATTAGCTTCATTCTCGACGCGTTGTGATAGCGACGAAATCTCCTTGCGGTTGTTCTCATTGTCGGCACGCTCATCGGCAAGATCAGTTTTCAGGTCTGAGATCTCCTCTCTCATGGCAGTCGTGTCTTGCTTGTAACGGTGGTCCATTTCAGTAATTTCCTTACTGAGACCTTTGATTTCAGCTTGCTGACGTTGTGCTTGGTTATTCAAGTCTATGATATTCGCTTGCAAAGACGTGATGGTGGAGTTGGTCGATGTCTCCAAGGCTGCATATTTCGTCTTGATATCGGCAAGCTGTTGGATTAGATTAGTGGCTTGTTCCTCACGGTCCTTTTCAAGCTGCTGACGGGCGTCGGACATGTTGGTGAGATCAACATTGACGGTGGCCAGATTGTTCTCAAGTTGCTCGATCTGTTTGTCAAGCTTTGAAACAGTCTTCTCGGCCTTCTTGCGAAGTTGTGTCTCTGTGACCAACTGCTGATTCAGTTCATTTTCGCGCTCTTGTGCGGTTTCTTGAAGTTGTTTGATCATCTCCTCTTTCTGTTGCTGTAGCTCGAATAGCTTTGAACGAAGCTCTTGTGCCTGTATTCCGAGATCGCGAATGTGCTCATTTAGATCTTCGATTTTCTCGTTCGCCTCGTCCAAGGCAGCCTCAGTAAGTTCGCGTTGGGATCGCTCGGAAGATAGGTTTTTGCGGAAATCCACTAACTGTGTCTTGAGGTCATCAATGGTCTCTGTTAGACTGTCAATCGTGTTAGAGTACTCGTGGGCCATCTCAGCCTGCTCGTCGCGTTGTCCTTCGGCAGTTTCACGAGCCTCAGTCTGTTTAGCAAGACGCTGACCAACCTCCGTCATTCCGCTGGTAATCTGATCTATTTCATGCTCCATGTTTTCGATCCGGCCTTCAAGCTCATCGATAATCTCACCCTTTTGTTGCGCATCGCCTTCAGCTGCCTCACGGGCATCTTGTGTACTGGCAAGTTCGGCTTGTAGCATGCGAATAGCATCACCATGCTCCTGCTCCATTTGAGCGATCATTTCATGATGTTCAGCCTCGAAGATAGTTGCAGTCTGGGTGACTGCGTCAAGATCTTTGCGGTATGTCTCAAGGGCTTCACGAAGTCGTCCAAGAACAGTGTCTTTATCTTCAAGCTCATCCTGGAAGCTGTTGATCTGAGCGTCTTTGCCTTTGATGTTTTCGTCTTGTTCAGCAGCCTGGTCAATCAAGGTTGTCACACGCTCTTCAAGTTGAACTATTGATCGCTGCTTCTCCTCATTACTCTTGTCTAGGCTGAATGCTTTCTGCTCAAGCTCGTGCACACGTTCTTCGGATTCGCCAAGAAGATCGAGGACGCCTTCATATTGTCGCCGCAATAAGATTTCAGTCTTATGAGAAGAGTTGATGAGAGTAATCTTCTCTTTCAATTCGAAAAAGATGCCACTGAATAGCTCTGGGATCTTGTGAAGTAGCTCTTGGTTGGTAAGATTGGTAATGGTGTTGGGAAAGAACTTTTCAATCTCTAGGCGAAGCTTGTCGAAGCCATGGCGCAACTCGACAATGATTTCAGTGCTTGAATGACCGGTATCAACGAAGTGAAGATTTTGCAGCTCGAGAGTAAGAAGACGCAGTGCGCCCTGTGACTCGGCGAGGATGCGAACGTAGTGTTGCAATTCACGCTCGTAACGCGCGACAGCTTGATCCTGGATCTTGTCTGGCACGGTGTTTTCATCTACCTCGAGTAGCGTGTCGTGTGTCAATTGTGAAAGCTCAGGAAGGGATTCAAACGTCATCTGACTGGATAACTCCTCCACACGGGATGCGTACTTGCCGTCAGGCGCGTAATTCATGTCAAGATCTTGGGAAAGGTGGAGTTCGTTTGGGTGCACTAGGAGGAGGTGATCGTCGTCCTCCTCCTCGATGTCTCCGGCGCCATCGAAGGCGCTCAGCTCGCGGTCGCTACCGTTGTACAGCGACGAGGCACGTAGGGCATGAATTTCCTGACGAGCCTGGTCCAGCTCAAGTGCCAGTTCCTCAGCGTGGTCTTCGCTCATGTCAATCTCGCCTAGGCGGCGAGCCTCGAGTTGGTATTCCAGATCCTTGATCTTTGCATCTTGGGTGCGTAGCTGCCGGCGGAGCTCCAACAGGAGCTTCTTGTCCTTCTTCTGATGGTCTTCGAACTGGATCACCTCCTGGCTAAGATGGCTTCGGCGAAGGCGGCGGCGCGTGCGACTGTCGAGCACCGCGGTGAGGGGCGCATACTGGAACTGGGTGCCATCTACCTCCTCGTCAACTCGCTCGATATGGAGCTGGGCAGGCATTGACATGCGTGCACGGCGCATGGTCACGAGGTCTCGACGAGCGGCACCGATGCGGTTGAGGTGTGGGGTGAGGCCGGAGGCAGGCTGGGTAGCTGGGGGAGGGCGAGCGTTGATGGCAAGCTCGTCGTCTTGGTCGTCCTGGGCAGCTACGGGAGGCTCCGAGTGACGGCGACCGTTGCGGCGGGCAGTGGCAGTGGCAGTGGCAGCATTGGCAGCATTGGCAGTATTAGTAGAGCGTGAGAAGGACTGCTCCGTCTCTTGGGCAATCTGATCCTCATCGTTGGCCAGGACACGCTTGGGGCGTTTGGTCTGCGATAGCTCTGCACTCGGCGAGGCAGTGCGCTTGCTTGTCGAAGCTGCTTCCTGGGGGGCTTGGGTCTTGTTGGGGCGCCCGCGTTTGCGTCGCGGTGCATCGCCTGGACCTTCGTGATGGTGCTCCGAGGGGAGGCCACTGAGGCGGGCCATGGCTGCGTGCTGTGGTTGATGGCTGTCTCGTCGTCTGCACGCCTGTCAGCACATGCACGGGCAGTAGCAGAGGCAGACGAAGGGGGTGCTGGCTGCAATTTTTCTGCGAATGACCGATTACCTGGGCATTAATTAGAGCACACGTACCTCTCCAAAATCGGGCGTGCACAAAAAAAGCAGACGGCACCAGGCGCCCTGTGGTCGCAGCACAGGTTGGGGCCTCCGGAGATTGAATGAGACAAGGTCGAGGGCGGAAGCAAAGCGGATGATATAGAGACGGAGGCGGGCTGCTCACATCATTCCAGCGCCAGTGTTGAGCTCGTGAGCTCGTGGCCAGTGAATTTGGGGAGGCTGGTGTGGTGCTGGATACGTCAGAGCTGCAGCTAGCCAGAGCCAATCAGTAGCAGACGCGCTAACCCAATGACGTCGACGCGACCAGACATGCACCCGCGCGTGCATAAAGGAGACACGCCGGGTTTCTCATTGTTAGTTGTTGGACTAATTACCAGAATTACCAGGCTGGTAATTACCTATTTCTTCAACAAAAACTCGCTCTGCACCAGCATCCCCTTCGCCGCGCTCGCAACCCCATACAGCGCCCCCAGCGGCCATGTGCTCCAAAACTGTCTGTATGCCCATCTGCTCCAGCTTTCTGCCCTCCTTTCGCCCTGCCCCCCTGCCACGCCCTGCAAATCCACCTTGACTTTTTCGTACACACTCGGCAGGCATTCGGCATGGTACTTCCTCCTGAGCTCGTTATACTTCTTCTCGTCATAGACGTCCCAGAACTCTTGCTCAGTGTAGTATGCATGCGCATACAGGCATTTCATACCACCGAGCTTGGTAACCTTGGCCTCAAACTCGCGATTCAGCTTGATAAATGCACGAGGCTCCTCCGGCCCCATATCCCAGATGCCAACATCAAGTAGCATATCCTCTTTGATGTTGTTGCCCTGGGAGAAGCTTCGCTCGTCTTGCGAGGCAGGCTTGACGGGACAGAGCCAGAGTGGCCAGATGCCCGTTTTTTCGTCCGTCCACTGGAGGAATTCTTCAGCCGCGTCGTACGGCACACTATAGTCCTGGATAATCGTCCTTGACGCCATTCCAGAGCGATGCAGAGCATGCACCATCGCGCGAGAACGCATGAATGGATCCAATAGGTAACGAGTAAAACGGTTGAACGGCGTAGCAAAGTACTTGAACGCGCGTAGACCGCCCCAAAACACGCCCCTATCGTACCGAAACAAGTAATTTTCGATCGGTATCGTTTCTCTCCGCTTCACTTGGGTGTTTTGAACCGTTTTCAAGATATCTTCCACGTGTATGTAGAACCAGGGATCGTGCGCTCTGTCAAACCTCTGAATCTTTCCTTCTAATACTTCGTTGGTAAGACGGCCAACCATGACCATGCCACTGGTCATGGAATACATGATGCCATCCATGTAATCAATATCAGGTTGATACTGATGGTGGCGTAATTGGTCGACGGCGCCCTGCACGCTACTGACTGGAATATATTCTAGTTCAACATACTGCTTCGCATCGATAAGTTCCATCTCCAGCAGTGTGATGACGCCAAGACTTCCGCAACAGCCAGCAGCCATGAAGAACAGATCGTGATGTTGCTCAGCCGACGCCCAGACGATATCGCCATTGCCAAGAATGATTTCGATGCCAATGCAAGTACGATCGAAGAGGCCGTATTTGTATGAGCTTGACTCTCCGCTAGTACCCGAAAACCTATGAAGAGAGTCAGCAAGTTGGCTATTTGGAGAATACACAACTCACCCTCCGCCGACAGTTATGTTAGGCAGCTCTACAATTGCAGCATCAGTACTTGGCTGACATACTCTTTGTGTGTAGCTACTTACCCATGACAACCTTTGGCAGGAATCCTTGCGCCAGTGCCACTTCAACTAATTGATCCATTGGCATGTTTGGCTCCACCAAAACAGTTTTCTTGGCTCGATCAAACTGGAGGGCATGTTTCAACGAACTGACATCGATGATACTATGGCGTTGACGAGCCGATTGTCGGGTTGACAGGGTGGATCCATGATAAATACGAAAAGGTATTTTGGCCTGTGCAAAGCGCGTTACTTGTAATGCAAGCTTCGCTACGGCTAATTTGTGCTCTTCCATGATATATAAATTGCACGCTCAGCAATATCATGAGAGGAGGGTAAGGAGGGGAGACACATGCCGCCACGCCCGGTCAATATATGATTTAAGCGTAGCGCTGACTTTCTCCACAACCTATGGCGCTTCCCATTTTGGTTTGCGAATACTCTAGGGTCCCGCAGATACGCAAAAGAGATCGGTAACAACTCGCTCTCTCCAGAGCGGTTCGTGCCTTCTTTATCCGCTCTGATTTGCCTGCATCGTGATAGTGCACCGATCAGTACTCCGATCGCCGTTGGCATCCACGTACTGTTGTCGGAAGCTTCCGGGAAGTGGCTCCATACGCTAAGACATGGCCGCGCGCCGATTGTTAGTTTTGCGAGCGCAGGAACATACACGCTCTGAGCTATTCAGTCACAATTCATAAATCATCAATAGGAATAGCTCGCATTTTCCCCTCTCAAAACAAAGCCAACAAAAGACCTTTGAGAGATTATTGGTGCATTGTACAGTTTCCCCAGCGCAGGGGACTGCGTCGCGAGAATTTGCAATGACTGATGGAACTTCTAGCACCCTCTCAGCCATCCATCTGCCATGGACAGGCATGAAGCCGTAGTCGAGAAGATACGCGCTCGCGTTCAGCACTTCTACAATACCAAAACACCTTTTCGCATATATCACGGCAGCACCAATAGTACTCGCCATGCCAACTTCGATAGAGATGCCGTTGTTGATGTCAGCTCCCTCAGCCATGTTTTGTCAATCAATCGCGAAAAAAATACGGTATTGGTCGAACCAAATGTACCTATGGACAGCCTAGTTTGTGAGACCATGAAAGCCGGTCTCCTTCCCCCTGTTGTGATGGAGTTCCCCGGCATCACTGTAGGAGGAGGGTTTGTAGGAACTGCTGGCGAGTCGAGCAGCTTCAAATACGGCTTCTTCGACCGTACTGTCCTGAGCGCCCAAGTCGTCCTTGCTGATGGGCAAGTCGTCAAAGCGTCTGCACTCGAAAACTCGAAGCTGTTCGACGGCTTGAGAGGAAGTTTTGGTACGCTCGGCGTTCTGACTCTAGTCGAGCTCCAATTATTGCCTGCCAAGGCCATGGTTGAGGTCACATATCACCCTACAAATTCATTCAATGAGGCGATCAATATGATACAACAGCAGACAGGTGATGAAAGAAACGATTATATTGATGGAGTATTATTTTCAAAGAACTCAGGCGTGATAGTAACAGGCCGACTGACGAATTTCAACGCGTCTTCTTCGGCTTTCGCTGTTCGTCGATTCTCTAAGCCTTGGAATGAATGGTTCTTCTTGCACGCTCAATCCATCGCGCGTAACGGTAAAATTACAGAACTCACACCTATTCAAGACTACCTGTTCCGCTATGACCGAGGCGCTTTCTGGATGGGCATGTATGCATATCAGCAGTTCAAGGTTCCATTCCTTTGGATTACACGCTTTTTGCTCGACTACTTCATGCACACAAGGATAATGTACCATGCGCTGCATGCATCCGGATACACAGACCAATACATTATCCAGGACATTGCATTCCCGGCAGGCAATGCAGTAGAGTTCGCAGAGTATGTGGACGAAAAATTCGGGATATATCCATTGTGGTTGTGCCCATTGCGAAAAGACAGTAGGAATTCAATGGGTCACCCAAAACCATATGCGGGAACTATTGGCGGCAAGCAGAAGTGGGACGACTATGGTGGCGAATACATCAACATTGGAGTTTGGGGACCTTACCCATCAGTGGAAGATGAATACGTCCGCGCAAACCGAGACATTGAAGCAAAGATGCGCGATCTGGGTGGGTTAAAGTGGCTCTACTCGCAAGTTTTTTACACAGAAGATGAGTGGTGGCGAATATACGACAAAGAAAAGTACGACGATTTGCGCCAGAGATTCAACGCAACTTCCTTTCCATCCATCTGGGACAAAGTCAAAGATAAGAATAGGAAGGAAGATCACAGAGAAGGTGTAAGTGGGTTACTAATGAATATCGTAAAGCGTTACGCGTTCCTTAGTGGATTATATGGCATATTCAAAGCCATACGCGGTGGAGATTATATGCTGAAGGGTAGGAAGGTCAATTGAACCATGTGGTAACGCATAGCTGTATATTAGGGTTTCAGCTGATAACAACTATTGTATACACAAGTTCTCGTCCTCGGAGCCAGCTAGCGTGACGTGTGCGCTAATACTTCATGACTCTCCACATCAGCAACTAGGAACCATCTCAAACCTTTTACCTTGATGTAAGGATCGTCATTGGGGGCACGAAATCCGGCAATGGAACACAAATGGTCCATTGCTGATCCTTTACATGAGGTGGATGGCACTGACTTATTCTCCACCATATGCTGAGTCTAGTCTCAGCGCATTTTTTGGTTATTGTTTTTGGGCATATGTTGTCTCGTACTGCCGAGAAACTGAAGTCTGCACAAGAGCATCTTGTGAAAGGCAATTGATCTAAGTACAGAATGGCATGCAAGGGGCTGCAGTACTCCGATAGCGTCAGCAGGTCGCTGCGTAGCAACAACTCGCATGTTACAGGTGAACCTCATCAAAAACGAGCCGGCCAAGCAACTCTGTCATGCGATTAAATCCGACGGAAGGAACATGTACATACTCGAATTCCGATTTGCAATGGACCGCCATAACGACGCTTCGCATAAAAATTGCTACTATCGGAGATCGTACACTAACATCAAGGCTAGTCGCGCCCGCTTTCTTTTCTCTCAACCTGTGTAACTTACTCAAATCGGCTCTTTTGTTCCGGAGCTAGCAATGGATTCACGTGAAGGCAAGAAACGGAAGCGCTCGGCCGCCTGGTACAATTGGTCGCACAACGTAAGTGCAACCGCGCAGCAGCACTAGGTATTGAACCTTCCGGCACCCAGCATGCACGGATATGACCATTATGAACCGTTTATAATAAACAGAGATAGCCACCTTATTTGAAATCAGTCGTGATGCCGCATTGCAACTAGTACATGCTTTGGTTATCACAAATTCACAAACGTGTTGATCAGCACTCATGGCTAGTCCAAGGCTCACAATGCTCCATAAGATAAAGCCCTAGCTACCCCATGCCTTTGCTTATATCTCGATCTGCGAAAAGACTGAAAATTCAGCATGACTCTTATCGTGGCACTCCTCTCTCTACTTTTGGCTACATCGGCCACAGCCAGGCAATGCTCCAACTTCCTCATTCCCGTCGATCTTGCATTGCGACAAGGCCAGTTCAACGAGGTCCTTGTCGAGAGCAATTTAGACATCGGGGCATTTGCGATTCGTTTCAGCGAGTCTCAAGGCAATTGCACTACCAAATTATTGGCAGGCTACCAGACATTACAAGGAAGCTACAAAATATCAGCACGGAACTGTCAGCCAGATAGTGCAAGCAGTGGGAGCATTCAGTTGCTGTCGCACGGTATTGGATTTGACAAGACGCAAGTCGCTCTAGAAAGTCAGACGCCATATGTAACTAGTAATACTGACCCGGCCTATAGGTACTGGGGTTTGGACTACAAGAACTACAATTACAGTTATGTGGACACTGCACTCGCGTCTGGTTATAGTCCCTTGCTATTGATTGTCTTGGTATTAGCAACTCGACACATGGGGGCTCCTTCAGTGGGATTCAAGCGCAAGCGGAGGTCGAAGCGCTCAATGCGGTGATGGCAAAACTTCGCAATGGTGACATTCTAGAAATAGACCGCTCTTACGATATAGCCATTCATGTTGGCCACACATTTGGTGCTGTTCGGTCCTACTGTTTGTCAGTCTTGTATCCTAATAGTACCGACAGAGTTGTACTTACTGGGTATTCTATTACCTCGCAGTTTCTGACATACATCGTTGCTTGCTGGAACTTGCACAGCGCACGCTTGAACCAACCACTTCGCTTCGGAAACGCGTCTAACCAAGCTATCCGCAAGTTAGCTGCACAACATAAGTTAAATTTTGACCTCGTACCAGGCTTACAACAAGTCCTTAATAGAACTGGTGTTGATTTGATATCACAGGAAGTGTGGAATACTGTTACTTCTACCGGGATCTTGGATTTGATCACTAGCTACAACCAAAGTATTATTCAAGATAACTATCCATCCGGGTAAATGATATCCTCCGATTTGACATCCCTCCGGTATGCATTTCTGTATCCTGGCAACTATAATATCGGTCTAGCGGTTGCAAGTGAGAAAACAAAACAACCTGTCGCAACGGGGTGAACTCTTGACTATCGGAAGCGCGCTGATGATGAGTCCACTTTCAGGACCTGTATTTATTATCACAGGAGAGCATGACATCCCGTTTTGCGGTGGTAACTGCTACACGCAGATAATAGGCAACAATGCTTCCAATATCCCCGCTGGTGTCAGGATAACATATCCCAATTCGTCAAAATTTGGGTCGTACATTCAACCAGGCGCAGGCCATGGCCTCACATTTCACTATAATGCTATGGCTGGATATAAAGTTTTTCAGATTTGGTTGGAACGCAATGGGCTTGGCGTGTACCCGCGCTGGGAATGCCAGCGTGCTCGAAATGGGCAATTAAAAGAAAACTTGATTGCGCGCGTAGAATATACTGTGTTCAAGAATTCACAATAGGATACCCACTGATCTATTATATTTTAGATTTTAAGCCTTTTTGGGGGCTTAATTTCGTCGCTCCTAATTATATTAGTTAACGCATTAATCATGAACATAGCCGCAAACCTGAACGCTTTGGCTCAGCTTTCCAAGGTCATATTGATGTTTTTTGGGGCGAACTTCGGACTCCCAATGCCGGGTATCAATTCTTAGTATGTTGAATATTTCCCAATAAGCTTAGGGAATAGAAATCTTGAACCTCAGTTATTGAAGTCTTGAAGAATATAAACGCAAAACCCCCCAGGGTTTGTATGGTCTTTGCATGGGTAATGACCAGTCATACTTGTAAGTCCTGACTAAGTCGCTTCAAGGCGCTTTCGCACTAACGGAATTGTGTGCCAACATGGTTACTCATTTGTGAGCAATGCTGATGAATAAGCTTGGGTTTGCTGGCTTGGTCCCTCATTAGCTTTGCATGCGAGCAGCCTGAAGCGAGGAATAACGGCTTGGCACCCGGTTATTTCCATAATTGTAAAACCTAGTTCTCTTTTATCATGAACCTTTTCCAGACACCACGTCGAAATTTTGTCCCGCTCGTCACGATTTGCATTGCTAATTTTCAGTATCGGTCCTTATTCTAAACCGTTAGGCGGGTAAACTGCATTAGTCAACTAGCCGTTGCATTATCTCCCGCTTGCTAAATGACTAACTCCGAGATAGCCATGCTTAGTCTACGTTCACCGCTGGGTTAGTCATCTTTAAGCATGCTGAAAGTTCCGGTAGACTCAGATTCCTGGGTCGATTAGGTAGCCACCATGCAACCTCCAACGTGTCTGGGACTAGACTTGCAAGGTCGCAACGATCGTCGCCCAAGAGAGTGGAGAAAACGTGTCGTTGTCGGGAATTGGCATGAGATAAACTTGCAACCCGGGGACGACATGCAAACAAGCAGATGTCCGTTAGAGAGGAGGAAATGGACAACTATAAGTAGGGCATCATGTTCCTCGATAAACATCAGGCCATCATCACACCACTTCCACGGCAATTGAACAAGACAAGCTTCTAGGACTATCAGAACTTTACGTATCTATCTTCGAGATGAAGTTCTTCTCAACTGTCTGCCTTGTGGCTGCTGGCCTCATCAACGCCATCCGCGGTGACTCTGTTCCATGGGAGAGAATTGACAAGAACAACTCGGTATGTCTTCCTACTACTACCTTCCTTTTGGGCAATACCAACTACTACACTAGGTTCTCCTCATTCTTGACATCCAGGTTGGCCTTTATCATATTGCACGTGACTGGGACCCTAGCCTATACCAGAACAACATCATGGCCCATGCCGCGCTTGGTCAGGTCTTTGACATTCCTGTGATTCTGTCAACCTCTGCCGATACTGGCCCCAACGGCCCTCTCCCAAAAGAGTTCATTGAAATGTATCCAAAAGCACCCTTCATTCGCCGACAGGGTGAAGTCAAGTAAGTCTTGTTTCCGTCGTTGAATGATACGAATCTGACAGGTTCAGCGCCTGGGATAATGCCGAGTTCCGTAAAGCCATTGAAAATACCGGAAAGAAGCAAGTCATCCTCGCTGGCATTACCACCGACGTTTGCACTGCGTTCCTCTCCCTCTCTCTCCGTGCAGCAGGCTACACAGTATTCGCCAACATCGAGGCTTCTGGAACTACCACTGCGCTGGTGCGTGATACGGCAAACGCGCAAATGGCCAAGGCTGGTGTTCAAATGTACTCTCTCTTTGCCATTGTCTGCGACCTGATGCGGGACTGGCGCAATACCCCTGGCGCGAAAGAGCTTCTTCCATATCTTGACAAGTATATGCCTGTCTATGGAAACCTAGCCCGCCACCATGCTGCGGCCGTTCAAGCCGGTACGATTATTCCCGGAGAGATCGGACTCATTACGGGAAAGAATGGTTCTATTACCATCTAAGCGGTCATGCATCAGGGATTTTGCTTGAGAAAAGTAAAAACATTGTAGTGCTACGGGATTGATAATAAGTAGAATTCAATACGGGTGGGCATGTAGATAGTCGGTCATTAGACTTATTAGAGTAATGCAACATGCACTTACAATCAATAAATCCAAGAATACTCTTGCTATCAACCACCAGCTCTCCCAATGCGCTATTCGTTACTTCCAAAGTTACATACAGGGAATGATGCAGTGCATTGCTTAAATATATCCTTTACACATGCGGCATTTCAGCTGACTTAGAGGAGACACATATCTAAAGGCTTGGCCCCATGCCAATGGGGTACCAAGCAGTATATGTGCCCGAAAATGAGGTCGAAAAGGTTTTCAGGTTGGCGGATATGATACCTGTATACTTATAAAATAGAGCGATCGAAGACCTTTAGGTAGATCGGGAGCGAAATGAAGTCGTATATGGAAGCTTGATGCTGGCGCGTCACCACCCATAGTAATTCAGCAATTAACATTCCATGAATACGATATTAAAAAGTGATATGTGATGATTGGATCATCAAGTAGCTTCCTTACATGCGTTGTATTCTTGAGACATGCATTCATCACCCGTTTCCTATGTAGCTATAGAAACCACCATTTACCACATTCCTTTACACGCAATATTCCCATTCGCCCATTTTTTGGTAGAACATGCTAGCTAGGCAAACTTTGAATTTTCAAATCTTAAGCGTTTCTTCGCGCCATTCATTCACTGTCCATTGACTCTTCTAAGGATTGGAAATGTTCAGTATGCCGGGAACTCTATTCTGAATCGGTATTGAATGGCTACGTATGCCGTAGCTCCCTAGGCCAAATCTGTGGATATGCATGCGATGTCCGCAATGTTCGTACTTGTGAGCATTTTTTTCGTGAACTGTGCCTGGAAATTGATATTTCTAGTTGGTATCCATGGAGTCACATTTGTCCAGGTTGTAGAACGGGGCGGTTGCCTTCGCTGACGTGTGGTAGATCAGTTGGAAATGCGATAAAAGCAATTGCTCTAGTTCAAGACTGGTAAGTAAGAAGGGAAGTGGAAAGTATGGAGGCTGGGATTGTGAAAGAGCTGGGATTACCAGCATGTATACCGCTGTACTTTATAGGGTTATTCGACACAGGTATCTCGAAGTGCCCAATCAATGAATATCTTAACAAGTAAAAGAAAGTCGCGCATCAATAAAATATTTGATCATTTTTCAACCTTTCTCAACGCTCATGCTACGGGGTAACGATCGTCAAAATATCCAAAATCACGTATGATACCGCGGGGAACAATGACTCTTGAATCTTAAAATATTGAATATAACCCATTAATTCCAACCGATTATGCCTTCGGCCACGATAAGTGGTCCTGTTGTTGAACTAGTCATGATTGAAACTCTACGCCCGATAATGCCTACGTCGCCGACACCAAGTTCCAGCCGTTGAGGTAGCTGCATGACCGGTTCGCGAGTTGGACCTAAAGTGAAGGAGTATAGCGGGTTTAATTTTGGTTGCTGTGACTGTGAAGTGGAAAGATCACCGTCTCGACTATAGTAGAATTAGGATAATATTTCTGATACCTGCAAATCCTTGTCTTACTGAATGACTACCCAATGATTGTTATTCTGATCTTGGTCGCTCCAGCCTTCGAACTCAACACTGGTGCCAAGATTTGCGCATCGATTGGTAAAGAAGAGGAGCATGTCGTCTTCTGACTGTGAACGTTTAAGATATGGAATTGGCCGGAGGACTGCTATCGACCCTCCTTGACTGATGCGAGTTGAGTGGCCGTTACACATTGTGTAGTATTATGGATAGTAAAAGACGTGCTATAGATAGAGAGTAGTTATTCAGAATAGCTGATAGATTATTGAAAGTACTTTTTACCTAGGTAAGGTGAAAAGGCGGTGCAGAGGAGTAAGTTTGTTTTGATGTGAGAGTGTGCTACTTTCACGTGAGAGACTCGAATTTATTAGAGATATTTATTCCATCAATATATAGAAGGAAGTTTAGTGTATAATGCACGGGACTTGAGTGTGATTGAGTATCTTTGAGCATGTTTCGGGAGGGCACCCGATTGGTCAGACAAATGCATACACAAAACAAAGCACAACTTCGTTGTTGATCATCAAGGTACTCGGGATGCACATGGCCGCCTTGTGGTGCGGTATTGCAATATCCCAGGTTGGGCAATGTATATGGTCAATGGTATTGCTTTCAATCATTCTAGACTTTTCAATCAATGAGACCTGACATCTTTCACTGTGAATAGCGCGTCAACTAGGAGGCCTTTCCATGGATGCTACTTTGCTACTACAGTGAATACTTGAGGCATATCTATGGACTAACCAAATACCTTAAGCCTCGGTGTGAGGGGATAATTCACTAACTATCAGCAGCAAATATTAGAGGTATCTCTACGGAGGCCGACTAAATGGACGCTTTGAGGTTCTTGAAAGCGTCTGCACGTGATCCCAGATATCTCTCCTCGGCCGTCTTCCAATTGATGACGTTCCAAATGTTCTGGATATATGCAGCTTTGTTATTCAGGTACTGCAGTAATAAGTACAAGGACAACACAATCAGAGCATGGAAGCTTGCCTGGAGATAAAATGCATGTTCCCAGATATCGATGCCGAAAACTGGTACTTCGCCCTTGCCGACGACGGGGTCTTGGTCTTTGGTAGTTACGATGGCAAGTCTTTGCTCATTCCCTGTCTCGACCTTGATCAGCCACCCCCAGCCACTTCCCTGTATACCGAGAAGCGCTGCATTGAAGGCATCTTTAAACTTGTCTTCATTACCCCATGTTGCTTTGATCTGGCTACTGAGCTCTGGAGCAGCCGAGATTTTCGCCTCCATAGAATTTGCAGGAGCAAGGTTTTGCCAAAACAGCGAGTGATTAATGTGTCCGCCGGCATTGAATTTGATACCTTGTTGCAGAGCTACCTGAGAGGTGATATCAGAGATATGTACGGCCTCGCTTTGAGCTTTCAATGCCGCGTTCAGGTTTGTAATATACGCTTGGTGGTGTTTACTATGATGGAGCTCCATGATCTGAGCGGAGATGTGGGGCTCCAACGCCTGGTAGTTGCATGAGTGTGGTGCTTATTTGGTATCACGAGAGCTGGACTGAGACTGACATTGTAGGCATATGGAAGGGGAGGCAGAGTGTATTGCGGCGCTGACATTTCTCCAAATTCGAAGGGTTGTTGGTTTAAAGCGAAGGTGACGATGGTCGGAGTGAGAAGAAGAGAGCGTAGCCAGAACGACCAGCTGAATGTCCCCCGCATATTGGTCATCATGTATTCTGTATCCCTACAAGCTTAGTTGTTCCCAGGTTATATCGGTACTCTCCCAAGAATGCTGGGTGGCTGTAATTGGGCTAGATCCGGGAAACTGCCTCAAATCCACGCGTTTCGACTCTGACGCCGCAACACACGGGGTTCGTTCGGAAACTATAGGATGGTACAATACTAGAGCTCAACAATGCGTCCTTGCACAGTAAAAACAAATGGGGTAGGTTTAGGCGAAAATAAGTTGATAGTTTTGGGATTGCTACAGGTACCTGGGTGCCCGGCAGGTGGGGAAAAGAGCAACGACTGAATTCCACGCCCACCGAGGTTAGCTGGCTGATCTGTGCGCAGTCGTTCCGACCAACTCAATAACTACTCCACGGATTCAACCTTCGAATGGTAGGCTCGTGCTCGATGCGCACACCAACAAAACTGATGGTATATTCGTTGGGTGGGGAGGGGATGGGTTGTCCTACCGGAGAATTTCTATCTGCAATTGGCTATACACGGTGAACGAGCATGAAAGACATGGATGAGTTCATTCAGGTACATGCTTGAGAAGATTATTGAACAGACTCAGATCCCTGAGCGCTGCGTTTACGACTTGAACATACTAAAATTTGATGAGCAGTCGTCATTATCGCTTCGTGGACTGAGAAAGCACGTTCTTTACAACGTCTCTAGACTGCCCATGATATTGAGTCGCCTTTTACAACAACAGACTGTAGCATCATTGCATGTTTACATGTTAATTGCAAATAATCCAATCGCTGCCACTTGATGTGATATACATGTATGTTATCTCATGCCACTGGGACCTTCGGGGCATTGCCTAACCACTTCTCTTATAAAGTTTCGTTTTCAGAGTGTGCTTGTTCTCTGTCAAGGAGCGATGTAACAACGACAGCAGCTTATTGTTCATTGGAGATTCTATATGCAGGTATCAAGCAGAGCAACAAGATTGCTGTTCGACATTAGAACTAGCTTTTACTACACCTCAGATAGCAAGCTCCTTGTGTTGGTTTCCTTCTGGGTGAGTTGGTTTAAACGCCTTGAGATGAATTCTAGCTCGGTGCCGTTTTGATCACAAGTCTCGTTTGTAATTGCTACTCCAATTACAATATAGCCACTGATTGGCAAACACGGATTTCCCCTAGCAGCAAATGACGTTCGAGGTGGTCAGGAGTGCTAATGATTACTTTCGCCTGGGAGGTAGAAACTTTCTCCTCCAGAAATAGTCTTGCTATCCCACGCCCTTGTTCCCTCTACGCTTCCCATCGACCTCCACTTGGGTCACATGCTCAACACTTCTTGATTTACACACGGAAATTGTCAATCACCGTCTTTTAACTCGGCCATGTCCTCTTTCGGAGTCTTCGTCACCCTAGCCATGGCGTTCTTTGTCATGGCAGGCCAGCGAAGAGCAGAGCCCAGTGAAGGCCAGGGGAAGACTGGACAGAGTAAATGGCTGTGAATGTTATACTAAGTAGACAGCGATACAACTACATCTTTCCTCCCGTCAGTGCCTCGGCAACCTTCTTAACTCTGTCCTTGGCTAGACCAACGCCCTCGCCGCCGTTGAGCTTCTGCAGCATGTCGCCAACGCCCTCGGGAAGGGGGCCGTGCCAGGTGCTCAGGCCCTCATTGCCCTCGCTCCTGAGACCCATGTTGCCCTTGACATCCCAGCCAATGGGGGCGTCTTCGGAGCCGAACGTCTTTTCAATGGCGTCTTCGAGCTGCTGGTCGTCGACGATGAATTCGCGGGCGTTGATGTAGAGATCGTGGAGCCGCTCGGAGCGGACGGCGTGGATCTTGGCAATGCGCCGCTCGTAGGCCTTGCGGCGCGCCGGGGCAATGGTGGAGCGGGACGGGGCGGGGAGGGCGGAGGCGAGGAAGTCGCGGATGCCCTTTGAGACGGACGTCTGGGCCAAGACATCGACCTGGCGCGGGGGCGCCATGGCCTTTGCCCGGCGCTCGGCATAGTTTGCGTGCAGCTGCGCCGTCGTGCGGGCTTCGGCCGCGACTTTGCGGGCGTGTAGCTGCTGGACGCCCTCTTGCAGAGCCGCGCGGCGCTTGTCGGCCAGCCGCTGCTTGTACAGGCGGCTATCGGCATCGCGGCTGTAGGGGCCGGGCGCCTTGATGTCCTTGGGCAGGCGCGTGGAGCGGGCGAGGAAGACGGCCGACTCTTTGGCGTGCTTGCTACGAGTCTTGAAAATGTCACGTGGCACGGGCAGATGGCCCTTGACCTGGGGCTCGAGGGGGAAGGTTGGCTGGAGGGGCTTGGGCACGTCGATGTAGTTGGGCGACTGCGGGCCCAGCGCGCGGGCGGCAGACGTGGAGGAGAAGGCGCGACGGCAGAGGGCCATTGTGTACAGGCACAAGCATATGGATGGTGTGTATGTTGTATGTTGTATGTTGTATGTGTATGTGCGTGGCTGCAAAAAGTTCTGCCAAGGCGCTAGCGAATGCGAGAAAAAGTTGGGCAGAACCGCGACCACCTCCTCCACCAACCCTCCACCAGCCGCGGCCATGGGCACCCAGAAAAAGGAAAAGAACCGCAAGGAGCGCCAGGGCAAGACGGGCGATGGCATGGGAAATGTCAAGGTCAAGGGCGAAAACTTCTACCGGTAGGCCCTCGGCGCACGCTGCCAGCCGCCGCAGCCATAGCCATAGCATGCCTACTGAACCCCCTCTGCAGCTCCGGAAAGAAGGTCAGGGTGCTCAAGCGCCTGACCGACGGCAAGGCCCAGCGCAACGCCAAGGGAGACGTCACCAAGGCCGCCTCGTACCAGTCACGAGAGGCGCCCGTTGCCCGCGTCGAGCCCAACCGCAAGTGGTTCAACAACACGCGCGTCGTCTCTCAGGATGCTCTCGACTCCTTCCGATCCGCCGTCCAGGCCCAGGCGGCCAACCCCACCACCTATCTCTTGAAGCGCAACAAGCTGCCCATGAGCCTGATCGAGGAAAAGGGCAACGTCAACGGGCTCAAGGAGCATGCTGCCAAGATTGCCGTCGAGTCACAGCCATTCAAGGACACTTTTGGCCCCAAGGCCCAGCGCAAGCGCCCAAAGCTCGACTTCAGCACCATCCAAGACCTCGCTGGCCGCACTGGCACAATGCACGACACCTATCTCGATCGCCTCGAGCAGGCAAGGTTGCTTTCGGGCGCCTCGGGAGACGCTGAGGCCGCAGACGACAACCCTGATGGCGACTTCGCCCAAGCCAGGGAATTCATCTTCATGAAGGGCACGAGCAAGCGCATCTGGAACGAGCTGTACAAGGTCATCGACTCCAGCGATGTTATTCTCCATGTCCTCGACGCCCGTGATCCTGATGGCACCCGATGCAGGAGTGTAGAAAAATACATCCGCACAGAGGCCCCACACAAGCATCTAGTCTTCGTACTAAACAAGGTCGATCTTGTCCCATCCAAAGTTGCTGTAAGTTGCACATCCCGCGTACAAACATTTGCATCATCCATTCCACCGCGCTCTCCTCGCGCAACCCCTCCTTAAGTCAAGGGCCATCTCCTTCATCTATGAATTGGTTCTGTTACAAGTTGGGGAGAGTAAAAGCAACTCGCTTGCCCAAGGCCGTTTTGGCCAAGGGTAGACTGGCATTCGTTTTGGGTGCTGGTCACTAGAGTTGCATTGTGATCAGTTTGAGTTGAGGACCGTCTCTGCCTTCTTGCAGATAGGTGGCGGTCCTCTTAGTAACATTTCACACATGCTTTTATTTACCAAGCATACTTTGCCTTGTTCCTAATAGCAAAACTAATTTCGTCCCAGGCTGCTTGGGTTCGACATTTAAGCAAGGAGTTCCCAACTCTTGGTAAGAATACTCCCTCTCCCAACCATAATCTTCCAGTCTGACACCCTCAGCCTTCCATGCCAACATCAACAACAGCTTTGGAAAAGGCTCTCTCATCGCTCTCCTTCGCCAATTCTCTTCCCTCCATAGCGACCGCAAACAAATATCGGTTGGCATGGTCGGGTATCCCAACACGGGCAAGTCATCTATTATCAACACTCTCCGGAAAAAGAAGGTCTGCGTTGTTGCTCCCATCGCCGGCGAAACAAAGGTTTGGCAATACATCACGCTAATGAAGCGCATCTACATGATTGACTGTCCTGGTATTGTACCACCCAACCAAGACGATACCGACGAAGATTTGTTACTCAGAGGTAGTGTGCGCGTCGAAAACGTTGAATACCCCGCTCAGTACATTGAAGCGGTGCTCAAGCGGGTTCAGCCTCGCCATCTGCAACGAACGTACGATATTCACAATTATGAAGACGGCGTAATGTTTCTCGAGCAACTCTGCCGAAAGAGTGGCAGACTATTGAAGGGCGGCGAGGCGGATATCGATGGCGCCGCCAAGATGGTTTTGAATGATTGGATCCGTGGTAAAATTCCGTGGTTCACGCCTCCACCATATAAGGAAGGCGAGGAAGGAGGACCAGTGAAGGAGGGTCGTGAGGGCAGACTTGGAGAAATGAGTAAAAAAAGGAAGAGAGGGGGTGAGAGTGAGGCCTCCGAAAGCATTGCTGCCACGGATATGACTAGTACGTCTCGGCATTTAGAAGATTCTGATCAGGACGATGAATTTGGTGGCTTCAGCGATGACAATGGGCTGCATCTGGATACTGAAAACGATGACGATAATGAGTTAGACAACTAGGAGGACAATGGTGAGGAAGGCACGACACCTGGATACGACGTTACAAACGATAAAGACGAGAGAATTGAGGAGGAAGTTGCCGCAATGTCAGAAGCATTGGCAACAGCAAAAAAAAAGGCAACGGAAAAGATAGAGTATGGTGTGAGGTTAGACCATAAGCGCTGATGATACCCCCGACTCACGAAATAACTTCAATGTGAGATGTTTTCTGGTCCTGAATGAGCTTCTTTTTGTCCGCTAGCTGTATCGCTGCCAGCAAAACCTGGTCGTTTTTCCATAAATCTACGCGCTATACGCAACCGCTTAAAATCAATGATTTCATGGGTGTTGGTGCGGCGCTAGGGTAGTGGGTGCCTACATGGATCTTCAGTTAGCAAGAGATAGGATGTTTATTTGTGACGGACCATGATGATGAATATGCCAGTCTCGTCTAATCATTCTCAAAACGGTGAGATTGAAGTTCAGGTGAAGGTTAATTGTAAGTCATAATTCGAGAAGCGACCCGTGAACGTAGGACTTTGTTGTGGGGGAAAGGGAAATGCTATACATAGCTAAAGACTTCTCAAAACAATAATACTAAGTCTATTTGTGTCTATCGCATAGACTAGTAACTAAAATCTAGACGAGAACCTCAAAGCGTCCATTTAGTCAGCCTCCGTAGTGATGGAGATACCTCTAATATTTGCTGCTGATAGTCAAGCATGCTGTTGCACTAGTGAATCATCTCCTCACAATTTCTTCCGCACCGCCTTCGGCCGCCTGCCTCGCCGTATAACATCTGCACCGAGGTCTCGTAACTGGCACTCCCGCTGGCCGCACGGTAGTGCTCGCGAGAAGAAAACGGCGGTACTAGCCATCGAATCCTACCGCATTGTAGACGCTCGTCCGGACGCCAGCCCTCTGTATGCCTAGCTCATCGAAATCCCGAAACCCAAATACACACTGACGGCAATCCTGCACTTTGATTTTCCTGGTATATTTGAACGGGGATATAAGAGAGGTGGAGAAATGGTAGAAGAGAACGAGGAGGGTATGGACAGCTGGGAAGCCGAGTAGTAACAGGAGGATTCAAACGCTGCTACCCGCACCAAGCGACCTTGAGTCATTCGATCGAGAAGTGTTACACGACTTCAACCTCAGCACGAGTCCACCTATAACTACATACTTGTGATTCTCTGAAAGTGGGTCGTTGTCCGCGCTCTCGCTTGCGTGGTAGAGATGTCTACCTGGGATGCCCCAGACCCACCACCAAAGCGCATTCTCCCATACTCCTCCGCGCTACGGAAGAGTTGCACCATAGACCAAACCCACGATCAAGTCATCCTGTAAGGTACTTGTGATGGTTCCACTATTGTTGAATGCCTGGGCGGCTTCTTCAAGAAAGTTGTCAGATTGAATCATCAAATCCATCGGCATCTAAGCTGGTATGACGATGAGCGCGTACGAGTAAATCGACGCTAGTATCGCACTAGCAGCTAAGCGAGCCACCTATCGAATTCCAGCTGCATCTGGACTCAACTGAAGTGAGCGCCAACTCAAGAACCGGCGCATCCCTTGCGAAGGCTCAACCCTTACGGAGGCTCGCCCTGGCCGAGGCTTCAGAAGCTGAGAGTCTCGAGGATATCCAGAAGAGCACGAAGGCAGATAGAATCAACTCAGAGCAATCAATCAGTTTACTCACTCACTCATTATTGACTCAATCCATCAAATTCCATCAGTCACTCAATTTTGACGTTCCATTTATTTATCACGGTCATTTATCACGGTCATTTATCACGTACTTGTGCGACTCTCAGCAAACCGTGCACAACCTTCAAAACCCCTTCAAATCTAACACGTTACTTGATGGGTAAGATACATTGCACGTTTAGACGAACATTCTGCTTTATTGTCTTTCTATCTAGTCGAAATTCTAACATTACCTAGATGTAGCGCTGAAAGCTATCTGGCTCGATGATGGCCTTTTTTTGTGCAACTCTGCGGTCGACCTCTTCCTCAAGCATTAGATGAGCCGCGAAGCCGAATGGAAAGTCGGCGTTGTCTTCGGCTACAGTTACCCCGAATCGCCAAGCACGACTAGTGCTTGAGGAAAGAGCGACCGGAGCAGTCTCCCCAAGAAGCGGGCTTGCCCAGCGCTCCAGGAAGAGGTCGACCGTAAGCCAAACCTCTCCCCTAAGCACCGGGCAAGCCCCAGAATCTCGGCGTAGAAAACACTACGAACAACCCAGGTGGCCCGAAGGCCAACCACCAGCACGAACAGCCCAGGTAGCCCAGAGGCCAACCTTAGCACGAACGGCCCAGGTCAAGTAGCCCGAAGGCCAACCATCAGCACGAACGGCCCAGGTCAGGTAGCCCGAAGGCCAACCTTAGCACGAACGGCCCAGGTCAGGTAGCCTGAAGGCCAACTATCAGCACGAACGGCCCAGGTCAAGTAGCCCGAAGGCCAACCATCAGCACGAACGGCCCAGGTAGCCCGGAGGCCAACCTTAGCACGAACGGCCCAGGTCAGGTAGCCCGAAAGCCAATCCTAGCATGAACATTCAGTTGCCGACTGCGAAGTTAAGCGAGCCTCCAAGAAGAAGTTTCCGGTGCACCTCCGTTTCAAGGATACGCTTGAACGTCTTAAAATCGTTCGGTACGTCCTTAGGGTCACGTCTCAGAAACATCGAGAACAAGCCAAGCGTGAGAGCCACCCAGTGCGCGGCATGGTCGTAACTCAGGCTTCGGCACGGTCGGCGGAACTCAATGGTGCCGCGACTGTCCAAGAGTGGCTGGAAATTCCACGCCAACCACCGCTCCGGAGACACAAGGTCAACAAGGCTGCCTCTGTCGAGTGTATCAATGCGGGAATCATCAACTCCCTGGTCGTCCCACTGCTCGTTATTCCACTTAGCATAGGTATTATAGATATCGCGTTCCCGCGGTAGCAGACGGCGAAGATGATCCATCCAAGCAACAAGACCCTTGGTGATCGATCTAAGCTCAATCTGTGACCACTCCCTACCCCGTGGGGCAACGTGGATGTGGGTAGCTGCTTCATCCTTATCCAGGATGTTGAAAACGCTCTCGATAGCGCGGAAGAGGTCCTGCAGGCTGTGCTGCCAATCTTTGTACAAAACGGGCGACACTATTTCAACGCCATCTGCAGTGAGTGTTAGCTTTGGTAGAGACATACTAAATTCAGAGGCTTTAACAGCTTTGCCCCTCCGTCTCTGCACTCGTAAGCGAAGCATCACTCTCGATACCCCACAGGGTATAATCTTTAGCACCTTCCGGAGCTCGAACCTCGGAGGCCAGTCCGGCTCGATTGAGTGCGTAACGGAGGTACTGTTTGACCGCAATTGCATTATCCCGGTGCCTGTCTGCCCGCTGTGCGTGCGACATGTGCCGGTGGAACTCTTTGTAGCGAAAGGCTATTAACTCATCTAGCTTGTCAGACTTAACTTCAAGCACGCCTTCGAACTCAATGCCGAAGCCGAGACGAAGGTCGTGGCCGTGAATGGTAGTCATGGTGAGCTAGGAATACAGGGGATACTTAGCTGAAATATAGATAGCTATAAATATCTTTGTAGCTCAAGGCCAAAGAGGTCGTATATCGTCGGTGAGGAGAGAAGGAAAGGAGAGCAGGAGGAGGCGTAAACAAAACCTGTTCATCGAGAGGGCTCCTTCTTGACAATGCTCTTGCCATGTGCCTACCTTCTGACTGCTATCTGCAAGTACCCTCCGACTGCTATCTGCAAGTACCTTCCGACCGCTATCTGCAAGTACCATGCAAAGTGCTTGTTTGCAAGCGCACACAATCCGAAGATACTCTATCGAAGGGAAGAGCAAGCGACGTGGTATTGGGACGTTCGTAGCCCTTGGAGAGCAACTTCTCCCCTCTAGCTCTAGAAAAGGATTGTAGGATTTTAGGGGTAAAATGATTCAAGATTGAGTTCGTACGGCGCAGAGATTGCTGCATACCGATCCTGAGTAGCTCATGCTCTCACCTGACATTTGTTGGGTGTTTTGTTCAACAACCATGGGATTTTGAACCTATGAACCAAGGTTTATCGAGCGCACAGAGAATATATAAATTTTTCGAGCAAACTCTTTCTTGGGCATGCGGCAACATCTTTCAGATGGCATTTATATTATGTATATAACCCCCGTTGATTTCAGAATGCGCATGTCATATGTGTGTGCAGTTATATTGTATTGGGATTCCGGCTCAAGCTTGCTGCGCGAATCGTTGATGGCCTACAACAAAGAACCGAGGTACAAGTAGCTCAACAACATTGCCTAAAGACATCGAGGAATGATATAAAAGGCCTCTTCTAATCCTACTTCTGCTGTTCACTTGTCCACAACCTATCGCCGAAAGCAGTGCCAAGACAACGAGTTCTTCTACTGTATCCTATAATGGCGCTCCCAATCGACCCTAATATTGACAGCCTCACCTACACATACGACAATTTCCGCAGTGGTTGGTTCTATCTGGATCGACTCCTCGACCGCATGGCGCCCGTCTTCTCGATCGACGACTCAACCCCTCTTATTAGAGAGCTCGGGGTGCTTACTATTCTTCCGGCCGAATTACTCCTCAATATTTTTGAAAATCTTTCAATTATTGATTTGATGCAATTTCGGCGCTGTAACCGATACTCGAGCTATTTCGTTAACACAATTCCCCCGTTGCGTACAGTTCTCCGCATCGCACCGAACACAGTAAAAGGAATAATGGCATTGCACGTCTCTACACATATTACAGCAAAACAACTTTGCCAAAAACTCTACCAAAGAAAATGTGATGTATGCGGAGGGCTAGCGCAATCCATCTACTTGCCAACCTGCCTACGAGCTTGCTTTGGCTGTTTACGTATGCCCGATATCGATGATCCGACAACGGAACTTGAGCTGCGTTTGGACTACGAGCTTTGTTCTGAACAGATCGCCGCCTTGCCCAATTTCCGTCCGCTGCTTTGCACTTTTACGAATGGCATGAATAAGTTCAAGACAGAGGAGCGTCATATACTGTATGAGCTCCCCTCAATTACATTATGCAAAATGCTAGGGTGGGACTTACAGCTTATATGGCCTCGTCATATATCACCCCTAATAGCAGCGCAAGCACGCCGCGAATACAATATGTTGGATCAGGATCCGAACCGAGAGGCTGTTACTGTCGTACACGATCCACTCCACTCCATGTTAAAGAAGCATATGGCTGCTGTGATCGCACCTTGGCCAGACCCAACAGCTTTGACGGCAGAGCAAGGGGTATTCTGCTCGGTTTGCCTAAGAACGAGGAACCAAGAACGGTTTTACACTAGGGATACGTATTTAGAGCATCTTAAAGACTGTCGCGTTAGTCCAAAATGGTGGTTGGCGGATAGTCGGAAGCCTAAATTGTGGCTATGTGAGGATTAGTAGCTTCTGATCGGTTCAAATCGAGCGTTCATGGGTTTCCCTTACTAGACTGTACTGTAGTAGAGCAGTGCTTAACACACGGGATTACTAGACAATATACAGGCACGCTTCAACAGTCATTGCCCAGCGTATGCTTCTATCGAGGAAATGCAACCGGTCCAGTAAATTACAGACTTAGTAGCGAAGTAGATGCTTTTGCGTTACAGAGAGCAGTTACGGGATACCAGGCCATCTTCGACAAGACTATTTCATGGGCTATCAAAGAGTCGGCTGTTCGTGGCCAACTCAAAATGTGCCGAGGAAGAATGCAAATTTGGCATTGGAAGCCACTAGAGGAAATCGTCGATTCAGATGACCGGGGCACAACTTCGGCCTTATCGGATCATTCACCAATATCACATGGTTCGACAACGTCTGACGCAGTTGTGGGGACCCTCCTAGAGCAAAGAAGTAGTTCAGGAATCACAGTGGATGAGAGTTCTACCACATGGTCAGTAATATGTGCTACTACGCCTCCTCATCCAGTTCTTGTAATATACAGTAACGAGAATGAGGTATACACATATCACCATATTGATTGTCAGTTAGTCTTTTCCGTTTTCATTCTGCTTAGCTAACATTTCAAGTGGACTTCGGATTACAAATCACATCATCTTCTTGCCCATGCGAGTCAGAATCAAAAAGGCCATCGAAAGACTGGACATGCCAGAGAAGCTTAATTGAACGACGCAACAACAAAGGCTCTAAGTTATCGTTCTTTACTCGTACTCTAACAGTTCAGAAAGATGACCTTAGTAAGTGGAATTTGGGACTCTTCACACAGCCTCACTACCCATTGTTTCAAAATGACAAGATATGCCAAAAGTCTAGCACCGACTTCTTGAATATCGACTTCGCATTAGTGATTGACAGAATGGAGTTTCGGAGAAAGTTCGAAAAAGCCTTGGAGTTGCGTAACAAGGCAGAGGCTGGACACCAAGATATTGTTAAGAGAACAACGTATATAGGAGAGAGAAATGGAAAACTACCACCAACAACATCGCGAAGGCATTCTCAAGCCGACTCGATTTATCCATTACCCAGAGTACCTGAGCGCCCTCCTATCATACGACCCTTGTCTCCAATCTCTATGTTTCACATGAGTGATTGTGGTATCAAAGAAAGCGTGAATGCAGAGATAGATAGTGGTTCGGGGTCTGGTTCAGAATGTGTTTCTTGTTCTAGTCCACGTGCTCGCTCGAGCGTGTCTAGCGCGTTCGGCCGATGGAGCCGTTGGATCGACAGAGTGAAATGAGGTAGGATTGCACTTTACCACTGAAGTTTGTAGATTAAAAATGGAATGGTCTAATCTAAGATAGCAATTTCCCTATACGTTTCCTCGACCTCGGGAGTCTCGATGATGGAAGTCGATATTGATGTATATAGAGCATGAAGATTTAATAATGTCATGTGTCTGTGGATGTACTACCCAATCGTACACGGAGTACACGAAAGCGCCACTTGGCTCCGAGTTGTACGTGTGAGCTATTTACA
This sequence comes from Ophiosphaerella narmari, assembly GCA_028456235.1. Taxonomy (NCBI): domain Eukaryota; kingdom Fungi; phylum Ascomycota; class Dothideomycetes; order Pleosporales; family Phaeosphaeriaceae; genus Ophiosphaerella; species Ophiosphaerella narmari. The sequence goes on from JALNQA010000009.1 coordinate 294,517, forward strand.
TGTCCTGTCCTGGATTATCCGAACGGATATGATGAATGGTAGCTCTGGGGGTCTTCAGAATACGACAGCACCTACCTATCTAGGTATATGGGCAGTGCCTAGGCTATATCCTAAAATCCCACTTGATAATACTTAAGTAACGTAAGAAAATATGTCCAGTTTTAGGATGATTTTTAAGTGCATGTGTGGCAAGCTCTGTCTAGGTAAGCCCTATGCAAGAAAACATCCGTCCCCTTCCAAGCTCTCTGAGCCTGCCAAGAGTAACCACATAGGACCCAATGAAATGAAAAGCAACCAAGGATCGTAAGATGCGCAAGCGCTAGCGCTTGGTGTTCTGTTTCAAGGATTTTAGGCGGGCAACTCTTGGCTCCCCCCGAATCTATCAATAAATCCTCAAGGATTACATACGTATCACATTTACGCGTCTTACGGGAGCCGAGTATAGCCAAACACTACTCGATGGCTTCAGAGTTTTGTGTAATCTTGAATCTGCCCTATTTGAACTACCGCCCCCCTCCCCTTGAGATACTTAGGTACAGCTCGTCCAGTTCAAAATATTTATCCAAAGTATTCAGCCTTGGAACTATTCCATGATGAAGACACCATTTATTGTGCTTGCTAGCGTCGCCGTCACGACCGCCTTTCCTTTCGGAATTACATTTTGGGAGCCAGATCATCCTTATCCCGTTCTATCGACACCAATACCAACGCCAACGCCTACGCCAACACCTGGGTCGCCATCCTATCCAACGCAGCATCCAACTAAGCCCAAACCCAAAGTGTGCAAGAGAATCTGCACCGAAATACCATTGAAGACGTGCGGTGATGGCTGGGTAAGTCCAACACGTTATTTTTATAATGTTATAATGGAATGGAAATTCTAACATAATACAGGCATCTGAGTGGACTGGCGTCAGTAGTTTTCCAGGCTAAGAGTAATATTATCCGAACTAACAAGACACAGAAGTGCTGGACATGTTGTAAAGTTCGTGACGGGGAATCTGAGCCCCGGCATATGGGCAGTGATATGAAGGTTGACTGGTGATTCAGCTACCTATGGTCAGATCTTGGATGAGACTTGCATACTTGGGTGACGAAAGAGAGATCGGATTTTCTTTCTATGTGGCATTGTACCTTACCTGGGTATTTCGACATCTATTTATAACTTACCTAGGTAATAGGAAAAGTTTCTATAGGAGTGGTTTGGGGAGAATAGAAGAAAGAGACCACAGAATAGAGTGTTTCCTCGGTTGCGTCTAAAGTCCTGATCTGAATAGCCATATCTAGAAAGACGAACCCATGTCACCGAACCCATTAGCCTGGGTATACCCAGACTGATCGCTCCCGGGTCACCTACCTACCTAGGTAGAAGGTAGCCAATAACCTTACATAGTAGTCTCCTGTTATCTATGAATCGAACTGAAAAACGGCTGAAGCATAATCCCCCATCTAGAAATATTCGGGGACTACCGTGTCTGTGCGCGTGATCAGGGATGCCAATTACTATAGTAATAGTAATAGTAAATAGTAATTACTACTTCTAAAAATATAAAAATATTAAATATTAGTAAAGTTATACTATTAAAGATTTTTAAGTAGCTATAAAGTAGCTTTACTTAAAACTACTCGCTCTAGCTACAACCTTAGCCTCTGAGCAAAATCTGGATAGTCTAAATTACTTACAAGCCTCTAGTTACTACTCTACTACAAAATCTCATAATAATAGCTATTGTGTGTGGCTCTGCAGCCTCATCTTTGAGATCGCGACTTTGGTGAGGGTGGCTCATCACGCGAACTGGCTCGTCACGCGCACAGACACGGTCCACTCCGTCGTGTTCTCTCACGATAGCAGCCAACTTTTTTCAGGATCTTGGGATGCAGCAGTTAGAATCTGGTGTATTGACACGGGCTGCCTTGTTCGCCGTTTCCGGGCTGGTCTCCCCATCGACAATCTTAGTCTAGCTCCTAATAGCAAGCACTTAGCAACAGCAGGCCAACGTAACACTCCTATAATCTGGGATCTAGTCACAGGCAAATGCGTAAAAAAGCTAGAAGGCCACCAGGAGGTTTCCGTTTCGATTACATTTTCGCACGACGGGAAGCTGTTAGCGACCGGTTCAGGGAACGGCGACGCAAAGATCTGGTATGCTTCCACTAGCAACTATATTTTCCGGCACGCAGGGTTTTCCGGTAGGTAGGGAGGGACGTTAGGTAACAAAAATAAGATAACTTGTATAAATGAAAATTGAGAATATCTCTTTATTGTCTTGCTTGTAGAGCATTTGTCCTATTAAAAGATATACCAAAAGGGCCCAAAAGAAACGAAATTCACTTCTGGTTGGAACGTTGTGACGGACGAAGAGGTTAATAGCAAGTAGCCATTATATTAAGCTTTATATTCAAATTGCTACGGTATTGACGCATTGAATCTGCAATTTGTTGATTCTCGACCTGAGAATCATCGAATGCATTTGCACGCTAGACAGAGGGTCATGCTGATACAACAAGACGTTATAGCAGAATCACCACCAATCTATTGGTAGCACTTACATTGTGATATGCGTGCTCTGCTTACTGAAGGGTAGCTTCCTCTTCCTAGCTTTACGGATCTTGTCTTCCATGCTGACTTTGGTAAATTTTCTTTTTCTGATCGATTCTATAGGAGAAAAACAGGGCTCCGGGTTGGATACCTCGCTACTCCTTCGATCAAACGAGTAGAACTTTATGGGCGATACACACTCGTTTCCTTGTTCTGTGGTTTTTTGACTGACAAGAATACGTAGAGAAGGTTTCCCTATGCCGATCCTAGCCTTCTTCCTAGGCGCTACTTGGAGTTCGAGGCTCTCAAGGGAACTACAACTCCATTTTCGGGGATTCCAAGCAGCGTTTGGGTCATCGTTCGAGTACCGCTTAGATGTTAGGAGACGTGGAGATTGAATATGTGTCGACGGTGTATCGCTAGATCCATATTCTTGTTGAGACATCCGGCGTGTTTTTATCTTCTTTTTTGTCATGTGACGCCTTTGTTTTCGACGTTTCGCGGGCGCGGCGCATTCACTATCAGCATCATCATCCGTGTAGAAGCCGTCATTTTTACTGGATAGAAAAAGATAACCGGGGCTGCTTTGGGTGCGTGGAATACCAATGGGTGAATATTCCCTCGTAAAGCCATGCTGAAAATGTGCATACCTTACAGCGCTGTGTGCATACATGTGTTCGGCTTGTTGCTATATCATTGTGTCAGTAAGCATTTCTTCTACCCCATCAAATGTAACATGCCTCAAAACTCATCCACTTCAAGTCAAGTTGGCAGAAGGGACAATCGACATTCATCCCTCGTGGCGAAGGTCGCAAAAATCTGCTCTCCCACTCTTCTCGGATTTGTAGTTCAACTTCGTCCGGTGTAGATAACTTGGGTAAGGTATTATCTGTGATTCCGGTGTTTGTTGAGTTGGTATGGCCAAGCCAGGCTGAGCACTTTTCGATGCTCAGTACTGGGACACTACCACGACGATATAGTGCCTCGGCCTTTATTTGACGGTATTGTACCGGCTCTGTCTCTTCAAACTGCCTTGTCACCATTTGATTCGAAGCGGCTGTATCATAAGTCTCTACTTCTACAATGTTCCACCACTTATCATCGTTTGTTGTCCAGGCCTCATTTCCAGTCAGCCATAAGTAAGTAGTCACATCATCTGTGGCGGCTTCAATACTTGCAATTTTTTCAGCAATACTCGGGGTATCGTCTGCTTGTACAGGTGGCACCGTGGGCAAAGTGCCACTTGGATACATCAGTGGTAGCATGCGTCCGAAGACGTTCCATGCATGAGTTTTGTTGTTAGTGATCCATGTTGTGCGGTATTTGGCAAGCGTAGCGACTAGGCCAGAGGTGTAAAGCTCGAGCTCGATACGGGAAACAACAGTTGAAGTGTTGGGTAGCGTTGGAGTGATAGCTTTCTTCTGTCGCTCGTAAACTCTACGAAGTTCTAAACGATCTGGCCGTAGGGACAGCGATTCTGTTCCAGTGTTTCCTTCTATACTTTGACCGCCCTCTGCTTCCTCATCATTATTTGTGTTGTATTGTTCCTCCATCTCTGGGTCCCAGTCTGGGTTTGGGCTCGTAGGATTTGCCCACTCGCCCTTCCTCGTCCAAAAATAATAGTGTGGAAGGTCGCAAGATGGGAAACGAATAAAGAACAGCTTTTCTATTGCAAGTTTTGCTTGCTGTGATTTCAGTTTGAAGGTTGTCTTGTCAGTGTCAAAATCCATATATGCAGGCATGTAGCACATAGCTGTTGGACGAGATTCGCTAGCCTCTAACACTTCAGCGTATTGTCTACCCTTGTTCTTGTGTCGTTGCATGTGTCGCCTCTGCCGTTCGCCCTTGCTGGTGTTGAGGCTAGGTTCCACACGTAGTAATTTTCTGTTTTCTAAGTGCCATTTCCTATACACCTCAGCAAGATCTTTTGACGGGTTTCTCGGAGGGAGTGTAAAGAACATTCGCCCGCACCAACCTTGAATCCGAGTCCGGTTGGTCCAAGCAGACGCTGGCTCAATTATAGCGTTACGCAGTATTCCATCGAGAATACCATTGCGTGCGGCCCTCCGGATCTTGTGTGGCAATACTGGCACGTAGTCATGATCAACGCCAGGTGGATACATCTGACCAGGGAGAAATAGCTTCTCCTTAGTTTCAGTAGTGTAAACTTTCAAGGGTACATAAGGCACGCTACGCGGCTCGCGTTTGGGGAGAATACACGTATCATATGGATGGGCAGGTGAAAAATGAGATAGGTGAGGAATTGAGGATGGCATCTCCATGTATGGCCACTCAAAGAGGCGGATTCTGCACCCTGGAACAATCGATGAGTTTCTTGAATCCGAGCCTGTGTCGGTTGATGTGCTATCCCACGATTCTTCACTGAAAACTTTACGTGGCTTGTTCTGACCTGCCTTGTCAGTGTGTTGAGCAAGGATTTCGTCATGCATTTTTTTCAATTCTTCCTCATCTGGGGTATCATCACTGACACCCCCTTCTTGTTCTCTTCTTGCCTGCTTCTCCAGTCGCTTCTTCTCCCTTACTTCTTCCGCGTTGCGCTTTCTGAGCTCGTCTTGTTGTTTCTCTTGCGCGAATTTTAACTGTTTGTTCTTATACTCAAGCTCGGCTTCTCGCTCAGCTTTCTTCTCCTCGATATCATAGGCTGTTAGTTTTTTTGCCATTTGCACCTTCTTCATGTCTTTCAAATAGATGCCACGGCCCCAACACTCGTGTTTCAGCTGCTTGTAGTTCCATTCGTCGTAAACGGTATAGGTTCGATCTTCATCCTTGACGCGATGCGTGCCACCACGCCTGTGAGGAGCGGACCTCGGAGTCCCACTAAGTTCCTGTGACGCTGCATCTGGGTAGATGCTGGGATTGGCCTTCTTAGATTTCCCTCTTGGCATGGTTAGATGTGCCGGATAGTCGTATGCTGTTGCAATGCGATGATGTTTGATCAGCCCTCACACAGTGCTTATATTGAGTGAAGCTCATCGATATACCATAAGTCGTCTACCTTCATGTGGAGGGAAAACAACGGCATTGTCGAGGCTTTCACGTGTACTCTTTGTCTCATAATTAGTGAACCCAAGCTTGACACTGTAGCACATGGAGCGACAAGTATTATTGAAACATTGTTCAGTTTGCTTTGAGTCTAAAATGATTTCTTTCAATTGCGAAACTTAGGGTATCTCACTATGTTGTGTCAATTTTCACACTTGATGTGTTTAGAGAGCTACTTACAACTCCGATTTCTCGGTAGGTAGTTTCCTTTTTTCTCCCTTGAAGTCGATAAAGCCTTCTAGTTCCATCCACTCTGCGGTGAATGCCATAACTAATCTTGCCCAATCTTCCACTGTATCGGTATCCAAATGCTCTCCATCATCCGTAATCTCATGCCACACCTTTGGAAACGGGGAAGGGATCATATGAAGAATCTCCACGCCACGAGCCATAAATGGTACATGATCATCTTGTACGAAGCCACCCAAGAAGGCATCTTCGGCTTTGTTGCCCTCTGTCAAAAACTTCGGTTCAGCACGCGGCCCTTTTTTCCCACGTTTGGCCATTTTAGAAATATGATTGGGTGACGACTTCATCAGACCTAGTTTCCGCAATCGTTCCTCCACCTTAGCCATGCGCTTGTATGCCCAATGTGTTGTCTTGAAGTATGATGGCACGCGAGGGCCAGCGGAGCCTAACAGGTCCAGCAGGAGGAATAACTCGATCGCGTCGAGGGGCGTGCGGTAGATGGACGAGGCGGCGTGGAAAGTCGACTCCCAGTCTCCAGCCAGGGCACTAGATGTATGCAGTCAGATTTTGATATCGTCTAGTAAAGGATGAGCATACCGGGCGCCATAGAGACTGTCATCGTCGGTCCAGGATTTGAAAGCCTCCTCGCCATCAAGGAACAGTATCTGAAGTCCTCTATGTTCCACATCAAAATCGTCTAGACTTGTAGAAGCCCATTTTTTGGTTAAAGCTGCATCCAGACTACGCGCGACATGCATTATCATAGCACACGGCGCCGCGCTATCTGTTGCGCCAATAAAGTCTTTGGGTGTCAACTTGCTGTCGTAATGCGCCACCAATGCCAGCCTCGCAACGTCGCCTGATAGAGCACCAGGTGGGTCGCGTGTTGCAATAAAGTTCACAAAAGGCACCTCTTTGCCATTGCTAACGGGCGTGGTGGACGAGGAGTTATGGAGTTCGATGCGCCATTCAGGGAGGCGAGCGTGGAAGAAGTTTATAAAATGCTGCCGCACGGCAATATTTCCCTCGGTGCCAGACACTCGAGGACGTAGAATAGGCGATAACAGAGCGCCCTTTTTGATATCGAAATCATCGCCAGGGCTCGGTAGTTTCTTGAGCGTGTCGTCGCTGATATCATGGTAAGCAACCCCAAGGGAGAGCAACAAGGCGAGCGACAGCAACACAGCGGGGAACAGCATGATGATGACTCGTTTACATCAGGAAGATTGAGAGCCGGAATATATGACAGTGTCGTTATGGGCAGAGAACGGGCATGTCGAGAACAGACGACAAGTGAGGTCAGCAAGGGATTGATTGAATCGTGGTCACATCAATAGAGTGAATTATTCGGGTAATCTTCCGGATGCCGAAGTTCCGACTAAGAGGTGACGACGCAACAAAGAATGAGGTCGACTCTTAACTTAGCTAAGACATCATGATCAACAACAAGTCACGTCATCAGTGTAATGTTAGAGAAGAAAATCGTACGGGTGAAGGATGTAGGTTTGCAGCTTTGGTGGTCTTGAAATCAAAACGTGGGCAGTGGTGCGCATGCTCGAACTACAATTCACAAGTAAGCACATTTAGTACATGTTATTGTCAGCCTCGATCAACAGATGAAGAGCATTACATAACTACAAGAATATTGGGTAAGCGATTGCTGTATCATCTGTATAAGTCTCAATGCCAAGGCTGTCATCAAAGTTGGCAAGTCTAACCGAGTTCTCACTACCAACACGCGTCCTCTGTTTATCTTTCCACCCCGAATCATCAATTGAAATGCCGTCACGCTTTCAGTCGTTTACGACAGCCTTCAAGAGCTCAAAGACATGGTCGCAAAGTAGTAGATCACTTCCACGTGTTCGAATCTCTCGGTTTGTTTGCAAACTCTGCCAACATAAATTTTCCACGTCCCCAACCCTCCGTTTGTTCGGGCAGGCATCAAAAGGTGCAGCAAAGCCGATTGAGAGACGTAAGACATTCAAATACTCGGCAAAACCTGACTGATTATGTGTCTAGAGTACAAGACTCGGCTTTTAATCTACGATGCAGGTGATGCACGAACCACATGGATTTCCTTCTGGAAAGCAGTAGCCCTGCTGCAATGCGGCACTACGTTCGTGTTTGCTGTTCCACCCCTCTGGCAGAATGAAAACCAGCCAGATCCAAATGTTAGGAAGTTACAGGCAATAATGGGTAAGTTCTGTATTCCTCTATTTAAGATCTCTCCGTTTACGCGATTTTTTTATTTTTTCTTTGCTATGTACCACCTTTCAAGTCTAGTACTCGAATCCACCCATTGCTGTATTTTCTTCCGTCTCTCATCCCTTGTTGATACTTTCCTCTTCAACTTTGTTGCACGTGTCTGTAAGGTGCAACGTTGTTCATGTTAGATTCGCAAACTGCCATTTCATATACATCCATCAATGAGTTCGTATTACATCGTAGTACAGAAGGCTGATATCTACTGCAGTGGGCATTCTAGGCACCATTCCCACTCTGACATTAGCATACGTGACCGCACCCTTCACACACCAGGTTTTCATCCAAATCCCAGAATTTGCGCGGCGAAACAGAAAAGATCTGATGAATTGGGCTCTCACACTCACCACAAAACCAAGTGCCACAGCAAACACAAAACTCGAATTTGTCACATTACGCATCTTCCCTTTCCGCAAACATACCAGCGCCTTCCTTCATGAGCTCCGCGCACTACCCCCAAGGAAACTGCGGCTTGCAAACATCGAATTGCCCAAGAATGAAGAGTGGGCCAAGAGGCAGCGCGCAAAGGGCATCTTCAATCGAATGTTTGAAGTTCTGAAAGAACCCAGGTACAGATTTTACGTAAAGGAGGGTCGAATGTATACAATTAAAACGGGAGCACCAGGCGTATGGGAAGAAGTAGCGAAACGGATCCAAGAACAAACAATTGCCGAGCTTGAGAACGCAGACGATAGGAAGAGTGGAGTGAAGAGATTTGGCGTTGCTAGGAAATCGGTGCAGCCGGTGATACCTAGAGAGAGGATCAAAAGGCAGACCTCTAGGGTTCCAGGGAGGTGAACTTGGTATGCAAAAAGAGCTCGTAAAAATGACGCGTTTGAGCAATTCAGGCGTGTGGGCTATGTAACTGTCCAAAGAACATCAAACAAACTTGGGTCTATCTGCTTTGGGTCCTTATTTTTTTTTTGGATAATCTCAGAGTGGTGATATCAATAGCGACTCCAGCTAACAAGAAGAAATCGTTATTATTCAAGAAATAAAAATATGTGTGCGGAATTTACTACTTCAGGTGACATTTTTGCAGTATTAATTCAACGATTATCGTTAAGGAAGGCGACCCCCGTCCACTTCATTCCGACTGTGCCGTTAGACCCGAAAAAAAAAAAGATTGAATCACGCACTAGCGAAGGGTATGGCGTGAAAAAACCTTGAGACGTGATTGCCGATTGCGGCTCGAATGTTGCTTCAACCTGAATTTGTGAGGGTACCCATCCATCAGATGTTCAACAATGCATTGGATAAACCCTGATCGATCAGCTACTAGATCCAATGATTGGCAACGCATTATTCAAAATTGAGCTAAATATTACAAAATATCGACGTCTAGCCTCCACCGATCCTCCAGCGATTGAGCATATACGGTGTTGCGGCACGATACATTCATGGTTTCAGCGTACGTTATAGATTCCGCGATCATCATCGCCACGCCAAGATCCAGGACTTGGCAAGGCGTTGATGTGCGTTGCGGGTAGGCACAGCCGTGCAGATAGACCGACGGTAAGTCGTTTGTAGTAGTAAATGTTGTTTTAGTTTCGGGTTTGAAACTGCAGGCTGTCAGGCTTGGGCTGGCTTTTGCGGAAATAGGTATTCCCGGACAAAGTCGACGGGCCGACCACATCTCCAAGCCGCCGTCTCTTGATGGAAGACCTTCGATGTCTTGAGCGTCCATAAACTTGGCTTGTTTTGTGTGGCAGCATACTCCATTTGGCCGTGGTTCTAGTGATTAGCTCCAACCAAGCAAAAAAATACACATTGCTCTTTAAGGTCCTATTCGAGCAGCGAATTCTAGAGGGACCGATTGCTTGATCGGCTTGGATGTCACCAGAAGGAAACCTAGTATCAACAGACCCACTTCTAGACCCTGAATTCTTTGCGGCAGAGATTATATACTTGAAGGCACTAATTTTTCCTTAGGTAAACCAATCGCTACACCGCCTCTTCTGGATGGAGAGCGGGCATATTTGTGGTTGGGAAGAAAGCCAGGTGGAAAATATATTTGAGACGGCTGTGGACTTTCGCTTATCGAAGAGACTGCGAACGAGTGCGGTACACGTGTGTGAGCGGAGTAAGTATGTGCGGGGCAGGCGGTTGATGAATCAGGGAGAAACAAAGGCAGGTTATTTAGCCCGATAACCTATAGTGATCAGCGACATGCCGTGGAGCGGGTCCTAGCGGATTGCATGCGATCCCTGCATGGGCGGCGATATGGCAAATATGTTCAAGATCTGTTGAGGGCAGACGGCGTGTGTGATTTGCCACATTTGAGGATGGTGGTGATTCGTGGAAGGGCAGATGGTAGAATTTTGGATGCAACGTGGGGTCTGGAACAGGGAGTCGTAAGCTGTCCTAGTCACAGTGGGCAACGTGGTTGGTGGTCTTGTCGCAAGCTTCGCTGAGACATGACTTGGCATGAGGGCTGGGCTTGGGAGGTCACAAGATGGGCAAAGAAGACGAAGGTCGGACCTACACAAGTAGCTAGTCGAGGGCAGGGCGACGCAGTAATTCGTCACATGGCGGCGTGGGCCAATGGCGAGGCAGGCGATGAGCAGTACGCAGCACGCAGCACGCAGGCAGCACGGGCTGCAAATGTGCAGAGCAGGCACTATAGCAGAGGCACGCGAACGCGAGGCTTGGGAGCAGTACATGGGAGCGGTACTGGGAACAGGACGAAGGCAGGAAGAAGGGCAGCGTGTAAATGAAACAGAGCAGAAGTTCATTTCGAGACGTGGATGCCAAGCACGTCGTCCCAGTGTTGCAGATGATTGCGTTAGCACAGGCTTGCGCAATCTGTTAGACTGCTAGGCTGTTAGACTGGGTAGAGGGACGAGGATCCGGGCACAGGGTCCCTGCGCAGGGCAGAAGCCGCACAAGAGGCTGCGGGCAGCGCTGCAGAGAAGCGCAGAGAAGCACGGCGGTGCGACGTGACAGCGGAGCCGGCCATGCTCGCCGTGTCCAAAAGCAAGACGAGGACCTCGCTCTGGTTGCTCGCGACGGCGTGCATCGTGGCCCGGCACATCACGTCGCAAGCAGCAGCGACGTTCGGTTCGTCGTCGCTGCCGCGTGGACGATGGGAAGGAACGCGCGGTCACAATCGCAAAGGGGCTAGCGCCAAAAGCCGCCTGCCCTGCACCTCCCCATCAGCTATTACCCCGTTGCACCTTCTCGTTCCTGCACGCCCAAGACTCGACTCGACCTGTCTACGCTCACTTGAGAGCCCGTTGCGCGCGCTGCAAACTCGTCGACCTCTTGCCTGCCCATTGCCGCCGGCGCTCGAGGCTCTGTCCCAGAATAACCGCCGCCCACGCTGCTCGCTGGCCTGTCTGCTCCGCCTCGCACATCATCCGCGGCTGTGCAGCCACCCCCGACCGCAGCCAGTTAATACCAACCCACCACCGCCCGCGACTCCCACCACTTCCTAACCACGCTCCCACCCACGCCTACGACTCCCACCTCCTGCACCATGGACCACCCATACGGCGCCGGCCAAGCGCCTGTCGACGACCGGATGGCTGCCGAACTGACTGAGCGCTTCCGCACCGTCCTCAGCACAAAGCGGCTCAACGAAATCACATCGCAATCGCAATCACGGTCCGCTTCACCGGCACCGCGAGACTACGGCACTCCTCAGCCGCCCTCCGCAAACGCACCGCCCACCTACTCCTCCATCCGAAACATTCCCCTGATGCCTGAAGCGCCACGTGATGCACGCTCGCTGCGCTTTCGCAACATGCTCCTTTCTCTGTCCGCCCTGCCTACGCGTTGGGAAAACCCCGGCCTGCTCGACGAGGCTCTGCGAGTCGTCCCTCTGGAGCAGATCTACAACGAAGCCGAGGAGGAGAGCCAGATCCTGCAGGCCGAGGCCGAGAGCCTGGGCGCAGGCAAAAAGGCCGCCTGGGGTTACCAGGACTGTGTCGTCCGCGCATTAATGCGATGGTTCAAGCGAGAATTCTTCAGCTGGGTCAATAACCCTGTCTGCTCAAGATGCTATTCGCCTACCGTGGCCATGGGCCTGACTGCACCACTACCCGACGAACAAGCACGCAGCGCTACACAGGTCGAGGCCTACCAATGCTCACACGAGGGCTGCAAGAACTTTGAGCGATTTCCCCGCTACAATGACGCCTTTGTCCTGCTTCAAACACGCAAAGGCCGATGTGGCGAATGGGCCAACTGCTTCACTATGCTCTGTCGTGCTGTTGGCTATAGAGTACGCTGGGTCTGGAATGCCGAGGACCACGTCTGGACCGAGGTCTACTCGGTACATCGCAAGCGATGGGTACATGTAGACGTTTGTGAGGAGGCCTGGGACAAGCCCAGGCTATACACAGAAGGTACGTCATCGCAACCACCACCTACATACAACGCAATCTAACATAGCACAGGATGGGGCAAGAAACTCTCCTACTGCATTGCATTCTCTGCCGATGGCGCCATGGACGTCACACGCAGATACATCCGCGACCCTTCGAAGCATGCCGCCGAGCGCGGTCGTGCTTCCGAAGCCGTCGTCCTTCATATTATGGACGAGATCCGTGCTCTTCGACGCAGCAACATGTCGAAGCAAGAAAAGTTCCGACTCCAAGGCGAAGACCTCCGCGAAGGCAAGGAACTACGCGGCTATGTCATCTCCTCCATCGCACACGAAGTCAGCAAGCTCCGTGCCGAGGATATCATGAACGGCCAAGCCGCTCCTCGCCGCCAGGACGCAGATGCTGATAAAGCACTCGAGGGCCGCCTCAGCGGCAATTCACAATGGATCCAATCACGGGGCGAAGGCGGTCGATCACGACCCAACCACCAGGATCCCCGAAACCAAGACCCTCGCAGCCAACAGCGCTGAGGGCCTACCACGACCACGACCACACTTTAGACGACTCGGTAACCATTCCGCATCCACCAATCAAGCCGAGCGCAGGCAGGTGGCTAGCGATGTTTCTGGAACACGCAGTACCATGTTCGACTTTGCGCCTGTAACCATACTCCAAAGACCATGCACATTTCCACGGCGTTTGTTGGCGCATCTTGTCAGGATCATTAGTGTTAACCTCTAATGTCTGCACCATCCTCAACAGAGGCATTTCCTATGGGTCACGTAGCATGTTTTTGCGGCGAGACGGAATCTTTTGATGATTCTGCATTTCACTTCTACATTGGGTGCGCAGGGGCTGCAGCACGGCTTATACCATTTGCATTTTTTGGGATACATTTGCGATATCATTTCGTTTGTTCATTTTTCCTATGTCACGAGCATCTGGCTACTCTACCTACGACGCGATGGCAATCACGTCTTGTAAGAGATTTGGATTTTTGTAAAAGTGCAAGCCCAGCATGAAGATGCGTTGTACACAGTGGGGATCCGCAGAGCGGTGGTGGACGGGTGACGCGCGTCCTCGCCAACGACAGAAACGCCACACGAGGATCGAAGATGCAGATAGCAATAGCCGAGTAAGCAAGCCTGAGAAGGCGAATTCAAATACCGCTATTACTACATTGTGAAGAGTTTTTTTGGCTACTCGTGATGTCCGGTTGTGATGGCCAGGTTGTTGGGACAGGTGATGCAGATGATGTTCCTATGAACGCGCGTAAAAGGTACGAGGCATTTGTCAGACTAGAAACAAGTGTGTAGGCCTAATCTGCGTCGTGCGTATTGCGCATCACTCAAAGTACCGCGTGCAGTAGTAGGAGCGGAGAGTAGCCGAGTCCACGCGGCACATGGAGCAAACCAGACAAACACGGTGCCTGTGTCCTTTTCTCCAGATTTGCAGCCCCAGCACGGCTTTGGGCCTCCCGTCCCAAACTCCCAGCACCGATCAAACGTGCTCAGCCTTCCTTAACGGCTTGGCAGCCAGTGGCGGGCCGCTCGTGTGTACCTTTGGCCTGGTGCGGCTAGCGCAGAGGCAGGGCTTGTTTTAAATAGCTCTTTGCTGGCTGCGCAAAAGGCATAGGAGAAGATGCGGCAAGCGAGAAAACCACCGACAAATCTTGGACACTTCAGCCACAGTCGATGCCGAGCAGAGGCTGCACTTGGGCAGCGTGGATGCTTGCGTGTACCTGATGTCTGGCCGTTGTGCCACAACATAGGCACAAGTATTTGGGCATGCAGGTACTGTACCTACTGTACTATGCTCGACTTGCAGCTGTTGCGCACAACATTGATGATATGAGCATGGTTGGCCTGACTTGACATGAGCATCGCTTGGACGGCTGTCGGTGGGCCGGGCTGATGGCGATGAGGTGCTGAAGGATCTTATTTCCTTGCCGATATTGCTGAATGCTGGTTGAGGCGCTTGCTCTGGCCCTTAATCATCGCGCGACGGAATTGGTACCTGAGGAAGCTGCTGATGCCGTTCTTGAATTCAGTCCTGGATGACGCAGGATTGAGGCTCGAGCATGTACATAACCCTGCGTGCACGGCAGCAGTGGCGGTAACGGTAATTGAGCCTAGCTGTTCTTTGCATGTGCATGCCAATGGGCACGTAGCTGAGTGCGCTACAGTGTTTTGACCGTAGCAAGAAGTGCTCGTGGCCCAGCACCGCCATCCGCCATCAGTCGCTTCTCTTCTTCGGCCTACCCAGTCCAGCAAAGCGTGTCAGCAGAATCAAGGCGCATTAACCCACTTGGGCCGCAAGCCTCGTGAGGCTTGACCCAGCCGCAGCTCCTTCACGCAATCAGTTCCTCCCGAGGGGCGAAGTCGTCTGTGCATCCTGGTGGGCGGGATAGCGTGGTTGCAGCTGTGGGTCTCTGACTTTCAGCTCCCTGGGCGCTGGAGCGCTGCGGCTGCATTTGTACAAAAGGCTGGCTGACCCTCCACGCCAAATAATTATCCGTCGTTCAGCCCTCTGGCTTCCGTCTATTCTTCACGCTTTAATTCCTGTTTACGCCCATACAAGACTATCGTTTGTATCCGCACCTGACGACCCAGACAGCGGGCCTCCCCAGCCGCATACTTTTAACCCCACAACTCCTAAACAACACAGCTCAGAACCGCAAAGATGGGCAAAATCGGGCGATTCGCGTGTATACTGACACCCATGCTGTTGACCCTCGCGTCACTGCTATGCATTGTCATCGTTATGATCGGCCAGCTATCAAAGGGCGGCAAGGCTCCCAGCACACCACTAGGGCGTGATCTATACTTCTTCAAAGTATGTCACACACAACCCCGTTGTGCTCCAAACACTAACACACCCCACAGGCAGACACAAGCGGCTTTACATCCGACCCCAAGAACGTGCTTGACCATCTCCCCGGCAACGTCAACATCGACAACAACCTCCTCCAAGCCCTCCAAGGCGCCGCCTCATCCAAGGAACTCAAGGACTTCTACCAAGTCGGTCTCTGGTCTTACTGCGAGGGCGACAAGGACGACAAGACGGGCAAGGAAACCATTACCTTCTGCTCTGCCTCCAAATCAAACTTTTGGTTTGATCCCTTCAGTGTGTGGGAGCTCAAGGACACAAGTGCGCAAAAGGTTCTTGGCGAGGATCTCAAAAAGGGCCTGGCGACGTATAAGAAGGTTGCAGGATGGATGGTATGGTCGTTTGGTATTGCCTTGGTTCTCAGCGTGGCTGAATTTATCATTGGGTTTTTTGCCATCTTCAGCCGGTGGGGTAGCCTTGTCACTACGATTGTTTCGACTGTAAGTTTGGATCCATTGTTTTTTTCGTGTTATGAACTGGGGCTAATTCTGTGACAGGCGCAAACAGTCTTCATCCTGGCTGCTGCTTCTACCGCAACCGCTGTGTACGGTACCTTAGTCGGTGTCTTTGAATCCGTGCTTAAGCCTTACAACATCAAGGCTACCATGGGCAAGCAGATGCTGTCCGTTGTTTGGCTCGCCGTCGCATTTGGTGTCGCATCTGGTTTGTTCTGGCTCCTCAGCGTGTGCTGCTGCAGCGGCAAGTCGGCGCACAAGAAGGTCAGCGTCGAGAAGACTCCATACACATACGAGCGTGTTGCTAGCCCCGCATTCCCCGCCCAGAACACGGGATACGTTGGCGGTGCAGGCCATGGACAGAGTGGAACCGCGTATGAGCCATTCCGACAGACTCGTGTCTAAGCTCAACGAGTAATGCGCATTTGGTTTGATACGGTTGATACTACGGCAGGGTAATCGCTAATTGCGGTGAAAGTGGAGTGAAGACGAGGGGCGGCATGGCGAGGAAAGGAAGTCATGACATGATGATTGTCCATCTATTGTTTATTGTTACTTGTATACCACGGCGTTCTACCACCTTTCCTGGATCTCGGTACAGATCCAGGAATCTGCATGGCATTTCTTACATTGAAACTTTTTTTTTTTTTTCTTGCGTGACGTTTCTTTGCACAAACATGTGTCTGTGTGTCTGTGTCCCATTTCCATTGATTTTTTTCCATATACTCCATCCCACCGTGACACCCCTTTCCTCACCCCTCTCCTCACCCCTCTCCTCACCCTTCTCCTCACCCTTCTCCTCACCCTTCTCCTCACCCCTCTCCCCCCATTCACTCGTCACCCAACATCTATCTTCTCAATCCTCTTAAAACAGCCGTCGTTCGTACACACACCCAGAGTCTAGACTCGCTGCTAGCACCGCCGGCGTCATCGGACGCTCCGCCTAGTCTCACAACGTGGCTTGCGCGCACGCGATTTTCAGCTCACCAGGTTGAGAAGCAAGTAGGTACGGGCCGTGGTAAGCGAGGATGGGGGTGTATTGCATTTTGCGAAATTCGATATGCTTTGCGTTTTGGAGGGGGAGATGGGATTTGGGATTTGGGATGTAGATGAGTTAATAATGGGGGGGCAAAGACGTGGCAAGAAATGATTGAGTGAATTTTGTTCGTTTCTACATTGCGTTTACGTATATACGTCGGGCTTCGTTCCACATGCTATATATTTGTTTTCTTCGTCGTCTGCAGAGTTCTGATTCAATGGCTCAAAAGAAACTACGCTTCTTATGCGACTTGGATGATCTGGGCTTCTTATGCCATCCCAATACGCTACCCACAACTGAAACGACCTCTTCGGCTCGTTCGACTGCAACTTCGTGACCAGCACCTTCAACCACCCTGATGCGAACATTTTCTTCACCCAGGGCTGCGGTTGCGTCTTCCATGAGCTCCTCCTTGATGATAATAGGGTCTGTTTCCCCAAGAACAAGCCACACTTCCTTCAACGGACCCTTTCCGGCTTCGATATTTTCCCTAATAACGGACCATCGGGCATGTTGTTCGTGAACGGGCGCATGCCGAATTGAGGATACAAAGGCGGGGACGAAACCTTTGTGATGCTGAATTTGCCAATCTACGACCGAGGACACGGTGCTCTCCGTATTTCCTGATAAGAGTTCCTTCTTGGAAGGGAGGAAGACTGTACTGGCGTCATCGTCGTCCTCTTCTTCCAACTCAAGAATGGGCTCGGATGGGGCGCGGGCACGGCTTCCGGCTGAACTCTCGCGCCTCTTGTGCTTGTGCCTTCGGCTTTTTTCCGAGTGGGACGACCTTCCAGATTTCCCAGATCGGACAGACCTCGTGTCATCGCTTGCTGGTTTGATTGTTGTCGTCTCAGCGTTCTCAATGGCTTCCGGTTCGAGCTCAGCAACATTCTCATTCTTTCGTCCCGTCCACAACCGGTTTGCAGCCATTCGGTGCACCATCCACTCGGGCAGCCAGCTGCTTTGGTAGAGGAGCTTGCTCTTGAAGCTAATGTTCCTTTTACGGATAAGGCCTCCCGGAGCTACTAGAACGAGGCCACAGACTTGGTACGGGAAGTAAGAGGTGAAGTCGGCTGCGATGGCCCCGCCCAGTGAGTACCCAATGATGGTGAATGAGCGATGACCCGACCATGAAATTGGTGAAGACTGCAGACACAGCAGAATTTGGGAGAAGTACAGACAGGAGTCGTACTTGTGCCGCAGTGGTGAGGGAGCATCTGAGAAACCACGCCCGAAGAGATCTGAATGTGTTAGCGAGGGATTGGTGGATTTGAAGTCTGTTCAAATGGAATGGACATGGAATACGTCATTCATTGACGTCTGAAGCGACTTGGGATAAAAGTCGTAACTAAATTTAAACAGAATGGAACCAAATAAAGAATTTCGAGGAAATGACAATACGAAATAAACTAAATAAGCATTTTCAAGGCTCGGCAGAAACAATTGATGTTGTGGCGACGTAGGAAAACACCTACCAAACATCATGACACGACACCCTCTCCTGACAAGCTTGTGAGCGAGGTTTGCCAGGGCAATGCCTGGGGTGGAGATGCCATGAATGAGCAAGATCCTGTCTCCATCTTCAGGGCCCCATTCATAGACTCGGACGGAGCCGTAGGGCGACTGGACGTCTCTGGCACCAGGCAGAGCATTAGGAGGATAGGGCAAGTGGTGCAATTCTTCACCAGACAGATGCGGCAATTGCGAGGCGACAGGTGAGGGAATTACAGAGACAGGCGCAGACCTGAGGGCGCTGGAGACGGTGCCCAACAGCAAGAGGGACCCCAGAGAGGCAGCGCCAATGGCGACGTAGGGATGGCGCAGGTCCGGGAGCTTTGGGCGTGGGATGCCTGGCAGGGAGAGGTCAGGGAGGGAGATCGACGCGACGGAGGCTTTGGCAGGCGGTGCGGCGCCCGAGAGGTTGGAGAGCCAGTCCATTGCGCGGTGGTGCTATGTAAGGCGAGATATATGGGAGGAGTAGCACGGCGAAGAGGCTGACCAATGACGAGAGCGGTCAGCGCATAAATAGATAGACGAGGCGGAGGCCTGCTGCTGTGGTGGTGGTTGACAAAATAAGCCGACTGCCCTGCGGCGCTACTGGCGGGCGGTCGGGGTCTGTGCAGGGCGGTGCCGCCACAACGACGTCGTAATGCGCGCGCGCACGAGACGGCGGCAGAGGGCGGATGGTGGGCAGACAACTCGCAGCTCCAAGGGACGGCCAGCGCGTGGGACGGCCAATTGCACGAACCCACAGGCGCAGACCGTGTGCCAACTGCCAGACCGGGCCCCAAGAGCTCCAAGAGCCCGAGGATGCAAGCGGCTGCACCGGCCACGGGCTAGCGTCAGCTCCTCAGCCACGCTGAGAACAGTACCGCCATGCAGGCCATGCAGCAGCCCTAGCCTGGACAGTCGAGACATCTTCACACTGCCTTTCTGGGCGCTGCTGAACCCTTTGTGCTGACGAGGCCTGCCTTTGCCAGCGGATATATACGCCCTGTCTGCCCGTCTGCCGGTTCTCTCCTTCTTGCTTGCTCTTCCCCTGCGCGTCGCTCCAGGAGAGAGTCGCCTGTCGCCCTCGCCTGTTTGATAACCGCGGTCCTGCTCAGCTCGGCCGGCCGCCTCCCATCCAGCAGCTACACCACCGCTTTGCACGTCCAGAGCGTGCTCGCTCGCGGTAGTGCGCCATGGACCAGTGGACGTCCAAACAGCTCCCCGAGCGTCTTCCCTTCTCCAAGAAGCGCCTCCCCAAGAAAGTCATCTTCTCCTACATTATCGATTACCTTATAATAATGTGAGTGTTTCGTGCCTCTGGCCTTGCCTGTCCTAACACCCGCAGCGTGCTCATTGGCACCTTCGCCATCGTCGACAAATTACCGCCCTTCCACCAGCCCTTCTCTCTCGATAACTACACCCTCCACTATCCCTTCGCCAAAAAAGAGCGCGTGCCCGTCTCATGGCTATGTGTCTATGTCGTCTTCGCCCCGGCCGTCATCATCGGCCTGTACACCATGGTCATCGACGGCCTCTTCTCCCACCAAACCGAAATGCCCACAGGAAGGGCCGGCATCAAGCGCCTGAGCGGTCGATATAGGTTCAAGGATCGCCTATGGGAGCTAAACTGCGGCATCCTGGGCCTGGGCTTGGCCGTGGGGGCTGCCTTCACCATCACTGGAGCACTGAAGAACGCCATTGGGAAGCCCCGGCCAGACCTGATTGACCGGTATGTCCTGTTCACACAGCCTTCTGGCGACCGCTAACCCCCTACAGCTGTTTGGTCAACATGGACCGCGTCGACAAAGCCCCCAGAAAGCTCCAGACCTTTCTGATTTGCGACCAGACAGACAACTACATTCTTTCAGATGGCTTCAAGAGCTTTCCCTCCGGACACAGCAGTGGTGCGTCAAATCAGTTGAAGTGTAAAATTGCGCTAACACCACACAGTCTCGTTTGCTGGCCTGTTCTACCTCTCGCTCTACCTCGCCGCAAAACTGCACGTCCTTGATGCAAAGGGCGAAGTTTGGCGCACTTTCATTGTTATGGTCCCTACCCTAGGTGCTGCCCTCATCACCGGCACGCGAATCATGGACGCTCGCCACCACCCTTTCGACGTCATCTCTGGAGCCATGCTTGGAATACTCGTCGCCTGGGCCTCATACCGCCAATATTTCCCGCCAGTGTCAGAGACATGGCGCAAGGGCCGTGCTTATCCTATCCGTGCGTGGGGTCGCGGACCAGCCCCTCCTCCCGCCCCCAATCCTGTAATCATGGTCGACGAGGATGTACAGCCTTTGCGGTCAATGGCTTCCCCTATGGACATGGAACGTGGCGAGGCATCAGGCTTTGCATCGAGTCCGGCAGCGCCTGGCGACGATCATGGAGGAAACGTCTTTCGCCAACAAATAAATGATTCGCAACGCAGACGAAACAACCCTTATGCGGTAGACCGAAGTGACACAGTAGCATCTAGTAACTACCGGTCTGACACCATGGGCTCTACCATATCGACTAAAGTCTCAAATTATCAAAATCAGATGCCAGCAGCAAGTCCGTATGCCGGACAAAGGAGGATGGACACATATGATTACTCCTCATCAGAAGATGGCGACAACTACGAGATGCAGTCTGGTCGATTTACTGACACAGGTTACCACCGACCCACGGGTATCTCACCTCAACCAACTCCACCACCTCCCGCAAACATGACAGGTCCGGGGCCACAGACCGCTGTAGCAACTCCAACCGGAGATCTAAGTGAGAGGAGAGATCTGGCACCCGCACCTCCACCACACGGTGCAGGGACGACGCCTCAGCAGATATAAGGCTCGCACTAAAATGTTCATAAAAGTTGTATCATTACTCTTTTTCGAGCACTCTGGATGGGACGTAGGAGGGCATGGTGTTGCACACCAACGATCACAGCAATATAGGGACTGTGGCATGTACTCTAACACGAATATTGTTCTCATCAGAGCAACAGGAGTTTGCGAATTGGGTTATGATGGGTCTGGACATGACAGAAATTCGGCCATGGCCTCAGCCCATACTGCCAATCAGATATTGAATATCAACAGATCAAAGATGGATTTGTGTGGCGGGGTTTCATAGTGAAAGCCAGATTTGGATGTTCGGTAGCCACGGTGACGATTGGCCTGGAGGAAGTGTTCAGCTAGAGCCTAGTTGTATATCATTTGTTACTATTGTGTACGTGGCTGTAACTGTTCTCACCACATCCCTGAGTCTAGGAAACTTCGCATGCACGTAAAATTGACCATTTTGATGTGATAGGGTAAGTCCAAGTCTCCATTATTCCGGCGGTATTCTCTCGCATTGCGACACTTCAATAGCTACTGACAATTCCTATAGTACTTCTCTCACAGAAGTGTTCGAACGGGCATGAAAAGCTTCTACGGTAAGTTCTAATGAACAACCCCACGAGCAGTGCTCTGCCTGCGACACCACTGTTTCCCGACTAACTAGCAGTTTCGAGCAGATATATTCGGCCTACCCTTCTCTTCGCTACGAGCTGAACTTACCACGTCTACGAAAATTTTCACGAGCTTGTGTCACTACGAAACGGGAAGCTGCAGCCACGACTATTGACAGCTGATCCCCACCACACTTACCTTAGATAATCTCAACTCTTACATCGCCACCAACACTACAGAACTACTCTTTTCTCACTTGGGATATACTCTAGAATTAGATGACGAGTTTTACTCCAACGCGGCCAGTAATGGCTAAAGGGTCTGCACGGCCGCTTCCAAACCCTTCAAAGCCAGCCGAGTCTGCTTATCAGCAGGACCGGATATCCAAAGATACACAATTACCTCTGCAAAGTCAGCCTCATCGCCTTAAGCGAAGACTAAGCCAGCAAACCCTAAGCCAACACGTTGATGGTCATACGACACGGAGACCACGATTGCAAACCCCAAGCCCAAGCAATGATGGTATCATTTCCATAGGCAGATTGACTACTAGTGACTTGCAAAGGAATTCGAATACCAGCCTTCCTGTGGAAACTAGAGGGAGAGGGGTTTTTCCGCTAGTGCAGAGTCAAAGATTAGGTTCTGTTGAAAGTGGGAATGACCAAACCATACAATCGCCTGCCCCCAATGTAGGTTCTAATACAAGATTCTCGGGAAGCTTGCTAGCTTCTTCTTGTAACGCTTCAGAATATCACGACAATATTGGATCTTCGGCTTCCGCTTATCAAGGTACCCGCAGAAATCCTATCGATGTAGACTCGGACTCAGACTCAATATGCTCAAACGGAGTCGCTTCTCTAACGGAAGCGACCCCTCACAAGATTGCTATGGGATCCCGCAACTGCGAAGTTTGTGACGACAACTATCCCATTCGAAAACTGCCATCACTTGCTCAGTGTGACCATCCTCCAAAAGTATGCGCCACCTGTTATACCGGATGGGTCACAACACAACTTCAAGACAGTAGCTGGCGAGAAGCCAAATGCCCAGAAAGTAAATGCAAGACGATATTATCCTACCACGAAATCCAACAAGTCGTAGCGCCAGATACATTCCTGCAATACGATACCTATATCACTCGAGCCTCTATCAACAATGACCGTAAGTATTGTCACATGCAGAGTTCAATAATGATTAAGCCAACAATTGACGACAGCCAATTTTCGATGGTGTCGAGCCTGTAGTTCAGGCCAGGTTCACTTGAACAGTGAAGATAGCAACATCTTCACCTGTGCCTCTTGTGGCTATAAACTGTGCACCATCCACGAAATCACATGGCATGAGGGCGAGACCTGTGAACAGTACGACTACCGGTCTTCCGGTCTCAAGGAGCGCGACCAGAAAGCTCAGGAAGCTGCGAGTGTCGATGTTATTGGCAAAATTTCGAAAAAATGTCCTGGGAAAGACTGCGGCTACCGCATCCAGAAAACGCGTGGATGTGATCACATGAAGTGTAGGTAACTGGCCTCACACACCCACCACCTGTGTCTAACAGAATGCCAGGTTCAAAATGTGGCTATGAGTTCTGTTGGGTTTGTCTTTGTGATTACAATGCCGTGAGGCGGCGAGGTAATACGGCACACGCTAAAAAATGCACATATCATTCTAATAGGCTTCGCTAAATATCAGGGACGACAAAAAGGAAACCTGGATGTCTCTCACCATCCTAGTCGGGAGCCATTCGAAATTTCAATATGGGGGTCTATGGGTCACTTTCTCGTTTGGAAGTGGGTTTTTACGAATTCCCTACCTTATCACGCCACTTAATGATTGCATTGGTAAATCAATTTACTGGAACGAATCCTATCTTGACGTAACCATTCATGTTGGTGGCCGAATGGGTCGTGAACTTTTGCCGCCTAGAGATTCCTTGCCCTCCGATTGGCCACCTCTTTCCTTTGCCTAGCAACCAAATTTCCGGCAAAACACTTGCACACGACTTTCGCCTCTGCACTGTCTGCCATTGTAGTTCCTCACGACCGTCGCCAACAATTGTTCAGTGACTGTTCCACCCCACAATCATTTTGTCGTGCCATTGTCCTTTTCGGCGAGTCGCTCATTCCTTGACTTTTTGCTGCACCTTCAACCCCTGAATTGAAGTGGCGCCACAACTATACACATAGCACATTATGTCGCTACGAGTGACGCGATCTCAGTCCGGCAAGACACCTGTGTAAGTCGTATTTCGTAATTTATGTAAGACGGGTGAGTGCTGATGTGCGCTTAGCAAGCCTTCGCGACCCGGCTTTGTCGAGACTCCAGGACGCAGAAGGTCCCAGAGAAAGTCTTTGGCTTCAGATGTTGATAGCGCATATGAGACGACACCAGAGCCGGAGGTAAGAGTGAAAACAGAGGAAGTTGATGATGGACATGCGAACGGGTATGGAAACGGGTATGCAAATGGGAATGGTCACACGAATGGGTTCACGAACGGACACACGAATGGACACGTCGATAAGAAGGCGGAGGAGACCGTCTTTGATTGGAAGGATGAGGCCGAGAAGAACTTTCCAGCCAAGGACGAAGGAGGCAAAAAAGAATTTGGCGGTGCTCTCGGAATGAGTGCCATGATGGTTTGCTTCCCTGCACTAATGTACTACATGTGGATTGGATCCATCTTCTACGACGGAAAATTCCCGACTCCTGCCGAAGGACAAGACTGGCAGGAGTTCTTCGCACACATGTGGCACCTGGTCAAGACGGAGGCATACCCCAACAATCGTGCGTGGCAGATCTACTGGTTCTTTGGGCTTGCACAAATGGCATTTTACATGTTGATGCCTGGAGTCTACCGCAAAGGAAAGGGCCTACCTCATCTCGGTGGAAAACAGCTCGACTACTACTGCTCTGCTATGTGGTCGTTCTACTCCAGCATTGTCATCAGCCTGGTTCTCCATTTCACAGGAATCTTCAAGCTTTATACGCTCATCGACGAGTTTGGCCACATCATGAGCGTAGCTATCATATCAGGCTTCCTGTGCTCAACTATCGCTTACGTGTCCGCCCTGTATCGCGGCGCCACTGTCCGCATGACTGGGTCGCCGATTGTGGATTTCTTTCTCGGCTCAGAGCTGAACCCACGTCTTTTTGGAATTCTTGATTTCAAGATGTTCCTTGAGGTCCGCATTCCGTGGTTCATCCTGTTTTTCCTGTCTCTTGGCGCATGCCTGAAGCAATTTGAGATGTACGGCAAACCTTCAATGGAGGCCGTCTTCCTCCTCTTCGCCCATTACCTCTACGCCGGCGCTTGCTCCAAAGGCGAGCATCTGATTATCACGTCCTGGGATATGTACTATGAGAAACTCGGCTTCATGCTCATTTTCTGGAACATGGCAGGCGTACCATTGTCATACTGCCACTGCATTCTTTTCGTTGCTACTCATGACCCCTCTGAGTACACATGGCCGTCATGGTTCATCGCTCTCCTCACCGTTGCCTACCTCGGCTTCTACTACATCTGGGACACGACCAACAGCCAGAAGAACCAGTTCCGCCAAGAAGAGCGTGGCGTTGTCGAAGAACGCACCACCTTCCCCTACTTCAAATACGGCCGAATCGCAAACCCAAAGACCATCCAAACAAAGTCTGGAATCAAGATTCTTGCGGACGGCTGGTATGGCAAGGCACGGAAGATTCACTATACCTGCGATTTGTTCTTTGCGCTTTCTTGGGGCTTGATTACAGGCTTTAGCTCACCGTTTCCGTGGTTTTATTCGGTGTTTTTTGCAGGCATGATTATTCATCGTGCGATTCGCGACATTGAGAAGTGTAGGGCTAAGTATGGGGAGGCGTGGGTTGAGTATGAGAAGCAGGTGCCGTACCTGTTTATTCCAGTAAGTCTGCTCATACCTGACTAGTATGTGGAATGTTGTTTATACTAATACTGTTCTAGTACGTGTTCTAAATCATGGGCTAGGGTCTTTACTCTCAACGACTTCGATTCATCTACCCTTATTGGCTGTTCATCACTGGCATTCGTCCTCTTGGATGTTCGATAGGTTTTGGTTGACGGACCTATTTGTATTATACAATATACTTCTTTTATTTATGCTCTAAGAGAGGATAGGAGACCATACGTAATGTTAGTAGTAATGCAGATATGTATCGATGTTTTGCGATGTTTTGCGATGTGGTTGAAACAAGACTGCGGTGAAGGGTATATTTTGTGAACAAGGCGATGTCAAGGGTAGGCCGCACGTGGTTCGGGGTTACGTCAGCGCGCAACCAAAAGTTATGGAGCGACACCAACCATCCCAGGCCCCTCGCTGTCATCTCCCCCTCTCAACATCGCCAATATGGACGCAGTCCGCTCGATTCTGCAGCCTCTCACGCACAATCTCCCCCAGCCCATCGCCGAGCTGGGGGCCTCACTCATCGGCCCAGCATGCTACAAGACGCTCCTTCTTGACATCGACCCCTCTCACACTGAGTGTCTTAAGCTGGCCATCTCCAAGGGCCTCGGAATCGGCATCATCGGCGCCTCGTCCATCGTCAAAGTGCCGCAGCTCCTCAAACTCATCAACTCGCAGTCCGCCGAGGGCCTCTCCTTCCTGTCGTACCTGCTTGAGTCCAGCGCGTACCTCATCTCGCTGTCGTACAATGCGCGTCACGAGTTCCCGTTCAGCACATATGGCGAGACGGCGCTTATCTTGATCCAGAACATCGCGATTGCGAGTCTGATCCTGAAGTACAGCCGCAATAATCTCGGTATTGCTGCTTGGCTTGGTGGCCTGGTTGCCGCCGGGAGTGCGCTTTTTAACGAGCAGTGGGTGGACAACGAGAGGCTGAGTCTCTTGCAGGCGACTGCTGGCGTCTTGGGCGTGGCAAGCAAGGTGCCTCAGATCCTGACCATCTGGATGGAGGGCGGCACAGGGCAGTTGAGTGCATTTGCTGTCGTCAACTACCTCCTCGGATCTCTCTCTCGCATTTTCACCACCCTTCAGGAAGTCGACGACCCGCTCATTCTCTACGGCTTCATCGCGGGCTTCGCGCTCAACCTCATTCTCTTCCTCCAGGTTGTGTACTACTGGAACGCCCCAGCCTCCAAGGACACCGTGCCGAAGAAAGCCGCGAAGCCGATTGCTGGAGACCGCAAGGAGATGGCACGTGCTGTATCGAGTGGTGCTACGCCCTCGTATGCGAATGCTGCAGGCAAAAGTCCCAGCACTCGACGTAGGGGATAGGGTCCATTCACAATTCGAGTTGTTGCTTACTTATTACTAAGTGAAGTAGATGTAATTGCCATTCTTAACTTCACTTTACTGTTGCCTCGTCTCCAATATAATTCTGTCCTGCCACCGCACCGCCGGCCTAACCACACCAACACACTCTCCAAATCCAACACCAGCGCTCCCATCGCCAACCACTCCAGTATACTTCACCTCGTCTCCATCCTCAAGATACCTCAGCTCGCTCCCATCACTCAACATACTCGCCTTCTTCCCATTCTTCGTCAGCTCCAACAAACACCCATGCTCACTCTCCTTGTCCCCACTCACCGTCCCACTCGCGACCAAATCGCCAGTCCTCAATCCACACCCACCAACCGTATGATGTGCGATCATATGTCTAAACGTCCAATACATAGTCTCAAATCCAACCTTACATGTCGTTGTTGAATTTCCGTTCCTCCTGATCTCGCTGGTAAGTTGAATGTCATAATTCGGTGCCCCCTCATCATCCATGAATGCAGCTACGGGACTCATTCGCTGCGGCGCCTTGACCGCAAAAGGCCTCAACGCCTCCACCGTAACAACCCAAGGACTCACACTCGTGCGAAAATTCTTCCCATTGAACGGTCCCAATGGGTTCATCTCCAACCCTTGAATATCCCTCGCCGACCAATCATTCACCAATACAAACCCAAACACATGGCCATCCGCGTCCCGCGCATGTAACTTCGACCCAGGCTCCACCGGCACCCCAATCACAGCACCAATCTCAAGCTCGTAGTCCAGCGCCCGCGATGCGCCAAATATAATCTTCTTCTCTGGCGTTGCGTACGATTCAATGTATTGCCCCAACGGCCTCACGACATCTGTCGGCGCAACGCCAATCGACGAACAGCGCCCTGCGTATCCGACTGGGTATGCGTGGAACGCGGGGGGCAATTCGCGCTTTCCGAGCACGGCTTCGCCGGCGTTGAGCACGTGGGCGACAGACGCAGAGTAATCTGTAAAGTCGCCGATGGAAACTGGGAGTTGGAGTGTTACGGCTTGTATGTCCTCGGAGAACGGGGTGTGCAGTTTCGATGTATATGCCGATATGATTGCGGCGCGGATCTGGGAGAGGGTAGTGGGCGGGAGGGCGGCGAGGGCGTTGAGGGTTGGGAGGGCGAAGATAGCGGGAAGAGGAGGGTTGGTGGTGATTCGAGTGAAGGGGGGTGTAGCGCTGAGTTCTGAGAGGAAGATGACGGTGTTGTTGATCCGGGTAGCGGCCTGGGGTGTTGGGCGTGTGGGTGAGCTGGCAATGCCGTATGGGATGTTGGCAATGGTGAAGTGGGAGGCGTAGTCTGCCATGGTTTGTTGTTTTACCTCGCGGATATGCGTAATCGCTGAAGAGAAGTATTGTGCGATTTCCAGATCCAGAGAAAGTGTCCTTTTTTGAAATCGTATTTGCTGATTACTTGCTGGCTCGGACCAGGGTCCTCCACATCGGCCTTCGGTGCGACGCTGCCACCGGGGTCCAAAACATTTTCAAATACAAGCGTCCATCTCGGCGGGTACTTTCAAAGTAATTATCCATGCTAGGATCACTCGGTATGTGCTATACTCTACACAAAGCGGGGTCCGGTATGATGTCGCACTTCCAGTCGGCATTTGATATTGTCGGTCCATCCTCCACATCCCTAGACTGGGTACATGCATGAGCATCGGGCAACCTTAAGCTATCCGGTTCACGATTCTGTCTCAAATTTCTTCTTCAATCAAGGCTATCATCGCTATCATCAACCAAGACTACAACCAATACCACCAAACATCTCTTCGACGAATCCTCTTGCTCAGACCATCAGATCCAACATGACATCTAAAAGCACCATAGAGAACAACCTGCCACCGCTCAAACGCTTTATCACAACCCACGACCCAGCCACTAAAAAGGCAATATTCTCAGACGCCCTCTCCGAGGAAAACAAATTTGAACAAATTCCCGGCGCAGCATTCGGTCTCGGCTACGTCACAAAAGGCTTCCCTGTCGACCTCAACGCCGACGCCGACATCAACACTTACAAACCCTATCTCAGCAGCCCGCCCGGCCTTGTCGCAACTGGTGGCACAGTCCTCCGCTTTGTCGACGTCGAGCCCGGCCACCTATCCCCCATGCACCGCACCGTATCGCTGGACTACGGCGTCGTCATCGAGGGCGACGTCGAGCTTGTGCTTGATTCGGGCGAGACAAGGCGGATGGCGAGGGGAGATGTAGCGATTCAGCGGGGCACGATGCATGCGTGGAGGAATTTGAGTAATACGAATTGGGCGAGGATGATGTATGTTTTGCAGGAATGCAGGCCGGTTGAGGTTGGAGGAGAGGTGCTGAGGGAGGACTACGGGAACATGCAGGGGGTTCCCAAAAGTTCTTGATTTGGGGGGGGGGGTACACTAGCATTTTCAAACTTTGGGGTGATGTTGAAATGGAAAAATCAATGAGCATTGCTTATGCTGCGGCACACAATACGTTTACCAGAACATTGCTTGCAATTGTTGATCAACTGCTCCTTCTTGTACGAAGTTGCGCCGCCCGAATTGGTGTCGCAAATCTGTCCCTCCACATTCCGAGTCCGCCCCTCTTGCACCATGCATGGACATCAATGCGTCAACACTATCAGCGCCCACCATGTGTTGCATTTATTATTATATAACCATAAGGCTCTGAAAGGTAGGCTACTACGTATTTTACAACACCTGCGCCATGTCCGACCAACTGGGGATCAAGGACGCCTATCGCGTGGACGAATCCTCCTTCCCTTATATTTTCGAGGAGAATGTCACGGTACCACTCAAGACGACTTCAAAAGGCATCATTCGGTGTAATGTTTATCGACCCAAGTCAACCAAAGAGGGAACAAAGCTTCCCGTGCTGGTGACATATGGGCCTTATGGCAAAGACATCCATTACAAAGAGTACATATCCTCCACCTGTTCTGTATATCATTTCAAGGCTGATGACAGGTTAGCTTCCACGGAAAATCTTATTCCGAAGTCAATCCAGAACACCACTCCGACCACTCAGCCTGGGAAACGCCAGATCCTGGTTTTTGGACGAAACATGACTACGTTATTGTTCGCGCTGACGAGCGAGGGCTTGGACAATCTCCAGGATTCCTCGACACTATGTCCCGAGGGACAAGCGAAGCTTTCTTCGATGTCGTAGAATGGGCAGCCGAGCAGTCATGGTCATCAGGAAAGGTAGGACTGCTCGGCATCAGCTATTATGCTGGGTCACAGTGGCGCGTAGCAGCGCGAAAACCCAAGGGCTTAGCAGCGGTCATTCCCTGGGAGGGCATGAGTGATTACTACCGCGATCGGTGCCGGCACGGAGGCATTTTGAGCAACAAGTTCATTGACTTTTGGTGGAATCGTCAGGTCATTACAAACCAATACGGCCGCCCAGGGCGAGCCGAGCGAAATTGGGGCCCAGATACTGTCGATGGCAATCTTTCTGATGAAGTACGAGCGAAGAACCGACAAGACCAGACCATCGATACTGCAAAATCCAAGTTCCGAGATGAAGCTTACTATGCTAGTAGAGAGTACGATATGGGTGACATCGAAGTACCGCTACTCTCGGTTGGTAATTGGGGAGGGATTTTGCTTCACCTCCGCGGCAATATCGAAGGATACACACACGCGGGATCTGAGTTCAAGTACTTGAGAATGATCACAGGCCGGCACGACTTGCCTTTCTATTACAAAGAGGAGGTCGAGGTACAGCGGAGTTTTCTCGATGCATTCCTCAAGGGCGATGATCGAGTTGGCTGGTCCGTCAAGGGAAAGCTTCCAGCAGTCGACATGGTCTTGCGAAAAGGGGATGTAGGCTTCGACGATGCTGAAAAAGAGAAAATCTATACAAGAAGAACAGAGAACGAGTGGCCTATTGCACGAACGCGATATACAAAGTTCTTTCTCACACCTTCTCGGACTCTGACTCCAGTGGAGCCCATCACTAATCGCTTGCAAAAGCTATCGTATGAAGCTCTTGGTACTCTTGGCAATCAAAAGATCATACAGTTCGCCACTGCGCCTTTCGATGAGGAGACCGAGATCACCGGTCATATCGTCGCCCACCTTAATGTGTCTCTCTCCCCACACGCTACAGGTGCGACGCCTTCTGACATTGATATATTCCTCACGCTCCGCTACATCTCTCCGGAGGGCAAGGAAGTCTACTACACAGGCACAGCAGGAGACCCCATCCCTCTCGCCAAGGGCTGGCTACGTGTTAGCTTCCGTAAAACAAACCCTAATCATCCTAAACACCGCGAACATCTCCCATGGCGCGACTACTTCAGCACAGACGTACAGCCTGTTATTCCGGGAGATGTCTATGCGGTGGACGTGGAAGTATGGCCGACAAATGTGGTGGTTGAGAAGGGCGGCAAGATTGTGTTTGAAGTTAGCAGTGGAGATACACAAGGAAGTGGTATCTTCCAGCATAACCATCCGGAGGATAGGAGCGAGGAGGTCTTCGCGGGCTTGAATCATCTGCACTTTGGACCGAAGTTTGTGAATTATGTTACCTTGCCGATTGTACCTTCTAAATAGGCTAAAGCTTGAAGATAGAAATGCAATGCACAAGTGAAAGACTTTAGTGTCTAGAATTGAAAGACCTGCTCTATTGAAATGCCCTTAGTCTTTATTGAAAAATCTCGCGAGAACGAAGGTAATAGACTAACGAGCTTATAGGCTCCACGGCTAATGATGGATATCGTTAGAACAGGGGCAAACATTATTCTTCGCATCTTCCAAATTAATTCAGCTATGCCCACTTTCCAATCGTGAATTGACTGTTACACATATTAACTAGTTCCCAATCCTCCGCCCCGAGCACACACTCATCGCCCTCTCTTCTACTTCCGTCCACTACGCCCGCCACAAAACATGCCGCCATATAATGATCATCAGTCGCATGGGCATCTCTAAACATGGGATGCTTCATCAGCCTCGCGATCCCCCTCGTCAACGCGCCCTTCTTGGCCCCCTTTTTGCAATTGCGTATAAATACATCCTCGACGCTTTGTCTAAACTCCATCATCGGGGCCTCGGGCGGGTAAGGCTGGGCAAAATTGTCCGAATATCCGATCATTTGGCCCCAGTGGTTGCGATAGAGATTGTGCACGGCGCCACCGGTTCCAATGATTAGGTAACCCTGGTCGCGCAAGGGGGCTATGATCTGGCCCATGCGAGCATGGAGATGTGGATCGAAGCGCGAGTTCATGCTGATGATTGTGGTCGGAGGACACTTTTCCGGAAACATGCGTATCAGGATTAGATAGGTGTCGTGGATCCAGTTGAAGGAGTCGTTTGGTCGCGCGTCCATGCCGCCCTCGTTTAGCAATTGGATACACTTTTTTCCAGTCTCGAGATCGGGGTTGAGCTCGTAGTCTGCGTACTTTCGTGGGTGGACGTATGCGACGGGAGATTTGGTGGGCTTCGGGTTCATCGCCACGTCGATGCGGTTTGTGCCGCGGGCGTCCCAATGGGCTCCCATCATGATGATGCCTTTGAAGCCGTGGCGGTTGGCTTCGTCGCCGCTTGCTTTCCAGTAGTCTGCGGAACGGGACTTCTCGCCGAGCATCATCGTGGAGCCATGAGAAAAGAAGTGCACTGGTGGAGTGACCATTATGAATTGTTTCTTGCCTAGAATAAATTCTGATGGAGTTCGATGGGATAGTATGCGGTCAGGTAAAAAGGATGAATAGCATCATTCGACTGCCCGACGTGGTTGTAAGAAGATGCTTCAAGGTTACGCCCGGAACAATCGTTATCAAAGCCAACCGCCCCATCTCGCAAGACGCGTGTTGGCCTTCGTATGCGCAAGCAAAGAGTCGTGAAGTGGAGGGCTTGTCGCGAAACCAATTAACCGAGGGCGTGTCTCGCTTCAGCAGCCCCGACTCCGCAGTCCCCACAAACATGCTCCACACGCTTAGACGTCCCCTGATTCTCCTCCACTTCACTGCCCGATGCCAACTCTGAGCGATCGAGGGCGACGATACGACAAACATGCAAGCTACTGCGGCACAGGCTCGAAGGAGGGCATCTGCCACTAATCCCGAGTTAGACCTGCCTCAACGACTTTTCCAGTGCAGCACGTGCAAACAATCCTTTACGAGAGCAGATCATCTCACGCGGCATGTGAGGGCGCGTAAGTGTTCCCGATCTCTAGTTTGACAGGATGGAAATTATATTTTTTTTAGGACCATGTTAATTTAAATGCTGTCTGAGACCGCTTTTGCCTTTTTGGTTGAGCGATTTCGCCCTCTCGTCATTGCTCATGTCCTCAAACAATTTGTCTCACTTCATTGGCTAACATGGTAGTCAGACACAAAGGCCAAACCTTATGTTTGCCATATATGCTCGAAGGGCTTTGCACGAATGTAGGTCACCTACTGATTAGCGTTCCTGTTTCCACGTGTCGCATCTAAGATGTACCAGAGATCTGCTGAAGCGACATGTAACCAATCACGACTCGGAATCTGCAAATAAGAGACAAAAACGCGAGATTGCCCGCGATACCAGAGTAGTGCAAGCCTGTGAAGCCTGTTCTCAAAGCCATCTACGATGTGAAGACGAAAAACCTTGCAGTCGATGCAAGAAGAGGAACATACCATGCCAAGTCCCGGATGCTTCGGGAGCAGACGAGGCTGAGCTCAATGAGATGGACGCAGTCCACGCTGCTCAGGATTTGTTAGATCTTTCTAATGGCTTCGACTTTCCCACTCCCCAACCAGCTTCGCACGATCAAAGCAGCCAGCCTCTAACACCTAAATTCAACCTATCTGGTCCTCTAGCCCATTTCAGACATTCATCATTAAATGCGACAGGGGACAGTGCAATGCAGATGCCCTCGCCTTCAGGTATTGGAACACGTGAAAGGGCTGTGACTACATCAAACAATGTTCCTTCTGATGTTGGACCGCTCACCGTCAACCGGCACTATACCGAGGACGCAGGAAGTACATTAGCTTTTTTCGATGACGCTGTTCAACCTTTTGATGAAGCATCAAGTATAGACCCCTTCTTGCCAGAATACTTTCGCAACATGCCTCCATTCGAGTCTTTCCTTTCTGGTGTAGCCACGCCTCGTGGAATCTTGGACTTCAGCTTCAATTTGGATGTTGGTCTGACAGATCTCGACCTTGGTTTGCTCGATCAGTACAATTTCCAGGTACCCTTCACCGTGGACACACCTTCAACAGATGCTCAGGGTATGGAGCAACATATACCTGAGAGTGATAATGTACTATTGAGGACAGAAGCTTTTAAGCAAAGTATATGGCGATACCTCCCACAACGTCACAAAGACCATGCCGGAGCTGAGCAGGCCAACCTGGCCTTCTCGGATTCGGAGAAGGATAAACTCCGCCGCACTCACATTGCCCAGCGTCGAGCAATAACAGAAAGATTGCACCGTGTTAGTCGTGACCGACTCATGGCACTGGTACTCGGGACATGCAGTGCCGAGAATGTCAAGAAAATCTCATCCGCATTTCCAAGCATTGAATTACTTGATACGCTCATCCAGGTCTTCTTGACCTCGCCTGCTCTCGATGCACAATCTTGGTTTCATTTACCAACTTTTTCGCCCTCAAACATTAGTCCTGAATTGTTGGCAATCATAGTAGCAGCTGGAGCCGTCTCAACACCCGATGTTCCCTTGCGGAAACTTGGGTTCGCTTTGTATGAAGCCTCACGCATCGGGCAGTCGAGAGCGTTCGAAGCAGACAACACGGCAATAAGGGACCTCCATCATCTACAGAACTTGCTGCTTGAGTTGCAAGTCGGCATGTGGAGCGGTATCAGTCGAAAGATGGAGATTTCAGAAAGCTTTATGCAAGCACTGATGACTATGCTTCGACGAGGAAGCCGCTTCCGTGGCTCCACCTGGAAGCCCATCTCGCCATCTGACGACAATGGCGCACCACTAGAAAGCCAATGGAAAGAGTGGGTGCACCAAGAGTCATATCTACGTCTAGTGCATCGCGCATTCGAGCTTGATCGGCAATCATCAATGGCGCTTCTGAAGCCACCGTTGATATCGTACTCAGAAATGCGGTTGCCTCTACCAAACCCTAATGTACTTTGGCAGGCCAAGTCCGCCTCAGCATGGAAGATGGCATACCTCAGTAGCGCACAAGAGTTGACGAAACGACCTTCGGCACTCGAAACCCTTCTCAACCTTGAGCACCTCGCACAATACGAGAGCGCAAGCTTGACGTATCTACACATGATCTGGGGTATGGTTTGGGAGTTCCGACAAATGAGCGCAGCAATATCTAGGTCGAGCTCAAAGGCGAATGATAGTTTGATACTATCTTCCCGCTATCAGGAGCTTACCAAGCAACTTGAGGACTTCCGTGTCAACAGTCCTCTACTCAGTAAAGGCAGTGAAATTACACTAGAGTTGATGCTTGTACATCTGAACGCTCCACTAGACGAGATACAACTGTTCGCCGGGATTGAGGGACAGGAAGAGGCTCGAAGTGCATATCCTGCACTTCGGGAATGGACTACAAGTGTGGCGGCACGACAGGCGTTATGGCATGCTGGCCAGATCTTACGTGCTGCAGAAGGCTTACCGAAGGCGTTGCTTTGCCATTTCAATGCAATTGCAGTGTATCACGCTGGCCTAGTTCTCTGGGGCTACAGTTTCCTCAAGCAATCTGCTCCAAACAATTTAGCTTCTACGGACGGCTTGCAGTCGCTGGTTCTTCTTAATGGAGAAGACTCCCTGGGTGCACGAAGGTTCATTACAATGAATCGTGGCAATCCTTCTATCCGGCGCCTAGGGTCACAAGCTAGCACGCAGATCAGCGATGTTTCTGGTGTTGTGGATGCCCTGATTCATTTGCTTCAGTCGCCTCACGAAACTGTAGAAGGTTCCTGCCCACCACTTGTGGGTAACTTGGTGCAACTCCTAGAGGGCCTGCGGTCTACATCCCGGTGAACAGACGCAACGGGTATTAGTATTAGGTAGGACCACCATTCACAGCATGAGGTTGTATTTTTATGGCTTAACAGCCAAGTACCTTTGTCCACTTGTTTTTTGAAGTTGTTGAGCGTTTCTTTTTCCTTTATATTTTGCGCATTAAAAGCCTTTTTTTTTTCAAATGATGGCATTTACGGCGATCGGCATAACACGAAGACAACACTCTCAAATTATACTTCATGGATAGCGAAGGTATTTCTCACGATTGCGATTGGGCAGGTCGTTCTTTGCAAAGAGACTGTTTCCTCTGTTATTGCCCATAATGCGTCGTGTTACCTGGTATCGGAGGTATTTGGGCATTCGTCTCCACATCCCGACTTCCCCAAGGGGACAGTCTGGCTCGAGCTCAGCATGGTCCGCTCTCCAAACATCCAATCATTAGGCTTGAGGGCGTATTAGGATTGTCTTTATTCGCTACAGGCTAAATGCCGCGTGGCGGTAGCTGCCTATATGTGGCCATGACAATGTTTTAAACCCATACCGGGATGACTAGGTAGGTATCTAATTTGTCATATACCTGGCCTGCATCCTCAGCGAAGGCTTATCTCCCCGACATTGCCTTAGTGTCGGGAGTTATGCGGGCGGAGTAAGCGGAGCGACAGCTCTAGAGTTGAGTAATAGAGTAACGCTCTGGACTAATACTCCAAGACCCCCATCACTGGTGTCAAGCCATCCATCAAATCCGCTTAGAATTGCTCATTTCTAGCCATGACAACCCTCAGAAAGGCATTCAGCTTGTCAAAGAATGAGGTGAAGGTTGCCACACCTCCAGGAACATCAACACTCGTTGGTCCGTATTTGCAACAACACACGAT
This sequence comes from Ophiosphaerella narmari, assembly GCA_028456235.1. Classification (NCBI taxonomy): domain Eukaryota; kingdom Fungi; phylum Ascomycota; class Dothideomycetes; order Pleosporales; family Phaeosphaeriaceae; genus Ophiosphaerella; species Ophiosphaerella narmari. The sequence continues at coordinate 331,286 of JALNQA010000009.1, forward strand.
GCATCCGGCTAACAAATGCATAGAACACCTTGAGCGAACGGCAACTCAAGCGATTCATGATGAAATTCGTCTCGTGCCCCAACCGTCTACGGATCCTGCGGATCCGCTGAATCTACCATTTTGGAGGAAACTAGCGATTCTGGCCGTGATGTCTATTCACCCCTTTGTTGTCAATGTTACTAGCGCTTCATTGGGGAGCGCGCTCCCTATCTACGCGTCGACAGGAGTATTCGGCTTACCACCGAAGCCATTTTCAAAACTTACCCACCTCGTTGCTGTCAATCTTATCATGCTCGGCGTGTCAAATTTATGGTGGGTGCCGCTGGCTAACACTTTTGGCCGTCGACCGATTACTCTCGTGAGTCTCTTACTGCTCACATTTTCGTGCATGTGGGCTGGGTTGGCAACGACGTTCGAGAGCTTTCTTGCAGCTCGCCTATTCATGGGCATTGGAGGCGGGCCTGCAGATGCGGTCTCTCCGGATGTAGTCGGTGAGATCTTCTTCGTACATCAGCGAGGACGAGCTATGGTAAGCCGATGACTGTGAGCTATACACATAAGTCTGGTTACTAATCAGTTTCAAGGCCATATACACTGTGTTCCTTGCCCTCGGGTCCCTCATTGGGGGTTTGTGCGGTGGCTATATTGTTGCCTCACGAGGCCTTGCCTGGATCCACTGGGTGAATGTCATCCTCTCTGCCATCACATTTCTTCTCTGCTTCATCTTCCAAGCGGAGACGCTTTACGATCGCCCGCAAACAACAGTCCAACTATCTCGCAGTGTGGAGAAGTCCGGAGTGGAGACGCAAGAAGCCGTTGTCATCCTAGATGCAACACCACCTTCGTCCTACCCGCCGTTTACTTACATGCATTCCCTAAAGCTCGGCACATATAGTCCTGGTGTTTTCCAGAAGTTTCTTGCGCCATACAAGGTCATGAGACTTCCTGGTGTATGGCTCGTTTCGCTGTGGTACGCAGGATTGGTAGGCTTGATCGTTACATGCAGTCTTATGGGCACTCAACTCGTCGCCGCCCCACCGTATCTCTGGGGCAAAAATGTGGGCTTGATCAACGTTGGAGGTATAATTGGATCATTTCTTGGATGTGTATGTGTCTGTCATCCACTACTTACTTACCCTAAACTTACCAAATATTTCAGATCTATACATATCTCGTTGCGGACTGGACAACCAAACGCATGGCAACGAAGGATAGACGCGGTTTTTCGGAGTCCGAGTCGCGTCTCGTCACAGCGCTTCCAGCCCTTTTCATTGCTACTGCTGGCTCCTTCATCTTCGGCTTTGTGGGGCAAAACCCTTCGCCTACCGGCTGGGTAGGGCTACAGTTTGGCCTTGCCATGGTGTCTTTTGGACTTATGCAAGCCCCTTCTGTCGGCTTCAACTATCTGATCGAGTCATACCCTAGTATCGGGGGAGACTGTTTTGTTGCAGTCACATCCACGAGGGCCATCATTTCGTTTGCGTGGACCTTTTTTGTCGGCGATTGGGTTCGCCACAGCGGTATTGCTGAGGCTTTTGGCGTCTTTGGCATGCTAATGGGGATTTTCGGGCTGTTGACCATCCCAATGGTGATTTGGGGTAAGAGACTTCGAATTTGGACTGCGAAGTGGGTTCCAGAAGGAAATACTATGTAAGAGAAGGGCCAGTAGTGCTTAAGAGCCTATCCAAGGCTAGGTAGTTGTAATACTCGATGATGAAGCGGGAACAGGCGGAATATCCGTCATGGAGCCGAGTGATTTAATAATTGTACTTCGCAAAGTAGCGTTGCTCAAATGGACTACGTATCTCTGGCAAATTAGTCCGGGCTGGTTATATTCTCAGGTGCTACAAAAATAGGTTATTTATCTTTCCCGTTGACTCTCAATCTACAATCTACTCAAACAAAAACCCACCTCCGCAACCCGGCTCTCACGCCGAAGAAAAGTGATGCCCCAATACACGTCAGCAGCGGAATTCCGTAAACGCCCAGGCCAATGAAAATGCCCTGCTCAAAATATCCAATTGCAATAGAAGTCGCTCGCTTCTTTTCCTTGATCTCTTGTGAGGATTTTGCCAATAGGTCTGCAGCTGCTTTCCGAGAGTCCTTGCTTGCAATGACCTTTGCTAGTATGGTCTGCGACGATGGCGCATTGACATATGTAGGCGAAGCGCGAGTAAAATGTTGTGTAGTGTAGCGTTGCTCGATGTTTATGGGCTGGAACGATGGCGCTGCTGGGCCAAGGATAAGGCGGTAGGGTACTTGGTTTACGAACGATGCATCCGCGTTGATGAACTGGGAAAGGTATTTTCCGGCCGACGGTGCGCCGTAGTGGTAAGCAGCAAGTAGAGTATTACCCGGCTCAAGGTCTTCGTCAACTAGACTAATGGCATGTTCGAGTGACGTGATACTAGATATGCAGAACAGCGGCTGGGCTATCTTGGGCGACAAGACGGAGAGATTTGTGAGTTCGACAACTGCACCGCTGTTACCTTGCGTAATGACATTGATTTTCCACGCTTTGCTGCCTTGAATCGTCTTGAAGGCATCTGCTACTCGTGAAGTGTTCTTTTGCGCAGCTAGAGCCGGTGACCTGGGCGATCCACCTGCTACCACATCTCCAGAGCCCGACAGGTAATGGATCGCATGCCTCAGAACATACTCTAAAAATTCTTTCTTAACGAACTCATTCACGAGTACTAAGTCTGGACCATACGGTGATGTGCCGCCAAATGCAAATCGTGCTGCAACTAGTTGTTCAGCTGCTAATGCAAGATCTGCAGTACGATCCACAACCGCAATAACTTTTGCCTTGGGCGAGACAAGTTGCGAGTGTGTTGGTCGTTCGTTTGGAGTCTCTTGAAGCACTTGAAGGGAGGTGTTCAAGGAATCCGATGGAGGATCAGTGGAGAGTACAACGAAAGTATCGGCTTCAATGGCTTGCGACAACAATTTTCGAAGGAGCGAAGGAATAGCGCGAAGATTATTCTCGAGCTGTATTATATTAGTCAACTTGTTAAGTCACAATTGCGATTATCTCACCTTCAAAGCGACACAATTACCGGCTGCCAAAGCTGCACTCAAAGCCACAATTACAGAGAAGAACGGTGTGTGGCTTTGCAGCGGTTCAATGTACACAACACCCCAGGGGTCTCTATTATCTCGCGCATCTTTGCCATAGGCTACTCGGTATTCTTCTTCTAGATCTTTCTTTGTATCAATAGCGCTGTAATGCTCGCGCACGATGTCGAGGGCAAGCGCGATTTCAGTGATTGCCTCAGCTTCCGATATATGAGTATCTTTTTTGATCGCTTCCTTGATTGCCGCGACATTTGCACGTATTATGTCGTGGAGAGACTTGAGCTGTTTTTGCCGGAAGAAAGGATTATGACAGCGCGCGGTGAGGGCTGTGGCATGGAGGTTCGCAAGTGCAATAGCGGGAGAAGTCATGGTGAAGCGCAAAGACAAAGCGAAGAAATTAAATCGAATAAGAACTACGATACATATTTCCTTTCAACGCTTCGCAAGGACAAAAGCTGATCTTTGTGGGACGCGTATGGGCATTACCGGCGTAACCATGCCGAGGGTCCCACCCTCCACATTCCGATACACTCTGACCCAGGTTCTCCGCCTCACACCCGAGAACCACCAACACCTCCAGCCACTCCGATGCTGGTCTGACCAGGTTTTGATTTTATCATCCTACGCAACCGTACTCAAGCTATCGCTACTTTCTCGTTTTTGGCCCTCCCAAGACTACCATTATGTCAGTAACAACGACCGCCAACCCGATCCATTACAATCTCCAGACGGTACTCGCAGACTACGATCTTCACCATACCGATGGAGAAGTTGAAACCTCGCTGAATGCCCATCCAAACCCCGAACCATCGTCGCAAAATCCAAGCGATTGGCCAACCGAGCATCGTCGCGTACCAGCGTACAGGCCGGTGAATACAGCACTCGATCAGAGCGAGAGGAGAGTGTATTTGAATGAAACCGAGCATACATTCGTTAGAGTGATGTTTACGGGGGTATTTCTACAATCGGTGAGTATGTGAGCATAATTTACGCTCGGGAAATGAAGGGCTGATTGCGAGACAGGCTGCTTCGAAAGTTTGGAGAGGGACAGTGGGGAGAATTTGGAATGTTGGGTATAAAGTCGGTGGGGAGTGGTGATAGAAGACAAAATTTATAGAACTAGATCGCCGTTCTTCTAGCTATAATATTCAAAGTCATAGGGTATCTACATCGTGCTTTCCAAGAGCAAGTAATGTCACTTGCGCAAAGCCATCGCGCAGTTACACAACATCCAGTAAAAACCAAGCCAAAGTTACGGCCAATTTGGAAATGCTTAGATTCAACCTTGTTTCCATATCAGCTGACCTTGATGTTGCTCAAAGCCATGGCATGAGTGCCGAGGCCATACTCTCATGAATCCGGGAAGTGGAGGACAATCAGTCCAAAATACCGTGATGTGGACTAAATTGTCCACCTGCATGCACGTGAGATGCTTATCATAGCAAACTGCAGCACATGCCATGGTTCAAGCCTTAGCTTTCTTCTTCCACTTTTGACCCCAGATTGAAGGTATCTTGTTAGGATTCGCATGCGTTGATCCCGGACGACAATGGATTTCACACAGAACCAGCCCAATGGCGCCGGAATTGGGATCGAAACCGCACGACCACTAAACGTCACTATCGTGGGTGCTGGAATTGGAGGCCTTGCTGCTGCAATCTTTCTCCGCCAGCAAGGTCACTCTATAACCCTTCTCGAGCAATCGCGGTTTGCAAATGAACTGGGTGCGGCCGTACACCTCGCTCCCAACGCGAATGGCCTTCTTCGCCGTATTGGTCTTATTCCCGAGGCTGGCGGAGCTAACAAGTGCCTGCGTCTAAGCCAATGGCTTCCTAGTGGCAAGGAGCTGTTCACCGTTGATCTCGACGCTCAGGCAGGGCGATGGCAGCACCCGTGGCAGCTGGCGCATCGCGTCAATTTGCATAACGAGCTGAAAAGGCTTGCTACGTGCAAAGAGGGGAAGGGCCAGCCAGCCATACTGAGAACAAGGAGTAGAGTTGTTGATGTCGACCCCAAAGAGGGCATCGTCACTCTTGAAGATGGAGAGAAGATCCAGAGTGATATCATTGTGGGAGCAGATGGCGTACACTCAAGAACACGGGCGAAGATACCAGGAGCCGAGAACATGAAGCCGTTTGGGAGTGGAAAAAGCGCATTTCGCTTCCTCATCAAGAGGGAGAAGGCTTTTGCAGATCCCGAGACTCGAAAATTTGCGGAGAAGGACGGCCACCTAATCATGATCTTTGCTCACGACCGTCGAATTGTTGTTTACCCAACATTAGACAACACACTGCTCAATTTTGTCAACATCCATCCAACATCTGAGTCGCAGATTCAGGCGGGAGAGTCGGGAAGCGGCGATTGGCAAAATGAGGGCAATATCAGCAAAATGTTGGAAGTGTTCAAAGACTTTGAGCCAGCTGTTATCAAATTGTTGGGTATGGCAGACGAGAAGACGCTGAAGGTCTGGGAGTTACTAGACATGGACCAATTACCGTCCTGGACAGAAGGAAAGCTAGTGCTCATTGGAGACGCTGCACATCCCTTTACACCTCGTAAGCGGCTCCGCCAATCTCGTGTACCCATCCATAATTGACAAATTCCACCAGACCAAGGCCAAGGTGCAGGCCAAGCCATCGAAGACGCGGCCTCCCTTGCCGTTATGCTTCCCGCACATACCCCCCTAAATCAAATCCCAGCACGGCTCAAGCTGTATGAGAAGTGCCGGCTCGAGAGAGCGTCAAGAATCCAAGAAATATCCCGGATATCAGGTAGGGATCTCGGGAGCGGGCCACCGCCGGACGCAGCTCGCTTCACAAACTACAATTTTGGCCATGATGAGTGGGACTTTTCAAGCCAGGCGCTCCGTAAGTGGGAATGGGAGAATAAAAAAGGGTTATTTTGGCGAATGCCAGTGTCCTTTGGGCCAATGCCCGGACCAAGACAGGACATCTACGGGAGACCTTGGGATGGGTCCAAAGCCAAATTTACGACTGCTAGTGTGAAGTTCAAGTCGAGTAGAACCGTACTCGAAAATTTGTTCCCCACTCAGAAGCTCAAGTTCGCAGCTGCCGACACGGTTGCCTACGCTACTTTCGCCGTTACGCAGCTTGACAACCTAGAATGGCTCGGAGGTAGAGGCTACCTGCATTTTGGCCTCTACATCCACGGCGTCCAGTATACCAAGGATAACGGGGACGTAGTAACTGGGACATATCTTCCCGTACTCTTTGAAAACCTGGCCGATCCTATCCTTAGTGGTCGGGAGGAATTAGGGTTTCCTAAGCTCTACTGCGAGCTTGATCTGAAAGGCGATGGCCAAGGCTGGACGCTCGATGCCGGCTGGATGGGGTCGAAGTTTTGCAGGCTCACTCTTTCAGGCCTTGGGGAAACCGCAGCGACGAACGAAGGAGCGCCGTCTCCCGAGCCCAAAGAAGAGGGTCTTTTCGTTCATAAATATATCCCTGCAACTAGTCATGTTCGCAGCGAGCAGAGGGGGCAGTCAGATGTTGAGTACACTGCTTTCTTGTCGAATGAAGCAGATGCGAAGTCGGTGGAAAGAAAGGTCGAGAAGACATTGGCGGCATCGAGCGCGGAGGTGAAATTCGACTCATTAGATTGGAAAGCATTACCAACACTGCACCATGTTGTTGACCGAATGAAAGAGGTCCCAATATATGGGGTGGTTAAGGCCAGGGTTGCGCTGGGCACAGGAGTAAGCGATGTTAGCACATTACGGCGAGTAGAGTAGACTTCGGATTTCGAGTGCTTGGTTTGTATTCTTGATGATATATGATTCTAATAGGTAGTGATATTCATTTCCTTGTTAATACGAAGCCTTCCTCTCGAATGGGATGCTGCTGGGAACAGTCTTTATCGGTTATCGGTTATCGTTCCTTGAAGGAGGTATGGTATATTTCCACCTTAGATATGGCAGAGCCGATCGCACTCACCAATGTCCGCGGCACCTGTCCGAAGTATTCGTTCACGAACAGTTTCCATCCTTTCGTATCGTAGGGCATGGAACATTCCGTAATGAACAGCTATCAAGCAGCAGCGGTATCATACCTAACGTTCGTGCTTAGCCACTACTAGCATTGCCGCACTAACTCTGCTGTACGAAATATTTTAATTCCAATCATAAATAAGCCCGCTTTCAACAAAGTCCTTTTGAAAATTCCAATGATCGGCGCTGCAGTAACTAGGTGCTGCAGTGGTCTGGCCTTCGCAACCTTGGATTGACACAACCAAGGTCAAAATAAGCAGCGTGTCATATCCGTAGTTGGACACAAAGAATGCGGCCTATATCCTCCCTTCCCACAGTCTCTCAGCATTGCGGTAAAAGATGTCATTTTTCTCCTCCACATCAACAAAGTCCGCCTCTGAAAGCCCCGTAATATTATCATCGACATTCCAAAACCCGATGCCATATGGATAGTCCTGACAGATACATCAGCAAATCTCACTTGCCAGCTATCCCCCCATACACGTACCGTCCCGAACACCACTTGCCTAACCCCAACACCCATGCCCTCAGTTAAACCCTTAACCTGCTTCGGAAATACCGGCCCAGCAGTGTCGTACCAGAATCGCTGTTTGTACACCATCCTCGCCGCTTCGGAAATGCCAGGAAACCCGAGTAAGAATCGTTCGGATATATCTGGAAAGGCTCCCGCGCCATGAGATATACGCCAGTGGAGATTAGGGAATTTTGTGGTTGTGGAACTCGCCGTGACGCTAGATATCGCACGCGCAGTCTCGAAGTAGAATTCCCCGAGGCCAGACCGAAGTGGTGCTATACGTGATCATTGTCATCTTTGCTGCCTTTGTATATTGAGGTGGGTATGAGAGACTTACAAGGTCTGGAGTTGATGAGACATCCATCATCTAGTGTAATGATTGGCTCTGTAGGATGTATGAAAAGCACCTCCGTGTCCTGGTCGCCATGTTCTTCTGTTCTTTGTTGCAGATATGACCACACTTTATCGAATGAGACGTCTCCAGGATACTTTCCTTCATGATTTGTCAATACGCCTACGCCTATGGCCCCCAGCTCCTCCAGCGCATATTTCACTTCCGTTACAGCTTCGTCGACATACGGTAACGGTGTAATAGCAAGCCACGCAAAACGCTCCGGATACAATCGACACAGTTCTGCAACAAATTCGTTCAACAATCTTGCGAGAGCTACAGTTTTCTTCTTTCTCAATGCGCCATCTGTTTCAGTCAGGAAGGCGTTTGCCTGTGGCGTAGAGATGCACACAACGCTTTTCTCGATGCCGTGCTCGGCCATGAAGCGTAAATGCGAAGAAACACTCCAGGTAGGTGTTTCACGCCCCGCGGCAGCGAGTTCCAAATTGCGAAACCAGTTTGGGATAGGGTGGGTGTGAGTGTCTATTCTGGTTGCGGTAGAGAAGTCAAAGGATGAATTCGTAGAGATATCGGATGATAACGCAATGATTGACCCTAGTGCTTCTTCATGGAATGGTAAAATGGTAATGTCGATGCCGTCTCGATGTGCATTTGTCATAATGTGTGCTCTAGTTGAAGTCGGTGTTGAGGAAGACATGTTGATAATGGATGCTAATGCGGTATGAAGAAGAAAGTGCACCGCGAAATAAGGCATTGAGAACAGGAGGATTATACGTAAGCTGTATAAATCAACGCATATAAACTTAGCCTGGTGTCGATCTCTACTTCGGTTGCACAATCTGACCAATGTACGCACGAGCAGGGAGTTCTCGGCTCCCCGCATTATCACTTAAAGAGTGGAGGATGGTGTTGCACCTGACTGTTGATACGCATCTACCTAGTATGCAAACATTTGCATATGATCTACGCGTATTGATTCAGCTTACGTCTTACATGCGAGTATCGTAGTAATACAGCGTGGTAGTACAAACATGGCCCAAGAGTTGGTATAAACCACTCCAGCCTGCCGGAGTACTGTCTTACACCATGTAGCCATGCAACCGCTGGTGAGTGGTGTTGTTAAATCGGTTCTTAGGAGAGATATGCGCTCAATTCCAGCGTTCTGCCTTCTTCAGAGGCTTTTCCCAGTCCTTGATATGATCCACCATGATCTTCGCCGCCTGGTCTGCAGTAAAATTGCGTCCAATTGCCTCTACAAAGTCGCCTTCGGGATCTAACTGGATATCAGCTTTCATCCAATGTGAAGTACCGAGCAAGGAATAAGGCTCGCATGACGTACCCATCAAGTAGAAATAAATACTGTGATCGACAAGGTAATCCTCTCCCGGCTTCACGGTACTCGGAGTGCTGAAATAGACTCTGTACGCCTTGCATGTCTCCTTGATCTTTTCGTAGTCGCCCGTCAAGCCAATGAATTCCGGATGGAACTCATTCAGGTAGTCCTTCAGCACTTTCGGGGTATCACGCGCTGGGTCGCAGGTGATCATCAGTGGCAGAAGCACTTTACCACATTGCTCGACTACCTTATCGTACATGAGAGCCATCTTATCGAGCTCGTCTGGGCAGATATCAGGGCAATGTGTGAAACCAAAGTAGACCTGAGGTGCATGAGTACTCTAGCTTTGTAGTAATAAGTCGGCATGCATACCAGCGAGTATTTGCCCAGCATATCGTCGCTTGTAAAGACATTGCCATCCTGGTCCACCAGTTGGAACGGCCCGCCTACTTTGGGCTTGCCAATGCCTTTTGTCTGATCTGCTATCTGCTTGCGCGCAAGGCGCTCCTTCTCGTAGGTAAAGTAGGCCCACATGCCGGCACCAGATGCAACGAAGAGGATGGCAGCTGTGAGGTTGAATGGCTGAATGTGTTATCAGCAACTGATTCTATAGCCCTAGAAGTGTAGACATACCCCGCCTCTGTTGCGTGCGCGGATCTGATCAATGGTCTTGAGTTTACTACGCGATGCGGATTGCGTGAACGAGCGTGACTGTCCTCGGATTGTACCCGTGGCCTCTCCAGCCCCAGCAGCCAATTTTTGTGGTTCCCTCAGACATTTTGGAGTCTTTCGCGTAGTGGTTCGTGATGCTGATATCAAGCTCGCGCTGTGGGAGGTAAACGTTCGGGAGGCGATGCGTGGCGCAATACTATTTTCAAAAGCTCTGGTCGCCCTAAGGGCGAGTTTACATGGTGTGGACATGTTGATGGGTCGTGAAATGGACTTGTTGTGCTACCGACTGACACTTCGTGATATTCTTTGAGAGGTCCGAAATTCGAGCTCGGACCATGCTCGAATGACCTCACTGATTGAAGACTGGCTACAGCTTGTCACTTCTATGTCAACGCCGAAGTAGTACTGCGTTTTCCAGACCATTTTACCACTGGACCAATAGATTGTGATTTAGAATCGCTTGTAGATGCGCCGAAAGCAAGAAGTATCAATCAAAGGCCTCTCAACGAACAAGAAGTGGGCAGGCATCTCCTCATCACCTGAACAAACAAAGACTTGAAAAGTTGGAGGTTTGAGTAGAGCACCAGACTACGGCTCATATATATCAGATACCTCCACTTGTCTCGCTTCCACCTGCCAACCATTTGATCTCTTTCCATACTCATCGTCTACTCCTCAATCTCATCCAACATAACCAATCTGAAATCCTCCAATCCCGCCAATCGATGTCCTTCAGCATTCTTTTTATATTCCTCACTTTCAACCATCGTTCTGAATCCCGCCAAACTTTCGTACCTGACGATTGCGACAAAATCCCACTTCTCGGTATCAGGCACAACAACACCCGTCAGCACAGTGCTCTTGAAGTAGAGCGCCGCATTGGGAGGAAGTAGGGGCTTCAAAGCGACGTGATACTTTGAGGATAAGTGTCAGCATTGTATCAAACTACATGGTGGCGTCTTCTTTTACCCTTTGCATGGCTTCTTTACCGCTGCAGGGGCCCGTCGAGAGATGTTCGTGAGCGGGCGGGTAGTCCGCCGCATCGCGGTAACGCCAGAGATTAAGCATAAAAATGGGCTTCGTCGGATCAAAGGCCTCAGCCGCAGAAGCTAGGTTATCGTATGAGATGGGTAGGCAAGGCATTGTATAGTGCAATTAATGTTTTGCTGAAATTGGCTGGTAGAGTACTTGATATTGAATTGGAATGATTTTTCGACAGCATGTCGTTACTCTTTTTATATTTGATCCAAGGCTCGCCCTTCTTCCCCATTTGAATGACTATGATATGGTGGTTATCGATAGCCGGCGGAATTCCACCACGTGAAGGGCGGCTTACATACCAAAGCGGCAAATTGAGTGGCCGAGTTCGCCCAAAGTTTAAGACTGGTGGCTACGGCCGTTAGAATGTACATTTTGAAAGATAATAGGGCGTGCTACTAAAGAGTTGTCGTTCAAACAAAACATACTCTGCGACCTCGTGAGCCTTGGTCCAGCCAGCACTCCCGTTATCCCAGATGTGGGGTAGCACACCTGACGCACTGCGATGCAGATCAAAAGCTCAAATCGAGGTCTTTCTCAATCTTCAGCATTCAACATGGCGCCCACTGACAGGGCCTATTCTATTCCACTACCCACAATCCATCTACTCCCATCGTGTGCTATGGTACCTCTGGCTTCGCGGAATTCCGTATGATGAGTGCATCCAGCCTGCTGTTATGCCACGCCCTGACCTTGCATCAATCGGCGTAGGCTACCGCCGAATTCCCATTCTCTCCATAGGACAAGACATATACTGCGACTCGCGTCTTATCATCTCCAAGCTAGAGACCGTGTACCCAGAAAGCGGCCTCACTCCATCAACACCAGCTGAACGCGGGATCCAAAAGCTATTTGAGAACTATAATATTAATGGCGGGATCTTTGCAAACGCAGTGAGGCTGATGCCGTACTGGACGGAGTCTAGTCTATTGCAGGACAACGTTTTCTTGGACGATCGGCAAAAGCTGATGGGCGGAAGGCGCATGACTAGGAAGATGATGGAGTCTGGGAGACCCAGTGGGCTGCAGCATATTCGACAAGCGTTTGATTTACTTGAAACCACATTTCTTGCTGATGGAAGGGAGTGGATTCTAGGAAGTCAGGAACCTACAATCGCGGACATTGATGCAGTATGGCCGTTTGAGTGGATGATCGTTGATCGAAATATGAAGGGGTGTCTTCCGGAAGAGTTAATCAGTGAAAAGATATATCCGAGGGTATATGGATGGGTAAGAAGATTCATGAGTCTGGTCGGGGAGAAGAAAACGACATGCCTAAAGCCGATCAAGTTGGACGGGCGGGCTATGACCAGTCGCATAATGGGTGGTGCTTCCATAACTAAAGCAACGGATTTTATCAACGATGACCCAATTGACATCAATCGGGGTGACGAAGTCAAAGTGTTTCCTTCAGACTATGGTCAAGGAGAAAAGAGCGTTGGCACGCTGGTTGGATTGGACACTCACGAGGTGGTAATCAAAAATCGATTCGGCCTACATCTTCACTTCCCACGTTGGAACTTCAACATAGAAATAACTCAATCAAGCCCGAGCATATCTGCACTTCCCAGCGACCCCAAGGCGATACCAAAAATGCGCCTGATCTACCACCCACTTTCACCATTTGCACGAAAGGTCTTTGTGCTTGCTCATGAGCTAGGGCTTGCAAAGCATATCTCGCTGGAAAGAGTGGTAGTTTGTCCAACCCCCATCCCCGGATGGAGTGATGACAATGCTAAAGTGTCGGCTTATAATCCCATGGCAAAGATACCGTGTCTGGTGTCATATGATGTACCAGACGGAATATTCGACTCGAAGGTAATCTGTGAGTACCTTGAGCATTTGGCAACCGTCAAGCAGATCAAGGACATACGGTACTGGAAAATGCGCACGCTACACGCTTGCGCAGATGGAATAATGGACGCCTTGGTGCTGATAATATACGAAGCCCGGATTCGTAAAGAGCGTGGCTTATATTTTGAGGAATGGGTGGAGTCCCAGCAGCAAAAAATAGTAAGAGCTTTGGACAGACTTGAAGTGGCTGCAAAGCAAGGCATTCTGTCGGACCCGGGTCCGGGTCCGGGTCCGGCATCTGCAGATGAGGTGGCAGTGGCGGTATCAGTAGCTAGCTTAGGCAGCTTGAGCTCTTCGAACATTGATTGGAAAGGTGGGAGACCTAGTTTAGAGACGTGGATGAAGGCTTGGGATAAAAGGAAGAGCTTTCTTGCTACACCACCAAGAGAGGAAGATTGGGTGACCGGAAAAGCTCAGGGCATCTCTAAGATCTGAAGGTTGGAACATGGAATTCATCGACCTTTTAGAAGCCACACTCGTGATGTATTGCTAACGATACGGTCCATGAATGCGAATTGGCGGCCATTCTCGTTCCAGCCTATTTTGCCTCTGGGATAGCAATGTTCGTTGCAAGATTTGGAAAAGTGGCCCTGAGCCGCAATCGCGTGTGTTGGGGAGAAGCTTGACGCAGCTGTTATTGCGGCCGATCTCAGACCAACGCCGTTGGTCTTTATACCGGGACTTCATTACTGCTGTACATGTTATCCAAATACGCTTCTCGGCTCTCGAGGGAAAGTGCAATTTCCCCTCCTCTTACTGCAATTCAAAGGACTCTGCGGGCTCATCTTCTCGCGCTCTCCATTCCTTCACCAATTCTCCATCCATGACTCCATGCACATAACATTCGCCAACAAGTGAAAAGCAATTATCGCAACCAGTTTTGGCCCTTAGAACAAACGGAATTGTAGACCCAAAAAGAACCACAACTACATCTCCTTCTTGCATACTCGCTGGCCCAATACCCATGTGGCCACTTTTCGTGACGAAGAAACGCCGCCAATTGCACGCCGAAGAGAATCGTGCTTGGAAGGTGTGTGGGTCTCCTTTTTGAGCAAATGAATTGCGTAGCTTTTGACCAAGAGAGGGTCTGGTGAAACTGATGTCCAGTATATTCGACAACCAGGCCTTCGCATCGTCCCACATGCCAGGGGTTTGATCGGCTCTGATGCCATCACCAGGTCTAGCACCTTCATCACCGCGGTTTGCACAAAGCGTGAGTATAAATGACGTGAAAATCTGATCTGGTGTAGAGTATGGAGCTTTCAAAGCATAAGAATGGACGACCATCCCGGTGTCGAGTTGATCAATGTGTTCGTCCTGGGTGATTAAATCTTCGCATATTCTCCAAGCAGATTGAACGAAACTATGATCTTCCGCCATGACCTCGTTGTGGATGGTGTACTTGTCATCTCCTACGGGCAACAAGGGCTCAGATACTGTCTCAAGCGAAGATAGTGTGAGACCTTTTGCGTGCAAGGTTTTGGTATTGATCAGATCTCTGAACGGTTGAGTCAACATGGGCTCTTTCGAATCTGCATTATATCCCGTCTCGCGTAACAATCTCCGATGAGGGCTGTGTAGTGTTGAATAGTCAGGTGACCATTGGAAATCTTCATGAGCGAGCTCATGGGAGCGTCTCTGCTGTGACCAAACGGGAACCCATGATGGACAATCTGGAATAGGATTATGCCCTTCATGTGCGATAAAAGACAACACATCTAAAGAAAGATGGAAAGAAATGAGCCAAACGGTTACATCTGTGAAAGTCTTTGCAGGTGACTTTGTGTAATCCGGCTCGATATATGGTCTTTGGTTGATCCCATTCTCAACGGCATGCCAGTCAGCCGATAAATTGAGTACAGCAAAGACGTGATCGACGGGTTGTGTGGCTCCGCGGATTCGACCAGACTCCAGCAATCCCATTAAGAGGGGACGCTCGCTTTCAGCTCTGATTCGGCACATGTAGCGAACAGGATGAAGTGGAAGAGCAGTCCATGAGGAATTGAGTAGATTTGATTTCCATATCGCACTCGACTTCCATACCACTGAGAAACCATGCGCAGTACGACTGAGATACACAACGGCTGACGCCAGCGCCTCCCAGTCTAGTTCCCAGTCGCCTACAATAACAACAGCATGTTTTGCGAGCGCAATCTCTTGCACTGTCCAGACTCTCATAAACCATGGGTGTAGAAAGAATTTCTTCAATATTTTCCATTCTGAGGCATGACTAGGTGGAAATCCAGAATCCTTTCCGGCATATGCCCTTCTGTCTTGTGAGTTGTAAAAGGCCTGAGCTATGAAGGCAAGGATGACAGGCATTTCGCCATAGTTTGCTAATCGCGCGCGGCCAGCGAGTTTATCGAGCCAGGAGCTGGATACTGGGTTGAATACATCTTTGTTGGCGCTGGCTTCGAGTTCTGCCCCTAACCACACGCGTACACTCCGAGCATTCTGGTAGATTTTTCGCATACCTTTAACTTGACTCGAACGCTCGTCCAAATCATCTTGATTGATGCAAAGGGCATCAATCCATAATAAGCAGGTATCGCTATGGTTCTCTAGCGGCCGCTCCCACTTGTTATATGCGATATCGCGCCAAATATGCCGACTAGAATGTAGAATATCATCTTGTCCGAGAAGACTCAGCCCATGATCTTGAAGTTCTCCAGGTTCAGCCGAAGGTAGCGGACGAAATGCACGTAATGCTCCGTCCAAGCTCCTAGTCACGCGTTTTGGTATGCCGTTGCAGAAGACCGGGTCGGTAGCATGGTTGAGGCCCCAAACATACGATAGGGCGACATAGGGAGGAGCATTATCGATGTCTTGGATGGTAATAAGACCAACTTGCACAGGTTCACTTGGCCATCCAGGTGCGATACTCAAGAGGCGGATGGAGTGTTCGGCATGAGGAAGCGCTTGATAAACTGTGTGCTCGGCCATTTTGACGTCATGCAAGCCCTAGCAGCAACTGCGAAGCTACTTTCGAAAGAATTTGTGCACCTGATAGCATTCGCAATCCTTTAGAGATACATGCGATATTTTCAGGCCTATAGCTGATGATATCCAGGTGTTGAAACAGGTGAGGCTGAAACGTCGTTGTGGCTGTGTAGCCCCCTTGAGTATATATACATGCGTGGTTTTACTCTCACCCATAAACGCCTCCCGGTACTAGCACATCGAAACGAAAGGTCGTGTCAGCCCTGATTTGAAGAAAATTTTATCTACCTCAATGCAATAATGCAATTCGCTACAATCCTGCGTGACGAGATCTCCCAACGAAACTTCTGTAAGCGTGCCTAATCCCCCAGTTGATCACAAAGACTAACACACCACAGATATCTACAGCCAGTGGTAAATCTCGCTATTTGAAGTTCGGGATTTAAATGTATAGCTGACCAATTTAGGATACTTGGACTAACAGCCTTATTATCAATCCCATCATTTCTAGGGTCACTAGTGCAATACTCTGCACTCCTACGCACACAATGGTGGCTCATATATATAACATGCGTGCAGCTGTGTGGAACTACTATCCTCCTGTCCCATGATAACATACTCATTAATCTAGATTCAACGCCATCGTAACAATTCTCTTTGTCTCCCCGTTCCTGAACATAGACGAAGATAACGTCCTGCAATATGACTATCGTATATTCTTCTGGCTCGGGCTGTCTATTTCCAACTTTGGTTGTGCTTATATGGGGTGGTGGCCGAGTTTTGTTATGGCGGGATTGCTGCTTGGTGTTATTGGGACTCATGTCGTAGCTTATGCGATGTGTCAGCCGGTTATCATGAGTAGGTTGGTTGGAGGTGATGGGCGGGAGCGCATGATGCTCGTTGTTCCGGAGAGAGGGAGTTGGGCTGAGTATTGGAGTCGGGTGTTTGAGAGAAACGAGGGTCGATTTCAGCTCGGATGAAATAGTGTATTAGGTTGAGGATGATAAGCCTCGGCGCATTCTTGAAAGTGCATAGGGATTCTCCTAGTTTTCATGAATTTCCCACCTCATTTACCCATTTCTTCATAACCACTCGTTCTCATACGTCAAATCGATCCACGGCTTCAAAGCACAGAGCCCAAACTCCACCGCCTCTTCCGTTCTGATTGTTCTACTTCCCTGCCCTGGCACTAGATTAACCCATGCGTCAAATAATTTGTGTGCCGTCAGTTTTCCCAGTCCCTTCTTGGCAAGTAATGGATCATTCGCTACAACCGGCTCAATACCTGCCACCCCGCCAAACACTAGCAGCAAGTGCTTGAACCGACCAACAAACTTGCTGTGAGAGGCGCTCCTGTTGCCGGGCAAGATAGAATGAACGGGGACGCCGCGTTCAGAAGTGCCTATGGTGAAGTCATAGCCATCGGGGTATTCGCATTCGGAGAAGACGGAGCTGATGGATTGCGCGCGTCGGACGGTATAGCCCCAATAATAGCCCGATTCTTCGCGAGGGAGGCTATTTGCACATGCTGTAGCTTCCAGGTCGTTACACTCTGCTTCGGAGACATGAGGCCAGGAAGAAGGTGGATTAGCGTTGGTGAAACGTATCGTGGTACGCATTCCTGCCTCAACAGGTGTTCCCGGGGGTACTGGAACTCGGACCGGGTAGGGCAGCCCACATTCAATGTATGCATATTCCTGGTTTGGTGTTTCCTTATTCCTGCTCTTTGATGCCTTTGGCGATGGCGCTGACCCTACGACCGCGCCTTCGCGATATTGGCACCATTCATGGCTCCGCAGATGATGAGGCATGTCCATACTCGGAAGACATCCGGCCTGTTCCAGATTCTTATGTTTCGGGAACAAAGTCATGCGCAAATGGGGTGGGCACTCTGCAAAGTTGAGCACATGGAATAGGAACTGATCGGGGTTTTGCCAGGGCTCATCTTCTTCTAGGATAGAGTCAAGCACTTCCTGTTTCGATTTTTTGTTTTTGCCCCGAAGGTACTTTGGGGCCACGACCTTAGTGTCTACGTTGTTCGGATCATCGTCAAAGACAACAATTTCGTCGACGCAGAAGACGGCTGCAGCACGTGCGATGCGACCCACTTGTACAGTTTTGTGATCTGGCTTCTTGGCATTGTTGAGCCAGCTTCCAGGTAGAGCAATGCTAACAGTCCAGTCCCGTGCTTTCGTGGGCTCGAACAGTGCAGTCGGCCTTGAGGTATCCAGGTCAACATCATCATCATCTTGGGGGTCGTTCTTCAACTTCTTTGACGGACCACTCGCACTCTCAATTTGGCCCGTCTGGTGGATTATCACAGCCGAAGCCTTGCGTTTCTAGCAGTCGTTAGGTTAACGATACTTATTTCGCTCAATAGATACTTATATTAGCTTACCGTGCCCTGGGCCTCGCTTCTGCCCTTTTTTGATCGAAGCTTATTGGCTGCGATAGTTTCGCCATCGTTCGTCATAATGCGTCCCTCTGTCGCTGAATATATCCGTTCCTGCTAGTGAGATATTTATTTTGTTGCTTTCTTATAACTATCGTGTAGAACAATGTGTATGATCAGAGAGATTGAAAAGTTCAAGTTCGGGTCCTGCATTAGCGCGAACAGGCTGCCCGCATCCCTGTCGGCCTCCCGTCATCAGGCAACGACGAGGCGGCGCAGCAAGGCAACCAACCAGCAGTCATCTCCTCGTTTTCTCGCTCCTTTTGCTTCTTTACCTATCTAGACTCCTCACAAACCATCTGCATACTTGCATGCCACGAGGTAGACGTGAAGGCCCATCTGAGTCCCCAAAATGGAGGCTCAAAAGTACCGCAACCCTCTCCCTTACTTCCAGTGTCCCGCTAACGGGCCCCCACCCAGGTCAAACATCGTCACAACCACGGCAAATGCCCTCATAACCTTCTTCGCGCTCTATCTCACCACCCTCTTCAGCACCGACTCCTGGGCTGCAGCGCGCAACTCGCCGTACCGCGCACCCGGCGCAAACTCCTTCTATCGTCCCGCTACAGTTGTTGAGCCAGGAAGTTACCAGGCAGGCATGCATGGGCGGGGGAATAGGGGGCCGGGCAGCGGTGGTGATGGCGGGAGAGGCGTGGGTAGAGTGCCACAGTCGAGGGATTCGAGGGCCCCGATTGGAATGGGGGCTACAGCGAGTTGTGGGGCATGTATGACATAGGTTCGGGATAGGAACATGTTTCTAAATGAGAATCGGGACAAGAAATTGGATATCGGAGACTTGTGGAACATATATCAGGCGCTATTCTCAGAAGATGGACGCAATCATATACTAGGGCACAGTGCGACTCGGGCGTGGAAAATGTTGCATAGTACTTCTATATCCATTATGCGCCACGTCGAACATTGGTACTCATCAGAGTTATCTTTTTGCCTTTTTTCTTTTTCCCACCGCCTTGCTTCTTTGGTGCTTCTTCGTCACCCAGCGACATTGCCTGTACCTGCGCAATCATATCTTCTTCCTGCAATAAGTCTTTCTCCCATCCCTGGAGCCAGCCATCATCTACATCGTGATCCGGCTGTGGTGTCATGAGCGGTGATGTACCGGCCACAGCAGCAGTGCCCCATACTGTACGCGGCGCAGACGGGCTTGTCGACGGCGATGCCAATGATGCAAAGCCTTCGCTACGTCGTGTCGGCCAAGGCGGGGACGTTGAAGCCGTGTCGCCATCAGCAGCAGACGGGACATTAGAAACCACACCGGGCGCTAAGGGCTGGAAGTCGTCCGCTGAGAACCTTTCTGGAATACTCGTGCGTTTCCGCCGACCTGACGCAAACTCGGCATATTCTGCCTTTTCTGCTCGAACACGTGCCTTCTCTTCCCGTGTTTCTTTCTCTGTGTGCCTCTTTCTCCGTCTTTCGATATCAGGTCGAAACTGCTCCAACACCTCAGGCGAGACCGTGTCTGTCCAGTCACACTCTAGAAATCCTACCTCGCAACCATACGGCAGGTGAGCTAGATACTTGGTGCGTTTTCGCAGCTCGTCGTCGACAACATGGCCAGTTGAAACATGCTCAACCCGAGGTAAGATGGTGGCAGGAAATGATGCAAAATTACCAAACGCCGCTTTTAGAATGCGAATGTCGAGGGGAGAAAGGTAGTAGTGAAAAAGTGCTTGGTAAAAATAATACTCAGATGGCGTATTGTGATGTTCATGTTGCTGTCGATTGCGTATTTCCGCAAGTGTTGCCGGGATGCCGTGGCTAGTCCTGGATGAATGTGAGGACGTGGACATGGCGCGTTGCCGTTTGCCTCTGGTAGATGGCGCATCTGCATTTGTAGGTGGCGCTGCAAAATCTTGTCCTGACTTGGCGGCATTTTGCAGGCTGTACATCTCTGGTATGGCGTCTTGGGAGTCATTGAAGACAATCGGAGCCCTTTTAATCTTTGGCTCTGCAGGCTTTACAGGCATCTCTGGTGGATTTCCGATGCCTTTGATCTTTTCTTTCGACTCGCGTATACTTCGAACAGCTCTCCTCATCCACTCAATATTGTCCTCACCAAACATAACCTCATCTTCCTTCCCTTGCTGCTCAAGCTTCGCAATTTCCTGGTCGAATTGCTCCATCATGTAATCTTCCCCTCCTCGCATGACACGGGCGTAGTCCATAGCCTCGGCCGCAAAGTGCCAGGGTATATCCTCGTCCTTGCCTAAAGCATCGGCTCCATCACGCGGCATGGCCAGCGTACTACCTGCCGACCTGACTACTAATCGAAGGACTACATCGCCACCTTCCCGCGGTGGCTCGCCCTCCTGGCCAATGTACCAACGTACTGGTCGAGTCTCTGCCATATACACAGTGTCAAAACACAGCGGACACTTCTTGGACCGTGCCCTCTTCTCTGGGGGCTTGCCTTCGTCTTCAGAATGCATGTAGCGTATCAGACAGGGTAGACAGAAGATGTGGCCGCACCTGGCCATCCTCGGGGCTACCGGAGTTCCGAGGCAGATGGGGCAGGAGGCTTCTTGAGAAAGCTCCGAAGCCAATATCTGTAGGACGTTGTTCCAGTCCAAATGGATATCGGCGTCGACGCCCTGGGCGCGGTAGTCGCGTCGCGGGTCAACAATGAAACGATAGTTGGCGTGAACATATCTCGCCTTATCGACCGCATGGTAGCCGGAACCAAGACCCCAGGTCGGATTTCGCCGATTGTGCCTGCCATAGCCATGGGAATGGTGGCTCTGTGGCCGTGGTGGCAGGCTAAAGTTCATGAGATGGGTGATGGACGTCTGTCCTTTGCGGTTGTTGAAGGGACGCATGGCGAGCTGCTGCTGTCAGCTGCTGTGCTCGACTGTCTGATGCCCGTCCGTAATTGGTACTCACCGATTCGACAATAGCATCCTCGTCCGTCGGCCTGAAGCGCTTGGAGCCTTTGTGCTGCTTCTTGCCCTGCTGGTTGTTCCGTGGCGCGGGCGAGGACCTGCTCGACGCCCCCGTTCCGAAGTTACCCCGCTGCTGGCCGAAGAAGTTTACAGTGCTGAGGGAGTTGGGCTGGATCTGGGCAGGAGAGGCAGGCCCAGACGAGGCAGATGCTTTGGAAGAAGACGCAACCGGCGGCGGGTTGGAGGACATAGTGTTGCCCAATCAAGGGTCCACGATGGGATGCGCGACGATGGCGATGGCGACCCAGAGTATCGTCACAGCCGGTGGAAGAGAGTGCAGGTGTGGCAGAAGGCCGGGGAAGGGGATATGCAGCGCGGTTCAGGGGATAATTGGAGTGGTGGGTATTGTGCATTGGGTCCCCCAAAGGGCGACTGGAGGCGGAGTCATAGAGTGGCGGCAGCAGAGTACCTAGGTAGATGACATATGAATAGTCACGTGTCGCGAAGCCATGGCCGAGACCACGCCCCCTGTGCCGAAGCAGAGCCATCAGATTTCGCCGCCCACGCCAAAGGACTGCAACCGATAGACTCGACATCGACGCGCAATTACGCATTACCCCCCAGCACACGCCTGGCACTTGGTTTTACTGAGACCCAGCTGGCCCACCCGGACCACAAAGCAGCCAGTAAGTGTCCGGCCGTGTGCACGCGCACAGACGCTGTTGCTCGCATTATTGCTGTTGCGCCTGGAGTGATTACCAACGACAACGCCGCCGCCTCAGTCCCAAGGCATCCTCACCTCTCCCTCTCCCGTTCCGTCGGCAGCTAGTTTCATCTCTGCTGCGCTCATGTTGTCGTGCTGATACAATGACCCCGCGCTCAGTCCGCTGCCCCGCTACCCGTCGTAGTAATAGCTCGCCCGTCGCAGCCGCCTTCGCCCTCGTCGCGCGACCCTCTTCCGCCCCCCGACTGTAGCTGTCAACCGCTTCCCCAACCTCGCTTCCCCCCCGTCCGGGCCATTGCTTCCTCGTCGTGCTCGACGACGCTCGCCCGCTCGCCGCCTCTCTGCGCCCTCCGTTGCCTCACACGTTGGACGCCTGGTCTCGCTGGCCGGCGCTCGACTGTAGAGGCAACACCGTCGCCTGCCGCCTGCCGCCCATGATGCCAGGCCCCCATGGCCCGCCTGCCGGCCCCATGCATCAGGGACGGAGGCAGGAGCACCAGTACTACCACCACATGCCACAGCAGACGCACTCGCCGGTCCATCCCAACTCGTACGTCCACTACGGCCACCCCCAGCACTACGGCCATCCATACGCCTACCCGCAGCACATGCAGCAAATGCCGCAATGGAACCCCTACCACCAGCCCCAGCCGCAGTACGCCATGCCTCCGCGCCAATTCCAGCCGCATGCATCGCCCGTCGTCGTATCGTCGCATCCCCACATGGCAGCCATGCCTCCCGTCAACCGCTCCATGGGCCAAACCCCGCCCATCGTGCATTCACACACCCCCCCGGTCCAGCGCATACAAACACCCCAGCCGGCGCCCTCGACGCCGTCTGCACACTCACAGACCCACTTGTCATCGTCAACCCCCCCAACAAACACAACCATTGATACGCCTCCTTCGGTCCTCGAATCGAAACCTGCCCAGCTTGCGCCGCCTGCTCCCGTCCAGCCTGCAGTCCACGCGCCATTCTATCCGCCTCTTCCCTGGGTTTCTGCCCCTGGTCCCTTTCCTCCACGCGCTGCCAGGCGAAGGAGACGACGAAGGGCGCCTGTAGCTGCTGAGGAGGAAGGCCTGGCACTTCCCTCGCGTGGGCACGCCGTAGACGAGGATCCTATTCAGAACACTGACGATATCGAGGATGGCGAACAGACTCCAATCGAGGGGCCTGATGAGTCGCTCGCTTCCACTGTTGCCGTGCCCTCGGATGCAGAAGTTGACACTCCCTCTACCTCGCACCCTCCCTCCGAGGCCGACCCGACTCACGTCACCACGCCATCCACTATGCCACCATCTGCTCCATCAACCGCTGCTGCAACAAAGCATGCACGCACGGCCACTATCCCCGCCATCCCCCTCTTCCCCATCAAATCCGCGAAACCACCGAGTGCTGCTTCGACTACCCAAAAGTCTGTCAAATCGCCCCTAGCCAACCAGCAGGCGCACGCTAAGGCAGAGGAAGGCTCAGTCTCTGCGATAGAACCCAGTGCAGGCGCCGAGGACACACCCAAGGCATCAACTCCAAAATCAGCCCCGCCCAAATCATGGGCCGAGCTTCTGAGGGCGAAGAATGCTCCGGCTGTAGTCCCCCCTCCCGTCACTCCTAACGTCAACGGCGTTGTTGCAGTCAATGGACCTACAGCTCCGCGCAGCAATACCCTAGCCGATGTACTTGCATCCTTCTCAGTTGATTCGGAAAAGAAGGTTTCATTTCTAGAGCCCCGTGGCCTTGTAAATACGGGCAATCTGTGTTATATGAATTCTGTACGTTTTCAGATCAACCATTGTACCAAGCTTGCTAATATTCCTGTAGATTCTTCAAGTCCTGTTATTCTGCGTTCCTTTCTATGATTTTCTAGATCAGGTTGCGAAGCGCGCTGTGCATAGCTTCAAGTCTGAGACGCCTCTTGTAGACGCTTTGTAAGTTGGTACTGTCTAAAATGTCGTTGTAATGTACTAATTCAACAGAATCATGTTCATGCGCGACTTCAAACTTATTGATACTGCAACATCCGTCGAGCAACTCCGGCTTCGCCTGAAAGGTAACGAGTTAGAGCAGTACGGTGACCCACTCACACCAGAGTATGTCTACGATGTCATCCGGCGCTTGCCTCGTTTCGATAATATGAAGCGAGGGCAGCAAGAAGATGCCGAAGAGTTCCTAGGTTTCTTACTCGCTGGGCTACATGATGAGGCTGCTCATATCATCAAGAGTGACAAGCAAAACCAATTGCCAGACACCAACGCATCACCGAGCAGTGAAGGCTCTAAATCGGTAGACAGTGGGTGGCAAGAAGTTGGCCCCAAGCAAAAGGCGGCCAATACTCAGTCCTCTGGCGCGATCGAGTTCGAGACACCCATTACCAAGATCTTCGGCGGGAAATTGCGGTCCGAGTACAAGAAACCCGGTGAGAAGGCATCGGTCACCCTAGAGCCCTACCAACCCCTCCAGTTGGATATTGGCGAGGCAAACATAAACAACATCTCCGATGCACTGAAAAACTTGACCCGATTAGAAACATTAGATGGAGCAGCCCGCGGTGCTCGTGCTTCTACCAAGCAGGTTCACATCGAATCACTTCCACCTGTACTGATACTCCACTTGAAGCGCTTTCACTATGACACACATGGACCACAGAAGATTTGGAAAAAGGTCGGGTATCCGCTTGAATTAGAAATTCCAAAAGAAGTATTCCCACCGCACAAGCGTAGCAGCTATATGACTCATGGAGCATTCCCACGATACAGACTGACCGCTGTTGTCTATCATCATGGAAAAAACGCAAGTGGTGGCCATTACACTGTCGACCTTCGCCGACAAGAGGGCAAAGAATGGATTCGGATGGATGACACGACCCTCCGTCGCATCCGCGCGCAAGATGTGGCAGAGGGTGGAGCAGAGGAAGATCCAAAAGTCCTCGCCGCTGCGCTTGAGCAGCACAAGAATGACGCTAGCAAGAGCAAGAATTTCTTTGCTCAGATTGACATAGATGAGGAGGCTGATAAAGGAGCGTGGAGTCAGGTGAATGGAGCAGAAAAGAAAGAAAATAACAGGAAGTGGGGCAATGCTGTGAATGGCACAGCAACGCCCAACTCGGCTGGGAAGAGGACGCCTTTGCCAAAAGAAAATGCGAGAGAGAGCAAGGTTGCGTACATCTTGTTCTACCAGCGCATAGAGGATTGAGGCATGTCCATGTTGGCGGTAGGACATACAACATATGCGCTCTCGCCTGTAATATCTATAACGGCACTATGGCAGCGATCAAAAGTTATCTAAAAGTACTTACGTCACGGATAATGAGAAGCATAGACTGGGGCTTTGATGCCATGGCGGTGTTGCCTTTACATCTTCAATGATGCTAAAAGTACCAGAGGGCGGCGGTGGACTGATACCCTGGTGGCCAAGAGGGGTGTCTAGGATAGGACTGAATAATGATGATATAATTTTGAAATTTTGAGCCTCTTCATCAGTGATATTTTGGTGTATCCCGGGATGTGACTGCTTGCTCAGTAAGCCGGACCAAGCTCTAAAGCTATCGAAATTGCCCCTCCACCCCGCCAAAACTTCCTTGTCACACAATTAAGACTGCAACCTTCCGTAACGTATCCCCACGTTGCCTTATATTGCAATGCTCATCACAGAGACACACAAAGATGTGCCGACTCAGGCGGGTGGGGATATGAGTGAGCAATAATCAGGATGACTTGAGGAAAGGGGGCTAATGACCACATAGGGATCTTCCTGTTTCATCCGACTATTCCAAACTACCCCAAAGCAAAGTTTCCAGGCGTTGTTGTCTTCTCTGAGATCTATCAAGGTGCGGCTTCCTATGTCATCTTCTTTGTAGAGTTATCAAGGATTCTCTCACTGTCCTGTACAAATATAATCACATGACCCTATCATTTTCTGCCTCCAGCATTTTCAAAAAAATTATTTAATTCCTTTTAATATACAAAGCTCAAGCACTCCTAACGTAGGCAGTGACCGGGCCTGTAGCACGCTTCGCTCGCCAAATCGCTTCTCAAGGCTACATTGTCGCAGCTCCATCTTCGTACCATGAATTTACCGGACCAGAAGCGCTAGCCTACGATGGACCAGGCACAGATAAAGGCAATGAATGGAAGATAACCAAGAAAGTCGAAGCATACGATGAAGATGCCACGCTCTCTGTCGACACACTACTAAACCTACCCACGTGCAACGGCCGCATCGGCGCAACCGGTAACCCCCCCTCTTCCATGCACCTTCAAGGATATTCTTAGAACTGACATTTCTACCACAGGCATGTGTCTCGGCGGCCACCTCGCCTACCGCTGTGCCCTAGACCCCCGCGTCGTTAGCGCAGTCTGCTACTTCGCTACCGACATCCACAGCCACAGTCTCGGCCTCAATAAATCAGACAATTCGCTCCAGCGCGCAAAAGACATCAAAGGCGAGCTTGTCATGATCTTTGGCAAAATGGACAACCACGTGCCACCCGAGGGCAGAGATCTGATTCGAAAGACGCTACACGAGGCAGGTGTAACGTTTTCGTTTTACGAACATGCATGGGCACAGCACGCGTTTATTCGGGATGAGTTGAGCAAGGGGCGATATGATGCGGCGTTGAGTGGAGTGTGCTTTGAGATGCTGAGAGAGTTATTTGGGAGGACGTTGAGGAGCGAATTGGGGCCTAGGGAGGGTGGTGAGGTGGAGATTGAGGATATTTGTTGAAGAGTGTAAGGGTTGAGGGGGGCAGGCATTCCATTGAAGGCGAATTAGGTATCTGAGAAATTCTTGTGCAGTGAAATGTACCAATGCGATATGACAGCTTTGTACGAGGTAACCATTGTCGAAGCCGTGTTTCTCTTCCGGGTTTCTCCTAGGCACTGGAGGCGCAGCAGATGTTTGTGAATCACGACATCTAACCATAATGGATTTTATCAGGGTCTATCGAGAAAAGGTTCATCCATAGTTTTGCGTAAAACATAGTATTATAATTATAGGTATAGTACATATTATAGGTGTCACAAGTAAGTAGTATATATATATATACCAGCCAAGGTAGTCAAATCTTAAGCTTGAGCTTAACTTTTGCTACGCAATACCCAGGTAGCCTACTTGCTTATAGTAAAAGAAGTTACTAAAAAGTCGAACTTGGTATATTTTAGTATTATAATACCGGGGTAAGTCTATACTAAACGATATTTATATTTCAATTACAAGGTAGAGTTAATATTATAAGGCTACCTATCGTATTCTAGCTATATAATGTATAAAGGGATGAATAAAGAGATATTTGATGCTTAGGGCCACTTCCAATCACGCCGGCATCAACAGAGAGAATCCTGTGCTTCTCGGCAACCCCAGCCGGTGCGGGTCGGTCATCCTCCTTGCTAGTGCTAAGAACACGCGAAACATGTAAGCTGAGATTAATTGTAAGCATTTATCTGGCTCATTCTTTCCTGAGATACAATTGCCGTAACCTTGGCCATCTCCCTTATTCTCTAGGGATTTGGCTTAGTTGGCGAGGCCATTTCTGGTGGAAGGGCAAAAGGAACACGATTGATGCCAAAGTGGCAGCTCTCAAGCTGCACTAGCTCATCGGCTTGGTTGTAAATGAGCGGCAGCAATAGCTGGGCGAACATCGGAAAATGTACTTGGTGCTTCGCCGAGGCAGCCTCAAATATGGGAGGATAAAAGCCGGCGCAGCCCCAGTCAATCAGTCAAACCCGGTTATTGGTATCCAAGATGAGGGTTCCGTGGACTAAGATCTCCATGGATGAGGACAAAGTAATGACAGTAGATGTGCGGAATATCCGCCGATGCGCGCTTGAAAGTTTTGCTGAGGTCAAGTTTCCAATTAATCCACTTCTCAAACACATCTTTGGTTGCGAATAGTCCTGCGCCGTAGTCGCTGAACCATATACCGCGGGATTTCCCTCCGCCAAAAACACCTGGGTTACCGGACTGTACAGATTGTAGCTGATTAACCATGGCCGCGACCTGGGTAACGATATTCTTGTGAACCTCAGGACTAAGTTCGTCCCAACAGGTGTCTAGAGAAAGACCATCTACGTAGTCCATGACTATGTAGCCTTTGGCGCCAGGGTTCGGCGAGGGACAGTCGACGTTGAAATAGCGGTATACTTTAAGCAAACGTTCTTCTGGGAAATTCATCATAACGTATCTCGTGGTTTCGCCTTCCGATGCTGAAACACCTCCCCCGCTCTTGAGGACAAGGCTGTAGGAAATCCGTACGACTTCTACTCCTCCTAGTGAGTGAAGGATTGGCACAGTTTTGCCATAGGTTATGAGCGTCTCCTGAGACATCTCTTCAATGATGAAGGTTAGGCCGTCCAGTGGGGATGTAGTCAAAGGGCTCCGAGCGGCGGGCTACGATAATCATGTTAATGTATAGGACTTCGCCGTTTATGGCGCTTGGGAGAGCAGCGTTCTCTAGCACCACGCTGTTTACAACCAAAATCCCTGAGATTTGGCCAGAAAACGGGCCAATCATAATAGTCTGTTAGTAATAGGAAATAGGTGAACAAATCTGTGCTAGACTAATCTATTGCTAAGTAGTGAGGCTCTGCACCGACAATGAGCAACCTAGTAGGTGAATGCATGCTCGCATTTAGGACGGCTCTAAGGAATCGTCCCCATCTCTCGATACCAAACAGACTAAGCTGCAGCAACAAGGCTGCCTACTCTACAGCTTCTGGCTAATGTTAGGGAGGTTAATAGTGCTGAATCTGTAAGTGCTCTCGCACATACTTGGCCCAACCGCAGTCCTGCCGCGCCTGCAGCTGGTGCTTACTTCACCTAGGGCTTGGGATAGGAATTGGACATTTCGATCCCGCAAATTGGTTTCGTGACGGGAGAAGCGAGCTCAGGAATAAGTGTGAGATGGATCATTGCTTCTAGCTAGTAGGAGAGCTCTTATATAGGCGAATTTACCCTATCTAAGCTTCGTACTAGCCCTATAGAGGCTTACGGAGTAGGAGAGCTTGTAGCGTACCTTATACTCCCTAGAGGAGTAGTAGTACTGCTTATCTAAGTTGAGGGTTCTTATATATCGGGGAAAGTTTTAACGATTGAAATTTTCGGAATCTCTCGCAGGCTTGCAATGCCTCGCACGGCCGTATAATATTTTACCAACGCCTAGTATAACTAGTATAATTATTCCATCGTCCATCGTGATGTGGCCTCGCTTAACTAGCCATTGGCTAATAAAGGGAGGCTACTTCACAACAGATAATGGGATAGGCGAGTTCGGATGGTAGAAGCGTAGTGCTCGTTTGTATAGGGATCTCACGGAGCATGAGCAATTTATGGGGTAGCTTTCGGCGGTATACTAGCACATTGCTATCCCTAAGTCGTGCGTGCATCAGGCACAGCGTCCACCATTCCCAGGATAGGCCCGGACGACAAGCATGCTGCCCAGGAATTTTTCTCTTCAAATAGATCTCCCGCCGTATCGCGCATGCAATCTGGGGTATATTTGTTGCGATATTTAGCCCCCCACAATTCTAGCGGCCAACCCATGACTATTCTCGGTACCAGCGTTTCTGCCAGATTGAACACTCAATTTATCCACTCTGGAACCCAAGGCCGGGCCTCCGACCTACGAATTGCACACGATAGCTAAACAGCAGATGACCACAGTATCATGCACTATTCCTCTACCGGCAACGGAGGCAAATAGTTGCCCAACTAGCAAAGCTTAAGAAGCAATAAGAGATGGAAGCACTACGCCTGAGGCCTGGGCACACCCAAGCATATAAATACTGATACCTCGCCCGTTACTAGTAGAAGCCATACCTCCACAACCTCATCATGATTGGACAAGCTGCTCTTCTTGCGCTTGCGCTCGCGCCTTTTACCATCGCCCAGGTCTCCGAGGGCTTCGAAAGTGGATGGGACCAGACCGCATGGGCAACCTACGCACCCGATTGTAGCCAAGGCGGCAAGGTTGCCCTCGACACTTCTACAGCCCATACTGGCAAAAACTCCATCCGAGTTGACGGGGCAGGTGGCTACTGTGGACATATTTTTGTTGGCACGACAAAAGTTCCCAGTGGCGATGTTTATGTCCGAACATGGCTGTAAGACGAGCCAATGCAAAATAGTATCAACTTGCTAATTTTTTTTGTGTCAATCTAGGAAAGCATCCAAGGCCCTGACCGACTCGCACGTCTCCTTCATCACCATGCCAGACTCCGCTCAAGGCGCCAAGAAGCACCTGCGCATTGGCGGCCAATCCAAGATTCTGATGTACAACCGCGAAACAGACGACGCTACTCTGCCCGATCTTTCGCCCCAGGGCATTGCGACGTCCAAGGCGCTTCCGACCGGCGCATGGACCTGCTTCGAGTACCATCTCGGTACTGACGGCAGCGTCGAGACGTGGTTGAACAATGCAACTGTTGCAGGCCTGACCGTTACAAAGGGAATATCGAACCCCAATGCGGCTCAGTGGCAGAGAAGCACAATCAAGCCCAAGCCAACAGCCATCTACTTTGGCTGGGAGTCGTACGGTGGCGATACCAACACCTTCTGGTACGACGATATTGTAGTCAGCTCCAGCCGCGTTGGATGCTAGGCGCACACAATCCAACCTTCATGTACATACTATTTCGCCAAAAAAAAATAGAGCAATTTTGCCAATAAATACTTGTCCCAACATTCCCCGACGATGTGTGAGAGCTCCGTTGCATTGCGTGCATCGTATTTCATAGCTCCGAGCAAGGGCTTTCTATAATTTAGCAGCAGGATTGACAAGCGCTTTTGCACCGTCCATGGCGACAAACTGCTTCTTGTACAATATCTCGGCAGCCGTCTGGCTAGCTTTATTCACCCGAGTCTCCAACAACGCCAATCGGTTTAGAGCTCGATGGTATCATCCTCATACTCCCAAAACGGTAGTCGGGCATCGCTTACCGCATCGCTGCCGCATCTTCAATCTCATCCGTGGGCTTTACCCTCCTTATGCAGCTTATCTAATTCATGGGTAAGCGGCACGATTCCCTTTCCAGCGAGCTATTTAATTAATCTTAGCCCGGCGATTTTTCTCCTAGTCGAGTAGATACGGAGTAGTATTTAAATGCGCGCAATGGCCGGCCAGACCAGATTGTGGGCTTGATCCACGATTCGGTGGTTGCCTTTATGGCTCTGTACGGCAATCGTTTCCCGCAACATGGTTGGCGTATGTCGTGCCCCGCCCAAGGTACCAAAGCTGCCTGCATTTGTGACTGCAGCGGCAAGTTCTGGGCCTACAATTGAGTCCATGCCCGCAAGCACTGATAGGGTGGGAGACGTTGAGCAGGGAGGTCAAGGGTGTAGATAAGTGATAGAGACATTTTGTAGATGAAATATATTGTATGGTGTTGAGAATCATTAGGGATTGTCCGGTGGGAAGATATAAGGTCTCACCGTATGCTGACTCGCATACTGATCCGGGGAATGCCTAGATAGCCCGGCATGGGGTAGCGCTACGTATTCGTATGTAAGATGAGTTTGGACGTTTTTTTTTGGGGATACCCAGTTCATAGAAACGATGTGTTAGGTGTAGCAGAACGGATACCAATTATATCCACTAGTTGTAATGGCAAATCGTAAAATGTAATAAATTAATATTCTCGAGTATTATGAATATGTAAATCACGCGTACATGTAAATGCAGATAGGCATGCCGTCTCTTCCTTGAATCTACCCCTTTTCTTTTCTGCCATCTTAACTTTCCACTTCACTGAATCGCCTCCTATCCCCATCAATGTCGCCTCTCAGCTCTGGAAACCTGTCATAGAACCGGTTATCCACGGTCCAATATTTTAAATCTCTATGATAATGCTCAAATAGTGGGCTCGGGTAATGCAGTCCTGTCAATTCATCACAAAAAAACATGTCTTCAAAAGCAAACGGCCAATCAAAGTGCACAAATTGGGAATAGGCATAGGATAAAGCTCCGGTTTGGAACATCTCGGCGTGTTTTTGCACCAGACGATCGCGGAGCGTGGGCCAGGCGAAAAAGTCGACAGAGGGTGGATGGTTGGTGCTCGATTGTGACCGACTAAAGTATGGTTAGTGTTACGGACAAAATCTAGACTTGGTGCCATACCTAGGTCGCAGCCATGCAGGGACTTTTTCCAGCTCTTCTTGTGTGGCATTAAGATAATACTGCCGTGTTTTTCAGCATCTTTATTTCTCTTCAATGGTAGTAGCCAAACCTTTAACAGCTTGAAGCTCTTGTACAGCACGGCCAGCCGCTCCGAGTTCGGTAGATTCGAGAATAGAAGGTCGTCGACCTCTTTCAGAATCTGAAGCGCGGGGCTCTGCATCCATCTGTCGGACGTCTTGTGCCA
Source organism: Ophiosphaerella narmari (assembly GCA_028456235.1). Classification (NCBI taxonomy): domain Eukaryota; kingdom Fungi; phylum Ascomycota; class Dothideomycetes; order Pleosporales; family Phaeosphaeriaceae; genus Ophiosphaerella; species Ophiosphaerella narmari. Next base: position 363,500 of record JALNQA010000009.1, read on the forward strand.
GCCCTGGTCAATTGCCAGATACAGAAGTCCCGCTTCCGCGCTGTTTGCCCGGGAATTACTGATGAGGTCGGTACATGTGGAAGGGCGGTACTGAAATACCTTGCCGAATAAATCGTTGCTCTTCTTCCAGATGGGACAACCCTTGCTAAGGTTAAAAGAGGGAGAGGGATCTGGGTTGCCAATATGGAGAACTACAGGAGATGGTGGTTGCCAGTTGTGACCAAAGACCTTGAGGAGACTATGTAAGTGACACATATACGAACGGAGAAGGATAACTTGCATCTGCCATCATTGGTGTCCACCAGTAGTTTTCCATGTCCCATGGTATCCCTTCAACCTCATTTTTGGGGTTTTCTACGGCTGAATGGATGTCGAGATGCAGTCCTAAGCTTGAATCAATAGTTGCTGAAGTGTTCACTCGTTGGCTATTTGCTATGGTCATGCCATCCAGATCAAGCTCTCTATCCGTAGCTGGAATGCCACCCCGGATGTTGACGGAAGTGGGCATTCCAGGCTTAGTGCCATCTGCGAATGAAACGGTTCGCTGTGCAGGCGACTGCTGATCTGCCGGATGCTATGAGTCTTTTTCTATCACTGAAAAGTAGGCTTGATCATGCGTACCGACACTGGATGCGGCCGGCGGATGCTCTAATTCTTTCTCATCGACGGTCGAAGTGCCTGTTGGAATTGCGGTGCGAGCAAGGTCGCAGCCTATTATATTTTTCACACTATCGATGACATCTTTCAATCTTTCGTTTTCAGCTCGCAGAATTTCAATCTCAGACAACAAATTTGCAGTTGCTCCATTTCGATCCTGGTCTTGAAGGATCTGGATGGTCCGTTCGAGCTCGGCAATGTGCGTCTTTGTCTTCTCTCTGAGCGAGCGCTGGGCCTCACGGTCAATGGCTCTCTTGCGTTCGCGGCGTTCCTGTTCGCCCAGACAGGAAGCCCTTCGTTTGCGCTTGGCCACTGGGGCGACGGAGGCTTGGGAGGGGGCAGCATCACTCAACCGACGGTTCACCATGGCAGGTGGATGACGGCGAGGCAGCATAAGTAGTGCTTCTCTGCGTGGTCGAGTCGTGTCTTGATAGTAAGCTGCTACGTGACAAGTTCAAGCATCGATGAAAGCGAGTCGAGCGTGCCGAAGTATAGAGTCCCATCTATATCCGTCTCTAATGAGAACGAGGGATGGGATGCTAGCATGCTAGGCAGTGTACATGGTCGTTGCTTAGCGTCCGGAAGATGCCATGACGCGGGGGAGTGGGGGGTTGGTGCGAGGATAGTGTGTCGCTTGCGTTGACCTTTTCGCTCCGGTCATTAGCTTTGACAGGCTTGGTCGCGTTATTAGAGTTCATTGATGTTACGTGGATTTCGAGGCAATTACCGGAGGGACAAGTTGCCGAGCGCGTGTTGCCGAAAAGCGCCATTAGGGTTGAGTGGCCACTGTGCCAAGATCGGAGGGTCCGACGACAGGACCGTATACTTCGTACGAGCTATGACTATCTATTGTGCACTAACACGAGCGCCAGACCTCATCAACTTTGCGCGCATCTTTGAGCGTACAACTCATCAACGCGGTATAATAAATCAAGTAGTAGCTTAGCTATTAGCATCATTTTATAAGCCCCCTTTTCAAGTTAATCGATTACAATAGTGATCGATGCCAGCGACAAGCTCTTATGCTGGGCCTATAATTTCCTTATATAAAACTTTTTTTATAACTAGCTCTAATATTACAACAGTTAAAACTTATAGCCCCGGACCCAACCCATACCCATTTACCGGTCGGAAGATACTCAAGCTACTGTCAGGCTGTTAAGGAGGTAGCTGGAAGACAATAGTACTTACCGTAGGCCACAGAAGATAGTGAAGGGATAACAATAGTATTGATTGAGTAGAATGAAGAATAATACTTGCTAAACTCTGTCCGCAAGTATGGAGCCTTTTATGCACTGATATAGCGCACTAGCCCCGCTCTAGACTAGTACTATGGCTATGTTGGGAGTACCAGAGATCTCGATGATCCCGAAGATCCCTGTTACACAGGCTATGTAGTAGCTGCGCAAGCCAGAGAGGCTCCGGACTCCGGACCCAGAGGGTCCTGGGGCAATATATACTGTTCTACTCTGATAATCAACGTTGTTGATTATTCTCACCTTTTTTGTTGTTTGCTGTAGTGGAGTAGAACAGCAGTTAGAGTTGGGGCAAAAACACGAGAATCTAGATTGAGGATATGCTTGACTATTACTTCTCCTAGTTGGGTGCGCAAAGTTGATGAGGCCCGGCGCTCGCTTATAAACCACATTACAGCTTGGATGGCTTCCAATTTGGCCTGCGTTTCTCTGCAAAGGCCGTCAGTCCCTCCAGTGCGTTCTCGCCAGACTGCAGAGGCTCATGGAATCTCTCAATGGTCAGCTGGGTAGCACGCTCCACACTGCCCTGCTCCCAAGCCTCCCTTAGCGCTGCTCTCGTTACGATTGCTGCGTCTGGTGAAATTTGCGCAATCTCGCTTGCCAGTTTTACAGCTTCCTCAACTACTGTTTCTTGTGATGGTGATATGCGATTCACGAGATTCAGCTCCTTGGCCCGTTGTGCAGTGATGGGCTTGCCGGTCAAGGCCATCTCGGAAGCCACCGGCAGGCCTACATTGCGAACGAGACGAGGTGGGCCACCGGCACCTGCGAAGATGCCTCGTAGAGCTTCTGGGAGGCCAAAGGTTGCGCCTGGTGCTGCTACAACCAAATCACTGTTCTCCTGTTAGTCTGGATGTGGTTGACCGCTGTTGAAGCTGCACACATACCAGCCAAGCACAATCTCAAACCCTCCGCCTAGTGCAAATCCATTGACGGCTGCAATCACCGGCTTCTTCCCGCTCCTCCTGCTCAGGCCTGCAAAGCCACTCAAAGGATGCCTCATGAGGGCGGGATTTGCCTTGACCTGTCCGCTCCGTAGCTTTCCTAGCTCGATCAAATCCTGGCCGGCGCAGAAGCTCTTCTTGCCTGCACCCGTGACAATGGCCACGCGCAGGTTGGGCTCGCGGTCAAACCAATCGAAGACATGGCCCATTTCTTGGTGGCCAGCGAATGGAATGCTGTTCATCTGCTTTTCACGGTTGATGGTCACGAGGAGGACATAGTCGGCTGGATAGGACAGGACTACGTGCGCAGTCGGCGGGGGACTGGTCTGGGGCCGGACAGCGGACATGGCGATAGAAGGAGATTCACACTGTGCAAAGAGGAGGGGACAAGCTGTCGGTCTGTCGGCCTGTCAGCCTGTCAGTTTGGCTGCGACACGGCGGTTGGAGCAGGGGGGAAGCTCTGAGCCGAGGTTCACCAAGCTGTCTGTTCCTCCAAGGCTGCTTGGACTTGGACTTGGACTTGTCACAACAACTCGGCTCGTTACGCAGTCGGTCTTGCAACGGTGCGGTGCGACATGTTGGCGGCCGCGAGAATATGGCACGCTGTGTAACACAGAGTAATGCAGAGCAATGCAGAGTTTTATACGCGGACAAGTACATGATACAGCTAGTAACTAATACCACGCCCACTCAACAACGGGTAGATGTACCGGGCACACCACACGGCCCAGGCAAGGGCGCCCAGGACGATCAGGACGCCCACCCAGTAGGGCACGACGCGGTGCGCAACAATCAGGCGGCCATGGCCGGTGATGCTGGGGGGGATGATGCGATGCTGGTGAGGGTGCGTGTAGCCTCGTCGCAGCGCGAGAACAGGAGAGCGGGCGCGAGACGGCGAGTCAATAGACTGGATGCTGCCGTAGAGGGTGGGCTGCGAAGGAGATTCGGGCTCGGGTGCGGGTATTGCGGCATTGCGCTCTACATCATGGAACTAGAGTTGAGCAGAGCCCTGGTTAGCGACGGCAAGGTGCGCAAATGCGGGGGGCGGAACGAGGAGGAGGCAGTACCAACCCGGCCATTGCTGGGCACCATCAATGGCAATTGGATAGACGGCCGCAGGGCTACACACGGGATTCTGCTGGTGAAGATATTGCTCTTGCGTCGTCTGCAGTCCTCAGTCGAGGAGGGCTTCTAAAAAAGGACCGGTCAGTTTGCGAGCCTGGCGGCGCAGCCCGCAGACCAGCCTTGGTGTCGCCCAGCACCACCCCCAATCGCCGTGTGCCTCGCCACGGCCCCTCGGGCCACAGCATCGACGCTGCGCTGTGCTGTGCAGCTGGTCGACGCTACCCGCGTGCTGCAGATGATCGCAGGCAGACGGCCGGGGGTGTGCTGCTCTGCCTGGCTAGGCTCGCCTGGCACAGTGCAACAAACGCCCCCTCACCACTCCCCAGCCAGGCCGGGGCGCTGCATTGTGTGCAAAAACACCGCCATGCACCCTTCCGTGTGTTGCTGAGCTGCTGGAGCGTGTTGTCGTGTCCGCTGCGCGCCAATTGCCTCTGCAGATGCGGGGTGATATCAGCTGAGCACAAGCGAGCACTGCAGCCAGAGACCGACACAGTGCCAGCATCCACCACAATGTGCAATTTCTCGCTCCGCAACAGGGCAAACAAAGTCGCAACCCACCAAGGGTAGATTCTCTCGTCATACCCACCACCACACCCCGCGTCATGGCTAGGCCGTGCATGTGCCACCGTAACCAGTCGCCCAGCCCACGTCGCACCGCGTGTTTGCTGCTTCAAGTCTTCTAGGCCTCCCCAATCGTTCAAGTACCGACGCTATCTTGTCATCTATCTTCCTGCCCGCTCGCCTCATCCTCGCTGTGCTTCCCGCTCCTCCGCGGACATGGTTTCGGTGGCGATGATGCCTGCCGGGTGCATCAAGATCGAGGACAGCCCCTCGCCGGAAGCCAGAGTCGTGGCAACCGTTGAAATCTCCTCTAACAGCAGGGAACCCGTGGCTGGTCCATATGATCCTCGCGACCCGGAGGGCTTCCTGAAGCGCTGCTCAGGCCTTAACAAGAAAACCAAGCTGCGTTGTACCTCCGGCATAGGTAAGAAGTCTGAGCAAAACTGCCGCCCAGACTTTCTGCCTACGTGTCGTACGCACCGCGATCAGCGAAGCCGCGCCGGGTGGTGCCAGTATCGCCAGACCGATGGCTCAATCTGTGGTGTGCTCTTTAGATGGACGCCTCCATACTTCCAACTGTGCTCGGAGCACCAAAGCCACCCAGACATGCCATGCTACTTTTTCCGGCTCCCGCTCGAACTGCGTCATCAAGTCTTCAGCTATCTGCTTCCTAGCCGGCCCATCGGCTCCTCCACCGCTGCCTTGCACGAGGGGAAATCGGATATCTTCAATCGTATGTTTATTTCTTCACACATGCCACCGCCGCCTCCTCCTCATCCCCATTTCAACACACGCGGATCCAGCCTTAACCTTCACGCAAATGGTCCCCACAAGCACGAAAGCGTGTTTCCCATGCCCGTACTAGACCTGTTTCTCGTTAACCGCCGGTTCTACCAAGAGGCAAAGGATCATCTCTTCAGTACCGTACCCTTCAAAATTGATGTACGTAAGGATGGAGCGTTCATGTGTGGTCGGCGTCTACTAGAACCACGGAGAGTGGACGGATCATCGCACTTTGTTGAGGACGAAGCGGACGCAGAAAAGCAATTATTCATCAAGCATTTTGACTTCTCGTCTGTAAAGCATTACTCTGTGGACATACTAGTAGAGAATTGGCAGAAGGGGATGCTGTATACACCCAACACAGGCTGGGACGAAGAAGTTGAGCTCTACGATATTAGAGACTACATCTCCGTCGTCGTATCCGGCATGCTCTCCAAGTCTCGCGAACTTTGCAAGCTCCAGGTGCAAGTCTGTTTTGCCGATTTCGAATGGAGCCGTGAGCAAACACTCGCAAACACCCAGCTCCTCGTCGGCCCCTTTGAAACCCTCCGCAAAGTCCGCCAACCCCATATCCGCAGCGTCTTCTCAGGAACACCGACCCACAACTCAATGCTTACCGTTCATCGCCCAAACGCCAACAAGGCCAACGGCAGCCGTGCACCAATTTGCTCAGTTCCTAGCATCCCTACTCATACGACTGTCCTGGCGCCTGGAATGCCTGACTTCGATGCCTTTGCCTCGTCCTGGTCTAAACTAATATCTCGGGCGAGTGCCTCGCCAATAACACAGAAGCCGCCTATCCGCGCCATGTTCACGGCGTTCAAGGACTTTTACACCGAGCTCTCGACCCACGCGCCCGAAGTAACATTGGTCCAAGGCCGCAAGGCCTTCATGCACCGCGCTCGCGTGGCCCGCGAACATGAAAACGTCGAAGCATTCCGCTATCTCCGCCAGGAACTGATCCAATACTGGTATGCGTACCTTGAAAAAGAAGAGCGCATAAAGATGAATATGAATGCACGCTTATCCCATCTCCTCGACGCTGATACTTACCCGTGTCATGAGTGGGAGGACGGACAGGCGCATGCGAGTTCATCTTCGCGGCGCGGGTCGGCAGTTCAAGCTCCTATTTCACCAGTGACATTGCACGTGTCTACCATGACACAGGAGGGCATTCCCATGACGGGCAATCCACGCAAGCACAGCGTGGGCCAGAGCCAGATGCAGCAGAACACGCAGTTCCACGCGAATAACCAGACCCACACCCAAATGTACAGCATGCAATTGATGCAACTCGACACGCAAAACCCGATGCGCGCCCAGACACACATGCACCGGCAGACGCAGCTTACCACTCACAACAGCACCGCACACCACATGGAGCACGTTCCGACCGCGGCACAGCCCGAGGAGCAGAGACTGGCAATGAAACTAGCAGGGGAGAAAGAGCTAAATACGCATCGGCTATACTTGTCTCATGAGCGGACGTCCAGACTTCGCGAGCAGTATCGGGATGCAATGGCCAGGGGCGAGACGCCCATGCTGGAAGAAATAGAGAGTCAAGCGCAGGCTTTGTCAGGGCCTAGTGAGTGGGAACGCAGGGCGAGGTTGACGACGAGGTGTTACGACTACGAGGAGGAAGACGATGACGACGAAGATGCTGGGCCGAGTATGAAGAAGCAGAGGATCGACGAGGGGCCGGGCAGTATACCTGTTCCTCAGACAATGGTACCGGATGGCCATGTTGGGGATGAACATATGACGTATATAGGCAAAGGCAAGGGAAAGAGAATGCCTGGTGTTATTTGTATTGACTAATTGGTTCATTCTTGAGGGCGGGTTCACTTTATACGATATTCGGCGTTTCAGGGTGGCGTTGTTGGGTCTTGGGCCATATGTTAGTATTCTACTCAACAACAGAGGTACTCTGGATTGTGGCAATGGGTGGCAGTAATATGGAGGAGCAATGATTCTCATACAGGTGTAATACTATTCATACGCCAGTTCTAATGCATTTAGGTTTGGATTTCCTCTCCTTTTGGCAAAAGAAAGAAAAAAAAAAAAAAAAGGAAACTCCCCGCCCGTCTAGTACTGGCTGGCAGCCGCCTGGCAAGCCTTGAGCTGGTCCAGGTACCATCCGCAAATCGTCAAGCTGCCCTGGTTCTCGTCCATGCATTTGCGGAAGTTGTTAACGTCGGTAGCGCACGCACCGGTCGACTGCATCTGTGCGGAGTTCTGGTGCTGCTGTGCAAACTCGGTGTTCTGAGGCGAGGCCTCGGCGGGTGCAGACGAGCTGCTGCTGCCGCCGCCGCTGAACCAGCCGCCAACCGCATGGCCAATCGACGACCCGACAGCCACACCACTGGGGCATGGTGTTAGCAAAATATGGAACATTGGCATTCTTGGCGGGGCAGGACAATGTGGTTGCCTGGTGTACCGGCCATGGGGAAAAACGGAGCACTTGGACTTACGCAGCGGTCGAGGCCATTTGTCCGAAGAGACCGGGGCCTTGTGGTGTGACGGGTGCTTGTGCCTGTTGCATTGGTGGTGCCTGTTGCTGGGGAGGAGGAGGAGGAGCGGCAGCCGTAGATGCGGATCGCTGGGTTGCTGGGGCTGCGGGCTTTGCTGCCGGAGCGGCAGTTGGGCGGCGGGGAGCAGTTCCTCCACGTTGACGAGCCATGTTGATGGATGATAAACGGACGGTGGTGAGTTGGTGGTGGTGGTGGAGGTGGAAGTGGTGAAGGCAAATTAGAAGTGGTGGAGGTCCGCCTCCGAGGTTCGAGAAACATCTGTGTTAGTGCTTTTGCGTGCTTGGCAGGGCATGGACATTGCGAGCTTTCTGGTTGGCTGGCCACCACACCTGCATGGTCCATACTATCAACTGCGCTTCCGAGACTTGTCATTTTCTCACTGTGTATACTATCAAGGCAACCAGGCACTTGTTTTCGCCTAGTGACAAGTACAATCAGCGTACCAAATATCCTCGCCACCACCATAAGCTCGCACTAGACGCAGCCATCCTCTCACCTTCTCCCCTTTTCTCTACTTGCATCATATGTGCTACTTCCCCAAAGCAGGACAACCAAAACGACATTACCCGTATTCTCTGCAATAAATTCATCAAACATAATGCATGGTAACAAAACACAAAATGCCGCCAACGCCGGGTAAGGAGACTAATTAAAGCGGTCAATAGACTTCGTAGCACCACAGTAATGGCATCTGTGTGCAGGCTGCCCCCACAGTTCAGAGAGCGGCAGAAATTGCGCCCCTCTCACCCAGGCCGGACAAACTGATCACCTCGATGGCGTAATCAGGTAAAAGCAAATCCATCAAGTCGCAGACTGCTTCAGGTTCCATTGTCGGTACTCGGACTTGAAGAAGGCTCCGTTTTGAGTGGCGCTACAACCTCGGCTGCGGACCCGACAGAACTACTCCTCCTCAACGCCGCTAGCTCTTTCCTCAACTGCTCCATCTCTTGGTCTTTGGACTCAATTAATCGCTCCTTTTCTGACACCTGCTGCTTCAATTGCTTGATGTAATCTATTGCGCTCTCCACTTTGGCCGCTTTGGAATTGCTCGATTGCGCGGCCATGGATTCGGGACTCTTAGCCTCCGCGGCACTAGTTATCGCGGAGGGAAGCAGGGCCTGCATTTCTTGAAGGGCCATATTGATGCGGTTTCTACGGCCTTGTTCGGCAATCTTGTGGGACGTGCGCTTAGATGTGAGATTGGTCGAGAGTGAAGTGGGGTAGACAACACCAGGGACTGTGGTTCCGTCGAGAATGTTCTGATAATTAGACTTTGATGCTAAGAGAAGCGCATGTGTGTTGTCGGTGACACCTATCCGATGTTAGTCTGCACAGGTTTCGTACACAACTGCTAACTTACCACTGCCGCCATCAGGAAGGAGAGGCTTGATGCTGGGTGATATCTTAGGCCGAAGGGCAGGGCTCACAAGTGCCGAGCAAGTGCTGTTCCTCTTTTTTGGGTTGCGTGTTGCCTTTGAATCTAGTTTCCTCCCGGCTGCCATGGGGAAGGCTGGACTGGTAGGGGTTGATGCACTGTCGATCATTGGACTTCTCCCATTCATGTTTTGCCCTGGGGTACTGAGTGGGCCCATCTTTGGTGTTTTTCGTGCGGCCATTTTAGGCGTGCTTTCGTCTCCGCCGTGTATCGCTGTTTCTAATCGTAATGAAACTGGTCGATCTAAAGATGCTTCTGGCAAGGTAAGATCCTCCATCATAGGCGGCGGCTCTAGGGTGTCGCTAAAATTTGGGGAAGGCTGAATGCGCATCAACGAAGAGGGTGTTGCAGGAGCAGCACCTTGGCCATTTTGCTGGGCTATGATGGCAGGAGAATGGGTAACGGAGCCGGGCTTTGGGGGTGGGCGCATCTCAGATAACAGTGGTTCAGGCGATATAGAGTCGGTTTCTGACCCCCTTCGACTGTGCGGTGGACCAAGGCCGCTTGGACGACCTCCGCGTGCCTCCTCCATAAGTTCAGTGACCTCTTTGGGCGGAATCAAAGACGAAACAGTTGCTTTCCGCCTGCCTGGTTTCACAATAGGCGACTGTCGTACACGGCTATTTGTATTTGCCGGCCTGGGTGTACTCCTCTTGTTAGTACTGCGCAGCTTTCGACTAGTTTCCTGCTGCGCCATCGCCGGCTCGCCCAATCCATCCATGTCAACATCGGCGGGGGAGTGGCCGGTGGAGCTTCCAGACGGTGTAGGCTGAGAATGATGGCGGGTATGTTGGTGGTTCTGCGCATTTAGCGCGGGAGAGGTGAGAGGGCTGAAATAGGCGCCAGGCACAGTGAAATCTGGGATCTGGAAGCGTGCATCATGAGGTGTTACTGCAGGAGAAACTAGCGGGGTAAATGACTAGAAGCCGTCAGTCAAAATCCTACGCCTGCTGCAATAGTCAACCTACCGCATCATCCTTGCGCATGTACCGTGAATCGAAGAGGGCCTGTTGGCTTTCCATATGCTGCATATACCGATGTGGGTCGCCATGCATTTCCACGCTGTTCGGCGTTGGGGGCACGCCATGCTGTGGGCGATAGGCCTGCTCTTGTGCATGTGGGAAGACCGGGGTACCTGCTTGGCTGTATTGGGCCATGCTGTAGTCAAAGGAGAAACCATTAGAAGGCTGAGACATGGGGGTGGAGGCAACATGGTGATGCTGGTGCTGGTGTTGCGGGGGAAATTCGTGCATGGAGGCGGGGAGGTCCGGCAGCGCTGCCGACGCAGTTTGATTGTAGTCGGCATTGTTGTAGTCGAATTCGGAGAGATCGAGGTCGAGATGGTCGAAGTTGATGAGGTCGCCAAAGGACTGCTCGGTGGTCGCATCCATGGCGTCGAACTGCTCAGCGTTGGTCCAAGCCTGGCTGTTCATTGCGCTTTGGGCAAGACCCTGTGGAGAACGAAGGCGAAGAGTCGAGGTCGAGTCCTAGTTGATAGACAAATTCTCTCCCGCGTGGTGGTGGGGCTTGGCTAGTCGCGGAATGGGACGCGGCTACCTATGTGTGCGATAGCATGTGTTGAAGCGGGCCGACGGCGCGCGCAAAGAGTATTCTGGGAGACTGGTGTGTGCGTGCTTGTCGCTGTCGTCGCGATCGTGGCTCTCTCCAGTCCTCTACTGAAGAGAGTGTCGTTAGGATTAGGACACGACGAGGAGCGCAGCAGGCGCAGCAGGACGGTGCCGGGTTGGATTGAGTCCCCACGGATTACTTAGGCGATTGCCCACCCACGCGGCATACCTCTGCAAGCCACAGTTCAAGACATTCGCTGGCCTGGTGGGAGATAGACGGCAGCGCAAGGCTACAGTATCAGGTGCATGCAAGCCGCCTCGGGCACGGCACTGCACGACGTTCTCACGACGACAGCAGTCCTTCTCGCCGCCGTCTGCCCACAGTTGTGGTGTGCAAAAAGTCTCGTTCATGGCTGACTCGCGCGGGCGTGGGATGAACCATCGTCCTGCGTCGAGGTTCCTGCACGGCATATCCCGACTGACAAATGGCGAGCCAGACTGCCTGGATACAAGCGGGCCAATAGCATGCATGCTGGCAGAGACACTAGAATAGAAGGACAAGATCGAGTCTATCTATCTGGCCGTCCAAGCACAAAGTAGGCAGACCCTGGCAGACTAGCTGGGCCGGTGGATGAAAGACGGGCCTAGTGCGCAATACGCCGCCCTGACTCTCCCCACACTCGCTCGCGCTTCCAGTCAGCTGGGACAGGCGGCCGACCTCGTCAACGACTTGCTCACTGTCGGCTCGCCGTTGCAACACCTGGGTGCATGTCCAACAGCTGCCCTGGCCGTCGAGTATCAACATTCGGCATGCGTTATTGGGCTGTTATATAGGCACTTCCGCGGACGGCCCTGCACACACGGCCTTTGATTCGCGACGTGCAATATTGACTTCGGGTGTCGCGCCCTGTTAATCTCGTTTAGCTAACCTTCCCCATCTAGTCAAGCCGAGCAGCCAAAGGGTTCGGACTTTGCAACGAGGCTGGACGTGGGAACTGGGCGGACTTGGTAAAAATTGTAGGTAGGTAATACATAGTAAATACGTCGCGATGTCGTTGGGAACAATGACAAAATTTCACCGTAGACATCTTGTTGTTGGTTGAACCTCATAATGAATTGGAAAACCTGGAAAGGCTGAATGGCCAAATGCAAACACAATCCAATCGCCCCCCGCGCCGCATCACTGAAAGCCAGCGAGCGTGCGCTTTTCCCTATTTTACACATTGCTGAAAAGTATACATCTGTCCGTCATCAGCTCCCACGGCAGGACTGCTGCGCTGCACGCCATGGGGTATTATCGCCTCCACCAATATTGTAAATGAAACACCGCCTGCCGTGAAAGGGCAACGGCCCGCAAAACGCCATACTCGACATCACCTCTGCACCTCATCTTGGTCGTTTACATTACGATGCAGCAGCCGTTGTTTTGCTGGGGGGCGTATGGGTCCTCGCGCTTATCAATCTGCGCGGGTGGTTAGCGGCCGGGTCGTCAAAGTGCAAGGGCGGGCAAGGTCCTACCGTTCCCCAGCGTGATGGCACCATCCAGTCCTTGGGCTCTTTGTCGGTGAAAGCAATCAGACTGCGGCATCGCGTTAGTGGTGGTGTCTTTTCCCCGGTGTTTTGGTCTTGGCCTACTCTAGTGCAGCCTCGGAGACGGGTATTCTGCGACGCTCCAGGTCCTCGCGCAAGCGCTGGTTGAGTTCGGTGAGTCGTCGCAGCTTCAGCTCGGCCATGCTCTGCTTCTTGCTCTTGCCGTCGCCCCCAGTCCGTATCTCGTAGGGCGCAGCGGCCATGGTGGCGGGCATGGTGCGCGTGTGGATTATGCGACGTGTAGTGGTGTTGTGTGTGATGTGAGTTGTGTGTGGTGAGTGTGTGTGGTGGTGGTGGTGGTGGTGGTGGTGGTGCGAGATGGTGCGACGTGCAGGTCGTGAGAAGCGAAGGGTAAGGAGCGGCGATGGCCAGGCTGGCTGGGCGAGTCAGTAGCCGGCACTCCAGAGGAGCGCAAAGACAGACGCAGTGGAGGCGGCGGTTGTAACGGCGACGGTGGGCACGGGGTGGGTGGGTTGTGGTGGTGAGAGCGTGGTCGAAGGTGCAGTGGGCAGCAGACAAGAGAACAAGACAGGGACTGGACTGGATGGGTGCAGCAAAGGAGGTTGGAGGGAGGGATCGATGGCTCGGGCGCCGCTCTACGGCCGCGTTTGGCATGGCGCCACCACCCAGGGAACTACGCTCGACCTGCCCAGTCACCCAGTGCCCACGCTGCACTCACCGCCAGCCAGCAGAGAGTGCGGAGGCGAGTAGACCAGCAGACGAGCCAATTAATCGCCGTGCTAGTCTGCAGAATCCTGTGCACGCAGATGCAGTCCAACTGGCCTAGCTGTTCTCCTCCTAGAGCCTTGCCGAGTCCTCGCCGGCCACGCAATCGTCCGCTCGTCCAGGTCACGGGACCGGCCGCCCACGCTCGCTTAGTCACCGCCCACTCACCTTTTTGCAGTGCAACAACATCGTAGCCGTGAAACATCCGCTATCGCTACCCAGCAACCTTCCGGCCGTCGCTGCGTCGCCCGCTCGCTCTCCAAGCCCCCAGCGACCCAAGCAGCCTGGATCCACGGCCCCCGACCGCCCAGCATGGCGCCGCCTCCCCACTCCAAGCCGGAGAATACGCTGTATGCCCCTCCTCGCCGGCCAGCTCAAATGCTGCACCGCACATGCCCGCCAGCTAACCAGTCTAAGGAAACGCGCCCAAGAGCTCATCGGAGTCGAGCAGCACCAGGCTGCCCTCCAGATCCTCCACGAACATGTCACCTCCAAACGCACTCGCAATAGCCCCATTGCGTCGCTCGAGCCTGTTATGATCCTCTTCGTCGAGCTCTGCGTCGATCTGCGAAAAGGCAAGCTAGCAAAGGACGGGCTGTACCAGTACAAGAACACGGCACAGAATACCAATGTCGGCACCATCGAAGTACGCACTGCAGCCCTAGAACGCCGCTCTTTGTCCACTAACAACTTCACTAGCTCGTTTTCAAGCGCTTCATCGAACTCGCCGAGCAAAAGGTTACCGAAGCCCAGGCCAAGGCCGACCAAGTCCAATCCACCCTCGACACTTCAACCCAGACCCAGAACATCGATGATCTCGAGGCCTCAGAGACCCCTGAGTCCATCCTCCTCTCCACCGTTTCCGGCGAGCAGTCCCGCGACCGGACCGACCGCGCCATCGTAACCCCATGGCTCAAGTTTCTGTGGGAGACATATCGAACCGTCCTCGACATCTTCAAGAACAACGCCCGTCTGGAGCTCATGTACCAGACCACCGCCCACCAGGCCTTCCAGTTCTGCTCTAAATATGCCCGCAAGACCGAGTTTCGCCGCCTTTGCGAGCTTCTACGCAATCATTTGCAGAACGCAGCCAAGTTCTCGTCTCAGATGCATGCCATCAATCTCTCAGACCCGGACACGCTGCAACGGCATCTCGACACTCGCTTCCAGCAGCTCAATGTCGCTGTTGAGCTCGAGCTCTGGCAAGAAGCTTTCAGGAGCGTCGAGGATATTCACACCCTTCTCAGCTTGAGCAAGCGCCCCGCAAAGAACATCATGATGGCCAATTACTTCGAGAAGCTGACTCGCATCTTCTTGGTCAGTGAGAACTACCTCTTCCACGCCGCAGCCTGGAGTCGTTACTACAATCTACTCCGCCAGTCTGCCGCTGCCGTTGCATCAGGATCAAGCACAAAGAAGGATAATCCAGCCGTCACCGAGGCTGACATGACCAAGGCCGCATCTTATGTTGTCCTCTCTGCACTCGCCATCCCAGTTATCAGTACCTCCCGTTCGCGAGGAGCGCTTGTGGATGTTGATGAGGCGAGGAAGAACAAGAACTCTCGACTAACGAACCTACTCGGCATGTCGCAAGCTCCTACCCGTGCCATTTTGTTCAAAGACGCACTCAGCAAGGGTCTTCTAAAGCGCGTTCGCCCTGAAATCCGTGACCTCTACAACATCTTGGAGGTCGACTTCCATCCTCTCTCAATCTGCAAGAAGATCTCGCCCATCCTAGCCCGGATCGGTGCCGACGAGGGTATGGCCAAGTATGTTGGCCCGCTTCAGCAGGTCATCCTCACCCGTCTCTTCCAGCAACTGTCACAAGTGTATGATTCGGTAGAGATCAAGTTCGTGCTCGAACTTGCACAGTTCCCTGAGCCGTTCCACGTTGATAGCGGCACCATTGAGAAATTCATCATGAATGGTTGCAAGAAGGGCGATCTTGCCATCCGAACAGACCACGCAACTGGCATCCTCACATTCGATTCAGACGTCTTCTCGTCGGCCAAAGCCATGCACCCTGGCTCTGGTGCTGGATCTGCTGAGACCGAGACCCGCTCCGTTCAGCGCCTCCAGAGCACACCAGCCGAGATTGTTCGGTCCCAGCTTACTCGTCTGGCAAAGTCACTTTTCGTCACTTGCCAATACGTTGATCCATCATTCAATGCTGACCGGCATAGGGCCAAAGATGCCGCCCTAGCACGCGCTAAAGATGGTGCAGAAAAGGAGCACCAGGAAATTCTCACCCGCCGCGACATCATTTCGCAGAAGAAAGAGGCAGCGCTAAAAGCCCAGCAGGCCAAGGAGAGCGAGGAGCAGACGAAGAGGCTAGTACGCCAGCAACAACAGAAAGAAGAAGAAGCACGACGGCTGGCTGAGGAGCAGCGACTCCGCGCAGAACAACGCATCAAACAGGAGCAGCAGCGTATCCAGCGTGAAGAAATGGCAAAGCAGATTGAAGAGCTAAAGAAGACCACCAAGCTCGACATTGATCTCCCGGAGGACCTCGCTGAGATCGACTCCACACGCATCCGTATCCTCAAACTTCAAGCCCTCGAGAAGGAGAAAGACCTACTTGGTGAACAGCTCCGTATTGCTGGCAAGCGCATTGATCATCTCGAGCGAGCTTACCGCAAAGAGGAGATCAAACATTTGAAGCAAGACTATGAACGACAGATGGAGGCTGACCGCGAAGCTTACGAAAAGGCTAAGGAAGAGGAACTGAGAGAGTCGGAGCAGAAACACAAGGAAGACGTTGCCCTTAAGCATCGTCTATCAAGACTCGTACCCAGCTACCAGCAGTTTGTTACTACGGTCAAGCAGCAACGAAAGAACGAATTCGAGAAGCGTCAAAAGATTGCACAGAAGGAACTCGAGAGCAAGAAAGCCGCACGTGTTAAGGAAGTCAAGGACCGGATTGCAAGAGAACGAAGAGAACGCGAGGAAGCTGAACGCCGCCAAAGAGAAGAGGAGGAGCGAGAGCGGGAAGAAGCAGAGGCAAAGGCGAAGGCTGAAGAGGAGACAAGGCAACGGATGGCCGAGGCCAAGGCAAAGCGGGACGAAGAGCGAAAGTCAGTGCTACCATGCAAATTTTCAAAGTTCCCAGCTAACATCACCCAGGGCACTCGACGAGAAGGCACGTCTTCAGCGGCAGCGAGAGGAGGAGGCAGAAGCCAAAATTGCCGCAAGGCGGTCTGGTGCAGACCGTTCTTTTACGCGCGACCAACCGGCAGAATTACCTTCAACTGCTGGTCCACCTCGCATCGCTCTGGCTGGTGGAAAGCCATCATGGCGCGAGCGTGAAGCCATGAGGGCGGCTGGCCAGACTCCCCCTCCTGTTGCAGCTGCTGAAACTTCTTCCACATCAGCAGCGCCTGCTGCTGAGGCGGAGGCTCCTAAGCGAAGCGGTTACGTGCCACCTGCTATGCGCCAGGGCGGTGGCTGGCGGGAGCGTGAAGGTAGCGGCCGTGGACCTCCAGGGCGGACAGAGTCGCCTGTTACTGGTGGTCGCTACGAGGCTCCTCGAGGAGCTCGCAGCTTTGGCGATGACCGAAGAGCATCTCCCGCTTCAGGAGGCGGCTATCCCCCCCCAGGTCGACGCGCTCCACAGGACAGCGCCCCAATACGTGAGGGCGAACGTGAGTCTGCACTCCCTGCCCAAGCTGCGAGCGATGGAAAGTACAGGCCAGGTGCCTTCAAACGCACAACAGGTCAGTAAGGCGGAAGCTATTTAGGGTATATCGTATCTTGAGCACGAAATGTGTTTACGACATAGTGGCATGGGCAAGGATTTGACGGTGCTTGGAGTTGATAGAGCTCCTTTCGCTGGGATGGCGGTCACGTAACATGACATGCCCCGATATGTAACCCTGCAGAGAAATACATTCTCATTTCATTTCAAATATTTAAATCTAACTGGCCGCATCTTAGCTACAACCAGTGTAACGCCAAAAAGATAGCCCAACGCAAAATGTTAGATGACTTTAGAATAGACCAACTATTCAAGATTCTTAATGGCCTAAAGTTAGATCCACATCCTGGTTATAATTCTATAAAAAAAAATGTACAGATATCTTTTTTTTCTCAGGTAGGCAGAGGAAACTTTCTCGCATAAAGTTTGAATTTCGAGCCTCATTCGGAAGGCAGCGAAGTCGATCTAATTCAACCTAGAGTGTTGTGCACTTCATCTTGTGGCGTAGAGTCCCGATAAAATGCTTGAGAACACGCAGGTAATCATATAATCTTCGTCGATGAGTAGTATAACAGTGTCTGGGATAAGCTTCGTTAGATCTAACAGGTTGCACGGCTACTCCGAACAGGAACGCTCAAAGTATGCAAGGTAATAACCATCCAAGATAAGTTCAAAAAGGAAACAGACAATTCTATGCTCACTATTCTCTTCTCGTCTATGATATCTGACGGAGCTAAAAACTTTGCCTCGTATGTCTCTTACGGAAGTAAAGCTCTGCGCTCCGTGGACCGGCGACCGCGAACACCAGAAACATGGGATGGCGATGGAAACAAGGCTACAGAACGAGATCTACACCTACGTCTTCCTCGGGGATGGGGCCTCATCTAGATCAAACCCCAAACCCCGGCTCCGGTCCACATCTTCATTATTATCACATCCGCTTTCGCTACTCCTCACATACCGCAAGATCAACACAGAAGCCACGCCCCTTGCCTTCCGCACTCACTCCTTTGCCATCAGCCAAGTCTCACGCTTCCAATCTTTCCATACCTCCACAAAAATCCTCTCCCCTCTACAAATCGCCAGTCTACGCCCCGTAACATATACACCACAGGACGGAAATATACCACAAAGCCTATACGAAGACTCGATAACCAACCTAATCGTCCACAACATCCTATGCTTTCCCAATATTGTCCGAGTCTGCGCCGCAGCCCCGCCGTCTCCGCGACCCGCATACTAGCTATACGGGTATGTGGGGAGCGCGTGTGAAAAGCATGGGCCCTGGTGGTTTAGGCGTGCACTGAGTGCCGTGGATGAGGAGTGTGAGTACGCGCGGATGGTGGCAGAGAAATGGAACTAGGAGTTTGTCATGAATGAGGCATATAGCAGGGATTGTGAGGCGCGACTTACGCAGGCGGGGACGCGGTGAGTCGCTTTGGTGGAGATTGTGGGTGAGCGGAGAGGGGACGGGCTGGTAGGGCTGGTAAGGTTGGTACCTAGAACTGATGGTGGGGCAATGTGCGATGTGGAAAATGCGTGTACATCTGTGGGGTTGGGTGGGTTTGGGTATGAGCCTGGGGAGACGTATTGGGAGGATCTATCTAGACGGAAGAAGAGAGAGTTAGGCGGCAATGTGTGGAAAGACAGTATAGGTCGGTACCTGCGGGAGACTATTGGGCTAAAGATACGTGGTTATTCACCTTAGTAAGCGTTGTTGGATGAAAGTGTATGTATTATGAAATAGCCAGCACGTAGGATTGTAATCGTGATCAGATTATGTACCAACCACGCTGTAATTGAATCACGTATATCTCAAGGCTCAGCATCATGCATATCTCTCTTAAACCGTTCTAAACACCTCTGCTTTGTCTGTTTCCAATTCACGTGCGGTTTAGGGTATCCCAGCTTCTCGAATTCTTCTTTCGACAAACGCTCATATGGTGCGAAGATTGCTTTTCCTTCGACACTTGCTAGTTCCGGGACCCCTTGAAAACCCCATTAGTTTATTTTTTTTTCTCTCGCCTGGATGGCACACCGTAGACTTACATGTTCGAATATAATCCCCACTAGGATCGTTCTTCTCAGCTTGTGATACCGGGTTGAAAACAGTGTAACTTGGTTCCCAGCCCTGAGTATTATTTGAGAGATCCCAGTCGACCAGCGTCTCAGCGAAATAGCGTTCGCCTCGTCGATAATCAAGCAGCAAATTACAGTACAAGTAGCTCGACACGTTCATGCGCAGTCGATTGTGCATGTATGCTTCAGTGTTCAATTGTCTCATTCCTGCATCGATGAACGGCTCGCCTGTTGTGCCTGTACACCATTTCTTCCATCCTTCTTCATCGTCTTCCCATTGCACAAAGTTAAATTTGAGGTTCTGGGGAAGATTCATGGATGTGTGGGGTGTGGTCATGGTGGTCTGGCGGTATAGTTCTCGGAACACGATCTCGCGGACCCAGCCGTAGACCCCAGCCTTAGAACCCGTTTCACCGAAGTCGGCACTACCATGATTATAGTCTGCTACCTTTTGAAGGGCCTCTCGTACACTGAACATTCCTGCGGAGAAGTAAGCGGACATTCGAGACGTGCTGTTTTCTGCAGGGTTGCTTCGAGTGTCGGCGTATATGTGGATCTGTTTAAGGAAGGCATCCATCCGTTTTGATGCGGCAGCATGCCCCGCAGGCCATAGCCTGCGTATGCGCTTGCGATCTTGATAACTTTTGAATTGTTTATCTTTTGTAGGTTCTGGGCTTGGCGTGTCGAAGAGATCTTTGAGCTCCTTCTTGAAAGCAGCTGGATTGGCGATTGGTGGGGGTACAGTGTCGAGAAGCTCAGGCTCATCCTTGATGATGGAAAGCCAGCTCCTGTGATAGGGCGTAAATACTTTCATAGGTTTCCCGGCCCCAGTGGTCATTGTACCCGGCTCAACGATGGTCTGATCATGGTAAAGAGAGACTCGAATGCCGCTACCGATCTCCTTAACAAGCTTGATATCTCGGCGTAGTTCATCGATCTCATACTCATAATTACCGAAAACATGGGAGATCTTCTGCTTCTTGAGCCACTCCACTACGGTAGGTACGACCTTTTTGCGATCGTCACACTCTAGAAACACTAGAGGAATATAAAGTTCTTTTAGCTCCTTTTGCATAATCTTCAACCCTTCACACATCAGATCCACTCGTGCCGGACTTGTGCCATGCCATGATTCATCGGCTGGGCAATTGATGTAGACACATATTAGAGGTTTCTTTGCGCGCTGTGCGAGCTGAGATGCGTGGTGTAGAGCTGTGTTGTCTTGGATGCGAAGATCTTTAGGATGAAACCAGTGGGCTATTTTTGTGACATCCTTAACCTCGTCCTGGGCTTTGAGGGCTTCTTGAAGCTGATCAAATGGAAGGTTCTCGTCCACCTGCTTAGCTCGTTTGGTGGTTGTATGCCCAAGCTCGGAATGCTCGTAACTCGTTCTTTTGGACATTGTGTGCCGTGTTGCAGAGGTTCCTTTTGCTTTCGTTTTTTGTTTTTGTTGTGTTGCGTACTTCAAACTTCGGATTTGGACAATGTACAGCCTCGAAAGTCTGGTCAAGGGAGATGTGTTACGTGCAGGAATAAAAAGAAAAGCCTGTCTCACCGGAAGCATAGAGATGAAATAAACCTGCCGAAGTGTCCAGAAGATCCTTTGTATATGACAGAAGATCACTGGATGGACACACGATCAAAGTGGTGACGTCGGCGGTCAACCATGCTAGATCCGATCTAGGCGGTACTATGATGTCTGGCGCGTCCTAGCCACCAATTGACAGCGTTCGGAATCACGGTTTCAGATTTCAGATCCCAGATCTCTGGATCTCATGGTGCCTGAGATGATTCGCAAATCCATGCGGGTCATCGGCAGCTTGGTAACTTAGCTCACAAGGCAGGGTAGTAGCCACGTGAGCTGTTTCCTGATTGTATTCTATGCCAGCACCTACTAGTAGCGCTTAATTGGTGCTATGCATTGGGTTTTCGATGCAAGGCGGGTGTCAACAAGGAGAAAAGTTTAAATCAGTGATGAGCATGTTGACACGTGATCTCTCAACCCCACGGCCCAAGCGTCGTCAGGACATTCTGTTCGTTCGGCCCCACCGGTCACGGCAGCTCGCGCACTTGTAATGAAATTGGTGCTCTCTGCATGGTCTTGCATCCTCTCTGAGCACGAGGCCAATCGCAGTCCGGTCCCAAGACCACACAGCATGCCGCAGCGCTGTGCTGGCCAAGCACGCTAGCGGGCATACCGGCAGACCTCTTTGCACAGACGAATCACAACACCACTCTTCCATTGGCACGGATGCGGTAAATCCTCCAGAAAATTATCACTAAGGATATGATGCCAGGGCTCGGTGTGCGGACCAGGCGAGCGGAAATGGGACTGGCCCAGGTTCTTGGGGCGTTCATCCCGAGCAGTAAGAGTGCGACAATATTGCACGAGGGCGCCGAGAGACATGCCGCGGGTATTATCTGTGGACCCTAGTATGTGAACGCTTGACGGTTGCCCAATCCGTTCTGGAGCTTGTATGCAGGTCCAGGTAGCTCTGCAAGCTTATAAAGTCGAGGGACACAGCTTCTCTTTCCTTGCTTCATCGCACCCTTGAGAGCCTTGCGTGAACTGCCAACTCTCCGTAGCGTTCAGAATGAAGTGCATCTGCTCAGTTGCTGCTGCTGCTGCTGTCCTTGTGGGTGCTGTCTCTGCGCAGAGTTTCCGCCGTCTGGGGGCTTGCCCAACGCTTGGTATGCTCAAAGATTATTTCGAGCCTAGTAGTCACGACTAATAGGGTGGTAGGTTGCGTTTTCCCTCCTGACCAGTAAGCATTGCACCAACGGAAGCTCCTTCAAAGCTTCTTCTGAGCTTCTCTGCTTTGATTAGTGCTGACTAGTCGTTCACAGGGCTGATTTCTTGGCTGGTCAATTCTTCGACATTCGTCTTGAGGTCCACCAGCCTGTAAACGGCTCCGAGGCTATTGGAAAGCCCCTGGACGAGAAGTTTACCTTCACAGTTGCAAAGAAGGGCGGTGCGGCCAAAACCGTGACCGAGTACTTCAAGGTCCAAGACCCAAAGTTGGAAAAGTGGAACTTCACATGGTACGAGGGTAAGTAAGGCATTCCCTGGCGAGTATCTACATGTCTGACTTTACATTAGATCTCTTTGCTCGTGATGCGAAGAAGCCAACATTAGTAAACGTCGCTGCCAAAGCCTACCGTCGCGTTGCCCTCTATGAGCCTGGAGAGTACACTGCCACTCTGAACTACAACAATGGCAGCAAGACTACGGCCACCTGGCTCGTAAAGGACCTGGCTAAGGAACGTAAGGCTAAGAATATCATCCTCTTCATTGGTGATGGTATGACCACCAACATGATCACGGCCGCACGCCTGATCGGACACAAGAGCATCAACGGAAAGTACCAGACCACCATGGCCATGGACAAGTTCCCAGTGCTTGGCCACCAGATGACCCATTCTATTGACAGCTTCATCACTGACTCTGCCAACTCTGCTGCGGCTCTTAACACTGGACACAAGAGCACCGTCAACTGCTTGAATGTCTATGCTGACTCTAGCAAGGATGCTTTTGACGACCCCAAAGTTGAGACTATTGCTGAAATGTTCCATCGTCTTACTGGCGGTCACATTGGCATTGTTTCCACCGCGTATATCGCCGATGCTACGCCCGCTGCGCTGGTTGCTCATACCCGGAACCGTGGTCAGTATGCTGCTATTGTTGATACCTTCCTCAATGGTGTCCAGAACTACACGTGGACTAATGTCCCCATCGACGTCATCTTTGGTGGTGGCGCTGAGCAGTTCTACCCTCCCTCACTCGGTGGCATCACATACCAAAATAAGGACTACTACCAGGAATTCGCCAAGAAGAACTACCAGATCATCCACAACCGCACTGCTCTTCTCAGTGCCAAGAACACTGAGAAAGCCCTCGGAATTTTCACCGTTTCCAACATGGCGAAGTGGCTCGACCGTAACGTCTACCGCCAGAACTTGAACCAGTCGCTCTCTCCCACTGGCAACAAGACACCCGCACTCGATCAGCCTGGCCTCAAGGAAATGACTCTCAAGGCCATTGACATCCTCCAGGCACGCTCTGGTAAAGAAGGTTGGTTCCTTATGTCAGAAGCTGCGTCCATCGACAAGATGATGCACGCTCTCGACTATGACCGTGCCCTAGGCGAGCTCCTCGAGCTCGACGACACCATCAAAGCCACCATCTCGCACCTCAACAGCACAAAGTCGCTCAAGGAAACTCTCATCCTTGTCACCGCTGACCATGGCCACGGCTTTGACGTCATGGGCTCCGTCGATACGCATTATCTCGCTGCACAAAACGTCGACCGCAAGAAGCGTGATGCCGTTGGCGTATACGAGCAATCTGGTCTTTCCCAATATATCAACACCGGTAACCTTTCATACACTGACAGTAACTTCCCTTCCAACTGGGATCCTCGCTATACCCTTTTCCAGGGTCTTATGGCTGATCCTGATCGTCGTGAGAATTGGTCTGTTCATAAGGATGGGCCTCGCACCCCTGCTAAGGCTGCCAACGGGTCATCTGATTACTATGCCAACCCAGCTGATGGTAAGGGCGGCATCTTGCTGAATGGTACGCTGCCGGTTGAGAACGATCAGGGTGTACATTCACTTACCGATGTGCCTGTCTTTGCCATGGGTCCTTGCCAGGAGTTGTTCGGTGGTGTATATAATAGTCCCGACATATTTTTCGGCATGGCAAAATGCTTTGGTCTAGGAAGGGGTACGCCTCCTAAGACAGGGTAGACGAATATAGAAAGAGTTCTGATGGGTAATGAAATAAATCGCATAATATTATGTAGACGTAATAATGACTATTCAATATTGTAAAGTGATACAGGCTATGGGCAAGAAGTGGTCTGTTGCTTTCCCGCTTAACCTCGTTCGTGAGCTATGTGATGTTTATCTTTCGACTCCAGGATACAGTACAGCGTTGCATACTGAAAAAAGTTATTTCTTATCGCAGAGCTTTCCCAAAATCTGAGCGTTCAATTATCCATCGAGATGCACCATTCAAGGCCAACTAAGCAGATTGCCTCGTGCCTATGGAGGCTTCCAAGGGTATCGATATCGACCGTCTGGACCATATCGGGCATAAGGCTGAAGACTTCTTCAAACTTGAAATTAGTACCTCGTTGAAGAAAAGAAAGCAAGTACAAATGATCTTTCTCACAACTCTTTCCTAGCCTGCTCAGCCTGGTTTCGTAGGTTTGGTGCAGTCGAGCTACCGCCACTTTGGTGATTCTCCTCCATGTCCGCAGCCCAGAGTGCAGCACCAACAGTGTTTGTGAAGGAGAAGAAAATCCCCACAACGGGGATAAGCTCGAGTAAGACGGCTGGGACTCCGAAGCTGGTGAGAGTTAGCGATTTTAGCCATAGAGTATTTAGGATTAACGGACCTGGCGTATGCAGCCCTACGCTTGTTGATGAACTGCTCCTTCTCTTGCTTCTTCATCTGCTTGAGCTGGAAGTACCGCGCATGTGCAGTAGGGCCAAATTTGCGGCCCTGAAGAATGATGAACAGAACAGTTCCAATGATTGGAATGAAATTGAGTGGGAGGTACATGAAATAGCGGATGATGGCCGAGGGTGTGAATTTGGCAAAGGGCTTTGACATAAGCTTGCCCAACTTCGCAACTGGGTCACTTCCAGACTTTACTTGGCGTTCATTCTGGACTAGGGACTGTAGGTTGCGGCACAGAAGTGTGCCATCAAAAGTGTCGACTAGGGCATCATCGATGAGAAAGTTCTTACTCAGGACGGAGAAGATAGTCGAGGCTTCGCTGATCACAAGCAAGATGGTGGTAAAGACAGCAAGTGGGCCATTCAAGATGGCAAGGAGTGCAGCCTGTGGTACGTAGGTAACAGCAAACATGAACACCGTCACCCCCAGTCCGAGCGAGACGGTTGGGACGAGCTTCGACGCCAGCGGGCGCCACAGAGTGCGGTTCGTGAAGAAGTAGATGATACCCTGGTGCGGAAGTGAGTGTAAAGTCCCAAGCAAATCTCAATCCGGCCCACATACCTTGAAGGGGTAGAGATAGGCGGCTGAGCGTATTGCATCCTTGGCGAGCTCTCTGGCCTGGATCAGGTCTTCCTTCGCAACCTCCTTGACTTTGTTAGTGACTTTCTCTGCCGACATGGCTGCAACGGATATTCGGGCCGAAGCAGAGAGTTTAGGGTTTTGAAGGGTAAGGATGAGATGTGAATCACGATGGCTGTGGGAACATGATGGTCGCCGGGTGTTTGGTGTTGGCGACCATTGACGTCATTATGAAAACAGACCAAAATTTTAGATTGGATGGTGAACTTCATTCCAGCCAATTTACGCATCGCGTAAACAACCAGGAGGCGGGAGCACCGCCACTGCACATACATTTTCAATTGAGCCTCTGGACCCAAAACCTGGAAGCTGGCAACGATCCATCGCGGTGGGGGGTTAAAAAAGGTACTTTGAGACATGGGACCAATCTCAGCTAGTACGTCACGATTCGTCATTTTCGCCTGCTTACCCCAAGACAACCCAAACACATTCGGCTTCTCGCCAGCCATCCCAGTAAGTACATCCCGGTCGCTGTGCTGATTCCACCTATCTTGATCCGCCCAGGACCGTGTTTCTAAGGACATTCACCCGCTTTCTATGCGTGTCCTTTACATGGGGAATCTAGACCCACAAGTGAACTCATACATGCTGTCGTTTGCCTTGTTTGGCACCGCCACATATGGCTATGTACTGCAAGATCTCCGGTCGATCCCATGCTAGAAAATTTCCTGCATGCCACTGAATGCAGACATCGGACATGAGACAAGGCAAAGCAGGATCGAGCGTCGTGGCTAAGCTTTGCCTTCCCCACCTCTGCTCTTACACGAATTCAGAAATGACGCAGCAAACCGCCCACGCGCCTGTCATCGCCGTACCCCAAACTGGAATGGGGCCAACTGTCGCGGCCGCAACGGGCTATGTGGCGGCGGAAGACAGCCAATGCGTGTGGCGGTTACACGCATAGTAGACACTTAGGTAGTCCTATTAGCTGCTGAAGGCTTGTCTCCCCGACAGTAAGAGACCCAATTTTTGACTGCTTATGACGTTGCCTGCCTCGATGCGCCATACTCGCGATTGCTTGCGTTTGATTAACGCGACCCAGTCCAGCCCTATGGAGACAAACGCTGAATTGAAACAGGAATTCAGCCGTACCTCTGTTTGTACAACGTCTGCTGATGTACACCTGCCTGTGATGACGTATAATAATTCGGGGCTCCTGCCTGTATATATAAGGTCAATGGTTGCCGGGAGATTTCCTCCATCACATCCACAACCTCAACCATCACCACTTACTTACTCACACACCAACAAAAACATGACTGGGACAGTAGAGAAGATCAAGGCCAAGGTCGACAACGTCCTCCACAAGGACAAGACTCATGGTATGTTGTGTCTGCCTCATACAGCTTCTCGAACAGTGACTGACAGTATACCAGATGACCCCACCGGTCCTCACTCATCACACACTGCCAACAAAGCCGATCCTCGTGTCGACTCTGACCATGTTGGCACTGTAGGTAATACTGCAGGTGCTGGTGGCCACGGTACTGGGCAGTACGGATCTAACACCACTCACACCGGCACTCACACCGGCACCGGACTCACTGGCACTCATGGCACCACTGGTACTCATGGCACTGGCATCACCGGCAGCCACGGTACCACACATGGAAATGACCCAACCGGTCCCCACAGCAGCCATATGGCTAACAAGGCCGATCCTCGTGTCGACTCTGATCGCTATGGCACCGCAGGTAACACTGCAGGCGCAGGAGGCCACGGTGTCGGACAGTATGGTCCCAACACCACTCACACCGGCACCACTGGTGGCTTGACTGGCGGCAACACTCACGGCACTACTGGCGGACTTGGCTCCTCTCACACCTCCGACCCATCAGGTCCCCATGACTCTAAGTTGGCAAACAAGCTTGACCCGACCGTTGACACTAAGTCCTACGGCACCGCACAGCATGGTATCCACGGTACCACTGGCGGACTTGCTGGCAGCCACAACACCCATGGCACCACAGGAGGTCTGACAGGAAGCCATGGCTACAGCGACCCAACTGGCCCGCACGATAGCCACTTGGGCAACAAGGCTGACCCCCGCGTTGACTCTGACCGTTATGGCGCTGCAGGCAACACGGCAGGTGCTGGTGGCTACGGCGCTGGACAGTACGGCACCACTGGCACCACTGGCACTGGCTTCACCGGTAGCCACGGTACCACTGGCACTCACGGTACAGGCCTCAGCGGTGCCCATGGCACCCACGGCAACACGGTTGGCAGCGGAAACTCCAACAACACTGCTGGTCCTCACAACAGCGACCTGCTCAACAAGGTTGACCCACGTGTTGACTCGGATCTTGATGGTTCAAAGACGGTTGGCGGCAATGCGACTTATCGCTAAGCAGTTCGCTGGCGTGGAGGGAACGATACGGACACATGGAATGACTTACGATTACCCCATAGTACCCAGGTACTTCAGAGTACTCTATTGAAGTAGTTAATAAATACCCAATTCAAAAACGATCTCTTGCTTGCGGTTAATGTGTTGTGTCTGAGCATATTTGAAGCAGTCGGTAGATGCAATGGCTGTATATTCCAAACAAATAGGTCAAACAGTGAATGTTTGAATCTATTGGAACAGAGAAGAGATGAAGAACGGTGGAAGAGACGGCGTCCTGAGGGGTTCACGCTAGGATTTGGCACGTGTCGTCGGACCAACCGTTCGCGAGAGCTTAGCCCCACCACCCATCACCGCCATCCTCTCACCCTGAGCCGTAAACCACCGTAATAACGCCTGATATGCAGTCGCTACCCGATGCAAGATCACAGTCCTTTGAGGAGCTATACGGCCCTCCAGAGAACTTCCTTGAGATTGAGGTACGTACCCGACAGAGCCCTCGCACACCCACCGGCCTTGCTCACCTTGTCGCGTGCACAGGTTCGCAACCCAATGACGCATGGTGAGTCGCCTGCGCAGTTATTTTGTCTGGCCTTCCTAACCTCATGATAGGCGTCGGCCGCGGAATGTACACAACCTACGAAATTGTAATGCGCACCAACATCCCTGCCTTCAAGCTCAAGTCCTCCTCGGTACGGCGTCGGTACAGCGAATTCGAAGCCTTCCGAGACATACTGGAGCGAGAATCAGCAAGAGTAACAATACCCCCACTACCAGGCAAAGTCCTGACAAACCGCTTTTCCGACGATGTGATTGAACATCGGCGAGAGGGACTGCAGCGGTTTTTGCAGATTGTTGTGGGGCATCCGCTACTTCAGACTGGAAGCAAGGTGTTGGCGGCTTTCGTACAGGGTAAGCGGGGCGACCTCTGAAACGGAGAGTCAAGCTGATGGTTGTAGATCCAAATTGGGATAGGCATGCGTGGTAGTGGTTACCAGCTGAATCACTTGGGCTCAGATACCCACATACTCGCATCGAGCGAATGCCATCTCGTCTCCTTGGAAATAGATTGGATACTCTCCGAGTATACATCTGGAGGGCCCGGGAATTCCTTACCGGTGTGGCATTTTTGTGCGTTTTGGAGCGATGGGGGCGTTGTCATGGATTTATATACTCGTTCTGTCTCATTATTTTGACCGCATTCGCCGAACCACTTCTATGCTAGAAATTCTTATCATCGCGATACCGATGACACTCAGTTTTTCAAAGGCCCCGAGAGCTGTACAGAATAAAAGCGCTTTTACGCATGCGTTACGCATCCCCACGAAAAACCCATAGTCTAGCACTAGACTGCTTTCTAAGCTCATGGCATCATGGTGGGAAAAGCACCGCCTAGCGCTAGTGATGTAATGAGGAAGGCGTGGGGTTTGCAACAGCAAAACTTTGCCGATCGACTGCTAAAACCCCGGTGTCCCTCGTGCCATTGCAGCCCCAATTCCTCCTTCCCTAACCACGACTTGGAACCGGTAGTATTGACACATCATGGGTGTCCCCTCAACACCAGCGTCCAACGCTATAATATATCTCACCTATGGCGCATTCCTGTAAGGACGGCTTGGCCAACAAATAATGGCAGGCTCATGCATGAATAGGATCTTGGGATGCTATGTCGCATGGCGTCTGCGCAACCAATCGAAGCTTGAATGGCTATCAAGCAACCGTACACAAAAGGGTCAGATTACCGATACCTTGCTGCAGATGGCGCGACCGCTGCTGCATCACTTTCCAACTCTAGAAAGTAGACATCATGAACCGAGGCTAACTGCGTATAGGCATACCGCTGGCTCTGAATTTCATTGCATCGGGTGAGTGGGCCCGAACAGCGGCAGTAATCGGATCACGACATGTATATCGCATCACCTATCTGGTGTGAATCGAATGAAGCGCACAGTATCGGATAAATGTCCGAAATCCTCAAGGTTCGTATATGAGACTTCTCACAGAGGCTGCTCTCATGACTACCACCCCGGAATACTGTTGCAGTATCTGAGGTGGCATGGGGCAGCATTCTGTGTGGCTACACTGCGGGCGCGACACGGAAGACCGGTTGAAAAGGCTTCAGATTCCCATATCTGGGCTGCTTCTTTCCGGTCAAAGTGAAGCTGAGAAGTACCGTCAGAACTCGATCAAGATAATACTTGCGTGAGGAACGTGCTGCCGCTACTCTACTCCCAATCTCTCGTTTCCAATGCTGACCTAGAATTTCCTAACGAACAGCACTTGGATCTGGTATACTCTTCACCTACCCTCAGATCGCCACAATTGCTGGTGTACAAGGCCTTCTCGTTTACGCATTCTCATCATCGTTGCCACTTCTGATTTTTGGCGCACTTGGGCCAATTATTCGGCGCAAGTGCCCAGAAGGCTTCGTTTTAACGGAATGGACGAGGCAGCGCTATGGCATAGTCGCAGGGCTATTCCTTACCATTTGCACTCTGATCACCATGTTTCTTTACATGGTCGCTGAGCTCTCAGCACTGCAACAGATTGTCACTCTCCTGACAGGGCTGAACGGGCTCCCAGTCGTCATCGTGCAGTGTGCTGTTACAACCATCTATACCTGTAAGATATTTTCCTCCCCCTCATACTGAGTATCGCTAATGCACGATAGCACTTGGGGGCTTTAAGGTATCTTTCGTAACCGACAACGTCCAAGGCGTTATGGTACTCGGCCTCATCATTATGGGTGTCATTGCCGTTGGCGTAGAAACAAAGATTGACCGCTCCCTCATTGATCAATCCGGTTACCTTGAACCTAGTCTTCTTGGATGGCAACTAATATACATTCTCCCAGTTGCCATTTTGACCAACGATTTCTTTCTTTCGGGCTTCTGGATGCGCACATTTGCATCTCGTACAGATAAGGACCTGTGGGTTGGTGTTTCGCTCGCGAGCGTAGGCGTCTTGATCATCCTCACTTTAGTGGGGGTGGCAGGTCTTCTCGCTGCATGGTCAGGAGCGTATACAATCGGCGACCAGGCGACCGGATCACTTTCGCTTTTCCTACTACTTGGCCAGCTGCCTTCCTGGGTCGTTGGAGTTGTTCTGGTCATGGTTGTTTCACTCTCCACCGCTGCCTTCGACAGTTTTCAATCCGCCATGATAAGCACCGGAAGCAACGACTTTTTCCGCAACAAGCTCAATATCTGGATCATTCGTGGGTTTGTCGTGCTGATTATCTTTCCAGTTGTGGTTGTGGCACTACGCAGCCCAGATATCCTTCGAATCTTCTTGATTAGCGACCTTGTAAGTGCTGCAGTTGTGCCATGCCTGGTCGTCGGACTATCAGAGAAATTTTATTGGTACCGCGGATTTGACTTTGTAGTGGGAGGTCTTGGGGGTATATTTACGATCTTCTTGTTTGGTTTGGTGTATTATGATGGTGATGCAACCCGAGCTGGAAAATTGCTGCTTTTGGAAAATGGGTTGTATGGAAATGACTGGAGTGCATTTGGTAAGATTCATCATGGCCTTATTTAATATTATGAGATACTAACGGATGCTCAGGCGCCTTCGTTGCGGCTCCCTTTGGAGGCTTGCTATGGGCCTTCGGTGCATGCGGTCTTCGCATCGCGTTCCTTTTCGTCATAGCGAAAGTCAAGAGACGCCGATTCGATGCTTTGGATCGACCAATATCACGCCATATTTCGCATTCAGGCGCACCCAATGACCATGAGAACGAGACGGTTTTGGGACATAACACGGAAGAAGTGCACACGAAAGGCAGATTTTTTTGAGATGCAAGAACTAAGTAAAGCTTAATGTAGTTTCCAAATTGGAAAGAGGCAGCACGGCTACAGGGAGGAGGATGACTGCAAATTGTATATTTGGTGATAAGAAGCTCCGATATGAATATTATCAATACCATCCGTTCGCTACCTTTTGATTCGGAGTCACTTTACGTTGAGAAAGAACTATTGAGCCGCTTACGTCAAGGTGGGGGCGGGGCAAATCTGCAGGGTTCAGTTCAGAGCTTCAAAATGTTCAGGCAAGACACCCGCAGGCATCAACATTCAGGGCCGCGCGTCTTACACAATAAAGAGAGTCACCTCTCTTATTAGATCTTATCCTGCCAACCGCAACTATGCAGATGCCTGATATGCCCGTAGAGGTGCCTGTCGACGACCCTAACGCAGATACAGAATGGAATGATATCTTGCGCAAACACGGTGTTATCCCAGAGAAGCCACCATCGCCAACGCCAATGATCCAAGAAGCGCTTGAAGAGGCACGCAAGTTAGCGCATGAAAATAGGCTAGAGGGGAAGGACCTAGACGAGCTTGCCGAACTAGAAGACGATGAAGACGAAGACTTTTTAGAATCATACCGGTACCATATTATTCCCTGTATTTGAAAGGATAGAATCTGAGACTCACGATTTTCAGCCAAAAGCGCATGGCTGAATTGTCCACTACCACCGCTGCCTCCGTTTTCAATCAAGTCTACCACTTACAAAAACCCGATTATTCCCGCGACGTCACTGAAGCCTCGACAAGAGCGTATGTGTTCGTGCTTCTCACGTCATCGCAAGGCACAAACACGGAATCACGCATTTTAACGGAGATATGGAGGGAGTTGGCATCACGGTTTGGAGATGTCAAATTTTGCCAGATGAGGGCGGATTTATGCATCGAAGGGTATCCTGATAAGAACACTCCGACGGTGTTAGTTTACAAGGATGGGGATATCAAGAGACAAATCGTTACGTTGAGGGAATTAGGTGGAGTAAGAACTAAGACACACGGTAAGTTGCTCTCTTGTGTGCCGATAACCCAAAAGCTCTGTGAACTATATTCTAGAATGTTGCTATCGGCAACTACTCCGGCTGCGCATATTCCATCCAAGGGGCATTGGATCATGCGTTAAAGCTTAAGAAGAGACATGCTGACTTCTGCAGATGTTGAAAAGCTCTTAGTGGATCTTGGTGCTGTCAAACTGGGCGACCAACGCCTACAGCGAAAGAAGGATGATGCAGATGCAAGTACAACCAAGATTAAGCAAGGAAAATTTGCGGACGATGAAGACAGTGATTGGGACTGAGGCCAAACATCACCAATCGTGAACCTAGTCACACTACTCTACCCCTTGTCCTGTCCCACGCATGATGCACTTCCATGGCCTTCAGCATATATGGTACGATGACATGCACGAGATGGTACCCACTTTGAATACCGCTCAGATCACTGGTGGGTACAAATCACGAAGCCCACGCTATGTGGCAAACTATCGTCCGGAACAAGGTTTGTACAGATCTACAAAGAGTCGGTGACTGTATACAAGGATGAAACTTGTACCGAGCAGCTACGGAACAGGATATAATGCTACGGGTAAGGTGATGAACTCACGCCTTGGCACTTTCGGAATTCCTTAATGCGCGCACGGAATGTACACTGGCAAGGCGGGAGGTAGTTTTACGCCCGTTCTTTTTGCCTTCTAAGCTTACCCGTTTGAACACCTACCAAACCTCCCATATTTAACCTAAAGTACGAGAGAGTATGCCACGACACCAAACAATACACTTTTTTGATGCTCCATTGAGCAAAGTAGGCAGCTGTTATACAACTTCTTTAGTAGCAGGGAATGAGTAGAGCTAGACTAAGACTCGTTAGTGCGAGATAGCACATATTATGTACTCTACATATTATTCCATGCGCGAGATCATCAAATCGGACAGTGCTCGTTGAGTGGCGTGGCCTGCATCTCATTGGATAGAGCTGAGAATGTGCCCTCAGTGCCAATCATCCGAGGATGGACTAGTAGTGTCCACCACTAACATGACAGTTCAGCGCATGGCTTCTTTCCACCCCGATGACCTAAATGCAGAGCACCGACCACGCGCCATACCCAAGAAGTCACCTCTTTCCCAATCCAACGTGCTGACTCTGTCCTTGCGGTGCCAAGCTCAGATTATCTAACCGTCCACACTGCAACTTTGCTGTGCTGACGTGCTGCGTTGCCAACACACAGTGTGCTGACTCTGCTGCATGGAGAAAGGCAAGAATGCAAAGATGCAAGGATGCGATGCATACACGAGGATGGCTAGATGGGTAGGTACATTCGCTAGGGCTGGAACGCATATCGACGCACAGCGCGGGAGACGTCTTTCTTTGTCTGTACGCATCGCAGCGCATTTAGGCGCAGATTGCACTTAGGCAGCCCGCTGGCAACGCGAGGATCAAATGTGGGTTGAGGAGAGGCCAGACTATCCAAGCCGTGGGCCTGATTTTTTTTTTTGTACAACAGAGAGGGGTCGGTGGCCCAAGATTGGATGGAAGTCGGGAAGCCCGATTGGAGGTGGGGATAGAGTTTTGTATCCGTCGGTATTGTATTTGGCGAGCATGCATGGCGTTTGGCGTGCTGTGTGGGAGTTTGCTTTTGGTAAGTGTACCATACGCCGTGCGCATTGTCAGCTCTAGGCCTCTGGCAGGACAGTCCCCCTCGCGGTGCCACGCGCATGGGGTTAGTTAGGTAACTCTGCTCACTTGGATTTGATATATTGTGTGCTTTGTGCGGAGGGAATGAAACGGCACGGTCAAAGAGATGTGTGGGGGCATGCAATGTTGGTTTTCCTACAGCGACAACCTACCACTTGTCCCGGTGACACGGTGCGATGTCCGACACAGAAGTCAACTTGGCCCCCGACTATCATCTCGCTTGAGGGAACACCTGAAGGATCAATACCCCAGGCCAACCCGAGTTTCGGGCATGTAGTTCGATGACAAAGTATACTTAAGAATAGGTTTTGCATTCACCATTTATACACACGGGTTCTATCTCAAAGTCTCGCCGTTCTATTCTGTATCCCTAAAGCTCTCCCTGGAAATACGGTCCACATTATTGGTACATGGTGCACTATCATAGTTGTATTGATTGGCGGGTCTTTGGACAAGTGGACCCATACTTCGTATCGTTCACAGGTATAATCCAAAGGACTTCACAGTTATTTTATCGGACTACTGGTGATTGAATACAACCGGACTGCGTCAGAGAAAGCTTTGACTCAATAGATAATAGACTCGCTTTTCTATCTGAGGTCGTGAATATTGGGTGGTAAAGTAAAAAAGTGGTATGACGAGATGATCCAAGTAGGCAGCT
The DNA here is from genome assembly GCA_028456235.1 of Ophiosphaerella narmari. Lineage (NCBI taxonomy): Eukaryota > Fungi > Ascomycota > Dothideomycetes > Pleosporales > Phaeosphaeriaceae > Ophiosphaerella > Ophiosphaerella narmari. The sequence continues at coordinate 398,057 of JALNQA010000009.1, forward strand.
TAGGTATTGAATTCAACAAGAGTATTTCACTCCATACTTCGTAAAGAAATCTCGTTTGTAGCCTCCAGATGATAGCAATCAACATTGTAACGAAACGGCATACAATTGATCGTCGAGTCTTCCCAACGAAATCCCAAATTTTGACGCCGCTTCAAGCTGTTCAAGCCCCAAACTCCAAACACCGTGTAGCTAAACGCTTTAAATAAGGCTGCATTCGAAGCGCACTTAAAGGGGTATAGGAAGAAAGGAAGTGATTGAGCGGCAAATCTCAGTCTTAGACCCCAGTTGTCAGATGAGCTCGTCTCCACTACATCGTCTCGATTCTTCGATAGCCTGCCAGATGGTGCTTTCTTCGAAGACAGGACCATGGCCGTCGCATTTCGTTGCTCCTTTCAGTCGCTCACAAACATCAGCAATATCGACAAGGCCTTGCTTGACCAGGGGATGTGATTGGAGGTAATCCCAGGCCTGGGCGGCGGGGATCTGTTTGCCATTGATCTTTTGGCGAGAATGGACATGGCTTTTGTCGGCGGCATTGACTACGCTGCCGTTGCTGAAAGACTGGATGTTATAATCATGGTCGTGTTCATTTTCGTCAGGAAGATGGGCGCCAGGGGAAGGGTAGCTAACTGATGTTGGCCGAGATGAAGCCGGTGACTGTCCGGTTGTGGCACGCAGAATCTCATTCTCGGTGCGAGCACGCTGCAAGGCAAGTTTTAGCCGTTCATTGTCGGACTGAAGAGAATGTGTGCTAGATTCAAGTGCAGAGAGCTTCGTCTCGAGATCCTTGACATGGCGCTCCTTGCGCTCGCGAAAAGCACGTTGGCTGGGCTCGGATCAGCATGGGATGCAGTGAAAAGCAGCACGGAACAAGGGGCTGGCCATACGCTGCGCGATTCTGTGCCTTCCGTCTGCTTTGAGCCGGTGTCAGGCTCTCCTTCTCTTCACTGCTGCTACGGGTCATGGCCTGTCCATCCTCGACCTCGCCGCCAATACCCGAATCTACGCTACCAACAGGCATGGGTGTGAGTGCTGCTGAAGCGTCGGGGGAGCCCTGTTGTGGGGTGGGCAAGCCGTGAAAGGCGAAGGCATCAAAAGGAGCTGGAAAGATGGACGGGTCGAGCGCCTCCTATGTCCATTTCGTATTAGTCAGGGTCCAGCCTGAATTCAACAGTGCGGGGCTGACTCAACCACTCTTCACCACGGCGAAATATGATGAAACCTAACACTTACCACGCTTCGGATCGTGTCAGTGTCGCCGCTTGCATGGGCAAATCCGTTCGATACGCCCATGAAATGGTGGTAGGGCTGTTGCGATGATCCAAAGTACGTATAATCCATGGCGCCTGGGGTGAAACAACAGGCCGAGGGTCTTGATGCTGAGGTATTGCGTCGTGTCCGTTTTCAACTGCGATGACAGTCGTGTGCCCTTGCAAGTCTTGAAGCTGGAGAAGCCTAGGAAGAACCTCGATGATAACAATCACCGAGGATCTGGGCCTTTATTATGAGAGAGTCCAGCTTCGAGGCGTGCACGTCCGCCCTCCCGCTACTTTGGACCCAGCCCAAAATGACGAACTAAATGGCCATGCAGCCGGTGGCGCGTCTCTATCCTGGACCCCAGCAAACGGCTCGAGGCCAGTCGGCGGCTGCTTAGTAGGTGGCTGCTTCGTCTGCCTACATTTGCAGGACGACTGTTGATGGAACTGCCTGCATACTCATGCCGTATCCCGCCGCCGCCCATTGCCCGTCAAGACCCGTTTTTCCACGGCTGTTCTAGGATGGCATCACGAACGGTTCACCAAAGAATGTGCCTGAACCAGATGTTGAAATTAATAGCTTGATCCTTCGTGGCTCCGTTCGTTCGCCCCCAGCTTCCAGCTAGAGCTATTGCTGACGACAGCTTCATCACCATTCTACCCACTCATCAGCCCGCCTTGCGTAGCGTGTGCAAGATTTGATTTGAGCCTCTCTATACGCAACCATACAGCACTACGTGTGCTGGCTGCGGAACCATCCCTTCTCCTACATGCTCATTGGCCCGGACTAGGTTGCGACGCTCCGTAGCCTATCGGAAAAAGCGGCCTGCATCCTAGCACCCACATTTCGCCATAGGTACATCCATCCAAACTACGCATAATTTTCAGAAACGATTCCAGTTATCGGCAACCTACGATCGATACCGCTATGCTTAAGATCGCCATTTCAATAGTATTAACATTTCACTCAGGATTCCCGTGAATAGCGTGGAGCTGAACGTGGCGGCTATCCAAGGACGATCGGCGTAGTCAGCACTAACTTGTGGTGGTCTGGTATATTTCCCCATACCAATCATCTACACCCAACACAAAGCTCATACTGTGGTACAGCTTTCATGTCATCCTGTAATTTACAGCCCGACATGTTGAATACAAGGCTAAGAATCCAAGCGACTAACATGGGGGCCGAGGCACTATCCTCCAATCTTCATCCCTCGCTTAGTGTGGGTGGACAGCGGATCCTGGCAACGTTATAAACCGCAACGTTATAAACCAGAAGGTGGGAGCCTTGTACTAAGTACACATACCGGTAGGTATGCGCAACCATACCCCACGCTATCAAAGGCCATTGGGCTAGGTTTGCGTGGAGCAGCCTGAATAGCCTAAACCGTGTCTGAGCCGACCATCCACTTGCATGGATTAACTGCACCCAGAGTTGGGTGGACAAGCAGTCGTTGCAGAGTTCGAAAATGCGTTTCACGACTTACCACCTGCAGACTATGCCACATCTGGTTCTTGATAAAAATCTCTTTTTTTTCGGCCAGTGACAGCCTTGTCGTGTATGTAGGTACATTTCTTTCACAGTCAGCTGCTTGGCAGGGTCCAGCCCTAAGGAATAGTTGGGGAACCCGTAGAATTACAAGGGGCTCGCAGGCTCAGTACCCACCATAACGCATTCAGAAATGCGGTAGTAAGCCATCCCATCCAAACAATCCCATACCACGCAACCGACAACACGACAAGGTATCATTCGGTTGTCCAAAGCTTGAATCCTTCCTAATCATCACATGATTTTGTTCTGAAGACGACCAGGGCCTACCAATAATCCTTAGCTTCGCGGTATCTTCTCCCGAGAGACCCAGGCATAGAACTCAAGCACCCACACATGATATCTACACACCATACTGCTGTATGAAAGCGCACATCAAAAGTGTACGATAAGCAAGGATTATGCCAAGGCCCGGAGCTAAATGTTCTTCGAATATTCCTTGGGACAATTTTCGGTTCTGTGCATGCTCGGCAGTAAGCACCCTGTACGCAATCGGATGAGTAAGAAACGTATCCACCCCGGTTCTGAGTGGAGATGCATCCCACTCCGCATGCGAACTCATTGAGGGGAAATTGAGCAAGTTCAGAGACGCTTACGCAGCCAAGCATCTTGACGGCAGTAAGACTCGATCTAAGGCACATATCACCAGAATCGGGCCTGACACATGTTCTATGTGTTCCTGTTTGGCCTTGAAGAGTTACTCAACTGAGCATATCATCCAGCCCGGCTTGTCGTGGAGTGCACTTGGCAACTATTTTCCTGTAGGTCCTTTCCTCAATTTGGGCAAGGTAAATTTCGGTGTAGTCTCAGATCCTGTGGCGTTCGCGGGTTAAGCTTTGAGACTAGAAAGGTAGTTGGCGGCCACTCTCGCACGTATGCACGCTGACAAAAAACACGCGGTTGGTTTTGATTGCACCGAAATAATTCTCTTCAATCATATCGCCATTGGCATTTGGACAGCTATGTCCGGGGCTGGTAATTACTTTAGTTGCCTTCTCTATCGAGGACATATGGCATCATCCATTATGTAGCTCAGCCATCTAGCCGAGACGCAAGGAATGACTTAGTTCATATGCGGATACCTAGGACAGCCCAATTGTTTGTTCGGCTGCCGATTAAGTACGGATATCCATCTTAACGTCGGCAGCATATCGATCCCTTAATCGGTGTGCGAGCTCGGCCCTAGGCTGTTGGCCTTTGGGATATGCATCAGACACTAAAATGCTTCCAGAACACTGGGCTGTCCATTCCATGTAATAGCCACTTGAAATTTCTAATCCAGAGGATCTTCTTTGGATTAGCTAGATGGTGACTAGTCCACAAACCACACTAGATTTGTCGTACTATTTACCCCCCAAGGAGATTACCGAACCCATATCGTACGATGACTGATACCCACTTCCATGGAACACGGAACCTTTCCATTCTAAGCCTTGGAGCTCCCTTCATCTTTTGATGTTGTTTGTGGTGCCGAAGACCAGGTAAGCAACGCAGCTGTGCACGGTGAATAGCTTAATGAGGCATCCTCGCCGGATCTCATGAACCCAGTGTGGTAAGCAGCCTGCATCTCGGGTACGCTATGGTGATCCCGGGGCATCCTTGTTTGGTATAGATGTTGGCCGGGGGGTTGTTGGCTGAGCTACTTCAACTGACATACCGCATCCGGTCTGAGTCTCCTAGAATTGACCATGTGCACGCTATGGAATGCCAAGGTATGCCGAGATAATTACTTTAGCAAGGCCAAGCGGCATCGGAAATACATGCGGTTCAGTTGCTAGCTTCGGATGGGGATGTGCTGTCATGCATGCCTTGGCGAATCATATGCGACCGTAATAGTTAATTTGGGGACTCTGGAAGAAGCTTAATCTCTTTGTAGCTTGCGTATATATACTAAGATTGCCTTGGAGCAGTCAATAATAGTTGTTTTGCTTGGTTCCACGGCCAAGCTAGCAGTGAACTTATTCCGCTAAGCGTAACGGGAACTATTTAGGGTATGTATCATAGATGGTGCAAGGCCCCTTGCCAAAAAAAAAGCGAAAAGAGCAATTTAATTTGGTCACGGTGACGAGCTACTGATACTTTAAGTTGAGTTTGCATTTTGAATACCAATTATGTTGGATACAATTGGAAGTGCTCATTTGTTCCCATCTTAACACGACTCCTTTCACTCTTCTACCTTTGCCTCCGCCACTGCTTCTTTGATTTTAACACTACTTTGGTCGCTTTCCTTCCCCACATCCACAAAAGGCACTCCATCCCCAGCCTCCCTATTAATCATAGCAACCTTGCCTTTGACCAGCTGCATCAACAGATAATTCATGCTGCACCTCAACCCCAATTCCTCGCCTCTCCGAACAATCCATCCATTGATATACTCAATTTCCGTCAACCTGCCTAAGCGTGCATCAGCCAGCATACTGCTTATATTGTCTTTCGTCTTGTTTGCTATGCCCACAACAAGGGTTTCGAGGCGGCCTGGGTCGAAACGCGTCTCGACGTTAGGGATGTATTGGAGCTCTGGGAGGGAACGTATCACGAGGCTAATCTCGGCGAGGAGGAGCCGTATGGTTCGGGTTAGCGCGTAGTTGTAAAGTAAAGCTCCGTTGCGGGCATCCAGGAGGACAGTGAGTGGGTTCACGATGCAGTTTACCGTCAGCTTCTCAAGCTGTATCTGTAAGAGATCAGGGGGCGAAAAGGACGCTGCACCCAGGACAGGTGTGCGCAGTAGGGTACGGAGGAGGTAACGCTCATACGGGGTCCAGTGGAATTTTGTGGTTGATGGGGGTGGATATTCAGGGTTCAATTGATCGGGCTGGATCGTTTGACTGGAAGGAATCGGGCCAGCGTTCTTGGTTGGAGTGAATTTCAACGTCGGTTCGTAAGGAGAGTCCGGATTACGGTATCGCTCCTGAGGCAAAATGCCTAAAAAAATGGTACCAAAGCCGGCATGGGTAGTGGTGAAGGCTGCACTTGAAGCATTATTCAGACCGTGGGAGTTGATACCAAGCATATAGTGAGGTCGCGTGGCAGGGTCTGGGAATATCTCTCTGCTCACTTCTTCGGCAACTCCCATGCCATTCTGTAAAAATAGAATGACAGAGTCCTTGCCCAGCCGATGCTTAACGGAAGAAAGTCCCTGCAAGACATAAGGAGCCTTGGAGCATATGATAAGGGACCTAATGCAATCAGTTGACTCTCCACTTAACGCCTCCTTCGGTATATCTTCAGGACCGGACGTGCCCTCAATTGGAACCGTGCGTGCGGCATTAAGTCCCACCTCTTTCCCATGGTACCGACTCCGCGGTATAGCAATCTCAGCATCGTAGCCGTCGCGAATTTCACTAACTCCATTGGTGAGCAGCGTCAATCTTTGTTGTGAGTCTTGCCACTCTTTCAATTTGTCCCATCTTGAAAAGATCAATGTTACTGGGGGTGGATTTTGTATCCCCCGCAATGCATGTGCAACGAAGCTTCCGACATTGCCAACACCCATGATATGTATCCGACGATCAAGAACTGGCCGGATGCGGTAGAAGTCGGCCGTGTTGCGTGCTGGATTCGCGCGTATCATTCCATCTATCATGTCGTCACTGTTTCTTGTCAGCTTCATTCTGAGGGACGTCTTGTATATGCGCACATGTTCTCTGCATCATCTTTTGTCTGTGAACTATCTGCAGTCCTCCAGCTCGTCATGAAGCTCCTTCTCTGAAAGCAAGCCACCCGGCTCGCCCAATTACTACCTAGGCTGCATTGTATATGTGTGTGGGGTATCCGAGGCCGAAGCCTGAATATGCGATGTGAGTGTGAAAGGAAAGACAGCTTGGCTTAGGGATGAATCACATGCAGATGATGTTCGACCGCGCGCAAGATATCCTAATTCTAATAAGTTTGGGAGCTGTTGTACGCCCTCAGCGGGATTCACGCGGAGCTAGCGAATGTCGGCATGCGGGAAAACGCTCGGTCCGCAACTTTTTGTTGCTCTACATCCCCCATCCACCATGCACACATCTACACCACTTACAATCTCGATACCCCTAAATTGATAAGCTAGAGTCGCATACGGCAGAACTATTCAATCTCATCTCGCCGTGTTCATGGACCCCCAAGATGACCTCCCAGATCTGGTAGAAGACCTTGAAGTCAACATTGACGAGCTCTCCGACATACTCTCACCACTCTTGACCACACAACTCTCAGCAACCGCATCTACACTGCCGCTCCTCGAAAAGTCAAAACTATACGTCCTCGCCGCATACTCGATCGAATCGCTATTGTACTCGACTCTGCAGGCTTCAGGCGTGAATACCAAAGACCATGCCATATTCAAAGAACTAGCGCGGTTGAAAGGATACTTTGCCAAGATAAAGGATGTAGAGCAAAGGGCACAAGCACCCACCGTCCCGAAAGCCAGGCTAGATGTTGGTGCAGCAGCGCGATTCATAAAACACGGTTTGGCCGGCAACGACAAGTACGACCTTGAACGAGCTGAGCGCATGGCCAAAGAGCGCGCAAGAGCGCATCTGAAAGCGCAAAAGCTCAACAAGAAATTTGATGACAACGGCGAGGAAAAGACCGAGGGTATGATGCCAAAGAAGCGGGGTGCTGAGGAGGAAACACCCGAAGAGACAGAAGATGACCATGTGCTTGAGGGCCTCGAAGAGCCAGGAGCGGGGCCAGCGACAAAGAAACCACGTCTCTCGGAAGCGCAGCCCACGGACCCCGACTCTGCACCCCCGGACACCACCAGCCGCAAAAAGGGAAAGAAACAGCGGAACAAGAAGAAAACAAATTCTACAACGCCGTCTGAAGCTGATGCCGACGAAGCAACACAAAACGCGCAAGACGAACTGCTAAGAACCAAACGCAAACAGCGAAACAAGAAGGGTAAAGCAGCCGCTGATGAGTCCGGTCAAGGCACATCCCTGCCTACACACACATCTAAGACGCGTAGTGAGTCTAAAGTGCAAGTTGATGACGCGTCACCAAATAAGTCGAAGAAAGGAAGGGGGCGGCCGAAGAAGGCGAAGTGAGCGTGTGAGGATGAAATACATGCGAATTTCTGGGCGTGGATATTGGCCATGTACGATAGATGTATAGACAGGTCGGGCTGCGGAGGCACGGCAAGAGGCCTGATCGATATACCCCAGGACACTGTGAACTATGAGAAAGTACCGTATTTCAATATTTCATCTTCGGGCCACTACGCCCAAGCCTTCACGTGCAGAAAAAACATAGCTGTACAGTCAAGACATGTTATCTGTATGAATTACACCAACCTCACATCCCCTTATCCTATCCTCTATAATCATATCCTACTGTACATTAACCTATCGCTCAACGCCGAGCTACATCTCGCTCAAGCCCAACACCTGGTATCTGTAACACGCCAAACAGTCAGACTAAGCTAATCAATGTCCCTTTTGAACGCCACGTAAATAATGCTGGGATAGCGGAAGATAATGAAATAATATGTTCAACACCTCCCTTCATCTCATGGGTGTTGATTCAGTATGCAACACCACTAGCCAACAAACGACCCAGGAATCTGCAGACTTAGTCGCTCCTCCTTCTTTTTCGGTCCTAGAGTCGGAGGATTCGATGACGACCGTTTTCGTTGCAGATGTGGCTTATCCAATATGGCGTTCCTAACTTCCATGGATTTTCGAACTTCGCTGTGGAGTTTTTCTTCCTCTGCCTGCTTTTCAATCTTCTTTTCCTCCTCTTGCGTCAATGTCTGCGTGCTGTCCCTATCGCTAGAAATGATAGTATTCCCAATCGAGACACGCTTTACTTGGTCATCATCCTTGGACTGGAAAGGGTCGTCTTCACTCTTTCGATCTGCGACCGGGCCATTGACCGAAATGTCTACCGGCTCAAGCACCATCTCGCTTTCTTCACTTCGTCTCTCAGACTCAAATTTCTGGGCGCCGTTTGCGAATGTTAGGCTCCTTGGACTGTCTCGAAGGGGAATAAATGAAGGAACAACACCTCCGCCCACTCGGGTCCAGAACATACGCTCCCGTAACCTCACGCTTTCTTCCCATGCGGTCTTCTTCTCTTCTTCGGTTTCGGCGCGCCAATGCCCGGCGGCAACCATTCGCAAGAAGCCAATGTAATCACACGTCGCTCGAACTCGGCCAAGACACCAGTCACAGAGAGGGTATCGTTGCGATTCTTCTGTATCAGCTGGTTTAAACCGGTATTTCCTCGCGTAATGGTCGCCTTTCCTAGCTTCACCACACAAAGAGCAGGGAAACACTGGGCTGCGGAACCTAGAGGTAGATGGGGGGTTTGGTTCAACGACCAGTGAACCTGCTGTAATGCTGCTCAAGACGGTGCGTCGAGCCATCCAGGACAATCCAGGAGCAATGTCCAACCGTAAAGTCGGTTCGATGTCTTCGACCAATGCCCGCTTGTAAAACTTTTCATCTTTGAGATTCGGCATTCCAGTGCCGCCATTGGATTCACGTGGTGAATTATTTCCGGCTGTAGGAGACTTGATAGTCCCTGGCAGCGAACTACTCGAATTATTCGTTAGTGATCCAAGACCTAGCACGTTGAGGCTACCATAGTTGCCACTCGACACACGACTAGCCGGTGCCGACGAACGGGCGCTAATCTTGAGCATATCCTGAAACTCTGTGAAAGCGATAAGATCGGATCGTAGAACAGGCGATATGAGGTGTGAGAAATGCAGGGGGTGCTCTGGACTGAAGTCATCTGTGCCTGGAGTATTTGGTGTCAGGTTTACAGCTTCGAGCAGTTTGCTCATCTTGTCAGCTGGAGTTACACCGGGTGTCGAAGGCGCAGTATTTGTCGCAAAAGTGTTGCTTTCTGTTTCGTCGCCTTGCGAGCTCATCTTCTCCACGACCGTCTTGAGGTCCTGTAGTTGCTCTTGAAGGGAATGTTGCAACACTTCGGCGTCGGCAATCTGTTGCTTAAAGTGTTCACCACGTTTCTCAGACGCTTCAGTCTCTTTGCGTGCAGCTGCCACCATCTACAATTGTCAGCCTAATATCCCTCTGTACCTAGTGCCTCTGATGCACTCACCACATTAGCTTCCTCAAACAGCGCGGCTGTCAATGCCTCGACCTCGCTGTCGGTCTTTCGTTTTGCTGCTTCCGCCGCCGTCCTGCGTTCTCGCTCGTCTTGCAGATCTACAGCAAATTGCTTCTCCATTTTGTCATATACGACCTTGTCGACCAGCAAGCCTTGCGACACCTTATTTTCGTGCTCCTGTACTTTTGCCTCTAGCTGTGAAAGTTGCTCTCTTGCTGCCTCTAGTTCATGCCTAGTTTGCTGCAACGAGTCGTCTAGCATGGTGGAGTGGTTGATTGCATTGATCAGCTTAGTACTCAGCATGGAGACTTCTTGGCTAAGGTCCGGATGAGGCGAATCGTCTGAGGGCCGTCTTGAAGGCTGTGGTTGTGGGGTAGCTGCTCGTGGGTCGGGGATGGTGTTGATGCCATCACTCTCCATCTGAGACTGGGCGGCTCTAGCAAGCTGTGGCACTGATATTGAACGGGTGACTTCCTTTGGCATCGGCGAGAAGGAGCGGAGGCGTGAGGGCGTCATGCCGCCAGGCCCGTGATTGACCCACGGTGTGGTGCTGTGGGCTATGAAGCTAGACGAGCCATGTGTTAGTGTAGGCTAGGTCAGGCGGCTTGCTCAACAAAACGGTGACGTACGCAAATTCAGCCATGGTAAAATAGGATCGTGGCCCAGGTGAAGTTTGCTGCCGGTAGCTCCTCGACGGTATCCAACAACGGCCGGTATCCAGCGGCTGCCTGCGTGCGATGGGCCGGGCTCGTCGCTCGGGTGGGCGACAAAGGAGTGACGGCAATCGAACAGGGACCGGGGTTTCCTGTCGAGTGCCTAAAGGAACAGACCCATTGGGTTTGTCGTCTCAGCAGCAAGACGCAACTGCAAAAGCGCTTTCGAGGCACCGAAGAGGCTTTGAGGACAGACAGCAAGTGACGCGATGGCAGAAGGAACCACTACTAGACGGGAAGGTGTGGGTTGGGGTTGATGGCGCTTGGATTGGGAAGGAAGGCCCGGATGGACGGTCGGCGCTTACGCATGGATCGGAGCACGGCTTGTTCGCCCACGACTGAGCCCCATCGTGCACGACGCCAACAAGGCTGGCTGGCTCTTAACTGGCTGTTCTAGGCCCTCGCATATGCTGACATTTGTATTGGATTCTATCTTAGGAAGACCGACCCAGACTGCCACTGCACCTCACTTGCCCGCCCGACTTTGCGTCTACAACGCCTCCTTGCTTTTCCTTCACGTTCCACGCTACACATTAACCCTGCCGCATCATGCACTGCTACACTCAGGACTTGACAGATGCCGTGACGCGCCTCGGTCTCGGCAACACCTCCAGGACTGTAGCCAGAAGCGTACGTGTCTTAGCCGCTACCATGCTCGCAACAGGGACTTACTTCAGTCGTATCACGTCGCCTCTTATGCTTGACAATTTCACACATAATAAAAGGGAATTCTGTGTTGATTGTTTACCTAGTGCACCAAAGAGGAAAGGCACTGACTGCAAAACGACTTTCCGTAGCTTACATCCCCTTTGAAACGCACAAAAGAAATGAAAGACATTAGCAGGTGATTGTCGTCCACCATAACACGGGAGGACAGGAAGAGCCCTCCATAAGACCAAGGTCGAAACAACTTTGGAGGCATGATCGTCAAAAGTCTATCCGCTCCATCCTTAAGATCCGGGACCAATACAGACATTTCAAAGCTCTTTTGATGACACGAACAACCATCAATCATAGCCTAGCCGTAAGCCGTACCATCTTTTCTTTTCCGACGCGTGCGAAAATATAACCATGGTGTGCATGCAAAGCCCGGATGCCCCTGTCTCGCCGGCGACCACGAGAGGCAAAGGCGACCGCATCATTTCATTCATATCTTTTGGCATGCAAAACAAGGAGCACGGTGGTGGTAATCGTTATAATCGGCCGCGCAGCGTTGCTCGCGAAGAAAACAGCTGGGGAAGTGTATGTATACATGTTGAGGTATCCGTGTCGTCGAAGATCGAGAATCGATACAAGGGTAGGCTATGGGGCGAGGTCGCAAAGCTGATCGTAGTCGGACTCGTAAAGGGCTTGGCAATATGCCATCGTCTAGCGACGCCCAAACCTGCTATAGAGAAGTTCGTATGTATTCTGAGTATGGGAAATAGTGACTGCTCTAAGACCTCTTGTTGCTAAGAGACGAAGGCCTGCTGCCGCTGAGTTTGGGGACGTACTTTTGCTTCTTTTCCGCAGGTTTCAGAATCTAGGCCCAAACTGTCAGTTGTGTTTGACCATGTCAAATGAACGGTTACATACCTGGAATGAACAGAGTAAACTCTCGTCGACACTCATCATTGCGCCTGCATTGTCGAATTCACCACAATAGTTTGGTGCACTGAATAGGGTGACAAGCTGACGCTTCGAGAAGAATTCATAGCCATCTTCCACAACCTGATGGGCGCGACAGATGAGATCCATGTCGTGCTTTTGCAGGAAACGAGACACTACGTCTGGCCCAAACGTGAAGCTAACACCTCGGTCGTTCTCGCTCCATCCAGTGATATCTTTATCGGGGTCAGACCACAGCAGATCGCAGAGAAGGCCGCAATCAGGAATCTAAATTTGTCAGCTCTTGTGCTAGAGTAATCCAGCAGATTGGTTTGGCCCAATACTTGGGCGCATGGGGTATACTCACATCTGTTGGCCGCATGACACGTCGAATCTGCTCCATCGAGTTCAGATCAGGGCTAAGACCGCCATGCATGGTGAAGATCTTCTCATCAATGATGGCAGCAATCGGCAAACAATTGAAGCAATCAGTGAATGTCTTCCACAACTTGATGTTGTACCTTCGCTTGCACTCATCGTAGAAGCCATAGATGCGGTTGATAGACGCGCACTCGTGATTGCCGCGAAGGACGAAGAAGTTCTCGGGATATTTGATCTTGTACGCGAGCAGTAGGCAGATTGTCTCGAGGGATTGCTTGCCACGGTCTACATAATCGCCGAGAAAGAGGTAGTTGGCTTCTGGTGGGAAACCGCCATACTCAAAGAGACGAAGCAGGTCGTAATACTGACCGTGAATATCACCGCAGATCTAGGAAGTGTTAGCACATTCTCCAGCAAACCACAGAATGAAGTGCTGTGGGGTCGCACGCTAGATACGGACCTTTATCGGCGCCTCGAGCTCAAGCAAGATGGGCTGCGAGATGAAGATCTCCCGCGCCTTGGTGCATAGATAGCGTATCTCAGTCTCAAGCAACTGAACCTGCTTTCCGGGCCTGCTGCCCCTGACTTCAAGAAGCCTGTCTATGATAGAGTCCAAATCTACCTCGTTTTCTGCCATAGCTGTGGCTAACTACTGGCTGGGGTGTACGACGGAGAGCAAGGGCGAACCTCGCGGGGTGAGGTAAGAGAGGGTGCGCGTTGCTCCGTGGTTCACAACCCCTCTGGATGGCATGTTAGCAAAAGTTGTGTTGTGAAGTTTAGTGTTTGAGGTGGCGCGGTGGATGCCACGCAGTCGGTACGAGGGTGCCACGGGATGCAACACCTTCGGGTCGGCAAGCAACAGCGCAGGCGGTAGAAAGGGAAAGCTGAACATACCTCTGGTATCAATGAGTCGAAGTGTAGGGTTTGCAGGGAGTTACCAGTCGTAGTTATGCGGAGAATGGCTCGAAGCCCCTCAGAGATGCCTGGCGGCTTTACCTGGATCACACGACGGCAGGTGCGGCTGCGTGTTGTGCTGGTGGAAGATGCACGTTGTGGTGGAGTGCCTGTGCGGGCTGCGCGGGGCAGTTTGATGCGCGACTCGAGCGGGGTGGATGTGAGGCGTTTGCTGTGGCCGAAGCCTTAAGAGTGGGATGCTGAGAATGACTTCACCGCCTTGGGATAGCGGGGACGGTGCTGTGGTGCTTGTGGTGTGGGGCACTGGGGATAGCGATGTCAGTTTGTCTGTGCCGCAGAGCAGAGCAGAGCCGAAGAGCGTGTGTTTGTGCGTGCGGCTGTGTGAAAGTCGAAGGCAGGTGGTGGTGTGTTGCTGGCAGAGGGTTGCAGCAGTTTTGTAAATCGACTCCAAGGGCAGAGCTTGGGCCTAAAGCGGTAAGAGCTAGGCCCGCTTTAGACGCGCGGCCGACAGAGGAGATATGTCAACCGTGAAGCTCAAGGTGCGGCTTGACAAGTGCACCTGTGCATGGAGCAGCGAATTCAAAGCGTTATATGTGGAGAGGGCGCCGTGGTTCATGCACCCGAAACACGTCCTTCACGCTCTGGCAGGTCGCCCTGCACCCACTACTTAGTAAGCCCACTCGCAGTGTCAAGTCATCCTTAGGGACTGTCTCACAGGGCGCCCGTTCATAATACCTATGGTCCCTGGGTCCTGTTTCGTTCCTCGAGCCATGTGACGCCTAATAAGAGCTTTGGGTGCCTCTACTGGTTTAGGCGCACGCTTTCAAACACTGGAAGTACCGCTCGCATGCGGCATCGCTCATGCGCCAATTCTAGGGTCAAGGACACAGCCCCGTTCCAGACTTGCACATCACTACAATATAAAGGCATCCTGACGCACACCATTCGCCCACTCGTCCAGCTGTCAGACAATTTCCGCGTGCAGCCGCCGCGTCTGTTCAACTTCTAGGCGCATATCACGTGTGTTTAAGGGGTCGCTCAGGCATGGATCCCTTCTTCGCTTTGCAGAACAGTCACGGTATTGCCTCTCAACGATTAAACAAAGTTTATGTCAAATGCTGGAAATAGTTATCATCTTCACATTGATGTAGATATCTACCAACATCGTACCAACGCTGTTCATTATGCAAAGAAATCAGGTAACGCCGCCGTCTTCTTCCCTCTTTAACCTTTTGCTAACATGTAGACATCGTGTGTGAAGCAGAGAGTTAGGCCGTTGATCGTCGCTAAGACTGCTTAAAATCGAGATCATGAACGCCTCCATATGAATATGATACAGAGACACGCAGACGCAAACGAATTGCAGACAATGCTAGCATACCAACCTTTTGAGAAGATGCAAGAATGCCACCAGAAACCAGAAGAAGAGCCAAGAGGAAATACCACAAAGGACAACGAGCGTGATTTTTGCAACGCTCATTCCCAGCCCAATCAGCGCCATGCATAAGGGATATCGCAAACGAGAGAGAAACAAGTAGAGAAAAAAAAGATGGAGGTAATGCCTCGACGAATTACAAACTCGTAAGAAACAACTAAACAAGTCTTTCGGGTATCGCAAAGTAAATAGGTATGGAGTGGAGTGCGGTGGAATAGGGGTTTCACCCAAGTGTTCGACCTCCGGACATAATTCCTTGACTAGGAGTTCGAGGTAGTGTCGGTCGCATGGTTGGAGAGTTGTATCCGCGATCTGAGGGAAAGCCGGGAACTGATTTTGCATCCCAACTGTCCTCGCCCAATGCACTTAGCCATGTGTTGCCAAAGTCCTGTCGGAGCGCTTCAATCTTCTTCTTATACAGGTCATTATCAGCATCGAACTCGTCTGATTGTGAGTCTAGGGACTTGTTTGTGGCGGTGGTGTCGATAGGTGGTAATTGTTGATGGATTGTATGAGTACCATCTGTAACAGCCCTGTCATCTTGGCCTACCTTTTTGGTAGGGTCACCGGTAACTTGAACCTTTCGAGGCTCTTCAAATTGGGGACTGTCATTGACTATCACAACAGGTGCGGGTTTAATAATTCTCGGGGCTTGTCCTGCTGGCATATTGTCATAAGGAAGGCCGGCTACACTAGGCCGCAGAGTATCACTTTGTGAAAGCTCGACGACCCTACGCTTGGAACTCTTTTTCTTCTTTTGTGAACTTTGCCCACTGCGTCCACTCTTAGTGCGATGCAATGAACTAGTACGCTGAAGCACCTCGGGACCTTCAGAGGGAGTATCAATAGCCTTGACCACCTTTGGTGGAACATGCGGTGGCGCAGGTACATCGTCCTCCGGTGGCGGTCTCATCACAGGCCCACCTGGCACTTCTTGCACTCTATCGACGAGTTGCTTCTTTTCTCCGGCGCTTGGACCCGTGGAATCAATGATTATATCATTGGTATACCCTGGCGTCTTGCGAAATAAATTGAAGATAGCAACTCGATATGTATGATGTGTCTTACAGAATGGATTGCGGTGGACGTAGATTTCGGTGAGCTCAGGGACTCCTGTCAGCCTTGCAATTTCGGTTGGATCAGTTAACTTGTTGTCTCTAAAGTCTACCCGCTCGAGTGAGAGCAAGCGCTCAACACCCGCGAGAGAATTCAGCCGATTCGAGCGCAGGTTGAGGGTTGTAATTGCTGGCAGAGGACATCGACTCAGGGAATGAAGGCCAGCAATCATACAATTGGACAGATTTAGTGCACGAAGGCAGGTGAGAGTTGCTAGGCTATCCGGAATTTCCGTGAAGAGATTAGTCGAAAGGTCGAGGGATTGTAGGGTATTGGCTAATGGCGCGAGACTAGTAGCCGTGATATGAGTAAGGGCATTGTCAGCAAGACTGAGGTGCCTTAGAAACCTCCACTTGGTCGATGGGAACCAGCCCATGGATAGAAGGTTCGAAGAGCTGCCACGTGGGGTGGTAGATTGCATACTCGAGCCTGAACTTCCAGATGATCTGCGAATATTCGAGTTGCTGTTCCTGCCATATACCTGAGTTGAGCTATGACGGGAACTAGTTGGGCGGGTTGGAGATGTGCTTCGTTGTCGTTGACCAGCCGGCGCTCTTGTTGAAAAGTCTTGTCCATTCGTCGCGCTTCTCGGGCTCGTGCTTTGTCTGCTGGGCGGAGACAGTGGAGGAGAGTCCGATCTAGCCAGCTGTGCATGCTTAGGAGTTGGGCTAGCAGTTGCCCAACCAGCTGACAGAGACGAAGGCGCCTTAGCAGATCTTCTTCGACGCTTGTCGATGTCGTCGAGTACAATGTTGATGAGGATATCAGCTGGATCATCAACACCTGCTCGCTTGACCGTGAGACTGCGCAAATTCTCTGCCAGCTTGTCCCACCCATAGAACTGCCGGAAGTCGATGTCGTAGATCTCAAGTGCAGTAACATTCTTGAAAGCAAAGAGAGGAACCGCAGTATCAAATGGAAATTCTTCGTAGCCGGCAATAAGGTGAGCTTTGTGATCCGGTGCAAGTCTCAAGCAGGGTATCTTGGTGAAAGCAGAGTACAAGTATCTCATGTCCTCTTGGATCTGCACTTTTTGCTTCTCTGCTTTGGCGGCACTAGTAGAGCCCATACGAAGGGACGACCAAAGTGATGACATGCCTGACATCACACTGCGAACACTAGACACTGAATGTATTGAGTCACGATCTGAGGTCTTTTGCTTGTTCCGCTGAGCATTGCTTAAGAACGAGACGTAGTTGGTGGGTGAGGCATCAGTATGGATGTTCTCCAGGCGCACATTCATTGGGCCTACATGTATCCCTAAATCCTCGAACCGCGAGAGGAGATAGAAGAGATGATGGGGTGTCAGTGTGAGCTTTGCGGGCTTTATGGATTGTGATGTGAAGGTCAGAGAGGGCAGAGACAGCGCGGCCGCCCAAACACTCGATGATGAGGAAGCGGGAGGGCTGGAAGGGCCCGTGGGCGAAGAGGGGGATGCTGCGGGAAGCTGGCCATTTGTGGACGCTTGTCGCTGCAACTGAAGAGCGTTGGCGAGTGCCTTTTCGTGCGTTCGTACAAAGTAGGCCAAATTCTATCACCGAGTCAGCATCAGGGTTGCCAGTATTAATAGATCGGCCGCTTGTACCCTTATGAAATTCTGTCCATCCTCGGTGTCCATGGTATTAGATTTGCAGACGACGGCTGCATATAGGTTTTACGAGAGTTCTCAGAGGGCCTGGGACGGGGCGGTAGAGCAATCGGGCAGGCTGTGCGATTTAGGAGGATCCTTCTTTTCAGGAAGTTGTTGTGGGCGCCACGATGCGCGTGAACTATGAGACACAAGCAGCGAATGCTCTCTGAACAGTCAGCATGGTGGACACGGGGAGAGGGTCGCAGCAGTCATGGAATAAGAAGCTATTCATACCGTCTTGGCGGGCGCGGGGGCTTTGGACTCGCTGCCCGTATCACAGGCTCGAGGTGCCCTGGGCAGACAAACCTGAGAGTCGAGCGAAAGGCGGTGGACAGACAGAAGATATTATCTATGCAGGCAGACAGGCAGGCAGGCAAGCAGGGAGGTGAGGCCAGTGGCGGCTTGCGGAAGGCCAGAAGAAGCAGGCGTGGTCAGAAGAGAGCCAAAGAGAGTTGCAGCAGCAACATGGAATAGACGCCGACAGCGCCCGGGATAGCGATACTGGGACAGGCCAGGACCAAAAGGACGACGTAGCACGCGAAGCACACACTGGGCGGTGCTGCAGTGAGAAAAAAAAAAGAGCGGCAGCCGTGGATGTGCAGCAGCAGCGCAGGGGGCGTGGCTTGTGTCCACCAGGACAATAACAGACCAGAGCGAGCTTGGTGGGGAGGCCGAAGTCGAGAAATTAGATGCCGCCCAAGCTGCGGGCTGCCGCGCTGGGTGGTCCGAGATCTGGAGGGGCTAGGTAGGTAGTAGATAGGGCACTATTTAGACCACCACGGCGACGGAGGAGCAGACGCAGCAGTGAGCAAAATCAGGGGCGGTGGTTGTGGCAGGCCGGGCCCAGGGGCATGCAGGCAATATCAGCTTGGTGCTGCCGGCCCATACACGCAAACAGCAGCAAGTGCCTACCTATGGGGGAGGGAGTCGCCCTGTGGACGGCGGCCGTGGTTGTGCTCTGCACCAGACCCTAGCAGGCCTGATTGGGCCGTGGCCAGGCGCTAGCAGGGACGCTAGCAGGGCTTCCTTGCACGCGGATCGCGTCTGCATTTGCATTTGTCTCGAGTATTTCTGCCTCTGCGAACCTGCGAACCATCGTCGCCGTCATGGCATGGCTCGTGGCAGGACGGGTGCTGCCATATCCAGGCCGTCCGCCCACCCTGCCGTCATACCCTCTGCCGGTCCCTGCCCTCGCCAAAGGCGTGTTACCAGCACGAGGTCAGGCTACCACCACCCCGCCGCAACCTCGACTGCACCAGCGCAACGGTGCTGTCGTGGAAAGAGGCTTGCGACTGTCGCGACACTGCCGAGCCCGCGAGCCCTGCTAATGCCTGCATGTGCTAAGGCCAATATGGGACGAAAGCAGCAGATAGCCGGCACACGCCTGGCGTGCGTTGCGGCGAGCAAACACTTGCTCACCGCGCCGCAAACACACCCTGCCTATTGCATCACCGCACTTGCCAACCGGCCAAACTGTACCCTTTTTCCGCGTTTACCGTGCGCTGCGAACCTTAATCCTGTGTCATATCTGATGGCTGCTCATCTGACTCTGGCCTGGAAATGCGGCTATGGTGGGGCTTGCAAGCTGATGCGCATGCCCAGTGGCACAAGGCCTGCATCTCAGACAACATGCCCGCGCCATGGCCATCCAATCATTCTCGACTGCCCGAAGCCACGCAGAACGTTTTCTGTGTTACAAGCTCTCGACGGTCCGAAAATCGCGACATGGAGCCTCGAGCATGCCTTGGCTTGCACGCCAATCTTTGATCGCGACGACGTGCCGCTGTAGCATGACATGCTCACACAGCATGACAATGCCACACTGAACGATTGAAGCGGAGCCACGGCGCATGACTCTTGTCCCCAGAGGCTCAACCCGCATCGCACTTTCTTTGTTGGCTGCCAAACAGAATGTCTCCAAACCCTCCGGTCCCCCACCTTCCTTTTCTGTGACAAAAGGAATAGCAAAACATCCCTGTCTGCCCGACATTTATGCCCCGCAACACCATGGCTCATGCGTACAACTGCACTTGGCAATCTCACGATGGCCATATCACAACTTTGGTTGGCCAACCTACGCACACTACTCTGCTGCCCGCAGCACCTCTGCACAATCCTCCCTTACCCAACTTTCGTTTTAGCACCTAGCCTAGGTCTATCCGTTGCCTAGAGCCGCCACAATTCATCCTTCTGCGTCTCCAAAATATTTCTTCCCATCTGCTGTGAAACGGGTGTGGCATGCTGCGGCTTTGTTCCATCCTCACCGCTAGATTTAGCCGAGCAAAAACGGCGTCCCGTGGGGTTCTGACAGAAGCCTCGTATCGCAGAGCGTATCGCTTCTGCCCGTGCAGCCTCAAGCCGAACAAGGATGCACACTGATGCACATGGCATATCCCTGCCTTTGGTACCCTATCGCTTTTTTACCTCAACTTCGCCTATTGAACCCACGGCCAGTCCATCGTGAGCTCATCCCTTCCGGTCAGCACATTCCAGTGCCCTTCAATCCCTATGACACAGGCGGTGAAAGGCTTGCCATTCAAAGTACCAAAATGAGCAGAGTTGGGCAGCAACTACGCCGGGTGACCGCACATCTACACCTCACGGCCGGAACCCGGGCCTACCAAACAATGCGATGTTACCTCATATCCTGATAAGTGATTTGGCATTGACTGTTGTTGTGACATCATCACGCGTTGTCCGAGTCGGATAGCTCCACATAGTTTACACACTGGTCAACTGAAGGTCCATACAAGCTTCTTGGTGCTCCACAGCGACATTTCAGATGCCGCCCAATCCATCGCCAATCGGGCAGCAGATCAGACCCCAGCCAATGGTGTATGCCCGGTGCCAACATCATGTCTTGGCATGCCTGACAATTCGTGCCTAATAAACACAACAACAAACCTAACGCCCATAGGTACACATTTTTGTAAATGCCCGTCGGGAGTCCGATTTCTTCAATTCAGAGCAGAACAAAAACTGACCATGCGGAATATCGTGCTGTAACTGTCCACTAAGTATCCAGTGGTCCTTCAGGCTTCTGCTACCATCCTCATTTCTTCCCTGTCCTCCGATGTCAAACTATTATTTTTGGCAGCTTCCTTCCACTTCTCTACTCTCTCATACTGCTCGCTTTCCATCCTTGTTTTCAGAAGCTTCAGCAACTTTGGGGCGTACTTTCCCGTAGCATATACTACCCCAGCGTGATGCTTTGCAAACAGTATAACAACAAGCGTCAAAAAGAGAACCGGGCCATCAGAGGCCTTCTGCTGCTTCTGCATGCGCCGTAACATATCTTGCACCATGCCTTTCTTTGCTTCGTCAAGCTCGTCCGCGGACAACGCGTGTTCAATGCCTTGCTTCTTGTTGAACTTGTCAATAGTTGTCAGCACAGCTTCTACGTCGCTTTTCGATGCTGCCAGTGTTGATTCCAGCTTCAGAATATTCTTCCTCGTTTTCCGGCTCAGAATCAGGTGTTGGGATCGAGCCTTAGAAATAGTCTCCGGTACAAGTTCTTTTTGCACATAAGAGGCGAGAAGCTCGGCGAGTTGGTCATGTAGTTTTGGGTCAGATATGCCAACTAAAGCTAAATTGTAGACGCGCGTTCGTGAGTCTACGCGCTCGGTCCAGAATGTTGCAAAAGCAGTCTCGTTGCTGGCTTCTAGCTCGGCGATTGAGTTCCAGAACTGTGACTCCGCAAGTTTTTGTGTCGCTTTTTCTGTAGATAGGGCTGACTGAATTGAGCGCTCAAGAACTGTGCCCTCTGTACTACTGGATACATTGAATTTAACTTCGTGGTTGGAATCATCTTTGAGGAGCTGCCACTGCGATCCGGCATTCTCTTTTGCTTGTTCAAAAACTTGCTCTCGCTCAAGACCGTATCGCTCACTGGTGAGGACGATGGCGCCGAAACGGTGTAAACTGCAGTCTGCTGTTTGAGCCATAGCTTTGACAATATGTTGTTCCACCTTACGTTCCAGATGGCCGTATAAACTCTCTGGAAATTTTCTATGCGACCAGCGTCCTCCAACTTCTAAGGATTGAAACTTCTCTCCCAGTTCCTCTGCAATGTCTATTGCACCCGACTCCTTCCAGTGGAGTGCTTTCAGTTTTTGCTCCACCAGATTCTCAAACCAGATTTCAGATACGGCAAAAGTGTCGATGATCTCAAGATCAGGGACTTTCTGGAAATCGAGCACTACATCAGAGATGGTGTCGTATAAACATTTCGAATTCTCTTGTACGAGTTGCAGGTCAATGTACCCCGCCTTGTTTGACGTCACTTGACGAATCCAGCCCTGAATATTGTGTTCTCGAAGGTGCTTGGATTGAACGTGGATGCCGTCTGGAATATCTTTTATAATGACATCATTTGCAAGCTTGGGGGAATCTTTTAATATGCTTTCGAAGTGATGGAGTACGAGCCATTTGGGCGGCGGTCCACACATCTGTGCAAAGTCTGAGGGTCGCAGGTCGTCGGCACTTCGAGTAGTTTAGCAGGATGTTCCTTGTATTTTTCGAAGGTGCTGAGCATACCTGATGTTGTCAACTATGCGAGTTATACAATCTAGAGCTTCCTCTCTAAGTTTTATATCATAGGCCACAGTGCAGACAAGATCATCATAGTGAACTAGCTCCTCATGCAATTCAGTGAGTAGGGAATCTAGACTCCCCGAGTCGATCAAGCTCTGTGAGGCAAAGTCTTTCATCGATATAGCTCTTGTAGACAACGTGTCGCTCAACTTTTGCCGAATAGCATCTCGCTCAACTCTAGGAACCACGTCCCGGCCGTCATTACTTAGCAGTGCCAGACAAGGTTTTTTATCAATCAGCCCCAAAATGAAATCAGGGTCGACGTCTAGGCTATCGGCTAAATCCGAAAGAAGCACTCGTTTGGTTCCTAACATAAGTTATTATTACATATGAAATAATCCATAAATTGAAGAATACCGTTTATCATGTGGTGTTCAAACTCGTTCAAGACACGGCGGGTGGTAATAAATCCTTGGCCGCTTGATGCGAGTACTAGGGAAGGGAGCCCAAGGGGGCTGTGGCCTGTAGTTGGGGGAAACAGCGAAAATATTTCGCGGGCATCTTTGTTGGTAAACATGTTGACCAGGAGTACAGGGTCATGTAGGGCGTATCCGAAATTCGGTATTTGAGGACGGCGGATGGAAGTAATAGGAGAGTTGATATGTTGCCATCATTGTAGGTAAATAGTCAGAACCATGATCGTGGTGTCAAAGGCTGAGTGGTGGCCGGCCAGCCAATCACAAATTATTGCCTGGCGCGGCTGACCGCCGAATCCCGCCTTGCGAACTTCATCCACCCAGAGTTATTTGCATGCAGACCATTGCGACGCCGCCTATTGTCATCATGTCTCAGTTCCGCGCGGCAAAGCTTGATATCGCATGCTTTACGAAGATTCGAAATATTCGCGACCATACCAAGCGAAAGGTCTACATGGAGAACGAGCCAGAACGGTATGCTTCCCATCCTTTTCGCACATGCAGCCCATACTGATCGAGTGTGTTTGTAGACAAGCTCTTCGCTACATCATTCGTAACACCACATTGCCACAGCGCGTCCGCGCGCAGGCCCAGCTCCAGCTTACGCAGATGCACTGCTACACTCGCTTCACACAAGTCAAGAACAGATGCATAATGGGCGGCAAGGGCAGGGGTATCTTCAGCGACTTCAGGTTAGGCAGAGTATGTAGTTTGTAGGCAATGCAAGGATATGGCTATGGCTAACAAGTGTGCAGTATCAATTTCGAATCAACGCGCTTGAAGGGAACCTGCCAGGTGTGAAGAAGGCAAGCTGGTAAGAAAGGGAGGAGACTTGTGATATTACCTGTACTTTACTACCAGGTGATATATCGGCATTGGGTGGCGTTTGACATGAACTTTGATTATTTTGCTGGATTTGCCATAACTCGGGTTTTAGCTTTGTTGTGTAACCTACCTTCCTATGCCTCTTGACTCCCACTTACCGTGAGCGCAAACGCTGCTGCCGACAGCAAACATATACAAAGCTCACCCAATACCTTTGAGCTTCTCCCACCACAACAACCACCTCTGTATCAGGCCTTTGACAACTTGCGCGACCTTCAAGCAAACCCTTGGTTATACGAAACCATGTTCCGCCGTCAGGAGGATACGTTGGAGCCGGATCCTGTGTTTCCGGCCAACCTCAGGGGATTAGGGTACGAGTTGATCCCGTTACGCTAGTAACTATACTCATGAATGCAGGTTCTTTCTCAACCAAAATGGTCAGACCCGCATGATTGAGGCACCTGACAAAGATTTCGACTTCAACGCCACCAACAATGAGCGTGTCAATGAAGTGCGGCGCGAGGCAATGCATGGTAATTAACTATAAGTGCTTTTTTTTTGGAACCGAGCTGACATTGCGCAGAGTGTTGGCGTCAAGAGATAGAGAAACGTCTCTTTAACTTAGGAATCGGCCGCATGTACCTACCGAACTTTACGGCAAAAAAACCAAATGGACCGCATGTTCCTATCCTGTCGCCTTCGCCAGAAATTCTCAAGAGGCGTAAGCGTATCATCATAATCATCAATGATAGCACTCAGGATCTCGGCGTTCTTGCGTATCGAATGATTCGCGAGCAGGGATTAAACAAAGCCTCAGTAGTCCGCTTCGTAGAGGAAGTCATTAAGCGGTCATCGGCTGCGGATGGTGACGGCCTCCAAGACAAGCAAACTAGCAATGCTCCTGCCATTGTGATCTTAAATACAGGACAATTACTTTATTCGCACGAGCACAACAAGGCGATGACCGTGCGTAGCTGGTCTGCAATGCCTCGCAAGTCTGCCATGCACGATATGATCAGGTTTCATGATGAAGAAAACCGTGTAGAAGGTCACCGCACCGCGACTGAGCATGTCAAGTCTGTATTCAACGATATCTTCTACAACCCCGATAGGGTGTCGATGGATGCCGAGCTATATGTCATTGCAATAGAGGGTGCAGCGCAGAACATCGTAGATGTTCTAGAGGAAGATTGTATGTGCGCATATTAGCTGAATTTGCTGCATATATCACTAACAGGAGTAGTTGAGAAATACGGTACACGGATCGCTGCAATGGCTCTGATCCAATCTTTTGTGGACGATTCGCGAATCAGGAACCCCACTCTGCGCGCATTCCTCCACCAGCGTACTCGCGAATGGACGTATTCTAACTTGACACCTGATCCAAGACACTGTATCAAACTTCCCAAATACTACTCATCACTAGTGTCGTCGTCGGGCGTAGAGCACGGTAAAACCTCGATGTGGTCTGAAGACGTCCCTCAAGCTGGTATCTTGGCCAATATTTCTAACACTATTCGCCATCTCACCGTCAGTGTGACTCCGTCGACCGAAGACGAGCACACTAAAGCAACCCCCGACACTGACTCGGACTGGCTGACCAGGGACACAATCATCTGCCCCACCTTCTCCGGCGGAAACCACCCACTTGGAGAATGTATCTTCACCGACCTATCCGTCCAGGACGAAATCCTCAACTTCTTCTTCAGTGTAGCTCGAAATTCCGAAAATTACTGCAACCCCTATTTCCAGATCTACCACGAGGCCCCTCGTCCAACACCTGAAAACCCTCTGGTTTTGGATCCTGATAATCCTGAAATTGCTGTCTCTTCTACTTTCCCACTAGAGATAACGCCAGAACAAGCTCAGGTCGATTTGGCGAAAGAACAACTTCTGCACATGGAGCTTTCACTCAAAGCTTGCCCAATGGATATAACAGAGCTTGAGAAAGGCCGGGAAGGATTGCTTGACAGAATCGCCAAGCAGAAGGTCAACATCGAGAAACTGGAAACAAAATCGCTTGAGAATGTTGGCTTGGGAACCGGCGAAGCCTCGCAGCAGCGTGAGAACTGGAAGCCGCAGAAGCATGGACCGCAGGTGCCATTTGCAGGCACTATGGTGGATAGTGAATTGCTGAAGGCAGCGGGGTTGATTGAGACGGCGAAGGAGGAGCTAGAGAAGTTGAATAAGGGCGACGCCTAACTTTGGGGACAACGGCGTATCTTGAGATGACAGTGATCGCCTTGATGTCATCGCGGATGCCACGTATCGAACGACTAGTCAAGTGGCAAGAACCTGCTTCGCTTGAAGCAATTTCGATTATACATGCTATAAGTTTGGCTTGCTTCGCTAAAGGCTGCCTAGCAAGCACTTTCCTACAAGCACTCTATCAACCTTGCTAAATATAGATATGCATCAGAGGTCAATTTTCAGATACTTTTCTAGACTGCTATTACCCTTCTCAACTTGCCTTGTTTCAGGAGATTAAGTGCAGGTTAGCATAGTAGAACAAAATGGCCAGTGGACCCAAGATGCTTTTTCTCGGAGTGTGTCTCTTGGAGTGTGTCGACATCGACCAATGATTACCCCCGAACATTTCTCAAATGCTCAAGCTAGGTTTGGTGAAGAGGCTGTCTAACATAACGCGATGCCTCAAATGCCTGCCACTATAGTATTTACATTTGGTGGCTGTAATGCCCTTGCTGGACTTTCATTGCTTTGGCGCCCCCATATGAGCTGCCGACCGAGAACGACGCCACATCCATTCTCAAGACAAGCGGAGACGAGGGGGCATATACGTGCGGCACCGCTGTACGCAACCGATATCTTGCCTCTTACACTGGGTGTCGGGTTCGTAGAAGGTTTGATCAATGTCTTAGGCCTAGTAGCAAATCCCTGGCCTCAAAGGGGAAATCAAATCGTGAATGGAGCATACTGGGCTGAAGCTGCCGGGTACAAAAACGGAGCGATATCATCCGAAAGGGAAATGGTACAGATTTTGTACCATATGAAGCATAGCGATAGATGCGTATTTCGATTGAGGAAGAGCTCACAGTCACCATAGCCGCTTACAGCCTCGTCGTGTCATGGTGGCACAGCTTAGGAAGCACCTTTCCGTAGGGCAGTGCCGTAAGCCTTTGTAGGGTCGGTAAGGGAGGCCTAAAGGCGTATTCCAATCCAATGGACAAATAACACATGACGCTCTGGAAGCCTACAGGTATCTAGGTAGTCTCCGAAAACGAGGGGCGAGGTGCGACGAAAGAAGTAACAGCCCTAGAGTCCACTGTCTTAGACGCACGGACACGTCAGTGGTAACACGGATTTCGCCTTGATTCTGACTTCTGCTCCTCCGCCTTCCGATTTCTTCATGCTCTGTACGTATCGGCTCCGTACGGCCACGAAGGTGGTTGTTATGTTGCGCTGTCTTCCTCTACGGCTGCCTAGTACGACCGGGTGTATGCGGTAGTGCGCTCGAAGATTCGCTCCCTTGGACCAGCTGGGACTCGTTGTTCTCCACGAACGGTTGTTATTTTTTCGCAAGATAGAAGTACTTGGGGTGATGCAGAATGGTCTGACCAGGTTTATAGAGCCCTATCTCCCTAGGTCAAATCCATTGACTGGCTGCGCCATGTACTTCCTTGGTACCAAGAATGGTCTTCTATTCTGTCTGCCTCGCGCACTTGCAACAGGGCACGGCTTGAGTGACACTGCCCAGGTTTGGCAATCAGAGCGTTCAAGAGTTGGGTTGTCATCTTCTGTTCTCGACCTGTTCGGTACATCTGTCCACCTTGGTTTTCATCAACGGCTAATTGCGGTTAGCCGTTCTTATGGCCATCCCGCTTGCACACCTTCTCCACACTAAACGGTCCTCGAACTTGCCACCAAAATGCGCATCTGCCTTTGTGCGTGCTTCGCCGTCTACATATTCAGTATAGGTTATACACTTGATCTCGACGCCCTAACACCAACCGATCAGATGGTAGTGTAGCTTGACATTTGCACGCGCCGCTGAGATAGCGTTCATGTGACGCTTCACCAGTAACATATGAGAACCGGGGTTGAGAACTGCCTGTTCTGTTCGGATTAGCGCCTCCTATCCGGATCCCTGTGGCACATATACCCTATTCCCGCCTTAGGTGGTATCCTCAAAGTCCATTTGCCAGGGCCATGTCTTTTCTGTTTTCTGGGTTTGAAAAACCCACAACTCATTCGCCCTCTGGTTTACCTTAATCTCCGTGCGCATCAGTTTTGGGGCCGGTAGCAAAAAGGATCATATGCACTACCGCCAACACCTAGATGTTTCAAGGCATCCTACCGGTTGGTGTTACGGTTCTAATCGTGAGTTGTAGTACTACAATGTTGCACCTACGCCTCTCGGTAGCATAGCGTACCTTCCCAAAATTTGTTTAAGGGAGGCACAGCAAATGTCAAACCAAGTACACGGAGTCCGGTCTGAAAGTCTGGCCTGACACCTTTCCGATGGATTGTGGATCTATTGCTTCTCGCCATGTCTTATTGAACGGGATCTAACGGAGCGAAGGCAGTCTTCTTCCGCAACGCCGCCTTGCAAATGGAAGATGAATTGCACCTAAGGGTCGAGTGGTATAGTTGCACGCGCGTAATGGACTTCTAGAGAGGCCACTAGGTGGCCACTATATACATCGAGTATACAATGTGAGGCGTTCTGGCTTTCACTGGCTCGCTTCCCGGGTTAGAGTAATTACCCGTCCGTTTCTAGATCCCATCCGCCTCAAACCCTGTCTATCATGCACCCTCGAATGTCCACGCCCGCGCGGCACAGGTGCGAGTAAGACCCATCAGCTATGCACACGACGATCGTTAGGATCCACTTACCATGGAGGGCTTGCTTGACTGTCTCGTGGGCATAGATATCTACCCTGGAGCCAGCTAGATATCCAATCTCCTTTACCTTCACTGTCACATTCCTTTCGCGTGAGCTGCTGTTGCATCCATCCAGTCACTCCTTCCTCGCTGAGACTGTCGCGTGGTCCGCATACTGGATACTTTCTCTCTCACGTTGCTCACCTTCACGTTGCTCCTGAGCAGATTTGAAAAGTCCTTGTCATTTCCCGTTGTATATATTCTATACTTTGCCCTCTGTTCACGATCTTGGACTCGATCTTTACCTTGACCTGCGCCTCACCTCTCTGTCACATTGTGCGATCGCTGTTCGTACCTACATTAGCGCAGCCACGTGGCGAGGGACGCCACAACTACATCATAAAGCATGCGCCTTGTAAACTTCCTGCTTTCTGGAGCCAGTACTTTATTCTCTTTCTCAACCCTTACTCGAGCTGCGGTAATTCCACGAGCTTCGGACAACATGACATCTACAGCAACTGGCTTCAAAAACGTAGCCTATTTTGTTAATTGGGTTTGTTCGCCAATGTTCGCCCGCTATACGCCCCGCTGACAGTTGTATAGGCTATCTACGGTCGCAACTTCAATCCCCAGGATCTCCCGGGTAACGAGATCACTCATGTCCTTTACGCCTTCGCCAATGTCCGGGAGACTGGCGAGGTCTATTTATCCGACCCATGGTCTGATACCGACAAACATTACCCCACTGACTCCTGGAACGATGTTGGCACTAATTTGTACGGGTGTGCAAAACAACTATTCTTACTCAAGAAACAGAATCGCAAGTTGAAAGTTCTATTGTCTATTGGAGGCTGGACCTACTCTGCCAACTTTCCGAGGCCTATGGCGACTCCGGGGGGCCGTGCCATGTTTGCAAGCAGTGCGGTCAAGATTGTCCAGGATCTTGGTTTTGATGGTGAGTATTTGATAAGCCAGACTTATCTTTTGTGTGTTTTCTAACCTGAATAGGACTCGACATTGATTGGGAGTATCCAGCAAACGAAGGCCAAGCCAACGACATGGTTTCTCTACTCGCAGAAACCCGGCGCGCCCTAGATGCGTACTCGAGTCAGTATGCCAATGGCCAACATCTCCTCCTAACTGTCGCCTCCCCTGCCGGCCCCAAGAACTACAACATTATGAAACTTGGAGCCATGAATCAATACCTCGACTTCTGGAACCTCATGGCCTACGACTACGCAGGCTCCTGGGACCAGAATGCCGGTCACCAAGCTAACTGGAGAGCATCATCTAGCAACCCTGCCAGCACACCTTTTAACACTGAACAAGCCATCCGCGACTACGTAGCCGCAGGAGTGCCTGCCAACAAGATCGTTCTTGGTATGCCTTTGTACGGCCGCGCCTTCACTCAAACGGACGGCCCTGGTAAGCCGTTCAGCGGTGTCGGCCAAGGAACTTGGGAGGCAGGCGTATTCGACTACAAAGCGCTGCCTCCGGCTGGCGCCCAAGTGATCAACGACATGGAAATTGTGGCAAGCTACAGCTACGACGCAGGCCAACGCACCATGGTATCCTATGACACGCCCGAGGTTATCGCGAAGAAAAGCGAGCTTATTGTCAATCAAGGCCTTGGTGGTGGCATGTGGTGGGAGAGTTCAGCTGACAAGAAAGGAAGCGATAGCTTGATTTCAAAGGTAAGTCACTTTTTCTTTGCCTACTATACTCGAGAACATATAAGCTGACAATGGGATATAGTTTGTGAATAGTGTTGGTGGTGTTGGTGCGTTGGATCAGTCGCCAAACGTCCTCAGCTTCCCGGCTAGCAAGTACGACAACATGCGCAACGGTTTTCCCAACAACTAAGTTGTTGATGTGTACTTTTCGTCCAGCGGTGCTGGCGATGCTTGAATCGGCCTGAGCATTGCTGGGTCACTACTCTTCATGTATATACGCTTTAGTGTGCTTCCTTTTTCCCTTTGTCTTACATTCCATTGGAGGAGTTGAGAAGGCTAGATGGTAGACGGACACACACGGTCGCTTCGCATGGAGGGTTGAAATAGGGATGTAGATATGAATCCACAACACATGCATGATGTTGAAGTACAATGCTTGTCTCGTTGATGTAATGCTAACTTTCAATTGTGATCCAGTTGTATGTGTCTATTGTAAACGTCATATTACAAGACCTTCTCTGCGTCGGCAAGCTGAGCGATTTCACTTTTTCCAACATTTCCCATTCTGCGCTTCTTGATCACGTTCTCGATAAAGGCTTCACCAGCCTTATAACTCGATCGCACTAGGGGGCCAGAGGCGCAGTATAAGAAGCCCATATCCAGCGCACGCTGTCTCCACAACTCAAAGACGTCTGGTGTGATGTATTCGTGCACAGGCAGATGTCGCTTTGTCGGTCGCATGTACTGACCAAAGGTAACGACATCAACATTGTTCGCTCTCAAGTCTCGGAGAGCTTGCCATAGTTCTTCTTCCCGCTCGCCTAGCCCAAGCATGATACTCGTCTTTGTGATCAAGTCGGGTTGTGTCTCTTTTGCTATACGCAGCACATTGAGTGACTGGCGGAAATTTGCGCGACGATCGCGTACGTAGGGCGTAAGCGCCTCGGTGGTTTCCACGTTGTGTGCAAATACGTCTAGTCCTGATTTTGCAACCAACTTCACCATTTCTACATCACCCCCGTAGTCTCCGACCAGAGCCTCCACCAGCATTGTTGGCGCCTTCTGTTTGATTTTCATGATTGTTTCCACGCAGTGCCGCGCTCCTCCGTCGGCGAGATCGTCCCGGTCTACTATGGTCAGAACCACATAACCCAGGCCCCAGCGACTCAGTGCTTCGGCCGTGTTCTCTGGCTCGTGCACGTCGAGGGGCGGCGGTGCTTTGGATGTCTTGACGGAGCAGAAACGGCATCCGCGTGTACATGTATCGCCACCGAGCATGATGGTGGCAGTGGCAGCGGTCTTATCGCTGCCGCCCCAACAGTCGCTGATGTTGGGGCATTTGGCTTCTTCACACACGGTGTGCAGTTTCAGCCCCCGCAGGTCCTTCTTGATCTTCTTGTAGTTCTGATTCGAGGGGATGGGTGTTTTGAGCCATTCTGGGAGTCGGGTGTATGTCTTCTTGCGGCCTTCCGGGCCGACTTGGACAGTTTTGATTTCGTATGCTTCGGTGGGGGAGAGGGGCG
The DNA here is from genome assembly GCA_028456235.1 of Ophiosphaerella narmari. Taxonomy (NCBI): domain Eukaryota; kingdom Fungi; phylum Ascomycota; class Dothideomycetes; order Pleosporales; family Phaeosphaeriaceae; genus Ophiosphaerella; species Ophiosphaerella narmari. The sequence continues at coordinate 429,570 of JALNQA010000009.1, forward strand.
CATTGGGGCTGACAAAGTCGCCAAACGAGGGGCCGGCATTCAACGAGTCACTGAATGATGTTGTTGGCCGCGCTTGCTTTGGAGGCTCTTGTGGAAGGGATGATTGCGGAGAGTCGACTGTTGTGGCAAAGGTTCGAGTGCATGCCAGCCGTGGTCTTGAGACGGCTGTGAGGGTTGATGTGGAAAGGAGACACCGCGACCGGGATATTGAAGCTGCCATTACGAGGGGTGTATATGTATCTATTTACAAAAGGAAAGAAGGAGAGCGAAAGCGACTGTTGCGAGAGTGAAGGTTTATCGGCCAGCATAGGAACAGCCTGTAATACCCGCATCTGGGCGTCGGAACCAAGCGTCGCGCTAGGCGGTCAAACAGGACAAACACACCAGCGGCAGGAGCAGCAGCCCACTCCGCCGATGGATTCGAGGACAGGTTCAACGTAGACCAATTCATTGCGCCAGCACTGCGAAACCTCCTCCTCGCCCTGCCCTCGACACCACCGCGCGCACACCTCGACCAATTGCCGGGCTGAGTTTAGGGTCGCTGTTCTGGCTCGCTGAGCAAAGGCCACGTTTGGCGCAGCAGGAGTGGGATACTTTTTACAGCAACCGCCATAGCAACTATCTAGTCAACGGGTGTTGCTGCCCACCAAATCTGCATTTGCGGCCAACATGGACAAAAAACATGAGGATGTCGGCGGCGTTGCCCAGATCGACAAGACATCCGTCTTTCAAGAAGGTACTGCAGCCTGCAAACACAATTGTTCCTCAAGGGGCATTGGGCGCCATGGAAAGCTGACAGCCGTCCAGCACGAGTATTCAACCAGAGTCCAGTGTCGCCACGGAAGTGCAGAGTGGTAGGTTGCCATGGCCAGGTTGCTCTGGGCTGAAGCTGAATGTGGGCAGATCTTGACCAAGCTGGCATTGTTGCTCTTCACCGGTGAGAGCTGGGGCCGACAGGAAGCCACCACCCTCTTCTTTGGCATATCCAAGTTGTTCCAGAACAAAGATGCGTCGCTGCGGCAGATGGTCTATCTTGTCATCAAGGAGCTCGCCAGCTCCGCCGACGATGTCATCATGGTCACCTCGTCCATCATGAAGGACACTTCGGTTGGCAGCGATGTCGTATACCGCCCCAACGCCATCCGTGCCCTTTGCCGAGTCATCGACGCCTCTACCGTGCAAGCCATTGAGCGCCTCGTCAAGACGTGCATTGTCGACAAGAACCCCTCCGTCTCCTCCGCAGCGCTTGTCTCGTCCTACCACCTCCTCCCAGTTGCGAAGGATGTAGTTCGAAGGTGGCAGTCGGAAGCGGCAGAGGCAGCGTCGGGAAATAAGTCTGGTGGAGGCTTTTTGGGTGGGTTTGGAGGCAGCTCACACACAGCGCTCCAGGCTAGCTCAAATTATATGACACAGTACCACGCCATTGGTCTGCTTTACCAGATGCGATCTAGTGATAGGATGAGTTTGGTCAAGATGGTCCAGCAATATTCAGCTGCAGGTCTGGTCAAGAGTCCTGCTGCTGTTGTCCTACTCGTCAGGCTAGCAGCCAAATTGGCTGAGGAGGACCCCAATCTACGAAAGGTACGGCCTCTAGCTACAGTAAGAGAGCTTTCGCTGACGTGAAAACAGCCTATGATGCAACTTCTTGACGGTTGGTTACGACACAAGTCCGAAATGGTCAATTTCGAGGCTGCAAAGGCCATCTGCGACATGCACAACGTCACCGATGGTGAACTCGTACAAGCTGTGCATGTTCTTCAGCTCTTCCTCACGTCCCCTCGCGCTGTGACCAAATTCGCTGCTCTCCGAATCTTATCTCAAATGGCATCTTTCAAGCCAGATGCCGTTCGGCCATGCAATCAGGATATCGAATCGCTCATCACCAACTCGAATCGCAGCATCGCTACCTTCGCTATCACCACCCTCCTCAAAACTGGCAATGAGTCCTCAGTAGATAGGCTCATGAAGCAGATTACCGGCTTCATGGCCGAGATTACGGACGAGTTTAAAGTCACCATTGTCGAGGCGGTACGCACGCTTGCGTTGAAATTCAAGTCTAAGCAGTCTGGTTTCCTTGCCTTCCTCAGTGGCATCCTGCGGGATGAGGGAGGTTATGAATTCAAGAGGGCTGTAGTGGAGGCCATCATGGACTTGATTCGCTTTGTCCCCGAGGCTAATGAGGATGCGCTTGCTACGCTCTGCGAGTTCATTGAGGATTGCGAGTTTACCAAGCTTGCTGTCAGGATTCTATTTGTTCTTGGTCGGGAAGGTCCTTCTACACCACACCCTACCAAGTACATCCGGTATATCTACAACCGCGTGGTCTTGGAAAACGCCATCGTCCGTGCTGCGGCTACATCGGCACTGGCCAAGTTTGGTGTTGGGCAAAAGGATCCCGAGATCAAGAAGTCAGTTCACGTGCTTCTTACCCGATGTCTTGATGATGTAGATGACGAAGTACGCGACCGTGCCGCCCTAAACCTACGACTGATGGACCAAGATGACGACTTGGCTCTCAGCTTCATTCGCAACGACTCAATGTTCTCCCTGCCTGTTCTTGAGCATCAATTGGCAATGTACGTCAGCTCCGACTCTCGTGACACCTTTGAAACCGCCTTCGACATCACCAAGATACCAACCGTATCCCGGGAACAAGCAGATGCAGCCGACCTCACGAAGAAGACCGAAGGCGCTACGCCCACCCTCAAAGCCCCCAGCGCGGCAAAAGCGCCCTCAAAGGGTGGCGCGGAAGCTGCAGCATCAGCGGCAAACAATGCGCAAAAGTATGCCTTGGAATTACAAAAGATACCGGAGCTGGCTGCACATGGCGCTGTACTCAAGTCAAGCGACCCGGTCGAGCTCACCGAATCAGAGACCGAATACGTCGTATCGGCTATCAAGCATATCTTCAAGGATCATGTTGTTCTTCAATACGACATCAAAAATACCTTGCCCGACACCGTGTTACTTGACGTGGAAATGGTGGTGACTATAGAGGATGATGGCGATGTGCAATTAGAAGAAGAGTTTATCATCCCTGCGCCTAAGCTGGTTACGAACGAGCCAGGCACAGTATACGTGTCCTTCAAGCGTTTGGAGACAGAGCCACAGTATATCGCCGCAAGTTTTACCAACGTTCTTAAATTCACAAGCAAGGAAATTGACCCAAGTACAAACGAACCAGAAGATGGTGAAGGCTATCCAGATGAGTACCAGGTTGAGGATCTGGAGCTCAATGGCGCAGACTACGTTGTCCCTGCCTATGCCGGCAGTTTCGAAAATGTGTGGGAGCAAGCGAATGGCGATTCCGCGACCGAAACATTGCAATTGAGCAATATCAAGAGTATAGCAGGTATGTTACACATTAGAGATCAGTCATATGGTGATGCATCCTAACTGTTACCTAGATGCGACTGAACAACTTACAAAGACTTTGTCTTTACAACCCCTTGATGGCACAGACATTGCGCTATCAGCGTCGACACACACGCTCAAGCTTTATGGTAAGACCATTACAGGCGGAAAAGTAGCAGCTACGGTACGGATGGCATTTAGCGCGAAGACAGGTGTGACGATGAAGATTGATGTACGAAGCGAAGAAGAAGGTGTTGCAGCACTGGTTGTTGGCAGCGTGGCATAACCTTTGCAATAAATACTTGTCATGACGAAGAAGATGAAGTTGCTTGCTCTCTCGAGTATGTTGAGCCACCATAACACTAACGGCTGCCCATCCATCCATTTACAATAGACACCAACATTCCTAATGAAACATGACTTTAAACCTTGACGAACCCTACCGTACCGGCGTACGTAGTACGATCTACACGGGCCATCCTAAATAAAATCACATGGCCTCTTTCGGTCCTACTCCGACAGCGTCAACCTTGTTCGCTAACGGGTATCCTAAGTCCAAAGCTAGGGTGCTTGTGAAACGCGGCTCAGGCATGACCCACCGGTGCGCCTCACGGTCACATTTCTGCCTGATCGAGTAATTTGCTTTGAACGCGTGGATGGCTGCGCTAGGAGATGGCGCAAAAGGCTCCACTACCTTAACCGCTGTGTTGGGTCTTCGCGATGAAGTTTTGGCAAAGGAAGAGGTGGAGGGTCCCAGTTTAGGCTGTAGGTTTTGGGCGTGGGGGTGTGGGGTAAGTGTGCATCTTGATGGCGTGAGCTTGATGTAGTAAGCCTACTTGGCGGCAGGAGTATGAGGCGGTGTATTGGATGGCTTCGGAAGAGAATTCAAAGTCTGAACATCATTGCAAGGGAAATGAATGGAGTCTTCGGTCACTTAGTCTTATCCATAGTTCCTAACGCAGTGTTGTATTCATTAGTACCCACGTTGAGAGAAGCACACATACAAACGTCAAGCTTTTGAGGTGAGGAAAGGCCTTTTGAGCCAACCTAAGAGATAATGTGCCTATGCTGGGGATAACTTCAGATCTACCTAGTTAGTAAAGTAGATGTGCCTAGAGGTGCATAGGTGCAAGCCAAACAACAGAATAGGAAATTTACCTACTCGAAGTCATTCCGTATGTTATTTGTCACTTTGATTTGTTTGCTTATTTCCTACTGGTTCATTGGCCAATTAATCGCTCTATTGGTAGGCAGTCGCTTACTCGGACCATTTTATCTTGCTTACCCGCTGCATTCTGGCTGCGGCAACTGCCTCGGTAGGCCATATGTGTCTTGTTTTACCCCATAAAATAACTGTACTTGCCTCTATTGTTTTTGACGATATGTTGCATACTAGCACTAATTGGTGGGCGAGAAATTCTTCCATTTCGAATACTGGGGGTATTTCATAGATGTCTTGGGACTGACCGGGATGAGCATGACGAAGTAAGCACATTCCAAGGTCTATATCTAGTGGAGGTATCTCCACCGATAAGCACACAGTAACTAGTACAAGATCTGTGGTGGTAGCTACAAGGGTGTATAGTTTATTGGCGCTCGATAAAGAGTTGTATCCCAAATTATAACTAGCTTTGACATAACGACCGCATCCGGATCGCGGTCATAAGCCAATGATCCATCTACTCAATTCTCATGCAATGTCCAACAAGTCGCTATCAAAACTAGTCTAGAGACATGTTAGCGGCAATTCTTTCAACATCTCCACGTCTATCTCACCAAAGGATGCCATTTTAACAATACAGTCCTGACAAAAATAACAGTATTATAACTACCTAACAGAGCTACTGACGATTGGCTAACACTTCCAAATACATCCAACTAGACCCTTTCCCCACCGGAAACAAGTCCGCTACCGTGCTTTATAACTACATGACACCACAGATAGTGGTGAAGAGTATAGTAACCCTAATGTGACCAAAGTTTCAATCTTATGAAGAGCTACGTGGTCCAACAGTTATTATAGTGTTAATACCATACTTTTTCATATCTTTCAGCAATTACGATCCTCATTATGCCACCAATAACATTCTTCTTCCTGCAAGTATCGCGTTGCATCCGCACGGCGTGGCTACTCGAAGAACTCGGCCTCGACTACAAGGTAAAATTCTCAGAACGAGTAAATAAAAAAGTACCAGAGCAATTTAGGCTCGACTCTAGAAATCCTCTTGAGAAATTCCCGACACTCAAGGATGGTAACCTAGTCATCCATGAGAGTGGCAATATTAGCGAGTACGTTTGATTGGACGAGCTTAGGAAGAATACACTGATGCATGTAAAGCTACCTGTGTGAAATGTATGATAAATCTGGTAGGCTCTTTCCCACCGATGCGGCTCAACGCATCAAAGTTCGCCAATGGGTTCATGCGCCCGCTATCCTCCATGTGCGGTGGAATATTAAAGACGTGCTCGAGGGCACTATCGAAGCAACTAAGGAGCATATGTCGGCCAATGCTCAAAACAATCTTTCGTGACTAGAAACAGAACTTTTGCTATCACAGGGGTCATTCCTTTGCGGTGGCCATGTTACGGTGGCAGATATCATGATACAGTTTTCAGCAGATTTCATCCTGGCGAGGGAGTTGGTGACAAAGGGGAGTGAGTGGCCGAATGTCAATAAATGGTTGGAGAATTGTAAGAACACAGAGACCTATGGGCAAGCCGTGGCAAAAACTGGGTACAAGCTCTAAATGTGTGGTTGGAATCGTGTCAGATAATGAGCATTGCGGGACGAAGATGCAACTGCTGAAGTATACTTGGAGCGTCTCAGTGTTCGCCAGAAGAATGTGCCGATGAGCCTCGAAGATTGAACACTCTATTTAAGCGCCCGCAGTGAAATCATGCGTGGCGACAAGTGACGGAAAGAAACAGCTAGTCTGACGAAATCTGCATTATTTTTATGCCTCCATCCCGTTTCTTGAGGCGCATGCACCGATTGTCGGATGGTGGGGACCTCCGCACTCCCTTCCGAGATTTTGTCCCCGCACTTGATGGCCATGTGGAACAATGCTTAAGCGCGTCCAAAGCTCTAGAACATGAATGGAGAGTATACTACCGAAGGCGTGTAATTCAGACTATAAGAGAAGAGGCCACATCAGTGATAAATCCAATGCCCGCATACACGAGAGAGGTGCCGAAGAGGGTTGCCACACACGGAAGGCCTAGCAGGTGTATTGGCAAGCAATCATAATCTTTTCGTATACCTCATTTATTTTCATTGCCTTTACTCAACCAGCGGACAAGCAATAGAAGCAATCCCTATGTCGGAACCTCTAGACATAGTAATCGTAGGTGCCGGACTTTCTGGACTTGCAGCGTCCATCCAATGCGCACTTTCCGGGCATGCAGTGACAGTATTGGAAAGTACGAGAGGGCTCGCAGAGGTAATGGCTGAATCACTCCGCCCTGTTTTTACTACTCCTACTAAACTTCGTAGATTGGGGCTGGGCTCCAACTCACACCAAATGCCACCAGGTTATTGCAAACATGGGGCGTGTACGATACCATCAAAGACCAAGTTTGCGAACCCGTGACGGTCACAGTGCATAATTACAAGGGAAAAATTCTCGCACACGAGGACAACTTCGACAAGAATATTAGACATAAGTATGGTGCACCATTCTCGGATTGCCACCGCGTCGATTTGCAGCAAGCGTTGGTAAAACGAGCAGAAGAGCTAGGTGTATTAGTTGTTCTCGGTGCAAAAGTCTCCAAAATCGACTTTGGTAGCGCAACAGGAGGCGAGGCAAAAGTCATCACAGGAGCTGGTCAAGGCTATATAGCAGACCTTGTTGTTGGCGCAGACGGTCTCTGGTCAACATGCCGCTCTGCTATACTTGGGCGCAGAGATCCTCCGCTGCCCACTGGTGATCTCGCATACCGCATTGTTCTCAATATCGACCAGATTCAAGATCCCCATCTGCGAGAAATGGTCGAGAAGCCTGCCTGTCGGTTCTGGGCAGGCCCTGATGCACATGTGGTTGCGTACAGCATGCGCGGGGCTAAGATGTTCAACGTTGTGTTGCTTGTGCCTGATGACCTCGAAGAAGGTGTTGCGCGAGTTGAGGGCAATCTAGACGAAATGAGAAGTTTGTTTGAAGGATGGGATCCAGTGTAAGATTATTTTGTCAATCCTTCTCTACGCTGGAACGCTGACGTAATATAGCTTGACTCAGCTGCTCGAGTGCGTCAACAAAGTCGACAAGTGGAAACTCATGCACCGCGAAGAGATGGATTCTTGGATCAATATACATAACAATCTCGTGCTGATCGGTGACTCATGTCATCCTATGCTTCCATATCTCGCCCAAGGTGCTAATTCAAGCCTTGAGGACGGTGCAGTTTTAGGTCTTCTTCTAGCCCCGAAGCACTTCACGTCAAGATCAAAGCTTCCAGACATCTTACAAACCTTTCAAAAAATCCGCAAGACCCGAAGTGAGCGTATTGTTCGAGAGACGTTCAAGCAAAGAAAGGACTTTCATATGCACAATGGGCCCGAGCAGGAACAGAGGGATAACTATATGCTGAGCATGCTTGGGGAACATTTGCACGGTCCTTTTCCTAGCCGATGGACGTGTCCTCAGGTACAGCCCTGGCTTTATGGGTATGATGCGGTAAAGGAAGTCGAGGATGCCATGAAATCGGAGGAGATATAGTGTCTGTTGTAGCCGGTGCTACCTTTGAGGAATATTGATTGAGTATCACCTTCCATAGTTGAATGCATACGCATAATTGAGGTTGTGTTGTCTTACTTACGCATATGCGCATCGTGTGAACATTGGACTAATGGTTGGTGGAGTCTATGCGTAAATAGAATATTACGCTATCACTACTCTTATTGTACAAACTTAGTTCTACATGCCCTGGGTATCTCACACTAAACACTCTCAAACGCCAAACCGAGCCAAGCCTTAGATTTCGTGTTGGTAAAAAGGGAACCCGGGATCAAACCAAGAATTTGTACAGATTGAAAAGAAAACATTTAGGAACAAGAAGTGAATGATCGTGTACAAGCCTCGGGGCAGCGGTGCACCCCATAGCAGATGCAAAGTAAGAGTAAGTGGTTCCACTGTTGGGGCGCCCTGTGGTACGAAAGTGTGGAGGAACATTGGCACACTTTCGGATTTATTGAATTTGGTCAGGCTTGCTCCATACCGCACTATCGGGTCTTATCAATGTAGTGTGACGTATATGATCTCCTTGCTCAAGGCCCTCTTGAAGACCTATCTCGGGATCCAACTCCTGGGTCATTCTTGGAGCTGTCGAGGTGTCTTGGTGGAAAGAGTCTCGCGGGTGGCTGTAAATCACAGCTTTCCCTTTGAACTTCGATTTTAGGAATGCATACGTTCGTCGCCATTCGTGTTGGGTGGTATAAATGTAGATTGTAGCATTCCAAGCACCCTGTAGAGGCAAGACGGTGGCGGACAGGATGTTCAGGGCGAAACTAGGTCGCCCCTTATTGATAAACTGATAAAGGCGGTTGACAGTGCTAGGCACCCAAACAACAAAAAGTGCTATGAACATGAGGAAGGCAACCTTAAGGTAAGCCAATGCTGCGTCGTTGCCGGCAGCTCTTTTGATGTGAGAGCCTCGATGGCGAGTAGCATCCGAGGAAGGTCTTGGTGGTAGCATAGCGGGCCCTTTGATAGCGCCCGTAGCGAAAGCAGTTGCTTTGTATCCAGTCTTTGCGTTTTCGCCGCGCTGAAGAGCAGCGCTTGGGATATCTGTGGACCCTCTTAGATCGTGGGAGACGCGTGATATGCGAATCTCATCCGAAGACGCAGTGTCGTTCACTTCGCGGGGCTTGTCTTTCGATAGATTGCGCGTGCTGGAATACGAATTCAAGGACTCTCGGTCGGCCTCATACGAATCGCATCCTGAATCGTGATGTTGTCGCTGGATATCATGCTGAATTTGTGTAGTCACAACAATGTTCTTACCGGCAGCGAATGGGTTCGCTGTAGTGTCTACTGTCATGACTGAGTCTCTATTATCTGATGTGTGCTGAGATTCCTTCCTGAAGAATCGTAGATGTGCCCCTTTCCTGAAGATCTTGATTCCAGTCGCGATGTAAATGGTCATAGTGGCAGAGACGACGATCCTAAGATTTATCAGCTTCGGAATTTGTCAAGATGCTTGCTACTTACCAGACAGGTCCATAGAAAAAAGCAATGCGCATCCACTCGACGTCTCTACGAACCCAACACCAAAGCTATACAGTCAGGCCAAGTTCAACGAAGTGGGGGTGATGAATGTATTTACCGTTGCAGGGCCTATGATGCGATACCGACTATGGTGGTCCAGAGTAACAAAGATGATTGCTGGGATTGCAGGTACGCCGTATGCGAAACCAAAATACCACTTCTCGAGGTGATAGAGCTGCTGAGAACCATAACCATACCAGAAGACTAGAAAGACATTTGTAGCCATACAAAATACCTATTAATAGTAAGTGACAGCTCATTGGACTTGTTTACAAGAGTATATTCGTACCCAAAGTGAGTCGGCCATCATGAACCACTGTATCAATACTCCTTGAAATTCACATAAGGCAGACAACTGCGTTGGGTCTTCCGGTATGCCTAAAGTTGAGATAAGGGTCGCAACGTTTGCCATGATGTTGCCCCATGTTGCGTAGAAAACTAAACGATTGATGGCTAAAGTTCACGGTAATAGTCAGTACACATATCGCGATTCGTTATGGGTGGAACGTCACATACCTTTTCGATAAAACGGAAAAGCTGTAAACGTGATGATGATGTAGCACGAGCCCAGGAGTGAGAGCACAGACATGGTCCTTGTGCATATCTCGATCGCAGAGATTTGTCCTGATGATAGGTGCGTTGAAGGACTCATCGTGTCGAAAGCATCGGTCGTTGTGTCGGTCATGACAAAGTATGAATATCAAGAGTGATTGTCAGCTCGATGCTCGCACATGAGGAGAAATTGATTTGCCGTAGTTATTTACACGACCGACCAAGGGGAAGATGCTCCAGGTAATGTACGAGAAAGGCGGGGCAGCGTTTTCGATAAGCTCCAGAGCGAGCGGGGATGACAGGCGCAAGGGAGTCCCGAGTTGAGCCGCAAGTCTGGAAGGGATAAAAAGCGGATCTGAGCGGCCTGTGCTGAAGGGTGGTGGCTGAGCACGGGTTGCGAAAGCAGAGAGTGCCGGTGAATAGATGACAGTTTAAGGAATAGACCAACGTTCTTGGGCCAAGACCAGCTACGGCTCTTGTAGAAGGGTAGGAGATAGTCTAGTGAGGTAGACAGAAGGATGATGAAACCTTGAGCACTGAGTTGTACAGAACTCAAGAAATAGAAAATGATGCAAAGAGAACCGAAGAACTACTCCGTGTGACCTAAATTTGCCAACAGGGAAAGTTGTGTGAGGCCAGCAGCGCGATGTGTTCATTCGCTTCGGGTGCATCTGATCGTAAACGGATGATCAGAAGCCGATTGGGTGATAGAAAAGCGTGAAAGGAATCGAGTAGCACAAGACTTTGGCAAACCTTCGAGCCATGATGTGCAGGCTGTCATATAATGCTACAAACGCCACAGTCGCCCCGCATAGACAATGGAATATGGCCTTGCAACGGGTCATGCCTTGCCCGGCTTGTTCTCTATGTCGTCCATGATTGCTGTGAGCGGGCGCGTAGGATGGCCCCGGCGCTTGTTGTGCAGGCATGCATGCAAATGTAGGACCACGTTGCCAACCATGAAAGTCGGTTAGACAGCCTATAGCCAAAGACAAAAGCCTGGGGGCAGCGTGGGTAGATTGTGGGCTAGTCCGTGTGCATCCCTTTCACATGGTGGATAGGAAACGGGTTCTCGGGATCCAAGCTGCCCGGACTGTCCCTTCAATTGCTTACCGAACAACACGACGCCCCCCCCCGGCACACCTGGTAACTCTAACCCCACTACGTGCTGGGCATCAAGTTACTCTCAGTGCGGGAGTTAAATTAATTCACCGCGTCTAAAATACCCTCACTGCTCATTCTCGCCACTGAATAGGCTCTTGGAGACTTGGCGATCGTTGCCGGCACCTAAACTTTTCTTCAAGCAAAAGATAAAGAATAACCCTTGCAGAAGCGCTCCTCTCATCCGCAAGCTAGCCGCCATGCCGCCAGTCTGACAGACCGCCATACACATCCACTGCTTGGTGGCACAACACTGGTCGCTAATCCTGGAATTATCCCCGTGCCCATCTCATGCATGCATTGAGAACAGCCTTCGCCTAGGGTGACCTATCATGGTTGCAGCTCCTACACCCACATCCAAAGCTAACTTTGATCGCTCAAAAATGACCTCTATGTAAAGCCTTTGAAGTACACTAAAGCGTGATCAAAATCGCGCTTGGGCTATATTTGTATTTAGGATGCATTCGGCAGTCGGTGGTATTCACCGGTGTATTTGCAAATAAGCAGAATTCGCCAACTTCAAGTGATTGGCTGGGCTAACAGTTTCTGCCGCCCTGGACCCTCGTGCGGGATTGTGCATGCCGGCATTGCATCCATCTCCTTTGCTTTAGATACCCGAGCCATCGACATGTTGAAATTTGGTTCGCACACGGTTGCCACGTGTAATTCTTGCCCGAGCCGTTCTTTTGTCAGGGCTCCCTTGGGCCATGAATGAAACCCAAGAGGTGCTAGGCATAATGATTTTTAACAAGTATTAGCCAACTTACAACGTGAAGAAGCAAGGCGCTTTCTAGAACGACTAGAAGAAGCCTGCCATCTACCCGCTTTCCTGACCACTTGCACGTGTTATCGAATATCTACACAATATTCGCAACACAGAGCTTTTGGCTAAGCAGCCTATCTGAGTGGGCTCTGAAGCTGACATCATTCAGCGTACGTGTCGGAACCATTATCATACATTGGTGTCAGCAACATGCTAGGGTTGCATACCTAACTACTTGGCAGATGGGGAGCCATGTGGTCTAGAACAACTTGACGGGAGTATGATAGAAAGCCACAGTATGTCTTTTACCCAATCACGTGTATACGAGTTTACAATGTTCAGATGACTTTCAGGTTCCTCCAATCACGCAGCTGGAAAAAAACATGCTACTGCCTCTTAAAACTCACAAAACACAGCCTCAATTACTCGAGAAGCCCAAGCAAGTTATATTCGCTGGGAGAGTTCAAATCATCCAAATCGATGCATGTCCAAACACAGCAGCACCAATATGATTCACGTCGAATGCCCTCCAACAAGGCCTGTCAAGCATGCCTCTAGATAGAAGTGGCTCAATCAACACTTCGTCCCCTAAAAGCTTCATTATTCGGTCTCATTCTCTCTCTTCAATGGATCAAACTGGACAAAGTTCGTACCAGATACCAGTGGGAAACACAACTAGTTGCCCGCATTCCGTTACGCTCATTTCACTGGCCGTCGCATATTTGTGGGGAATATACCCAAATATGCCCACTAGATTTATAGGACACATGTCACTACGCATACTAAATGGATGTAACGTTACAGTCATTGCTACCTCAAAAGTACCTCCGAAGCACATTTTGCCACCTGGAATCCTCATGTCCTTAGCCAACTATGCTTCTCTCCTCTGTCTGCCTGAGATGAGATAGACATTGGCTCGAACATCCAGCAGCGGATCATCACTGACATCCACCCCTTCAACCCTAGGAATAGGATCGAAGATGATATTCTTCTGCTGCTTCAAACTCTCTTCGTCGCTCAAAATCTTGTCTACTTTGATGCGCCCCAATTCCACAATCTTGCGTTCTTCGGGCCAGATCTCCGTTGCGTTGTCAGTCACGTCTCCGTCCTCGGCAATCTGGGCCAGAAGCTTGAACTCAAAGGGTGCAGACGCCAACCGCTGAGGCGTCTCATCAAACAAGTAATTCTCCGACCTTGACTTCAGATCTTCATCGGAAACATACTGTTCGCCTGCAACGGGCACAATGCGGTACCTCAGTGTCGTAACGCTGTCACCTTTTGTGTACTTGAATGCATTCACGCCAAAGTAATGCTGCGTTGCAAATGACACAGGACTGGGCTTGGGGTCTTGAATGAACCGTAGAGTCTCCGGATGGCGGCCCAAGAATTCGGGCACGTCTACGGCAGCATTGGGGCCTGTGGCTGCTTTCAAGAATTCCAGAAACTCGGCGCCGGTGCGCGTGGGGAAGTACTTTGTGGAATGGGCAATGATGTCGGTGTGTGCACGTCGGCCATTTACATCTGGCAGGTGGAAGCGGATGGCAATGCCACGTGGGTTGGCGTTCGCATCTGTGTCCGGAATTTGAGGGAAGCCGGTTGAAGAAGAGAAGCGCACGGTGATGGGTGTTGATGAGGCGTTGAAGTGCGGCGCAGATGTGAGGCTTGAGGCGTCGGTTGAGGGCGTAAAGGTACCAGTGAGTAGATGACCCTTTGCATGTGCTTTTGGATGATTAGCTGAGTTGAGCAAGGGATAGATGATAGGCACACCTGGCCTGAAGCCTGGATGGGGACCAGCTGCACCACGGAGGGTGGTGACGAGGCCGTTGCTGGTCTCGAGGACTTGGGCATCGGCTGAGAGGGGCATTGTGTTGAAAGAATGTGTTTTTATGCTAGTAGCGCTGCAGTTTTCAGATGTTTAGTTCTCTCAGTCAGTAATGGTTCTGCTCAGATAATGATCAAGTCTCGCCGATTATATACGAGCCTGCGCAAACCTACCACGCACGCAAAGTCTTTGATTCATTCCAAATTCCACTATAATGATGCCTTATCGCGTAGCAGATACAAATGGAGTCAATACTGTCTGCTGCTTGGTCTTCACACTAGTCAAATGCGACTTCAGTCATTGGTTAGAATAGAGGCAAGCCAGGAGCTGACAACAGCTTACCTGCATTTAGATTTACTAATCCAGTGTTTAGGTCGTTTGGTAAGCAGCCATGGAGGCCAGGCGACAGATTAGGTAAGATTGATTAGTGATGCATGCGACTTGATTTGGTAGAACGATTGAATCTGGAAATGTCATAGTGGCTAGTGTTACACGAACTCCAACGTTAATCAATCTACACGGTAGTCGACCCTGATCACGATTTACAGAATGTTACAACTTTCGCAGCCTTCTGCCCCACTAGCCCATCAACATACCCTAAGAATATATCCAGGTCTAGCATATCTACTTCTCCTAAAGTGGGATTGGAACTTCTCAGAACCTGTCCGCCCCACAGGATACGGATATACTTCTTCCCGCCATCGCCAGATCCGCCCTTGGAGTAAATCTCAAACACGACCTCAGATCCCATGCCTACCCAGACCATTTGTTCAACCTGCAGAATGCTGAGAAGGCGCGAGACTGAGCCGTCATGTGCGACATTGTGTCTGTAGATGATAGGGGATCTACCGGACGATGCGTTGCGAATATTCTGTGCGAGTTCGGCTATAAAAACACCGTACGAGCCTACGGCAGCTTGTAGGCTTTGCGGCGAATCGCGATGTATGAAGCTGTATTCATACTGACCAAGCCGATAGACAGTATCAGCTTGGTCCTGGGTAACGCACTCACTGACGTTGCACGGCAACGGCCTAGCATGACATTGCCGTGCAGACAAGTTATCGTAGTAATGATCAAACGACTTGTGCCATTCTGTTGAGTCGCGGGGTATACCTGAAATGACGTCTAGGGAGTCAAAAAGCGATTTGGTAGCGGTCAGATGTGCCGTCCACTTCGCATCCGTACTTCCGACACCATACGTGCTATAGAGAGACGATGCCTTCGGACATGGATACTGTGGCTCTAGAGAATCGATACCTGTAGGCTGAATATGGAGCGGTACATTTCTCTCTGGTGCGTACATTCCATTTACAAGCATGCCGGCAACCTGCGAAGTAATCTGGTTGTTGGTGACACGGTATGAGACCTTTTCGCTCATGTCATCAGACAAGAACCTAAGGAGATCGTGATAAACACCGTACAGGTCTTTTCCGTGTTGCCTTGGAACAATCAGCGAAAACTACCTCATCGAATGAAATCAAAGCGAAGGCTCAAGTCTGACTAACATACCATGAATCGTCTAGCCCTTCCCGAGTAATTTGGGGAAACTGACAACTGCCCAAGTATCCGGATTGCGGAAATGGGTTTATTTCATTCGTATAAACGTTCCAATACGCCTTCGCTGACTCGTTCCCAATTGGATTAAGTGGCTGCCCGTAAAAGAATAGTCCCTGATCGTCACATAGCCATGCGGAAGATTCTTTTGGAAACGTATTGGAAGCATACGGCGTCCTCTTATGATGGCGATGGATCCTATAACAAGTCAATCCAGATTCCCAATCAAGCATTTGAAGATTCGGCACTCACAGCTCAACATATACCAAATCAAATCCTTCGGCAGCCTTCGGATACTCCTGAGCCCTAATATGTGGCATATTACACCAGTTATAAGTCCCGTACGGCGTTCCAGCAGGCAGCTGTGAGCTATTGAAGACAAACCCGTTGGTTCCTGTGGCGTTGAGTACTCGCCCTAGGTCATTGATCCAGCTCTTCTTCGGCGCATACCATTTCAGATCCACGGTGGTATTCTGTCCTGCGGCAACTGCGCCAAACCCAAGGGGGACAAGAAACTTGATGGAGCGCATGTTGATGCCACCCAATGACCAAAAGAGTATGAATGAGGTGCAAGATAAAGCAAAAGTATAGAGCGCGATCTGCTGCACATAGCGCATTATTTTAAATGGGCTTCATCGGAGGATTGTGCCGGCATCCACCCAGATGGAGAAGGTCGCCGTCTGATGAGGCTGGGGACAAAAAGGGATGGGCACGGGATGAAATCCGGCTATTTGATTGGCCAGCATAAAACGGTTATGAGAACACTCTACATAATTCTTTGGAAGGAAGAACGGTATCGATACTTGGACGTGCCTTTCACAAGCCTTTATATAGTGACGACGTGTGTTTTTTTTATACTAGGTGCATTTTCGCTGAGAAACCAACCACCAACAACAGAATTTTTTCACGAACCAGTCGCAATTGCATCAGATTAAATCACAAATACTTGATCGTATATTTTTACCAAAGCCATCCGACTGGCCAACAACATTGCAAAGTCTCACGTATCGGTATGTCATTTTACATTTCTCTCCTCTTCACCCTCGCAGGCATACCCTCGCTAGGCTTCGCTGCGGCCAACAGGATCTGATGCATTCTATCACCAAAGACCTCCATTGTTGACCCCTTCCTAAAACTTGGATCTTTCGCCCAAAGGCTCCCATCGTCCATCAACGACTCTAGCTCACCATATGCAGCCTCGAAGTCGAATTCGCGTAATGTCATAGCAAGGACGACTTTCATCTCGATTAGAGCTAGCTCTTGGCCGATACAATTGCGTGGCCCTTTCTCAAAAGGCCGCCATGCATCTGCAGGGACTTTGTCAGCATTTTTGGGAAGGAAGCGCTCTGGCTTGAATTCATCTACGTCGTCGCCCCATATTCTCTTATCGCGGTGCATCGCCATGGAAACGGTCCAAACAAGGAGACCATCGGTGTCAATCATGTCGCCAGAAACTGGGTCTTTGATGAAGAAACCCTTACGACCGATCCGGACTCCCGAAGCGGGAGGCCATAATCGTAGAATCTCTTTGATTACTGCAAGAGTGTATTCGAGTTGGTTGACAAGGTAAGGATTGCTTTTCAACTGGCCTCCTGCGCTCTTCCCTTTGCCGAATACCTCATCTAATTCTTGACGGATATTGGCGAGTTCTTTAGGATGTTGTTGTAAGATGTGATAGCTGGTTATATGTGTTAGCATATTTGAACATTAGTCGACGTATGAACACATACCAATAACACAATGTTGATGCAGTGGTGTCATGTCCCGCAAAGAGCAAAACTAGTAGATTATCAATAGCGGTCTTGCGAAATTCGGCATCCATGGTGACATCTTGTGCGTCGACATCTTGGCCATTCTCCTTGAAATACCCCTCCAATGCAAGATCGATAGCCGTCTTTTGTCTCGATTTCTTAGAGAGTTTTGCGTCTCGAATGGCAAAGCGCTCGTCTAAAACTTTACCAATATACTTATCCATCTTAGACTTGTAGTATTTGAAAAGGATAGGCCGCAGTGGATTATAGAGGTGGAAAGGGTTTACGGATTGCACGTCGAGCATCCAGCCAAGAGTCTTTCTCATCGTCGTCATGAACGCATTATCTTCGGACAAGGTCTTGAAATCATGATCACAGATGACTTTGCCAATGACATCGATGGTGATCTTGGTGGTCTGTTACACGTTACGAAGTGTACAGAGGCAGTATGCATAAAGTACGGAAATTGTGAGAAAGCTACACACCTCCTCCTCTAGTCTGAAGATGCGATTGGCAGAGGCATGCTCATCCAAAAGTTTGATGAAGGATTCTCCACATTCGACTATCCTGAGTATCGTACTTAGTTTTCCACTTTCGTCGTATTCAGAGGATATACTTACATATGAACTTGACTGACTACCTGTTGAATAGAGAAACCGGGGTTGAAGATAGCCCGCCATTTCTTCCAAAAGTTGCCATCCGTGGTCACCATGTTATATTTACCAGCTATAGGCTCTAGAGCGGCCCCTAGAGTAGGGTGCTTGGGAATGCCAGATTCGGAAATTTGACGGGCAACTTCACTGTCGAGATGTTAAGCAGAAACGATTACAAAGGTTGCAAGGCTTACGGGTCAGCCACTATCAAATTAAGCACGGAGACGGGCCTCGTGTCCAAAAAGAAAACAGGCGCTAGGTTGTATTCTCTCATTACATAGGTGATAAGGATATGAGGATGTACGCGTTTAGGTAGTTTCATGGCGACCTTGGCTACAGCTATCAAATGGCCGAGGAAAGGATTCATTGGTGGCCCTGACTAGACGGTATAAGTGTTTGGCGGATTGCGCATGTATGGCTTTGCAGGTGATGAACAACCTACTAGTTTAGAAACTCGTCGACGGTCTCGAAAGAGGAGGGTGATTTTGTTCCCTAGCCATGCTAGGAGCACACATGCCGCCGTTGATGCGGCTACTTGAAGTGCGAAGGAACCCATTTTGACTAAGCCAAAGGATCGAAATAGATAGTAGTAACTCGACCCGATAACGACTGTGATGGAGTGTAAATGGATGGTGCCTACGGACCAAGCGGTTGTGGTTGAGCGGTGACATTGGCGTTGATAGGGAAAGCGCTAGCCGCAAACTCAATTGACATTGGCACTCTCAGGCTAGGCCATTTATGCATTGGCGTAGCTCAACGTGGGTGTTCATTGGAGATGTTCTGAGCAAGTGGCACGACAGCAATTGGGCTACGATGTGGAAATATCTGTGTACACACATTGATGATGGGTCTGGTGGTGATGACCTGATTGGCCAATCAGAGGCAGGCGGAGTGGCAGAATACAAGGGCGAGAAAGGCTTTACCAGCGGACAGTTATCTTATCTTAGCAAACGGCCACTTATGAAACGATCGATCGTAGGATCATGGCGGGGATGCTTCTGCAAGCAGACGGCTGAGGGCGAAAGGGAGAGGAGGCCCAGGGAGATTCATGCGCCAGACATTGAAAAATCAGATTTGCGCACGAACCCCTATTTGGGCGCGCGTGGCGGCCAGACGGCGCATGTGGATGCTGGGGAGACGCGCCGGGATGTGCAGCGGCAGGCCGTTGGAGTGATATTTTGCAATTCCAACGGCTGCTCGGGCGACGCCGGGCAGTATTCATAGTAAGATGGAGGCAATCTTGCGCGCAGGCGTGCCTCGGGCGGGGTTTCGTGTTGACGATAGCGAAGAGGGCGTGCCATGCTGGCCGCACCTCGACGTGTTTGCTGCACCAATGAACAAGCGCCCAGCTGTGGACGCGTGTCGCAGGTTTGCAGGTTTCAAGGCCGGGTGCTCACCTCATGGCTCGGTGCTCGCGGTCTGCCCACTGCCTCTGTCGGCCTCCTTCCTCTCGAAGCGACTAGCAAGCGGGTGACAGTCTGATAGACAGCCAGTCTAGCGGTTGGCCCTGTCGTGTACCTGCAGTAGCACCGCGCGCCAGCCTTCACTGCCTCGCACGCACCAGCACCGCCCTCCAATTTCCGCCGCACCAGCCGGCCAGCTCTTGCGTTTCCACTGCAGTCCCACTCCTTTCTCATCTATCAAGATTAGATTGCCTGCTCAGTACACGCGCGCAAAGGCGTGACGCGACCGACAGAGACGCCAGCTATTTGAGTAGGCACGCCGCCCGCCATGGCGACCGCACCCAGCAGCACCACGCCCACCAAGCCCCCTCACCCTCACCCTCACCATCACCATCACCACCCTGCGCCCTCGGCCAACGACGGCTCGCCCGACCCGTCTGCCGCGCCCTCGCCCGCCGCCCTGTCCAACGGCGACCAGCAGCGCCGCACCTCGTTCAACTTCCTGCGCAAGAGCAGCGCGCCTGGAGGCAAGATGAGCAAGAAGCAAAAGGCCCTAGCCCAGGAAGAGGCCCTCCGCCGCCAGCGCGAGGCCGCCATGCTCCCCAAGCAGCCGCCGCGCCTGCCCACCCACTCGGCCCTGCCGCAGATCGAGTCGTTTGGCGGCGAGGCCTACCGCCCGGACTCGGTCGCCATCGTCTCCAACCGCGTGGCCAGCAGCTACGCCAATACGCACAACTTCAGCAGGCCGTCCGTGGACCAGCACCGCATCGCCGCGCCCTACCAGCCCCAGCCCCAGCCCCACGCCGGCCTCGGCGCCGCTGCCCCGCCCGCGTCTGGCGCCTCGCCCTCGTCCTACATGGACTTCGACCCCTACCCGCGCTCCGAGAGCATGACCAACCGCGGCCGCTACAGCTACGCCAGCAGCCAGATCAGCACCGTCAACAGCCCCCGCCGCGTGCGCCGGAGAAAGGACCCCACGCCCTTCAACATCCTCGTCATCGGCAACAAGGGCTGCGGAAAGTCCTCCTTCATCGACTTCCTGCGCACCGCCCTCACTCTGCCCAAGAAGAACCGCCCCAACTCCCCGTCGCCGCCCGCCACCGCCGTGGCCGAGAACTCGACCTTCACCTCGGAATACCTCGAGACCGAGGTCGATGGCGAGCGCGTTGGCCTGACCCTCTGGGACTCCGAGGGCCTCGAGAAGAACGTCGTTGACTTCCAGCTGCCCATCATAACCTCCTTCCTCGAGTCCAAGTTTGAGGATACCTTTGGCGAGGAGCAAAAGGTCGTGCGTGCGCCAGGCGTCCGCGACACCCACATCCACTGCGTCTTCCTTATCCTCGACCCGGCCCGCCTGGACGCGAACATCGCAGAGGCTCGCAAGCGCTCCAACCTAGTCAAGCCTGGAAGCGCCGTCTTCAGCGGTCTCGACGAGAGTCTCGACCTCAATGTGCTGCGCGAACTGCAGGGTAAGACGACTGTCATTCCTGTCATCAGCAAGGCCGATACTATTACCGGAGCGCACATGCGCCACTTGAAGAAGATGGTCTGGGACACGCTCAAGCGCGCCAAGCTGGACCCTCTGGAGGCCCTGCACCTGGACATGGATGACGACGAGGACCCCGACCGTCTTGATGAACGTGACGAAGATGACTATGTTGCCTCCGATGACGAGGCCGCCCCGGACGTCTTGAACAAGATCCTCGAACGCTCATCCTCTGAAGCTGCCCGCTCCATCGGTTCGGCCAGCTCCTCTCCAGCACACTCGCCTCCTACTTCGCCACCGAGCGCTAAAAAGAATCACAGCCGCAAACCGTCGGCCATCTCAGCATCAATCCACAGCGAAGATACAGAGACGCCGTTTTTACCTCTGAGTATCATCTCGCCGGACCCCTATGAGCCCGGTGTTATCGGCCGCAAATTTCCTTGGGGCTTCGCGGACCCGTACAACCCAGAACACTGTGACTTTGTTAAACTGCGGGAGAGCGTCTTCAGCGAATGGCGTGCCGAGCTCCGTGAAGCATCCCGAGAACAATGGTATGAGGGTTGGAGGACAAGCCGCTTGCAGAAGGGAAGCAGCAGACGACAAATTGCCACCTCGGATGGACCCGCTATGAGGCAGCTTACCGTTCCGTCCGCAAATGGTCGGGCATCGAGCGCTGGAAATGGTGGCTACCGTCAGCCCCGAAGCATTGGAGTTTGAGAAGAGCTCATGCTCTCGATGAACCGGATGCTGTCGCCGGAACCCGACTCAAATATACCCTAGGCGCCCGACCAAGCTCAGCGCTACCAGACTTTGCTCCGGAAACCTTCCATTCTGCACATAGTATGCAACCCCACCAGTTTCGATGGAACAATATTTTGCCATCCTACCCAGACATACTTTTCATCACCCATACCACACCTCACTTCCCATTTGTGACGACGAACTATTGGCATTTTGTTCTGTTAGTTATCTGCTCGTTATAGTAGCACTGCATGTTTAGGATGCGCATACCCCTTTTCTTTTTGTCTTTTGTCTTTTGTCTGTTTAGATCACGTCTCCTCTTGACTTGATCGACAATTCTGAAATCGCAAAGTGCATTTGGTACCACGCTGTGCGTAATTTACGGTGCCAGAATTTCAGCCATACCCTTCGTGGACATTGCTTCACTAAACGATGTATCTAAGTTCGAGAGGGAGAATGGACATGGCAGTGGCGGAAGCAGATATCCAAAAAAATTATAACTTTTACATACTTTGACATACTTTGACAGATTTATCCATTCTAGATCTTCGCCCTGGTCTTGCTCTTCTCCTCCATCTCCTTTCTCTTCACCTCAAACCGGTTCTTGGGTGCATCCTCCACAAACCGTTCCGCAAGCGCATCAATAGCATTCACAACGGCCATCATGCGCGCATCCCGTATCGGTGCATTCTGCAGCCGCTTCATCTCCATCATCGACTTACCATCATTCGTCTTGAGCTGGTCCTCCAAGAATCCAACCACCTTACTGTGAAACGCATCGCCAGTCTCCTCCCACACATAGTTGTACAGGCCAGCATCCAGCAGCTCCTGCGCACTCAGCTTCCTACCAAACATGAGGAAATCGTTTGCGCGATGAATACCAATCGACTGGGCAAACGACAACGCAGACCCATTCTCAGGCACCAAGCCCAGCGCACTAAACGGACACTGTAGCCACGCCGATGACGTAGCGAGTACAATGTCCGCAATGCCAGGGAACCACGCTGCGCCACCGCCAACACCGGGCCCGTTGAGCGCGAGGATGAGCACCTTGCGATGGTCGATCATGGAGCGGAGGAGTTCAAGCGCTGCACAACGGCACCGCACACAATTAGCTTCTTTTCTTTTCAAAAAAAAATTTATTTTTATTTTTTTCCCAAGACACCTTTTGCGGCCCGCATGGAAAGCTTTTGTGTACTCACCATATGAAAACCTGCCTAGAAACGAAATCTTCTTTTCCGCAAGCGTGTTCGGTTCTTCGGCCTAGGAGGGGGGCCCCCCCCCGGGGATTAATGGCCTGCTATTACAGAGCGAAATATCTGGTCTGGGTCTAGGTCTGGTACGTACATTGGTGACTGAAGTGATGCTTCGGACGTCTGCGCCTGCAGAGAAGAAGCGGCCCTCGCCGGTGATGACAGTGAAGACGGTGTCTGGGTGGGCATCGAGGTCGCGGAGCGCGGCGACGGTCTCGGGGATGAGGTTGCCGCCAAACGAATTGAGGGCCTTGGGGCGGTTAAACTGGGGGGAGGGGGGGTGAGGTTAGTTAGCGTCTTGATGATGGTTGTGTGAAGGGAGGAGAGTAAGTAGCTAGCTAAGTGATACCTTGATGATTCCAATCTGGCCCTTGATTTCGAACTTGATGTCGGAGTATTGGGATGCCATGGTCAGCGGTTTGGTCGTCTGATGGCGTTGAATTTGGGTTCAGTACTTGAGCACGTATGCCGAGGGAAATGGTTGGCACGTCGTGAGTTGTATTTAAGCTTCGAGAGGTTGTGCATATGTGAGTAGTTGAGTTCGTAAGCCCCCGCAAAACGCGCCCCCTGGGCCTCGGTTCGGGGATAAAAGACTTGAGGAAGTCCGCACTTACTAGCCGCGGCGACTAAGATGCGGCGACTAAGATGCGGCGAGCAGGTCGAGTCAGTTTAGCTACCAGCCGTGTCTACAGTGAGTCGTTTTCAAACCCACTTGTCGATCCGTATGTTTGGGGTGAAGATCTAGCACAAGCCTCTTGATTTGAGGATATCTGGAATGGCGGATGAAAATAATCACTACCTATGCCATCGTTTTGCGACATGCCTCGGCTCCCTTACCACGTAACGGAGCTGGAGCGCTTTCACATGTGCTTTAGCAAAAGAGGATAGAATGCAGGTCTCAGAATTCATCATCTACAACATGCTCCGAAGGGATGCTCGTGGCGTAATCGTACAGGTATTTACATACACAAATACACTCATTATCCGTGAAACACGCCGTGGTTTAGCTCCACGCCGAAATCTTTCGCATGCACTCTCATTCTCTCCTCAATATCATCCTCCATGCCTTTCCCAAACCCTGTCAATTGCTTGAACCTGCTCCAGAAAAATGCCACATCGGTTAGTACTAGAACACATCTAAATCGTAAATGCTTGACCCAATTACTCCACCTCTCACTGTACTTTAGATCCGGGCTCTCTGTGAGCGCTCTCGACGCCCACAGGCCGGTTATTTTGATCCTATTGACTGGAGAGCCAAGGAATTGATTGTTGCCTTGTACAATTCGCAAATTGCGACCGATGAAGATGAGTTCTTGTGGCCATTTCTTGTCGTCCGCAAGCATCGTTCTAATTGCATCTCGCCCCCTAGATTGCATCTTGAATGCACGCTCGGCCTTGTCCTTACCGGACCAGCCCTTCCTCAGTTCATTCTCCACGCTTTTGTCACCACCTTCGTACGGTCGCATGAGCGTAGCTGATGCAAAAACATCGGCGTGGCCAACACCCCAGCTCGTGGCGATATCTTTTATTGTATCGTTGTCAAAGGCCAACAGTGATTTCCAGAATAAGGCGTATTGGTGTCTAAATTCTGACTTCATATGGATGTATAGACCATGGTCGATCAGGACAACTTCGGGCTGGCCATTAGGTAGACGCCGAACAAATATGTTCCCTGGATGCGGATCACAATGCACAATGCCCCAGAGGAACATTTGAGCGGAGAAGAGATCTACAATGGTGTTCATGGTGGTCTTCAGAGAAACGCCGAGGCCACCTTTGCGATCTTTCCCTTTCCAATCCGATCGATCAGGCTTAAAGGCAGTATGCTTTGGGGCATCTGGTGGAAACTTTGTATCACGTTGGGTCCCATTTTTGGGCATAGGTGGTAGCGGTTTACCACCTGCACCTGGGCTGCCGCTTCGCCAACCACCCTGCCAGCGGTTTGTGATACCCTCTTTATCCCATAGCCGTACACCCTCTATCCACTCAGCAGTCATGACACGCTTACTTGATAGTTCTCGGTAGACCTCGGGTACATATACTCTGCCCGCTAAGCGTTTTTCGGCGCGCACAAGGTTTCGCATATCTTCGGCGTTGTTCGCTTCGTTTTCGAAGTCGGTCTCGAGCATCAAGCGTTCCGACATGTAGGGCACAAGGGTATAGATTGGAATGTTAAACCACCAAGTGTACGCTCGAGACACAACCTCGAATGCCCACAAATCCCACCCAACCTGTGATGCAATCTCCCTCTTTTGGACCTTGATGGCGACCTCTCTGCCATCGGCGAGCCTGGCCCAGTGCACTTGAGCGACGCTGGCACTTGCTCTTGCAGTCTTCTCCATGACCCCCTTGCCCGGCCCGCCTGTGAAGCTGATGCCAAAGACCTCCTCGACACTCTTGCCAAAGTCTTCTCGTACGACTTTCTCTACATCGTGCCACTTGTTCTGTGGCGCGTCGTCAAACATCCTCTGGAACATTTCCTGGAACTGTGGTGGCAAGATGGCGCTCTGCATTGCGATGGCCTGGCCCATCTTCAGGTACAGTCCGCCATTGTGTCTAAGCAAGTCGAAGACGCGAGTCGCATTACGGGTGTGTAGTTCCTCAATGCTGTTGGCGAAGGGCGGATGTGCTCGAAAGTTGATCTTGTAATCCAAGCCTATGACCAGACCAGTCTTGAAAGTACGCAGGCAGCGCGTGAGGGAGGAAGCGTAAAACTGGCTATCGATAAGGTATCCAGCCCCAAATAGACCCGTGGCGAGAGCGAGACGGCGCACCCATTTGCGGCGCGTGAGGGGCGGCTTGATCTTTCGAATCCTGGGCTTGGGCAGGTCTGCTGGGTTTGGCGGGCGAAGAGGCTCCCATGCTTGCGTTTGGAGGCGACGCCGCACCAAGGCTGTCCGGGATCCTCGAGTGGGGGCACCGGCGTGGGTCGCTAGCAATTTGAGGGCAGCGTTGCGCCCTGTTGCTCGTTGGAGAGCGAACAGGCCATGTATCATGGCTGCTCCGTACGAGGGTCAAGCAACACGGCTTGAGAGTTAATTATTTGCTGAGCGTGACATGGAGACTAAGAAAGCGCTTCCAGTGTATTATTTCTCTCGGACTTAAGTCATGACGGCATTCAGGTGCCCGATTGCCGCCGCCATGCTGCAGGTAAGCGACGGCCCAGCATCAAACCATTCCTCCGTTCCGCCCAAAATCTCCTCATACATTGCATCCTTCAAGGCAACAACTTTTCGCTCCCTACTTCTTCCGAGTCTGAGCGTTTGCTTTAGTAAGCTATTCACGCGTCTGACATGCGCACAATCAGCTTCGCTTTGGCTTTGACGCACCAACGCAAGAAGCCCCAGGAGTGTGTCTGGCATGCCTTGTCCATATACACAGTGTAGTCCCTAGCAATATAGAGCTGCTTCGTACAGATGTTCCATTACTCTTCCACGCCGGGTTCAAGGCTCTTCTCCACCGCCTTCAAATCAACTCCCCATTTTCTCGCCATATCCTCAATTGCTGCTGTCCACCTGTGCACAACAGGATGCTGCTCGGCCACTTCGCTGAACGTGGGATCCTCCTCTTCTCCATGAACCTCCCATTTCCAGACACCTTCCTCATTCACCCAGTCTTGGCCAAGCAACTCCTCTATGGCTAGCTCTTTTCGCGCTGTATCATATGCTTCTCTCGACTCTTGAGATAGTTCCCTGTTGTGCTCTTTCCAAACTTCGGCAAAACCACGTAGTATGCCACATATGTAACCTACGCGTACACCCAGGTTTGCGCCGAGCGAATAACCCTCGTCGAAACCTTCTTGCACGTACTTTCTTTTGCTAACGGAAAGACCTTCGCGATATGCATCTGTGTCGAGTGCACGTTGACGCGAAGGAAGATCAGACAGAATCTCGTGTGGAGCGGGCGAAGCCGGCGCGGAGCCATAAATGTCATCCAGCGCATTCTCGTGAGGAGGAGTGGGAGGAGCATGTCCTGCAGCAAGCTGCGTAGGGTCCAAATGAGGCGACAAACGACCCATTATATCCATATCTTCTTTTCCAGCGTATGCAAGACAGTAATGCAAAAATGAATCGAGTTGCGTTTAACGTGCCCGTGCCCGTGACGAGCCACTTCGCGTGACGAGCCACCCCACCGAAACACCAAAAGAGTCACCAAATTTGACGCGTTATAGCTCTATCAATATGGGAGTAATCGAGGATGCGATTGAAGCAATTGGATTGCGCGAGCCAGGAGAAACGAATATTGCGTCATCGACTGGTCCGCAACAAAAGGCCTTACTGTTTGCCTTGCTCTATTCTTCTTTGCCCTGATGTGAAGGGATCGTATGACGGAGTCAAAGTATGATAGTATTGTGATGATGCCCTAGTGGCCAAGCTAGGCTAGGCTATATATACTTGAGCTAAACTAGTGTCCCGTGACAGTCTCCACCCCTCCGGGCAGGGAGGCCTCATGGTATCCTTCGTCAAAAACCCCTATAAGTCTATTCATGAATCATTTGTCGCTGCTCCGCCGGAGTGGGAGCGTTGAAGTTGTTGTTTTGGGATGCTTTGTGATGCCTTTGGAACAGCAACAAGGCCGTAGTCCCTTGGCCTGGACCACCAGGCCTACGTTTTGCCGGTGGTGTCGTTGACGGAGTTGTTGACCGGGCGGACGTCGTCGGGGTCGATTCCCTGAGGGGGGTCGAAGTCAAAATCATTGTTGAGGGCGTTCTTGTCTCCGTCAAGGGGAGATGGCAGGGCAACGTCAGGCCCCGTTTTGACTGGCCTAGTGCCGGTTGCATAGGAGTTGGGTGCCGGGGCTAGAACGTAGTCGTTGTCACCAGGAAGTTCAGAAAGGTCCGGAGTCAACGTAGTCTTTGTTTTTTGTCTCTTGGGAGTAGACGTAGTGGTGGCAGTTTTAGCGGGCTTACGTTTACGTGGAGGCTTGTTTCGTTCGTTGGCGATGTCGGCCTGGAGTTCCGCCTCAGTATGGTACTTGACTCCGAAGAACTGGTCCTTTGTGACGTATTCAAAGCCTGTGTTGACGGCGTCGTATCTCTGGATTTGAGGTGTGCCTGACCGTCCGCGGACGTTGAAGGTAGGCGCGCCGGTGAGACGGACTGTTCCGTAGGCGTCAATGCTGAAATCCTTCTGTAGCTATGCAACCTTTACGTCTGGTTTGAGCTGGAAATCCATGATGGCGGCAGGCTGGTTTGTGGGTCGTTTTGTCTGGCAGGCCCAGCAAGACTTTCGGTCGCCGGGCTGGTAGGTGATAAAGCCAGCTGCTGGCCCCGTTGCATGCTTTGACATACAAGCCCAGGCATAGTTTTCAATAGGGAGGTTCTTCTGGGGCCAGGTCACCTTCGGAGGGGTCTGATGGGTGGCAGCCCGTTTGCCTTCGACGCCGGCGATCCAAGCAACTGGGTATCCCAGTTGTGGGTTGCTCTCAAAAGATGGTCGACGTGGCGCTGGGTGGTATTTGGCTCCGTTAATAGGGAAATGAATACCCGCAATGGGCTTGTCCTTGAAGGGAGAAGGGGTTTCAAATTGTTCTAGGAGTGCGACAGCAGTGGTGTGAAGTTCTGACGGAATGGAAGCGAGGGCAGCTTGTGAAGATGCAGCATAGGCTGCAATATTGTATGCTCTGACGACAGTGTCTCGGGTGGTTGTCATAGATGAGAGTCCAGGTGAGCCAAAAAAAGGAGCTCCTTTTTTCAGGGGGAAAGGCGGGTTTTTTTTCTGCCCCCGACGGCCTCGTCCTGTTAACGCTATGATAGCGAAGTCGAACTGTAAAAACCTCCCCGTCGAAGCGCCCGACTGGACGTTGGGTCTCTTGAACAGCGAAAGCCCGTTATCCTCTTTCTCGCAAGTTGGGCTGAGCTCACAGCACCAGTCTACCACGTCGCAGCCCAGAGGGCGAGAGCGATCGCACGAAGCTGAACATTCGCCCGCCAGCGTTCTGTTTGGGTCATCCTCGAAAAACCTGCGAGTATCCGTAGACGCCGCCGATACAAGACCAGCTAATCCAGAGTCGCAATTCAGCGACGCCGAGACACCCGTCGATCCTATTGATTATTGGTGAAAGAAACAAACTTAGCCTAAGGAATACTTTGAATCAGATACGATAAACCATCCGCTTCCAAAGAAGAGGTCGACGCCTTCCCTTCGGCGCAAACGATCAGAAGGATTCCTCGGCGCTAGCTCTACGACACCAAGCGACTAGAAGCCACGAGACGAAAAAAGTGCACCCTATCAGAATCCCCAATACAAGATTTTACTCGAAACTAAGGGTAGCTACATGGATAAATCAGAACTAGACGTTACCGATGAAAGTAAAGGGTTGTACCGAACTTTGCTTGAGAAGCAGCAGCCTCCTCCAGAGTTCTCACTGTTTCAAGAGAAAACTTTTGAATGGGCCTGTCGGAAGCTGCAAGTCAAAAATAAAGCAAGGGTATTCCAAGGTATCACTAGGCTGATTGTCCCGTCTGCCGAGACTCTAGCAACGTTCGGGCTAAAGAGTTGGAAATTCTGGTTGAAAGCGTCAACGAGGGCTGGAATAACTCTATCCCCCTGGCTGGGACCCGTCCGCAGCCGGACTACTCGGCCGGATTCAAACGGGGGGCATTCTCTGAAGAACAGCGCGAGAGACTTGCCCCATTTATCGGAGACTTCATTGCTGGCGACCAGTCCTACTTGATGGCGGCATACTATATATTCTTCCCGTTCTTTACATGCAAAGTGAAGTGCGGCGCCGCGGCTCTCGACATTGCTGGACGACAGAACGCGCACAGTATGACGCTCGCAGTAAGAGCTGTGGTCGAGCTCTTTCGCCTCGTCGGACGCAAGGAGGTCGATCGGGAGATTCTTGCCTTTTCAGTCTCGCACAATCACCGTTCAGTCCGCATCTATGGTTATTATGCTGTCACTGATGGACCTAACACCACTTTCTATCGTCATACTATCCATGAATTCAGTTTCACGGCATTGGATGGCAAAGAGAAGTGACGGCCTATAAATTCATTAAAAACATATACGACAGATGGATGCCCACTCATTCCGCACGCACCTGTTCGATCATTGATAGTTTGCCTGCTAGTGTTGATTTGGGTATTCAACCGCTTCAGCGGGACTCTGGACTCCCGCAAGATTTACAGTCTCACCATCTCTCGGGCTCTTTCGCAGAATCAGTGGCTCCCACGGAAGACAATCACAGTCAACTATGCTTAGCGGCAACGACTCCAGATACCTCCTTTACCCAGCAAAGTGACCCGAAAAGACAGGGAAGGCGTCCAAATAGGGCTGCTTCAGGATTACAGAATGGACCTATGATAGGTATGAAATAGGATCAAGTGACTTATCGATTCCCGGATCGGTTGCCCGCGGCAGCCAAGTTGTGTTACTATATTTTGCACAAACAGAAGTACCTTTTGGAAGAATAGGCTTTATAATTATTGATATTACCGTACAGCCTTGATAAGTACACCTATGAGCCACGATCTATTATCCCTAGTCCGAATAGGGAATTGTCTTTGCTGGATGATTCTGACAGAGTCCCAGAAGAAGTACATACATTTCCATCCAATGGCAATAGTCAGATATAAAGGTCGAGTTGAATATGCATGATTGAGACGCACTACTACTTCTTGCAGGGAGTCCTTCACCCATGCGGAGTCCTACCTATAGAAATTACTGTTGTCAGCTAGATCACTGTTGCTAGCTATTCCCAGCTTTTCCCTCCAGATAACAACTAGCAAGATCGAGTGAGAGTATCCCTTCACTCGTCAGTTGGTGCAAATCAAAACTTCGTATTGACTCCGGATCAATGTTGACCCAATTCCTATAGGAGAAATGGAGAGCTCTAATTGACTTGTCGATCATAGGCGCGAACCGGCGGACGAAGGGATATGTGGTCTGCGGCTGGACCGGGGTATTTGGGCGGGCTGTGATGGGTAGCACATCAATTCTTCGTTCTACATTCTAATTACGCTCATCTATCTTCATTATCCATTTATGTGCTTAACAATAGTCTAGACGATTCGCACCACGGCTCCAAGGATTATTAGAAAGAAGTCCAGATCCCAAGCAGGAATCCCTCAACACAGGTGGCAGCACAATGAAGATAGCTGACTCTTGGAACTAACAGGAACTTGCATGACGTGAAAAGAGATCAGTGATAGGACAGAGCAGGGTGGATCAGCGTGCGCAAAGCGCTATTACAAGTATCCTAGCACAAAGTCTGCGGGTGACCTGACAAGGATGAGGGTGGCGCCGTCATATAGCGAATACGTGTATTGCGGAACTCCACCTCACTGATACTGACAGAGCAACCGCAGCTTTAGTCGCATCGGACGATTGTGAGCCTTTTCAACGGCGATAAAACGTTCCAGCGCAGCACCGCAATGGCCACACGGACGAACGTCGGCTCTTCTATCTAGCCTATAAAACGTCCAGTGCATTTAGCTCCAAGCAGCTTTCCATTACCATCGGAAATCGCTATATCGCAATTAGATTATATACGTGCAGTCATAACATTTCTTTCGTCTTCTCAAACAGGCAAATACTTGATAATATGGTTGCCATCGATGCCGTCGGCGCCAGCAACGCAGCCATCAAGTCTTTCCCGGCCAATGCCGTTGCTGTCTTCGTAGGCGGCACGAGTGGCATAGGTCTCTTCACGGCTCGGGAGCTGGTTCGCAACACCGCGTCACCCCATATTTATCTTGTAGGCCGTAATCAGACCGACGCCACTAAGATTATTCAAGAATTAAAGGGCATCAACGCCACGTCTGAAGTCTCATTCATCCAGAAAGATGTGTCACTGCTAAGGAACGTGGATGAAGCATGTGAAGAGATCAAGACCAAAGAAAAGCAAGTCAATTTGCTTTTCATGACTTGTGGTCATTTCGTCCTCACAGGACGTGATGAGACGGTAGAAGGTCTGGACAAGAAACTCGCGCTGCATTACTATTCACGCATGCGCTTCATCAACCAACTCCAACCTCTCCTGACCGCTGCCGCCACATCCAACTCGCTATCTCGAGTCGTTGCGGTTCTCGACCCCCAGCCAGGCCTTCGGCTCTCACCGAACTTCTCCGACCTCAGCCTCAAGACCTCGTTTTCCCTGAAAAACTGCGCGGTCCACGCCGGTGCGATGACCAATCTCGCATTCTCCCACCTCGCAAGCCAGAACCCTGGAACATCCTATGTCCACGCCTTTCCCTCGGTCGTGAAAACGGGCGTTGGGAGAGATGCTTTTGGCGCTTTCGAGATTGCGGTCAAACCCTTTCTGTGGCTCATCAGCAAGGCCATGGAAGTGAAGCAAGAGGAGAGTGGCCAGAGGCATCTCTTTGCGGCTACGAGTCCCAAGTTTGCACCCAAGGCAGCGAGTCAGAATGTCCAGGATGCTGCAATGGGAGGCGATGGTGTCAAGGGAAGTGGAAGCTATTTGCTAAACTGGAATAGCGATGTGCTATCAGATACGGCTAAAGCGAAGAAGTTACGAGATGATGGCAGAGAGAAGACAGTTTGGGAACACACAGAGGATGTGTTCCGGAAGATCTGCAGCGAGGGCGGGAAGTATTAGGTTGGGAGTTGTGTTCTTGGGAGTTACCGGATTTCTAAGATTATATTGTAGTCTTTAATTTCTAAGGTATTATATTCCAAAGTCATTCATGTCATTGCATCCATTATAATATTGACCATGGTTTGGTGTCATTACCTTGTCACAAAATCATCCACATCCCCATAAAATTTCTTTGCGCAGATCCGTCTCCTTAGGCCACGTCCCCATCGATGTTGCCTTTCTTGTCCCTAACAATGATAATTTCCAGGCGCCGTGTGACGCCCTTGTTACCCAATATCAGAGTTTCGTGGGGGGCACTTGTTCGGAATGCCAAATCGGGCATATCTCCGGATGGAAGCTTCCCCGCAAACATCGCAAGCAAGCCAGCAACATTCTGGCGTCACTGCCGGAGCAGGGAATTAATGGAAGGCCAGGCTTGGAAGAGAAGCGTCAGATGATCAAGTGTTGCGGCTCCCGAGCCAAGTGAGTTAAATAGCTTGAATCGTTCCGCCTCGTGAGAAATATGAACCGCTCTGAACTTCTCATCTTGTTTTATTTCCACGTCCTTTCAGCGGAGTAATTTGGAACGTGCATAATATACCAATTGGGTTTCTAGCTCCCTCAAGATTCAACATGCCCGCCGCACATGGTCTTCCCGAATTCAGCCTTGTCAATAAGGTCGTCCTTGTATCTGGCGCGGCACGCGGCCTCGGTCTCACACAAGCTGAAGCTTTGTTAGAAGCAGGTGCAAAAGGTTCTACCTACTACATCTCACATTGCCAAAATCTAGTTTTGATCTCCAATAGTCTACGCTCTCGATCGCCTCAGTGAGCCTTCTCCAGACTTCCACGTCATTGCTGAACGCGCAAAGTCCTTGCTCAACACCTCCCTAACGTACCGCCAAATCGATGTCCGCGACGTGGCCAATTTGAATAAAATTGTTCAGGAAATTGCAGATGCGGAGGGTCGTCTGGATGGGTTGATTGCTGCTGCCGGCATCCAGCAAGAAACACCCGCGCTTGAGTACACGGCTGAAGATGCAAATCGCATGTTCGAAGTCAACATGACGGGCGTATTCATGTGCGCACAGGCAGTTGCGAAGCAAATGATAAGGTTTGGAAATGGTGGAAGTATTGTCATGATTGCGAGCATGAGTGGAAGCATCGCGAATCGGGTACGTTACCCCTAAGCGTAGCGAGTGTTGAAGGCCGCCTTTAACTTGAGCGATAGGGTCTTATTTGCGCTGCGTATAATGCATCCAAAGCAGGCGTTATTCAACTGAGTCGTAATCTCGCTGCAGAATGGGGACAGCACAATATCCGCGTCAACACCATTTCTCCAGGGTACATCGTGACAGCTATGGTGGAAGAACTTTTTGTAAAGTTCCCAGACAGGAAGGAAGATTGGCCAACGCAGAATATGTTGGGAAGATTGTCGAAGCCCCAGGAGTACAGAGGAGCGGCGGTATTCCTCATTAGTGACGCAAGTTCTTTCATGACAGGAGCAGATCTGAAGATGGATGGCGGGCATTCCGCGTGGTAAAATCAAGTAGTCGGGAAGGCATGTTGTATGTAAGGATGTATGCTATCAATGAGTGGGTCTGCCTAACAAAATATTATCTTATACTGCTCAATCGGTATCGGGATCTTGGTGTGAGATCATCAACTCGGGGTCAGGGTCCTCGTCGTCAGTATCAAATAGCTTCGGCTTTGATAAAGACGGTTTGGGTGGTGATCGCACAATCCTGATCGCAGACCCTGTCATCTCCTCCTGTTGCTCTGCTTCTGGGTCATCGGAGTTGAATAGCGTGGTTGTAGCTTTGTCTTTTCCCTTGCGCTTTATCCCGAGTGCATCCTCCAAGACGTCCTTACCTTGCATGAAGGCCTCTAGTTCTGCTCCAATAGCGCAAACCAGCAAATTCCAACTCCTAGATGAAGCCATTTCCAACCTTTCTTCTAAATAAGTGATTGTTGCGTCCATCCGATCCAACAGCCCCGAAGGATCTGGCTGATTGCTTCGTCCCATCTGTTGCATGAAGTTTTGTAGGCTTGTCTCATAGTCTGCGACTTTCTTAATAATATCATGCCACATTACTGCGCCAGCGTCAAGTGCCCCGCGATCTGTGTCGAGCTCCTCGCATTTTTCAGCCAGCCTTGTGTATTCATCCTGCCAGTACTCTTGCGCCATTTCGAGTGTTCGTCGCTTCGTGGGTAGGGATAGGAATGGCATTGGAGATAGCGGTACGTGATTCATATTCGGGGGTCGTGCTAGAAAGTTGGAGACTTCTCTATCTAGGAGCGACAGAGATCCTTTGTACGACGACAGCCGAGCTTCTACAGAGTTTTCAGTATCTGCAAGCTCATTCAAGACGCGTCGATGCCGCGCCTTTAGGGCTCGAAGTTCTTCCTCCTTCTGTCTTATCTCCAGTTGGAGCTTGGAAGCTTCCCTATGTAAAGACTGAGCCTTTGCTCCAGCATCTTCACCCTCTATATCTTGTATCTTCTTCTCTAGCCGCGAGCGCTTCTGGGTCCAAGCTTCTGTCGTTTCAACCGTGATTTGCAACTCCCTCAGATCCTGATCGAGCAGGTGCAGCTCCTCAGCTCTGACACTAGCCAACTGCCGAACACGCTTGAAAATGCCTAATCTCGCAGCATTCAAGCCGACCTTTTTCCTAGGCTTGCGCACATCTATTCCATTACTAGCGCTTCTGTCACTAGATCGCACGCTGCTGACGGTTGGTGTAGTGCTGCCGGTCGATACCAGATCATCTGGAATAGCGCCTTGCCCCGATAGATCGGTCATTAAGCCATCTGCTTGTGCATCTAATAGCTCCTGTAGTTGTTGTTCGAGATGGCGAGCCCGTCGTTGCAGAGCGAGCAGTTCGTCGGGAATGCGAGGGAGCGGCGATAATCTTGTTTTTGGTGCGGTCCATAGTACAGATGCGGTGACAGGAGGCGGTACGCGCGGAGATGGCGGGGAGTTATACAGTGGTAGCTCATGGTCGTGTGCATGCAGATCCTCGAAGGAGCTTCTAAGCTTGGAAGGAGGCGAGAGCGAGCCAAGCACCGAGTTGAATATTGACATGTTCCTGTGTGTTCAAATATGAAGGGGAAGAGGGTTTGAGTGATTTGGAGTGACCGGGTATCTGGCGTATTGGTGGTAGGTGTCCAGGTGAGCTCTCTGATCGCGGTTACCTTGGGCATGTGAACGAATCACAAGACAGCACTCCGTAGGTGCAGCGAACTAGGACCCAGAACAACAGCGGCGTAGCCGGCGACGGGTGTGTTAATATCCATTTTGATAACGCATCGATGGAAACAGCTATAATCAGAAATCTATTCTAGGAGTATCTGCCTGCATGAGCTGCATTCAACTTTGGGAATGATTTGGATGAAGAGCGAGAGATGACCCGCCAAGATATACGCGCTTCTGATTGGCGCTAACTGGATTGTCGAAAACTCGCTTAAACGGCAGCATCCCACCAGGTCGTCGAATTTACTTTGACGTCGCGACAACAGCTAACCTTAGGAACACTGAACCGTACGTATTTTTACATCAACCTACACACTGTACACGCCTTCTGACTGCGCAATTACAGCAGCCGTCCTATCAACTCACACACAAAATGGCTGATGCTGGAGCACCTCGCGGCGGATTTGGATCTCGCGGAGATCGTGGAGGTGATCGTGGCCGTGGCCGCGGTCGTGGACGTGGTCGCCGTGGCGGCAAGAGCGAGGTACACACAACCATGATTTGAAGGAATCGGGCAGAATTAACGGTCG
The DNA here is from genome assembly GCA_028456235.1 of Ophiosphaerella narmari. Classification (NCBI taxonomy): domain Eukaryota; kingdom Fungi; phylum Ascomycota; class Dothideomycetes; order Pleosporales; family Phaeosphaeriaceae; genus Ophiosphaerella; species Ophiosphaerella narmari. Next base: position 465,645 of record JALNQA010000009.1, read on the forward strand.
TGCAGGAGAAGGAATGGCAACCTGTCACCAAGCTCGGCCGTCTCGTAAAGGCTGGCAAGATCAAAAGCATGGAGGAGATGTACGTTCACGACGAGCAACACGACAAATAGCGGGGCATGGACTGACCTTTCGCAGCTATCTCCACTCTCTGCCCATCAAGGAGTACCAGATCGTCGACTTTTTCCTCCCTAAGCTCAAGGACGAGGTCATGAAGATCAAGCCCGTCCAGAAGCAGACTCGTGCCGGTCAACGTACCCGTTTCAAGGCCATCGTCGTCATTGGTGACTCTGAGGGCCACATTGGTCTCGGTATCAAGACCTCCAAGGAAGTCGCAACCGCCATCCGTGCCGCTATCATCATTGCCAAGCTCAGCGTTGTTCCCATCCGACGAGGATACTGGGGAACCAACCTTGGTGAGCCTCACTCTCTGCCCACTAAGGAGAGCGGCAAGTGTGGTTCCGTCACCGTCCGTCTCATCCCTGCGCCCCGTGGTACTGGCTTGGTCGCTTCTCCAGCTGTCAAGCGTTTGTTGCAGCTCGCTGGTGTCCAGGACATCTACACTGCCTCCGCTGGATCTACCAAGACTCTCGAAAACACTCTCAAGGCCACCTTCGTTGCCGTTGCAAACACATACGGCTTCCTCACACCAAATCTATGGAAGGAGACCAAGCTCCAAAGGTCACCGCTTGAGGAGTACAGCGACGTGCTGCGCGAGGGCAAGAAGTATTAGAAGGGTTTCGGGCGATATGGGTCTCTTTCAGCATTCAAGGGTTACGGCGTGAGGTAAAGCATTCGGGACCTCAGCTATGTATCTGACGATAGTGCTGGGCCTTCCAGCATGAAAATGAACAACTTCATTCCACCATCGTCATTGAGTTCTTGACTGTGTTTGCAATGTGATACTAGTATTTTCTGATCATGTAGTCTCTTGCATTGATTTCCGAACCGATTGGTGGTTACAAACTTGAACCAGGGCCCATACTGGACAACTGTAGATCTAATCTCTTCCCGTTTACGCTCTGATACACAGTATAGATGAGTGTTCTATTATCTAGATCCAAAAATAAAACATGATACTGTACTTCACATGCGCTGTATTTACGTCGCGAGCAACTATCCTTCTTTGAGGCAGCACACCAAATCGAAAACCATACCCGACACACTCTCTATCTAGCTACCTCATACTCAATATTCGCTGATCCCAAAACTCGTGTTAAATACGCTCATTTAACGATGCTATATAGAGTTTCTATCTAACGGTACGCCAGCTCGGCAGCTCCGTCGTCATACGAGGTTTCCCCGACGCCGCTACTCAGTTGTAGCTAATACATTAGGCAAGACAAGCACGCATGTAATGCGTGCCCATCTGTTGTATTTCAAAGCATGGTCGTTACTCGCCGTTCAGTAACAATTAATGCGTGGCAATGTCGAGTTCAACAATGGCACTCTCGAGAGCCTGGCAGAAAAGCTGGCAGCGGCGTGCGGGTGGGTAAATACCACGAATTTTCTAGGCTTTCAATAAATTGCCGTATATCAAGGATAGGCTAGATGAACGACACTCACTCTTATACTATAGTGGCATAATAATGTAGCTGGTAGGTGCATTTCACTCTTCAATTGGCAAGCAAGTGTAGCATTTGGGTCTTAACTTGCTCGAAAGGTACCCTCGATTCTCCAAAACAGTCGCTATCGAAATAATTTCACCAAGTGCAAAAAGTGATTCTGATACAATGAGTGGCCTGGGCAACGCCGCAAACGGCTATACTTAAGCTGATATATAAATACCTCCTAAGAAACTTCACAAGGATGAAACGAGGAGCAATTCAATACATAACCTCGTTCTCGACTTTTTATTTTTTAGAACTAGATATGCTGTGCTCCACACGTTTTAGTTAAATTCGTGTAACACAGAATAAATGGCAGTGTTTGCAAAACATAATAACTTTTTCAATCCCATTATGCCAACGTACTACAAGTGAGGAATGAAGTAAAAGTAAGCAACACATCCACATACTTATGTCGCAAAGACATATGACGCACAATAGGTTTAATTGTTTGTCCTTGCCAAGGAACCTAGAAAAGCACTAATACCACTCATATGTCCGACGCAAAAAAATTGAAGACCTAAGGCTGGTGGTATAGGCAATGCCTATAACGCCAGTTTAAAAAACGGGCGAATGAAGACCGATTGGCGGCATAAGCCAGCAGCAGCAAAGATAAAAAGCAATGTAGCGAATGACAAGGTTCTTCTCGCGGGTATCCAGAAAAGCAGAAAGCGCTTTGATATGAAAGAGATTTCCCAATCCTGCAACCTTGGGGGCGGCGAGCCACTACCTGCAAGCTACAACTCATGAGATACGCAACAAGAACAAACTGGAGATAATGCAATAATAGAATAAAAAAAAGAGAACCGCAGAGTTGAAAATTACAAAAAGTAAGCCAACTGAACAACGAAACACAATGGTATTCAAGTTAGACCTGAATCTCCCGCTGGGAAATTGGTTGAGGATATAAGAAAGCGCTATGAGCTGAGAGGTATATAAACTCGATTTGTATCCAGATAGCCTATCCGAAGTGGAAAGAAATGTTCGACAGAAGTGAAATAAGAATTGCATAAAAATTCGAGCAGAGGAGCTGCATCTGAGTGAAGACTATTGCTTCTTTGGGAAGGCAATTTAGCCCGATATCTGTTACATGATGTTAGGGATGAAGACGGTTCTTACTCAGCACCGCTTACTCGGCGCCTGCGCCCTCGACTGCCACCTTCAGGGCGTTGGGCAAGTACGTCACGTAATTGGGGATCATCTTTGTCTTTATCCACGTGGTGAACGCGAACATGGCTGAATCGAGGAAGCGTTAGCGTGCTTTGTCAAATATAGCACGAGGAGAAAAGGCTTACCGTTGTAAATTATCCGGGCGGGGGTATTTATGCTCTCGATCTGGACAGAATGGACACACATAACCTGGAGATTGATGGACAAGACCATGTCGTATCATCTCATTCTTGCGCTTGAAGCCTTTTCCGCCTTCAGCACGGGGACAGCCGGTAACGGGGCAGTAGTGTGGCCGGTTTTGCGAATGTACATTCGTGTGGGAACTAAGCGTGGGTTAGGGCATGGGCTCAAAGGCGCTGTCAAAGCTTAGCAGGTGACTCACTTTAGTAGATATTGTGTTTGGAACGGCAGGGCATTACAACCAGGATATTCACATCGAAAAGTACCGGGGGTATGCGCCCCAAGTGGCAGTAGATTTGATCCAGTGGGCGGAGGTAATATTATCGCCGAAGCAAGTGTTCCGTCCAAGCTCATATGTCGTTGACGATTCTCAATTGGTGTCTGTTGCGCGCTGGGACTCGGACCTTCTGAACTCTGGTAGCCCTCGCTAGTCGACGCTGAATGAATCGCTGAAGCATACCGTCCATTTTCTGATACCTGAGAGGTCCTTCTGGCATCGGATCCAAAGACATGCCCTGAACCTGATTGCAGAAAGATATCTCTCCTCGGCAGATCGCTGTTTGCACTGATTGGTGATGATGCGAGGGCATACGGAGACACCGGCGTATGTGAACTTGTTGACATTTGTCGCACTCTCACTGTGGGAGATTGTCCTATAGATGATATAGACTGCCGATGAGCAAGGCCATTCGTCCGAGTTTCTTCACTCACTGATGCGGACCGAGGAATATCTCTGACCACGTGAGAAATAGATGGCAACTGTTGTGAATTCGGCGATGATGCATCGTTCATAGGTGAGTGAGGTTGTATAATGGGAAGCCTGTCGGATGGAGGTATTTGTAATTGATGTAGGTTCGTCGTCAGCTCGTCATGGAGATGCGCTATTGAAGCCGAGTCGCTGGCCTGAGTGGCTGATGAGGCTGAATGTATGGCGAAAATCACACTCGGTTTTGCTGAATTTGTTTCATGCGTGTCCAAACGAGAACCATTTACCTGTGAGCTTATAGTAGACACTTCGGAAGCACGCCTATCGGGTGCAAAGGGGCCACCAGCTCTGATATCTGCTTCTAGGACTGAGTCTCTATGAGTGGTTGTTGCGATCGTCTGACCTGATGCATTTGATGCATCTTTGGCAGGCGGTTGCAAATGGAAAGGTTGTGCACCTGATCGCACTAGTTGTGTTTCATGTAGTGCAGAAGGAGCAGTTGTCGAACCTGATGACTGATCTTCCATGTCGTCCTCACTATCAGGATTCGAGTCCGAATCCGAGTTTAGTGCTTGCTGGCTCACTTGCTGTGCGATTTCAGGTTGATTTGGGGCCATCTCCCGAATAAGAACCCAGTCGCCTTGTGTTGGTCGATTCTTGCGGCGGTTAGCCTTCTTCTGTCTTCTTGACAATGAAGGAGAACTAACTGGCGGAGGAAACACCTTTGTGAGTACAGGTGGAGGCGACGGCGACGGCACAGCTTTAGGGTAGACTCGTTCCAGGCCGGGACTTCGGGGGCAGATATCTTCCTCCGAGTAAAATGCCTCGTTCATGACACCCTCGATCACTTGGAAATTGAAGGAGGGGTAGCTGCAATGGGAGTATAATCTCCCAATGAGCGGTTTGGGGAGTGCTACCAAGCAACGTACAATGGCTGCAGCTCGAGCAAGTGCTATAACGAGGGCTGGGCAAGGCTGTCTGGTGCAGGGTTAGTCTACGAGTCGGATGCATGCTTCTTGTGCTGGCGACAATGAGACGAAGGATATTGAAGTGGGGAGCAGGTGGCGAGACAACATGTGATGGGTAAGTGCTCAACGATGTGCGCAGTAGGCTACCGTCCGTCATTGCGAGGAATGGCGCACAGACAAAATTGGGGGTGCGCACGCAAGATACAAGGAGAACATGACGAGGGAATTGAGAAAAAAACAAAAACAAAGGGGGCTGAGACGAGGACAGGAACCAACAACAGCGAAGGCGAAGGGAGCAGACAAAGTGGGTGCGCGAGAAGTGAGGCGGCGGAAAGTGTGCGGCTCTGCGCGGTGAGAAACATACCCGGAGGTGCCAGTGCGACGATTAGTTTTCAGCCTCAAGGCCGATGGCACACAGCACACAGTCAGGCAGAGCCGGTCACGATGCGCATGGGTGATGGAATTCTGAGTGAGGCTCGCCAGGCCTCACAGCTGCCAGGAGGACGTCGAGGACTTGGACTGGCCGGACTGGGCCTGGGCAGCTGGAGTAAGGTGACTGGCGCGCTGTGCTGAAAGAGGAGGCTGCGATGCGGGGAGGGGCTCTGACGGATAACTAGCGCAGCGTCTGGTCTGCGAGGGCTGTGATGTGACTGAGCGTTGACAGGGCAGCCGTGGTCTAGTCGAATCTGGGAATCTGGGAATCTGGCAGCAGAGAAGACGGAGCAGCAACAGTACTGTAGGTATTGGTATGGGCAGTGAGGCCATCCTGCAGCGGCCTTCCTGCTGGAGGCGCAGCGGGCTGACCTAACAGCTGCTAACAGGACATACTGGCACAGGGAGTCGTTCCAACCACTGCCATGGCTGCGATGAGGCTCCAGGGCAAAGTGGCCCACTGGCTCCACTGGCTCTTCGACATCCCCCGCTTTCGCCCTACCATGCCCTACCCTACCACGCCTATCCTTCCCTGACCGCTGCCCATGGGGTCGGCGGAGATTTGTCCGAGCAAAGACCCAGACTGCCACGCCAGCGAACCGCTCGTTTCCTCGCCTCCTCGCCTCCTCTCTCCTCACCTCTCACCCCCCTGTGCGAGCAATATATCACTTGCCTACCACTTGTCCTAGACTGTCTGTCGTGTTCCTATCGGGCTTTTGTTGACTACGCTCGCATGCGCAAATGCATGCTGTGAATATTTCCCCCTTCTCCTCGCCAATCGATGTTGCTATATTTACCGCCGCTTACACCCGGCTTCTGTCCTATCGTACAGTCTTGCGCTCTGTGCTGTTTCCGTCTGCGCCTGTCTAGAGAATGCGGTGATGACCGACTGCCCCCCCACTCCTGCGCGTCCACACTCGAACCAAACCTAGCCCACCACCTCGCCAACGCCAAAAAGCAACAGACACGCTGACGAAGCAATCGTTGTCCCCAACCCGTAGTGCCCTATGCAGAATCGGCCAATCCCATTTTATCCTCAGCCGCATCGCATGTCGGCTACACACGTGCAGCGCCGCATCACGCCTTCGCATTCCCACTGAACCCTGGAATCCCCGTCCACTTATGGTCAGCCGGTAATTTAGGTCGCCCAAAATTCTCGTCCAGATCCAGTATCACCTTCAGAGCGTTTCGGCTCCGGAGATAAGGTAGCGGTGCTTTCGCCTCTTCTAGGCCAACAGATGGCTCAAGACTGGCCTCTGAGTGACCGGTCCCGGGCATTGGGAGAGCTACATGCGCGTCAGCATGTGTGTCTGGGGACAACAATTCTGCAAGTAAACGTACCTCGCTGCAGCACTTCATAGCCGGCTAGTGTGAAACCGAATTGGGGTGACGATCGCATGATACGGGCTGGTCCGCCCTTGAAGAACGCCTTGAACCCCTCTTCTCGCCAGATAGTCTGCGCGCAGTGTCGAAGCCCATTATACGTGGCCTCACCCTTTCGCGCCTCTACCTGTAACCGAGTTTTGATCACGTCGCACGGTGTGGTGAGATATGCGGCCGGCATACCAGCAATTGCACCAGCTGTCAACATCTGGATAACGCCTAGAGACTTCTGATGGCTCTCGCCGAAAAAGTCCTTTTTCAAGTGGCTGTAAGCTGGGAAGTAAATGGCGGAAAAAGGAACTATGGATACGTGAGTAGCTGGCCGGTCTTGATGAACTCGATGCTTTCTTACCATCTCGAAGCAAACACGCCGAAGCTCCCTTATAGAGTCCAACAAGACCCAGATTACGTACAATCCACATGGCAGACCGCTTTGGGACGCCCTCCACGTTCTTCGCAAGCTCACCCTGAATCTGAAGACGAATCTTGACGATTTCTAGAGGGTTCGTGAAGACCACTTGACACGCACCAGCTGTGCCACCGGCAAGGAGTTCATGGGGTAGCTTGATGCTACCTGATGATTTGTCTGTCAGCTTCCCTCGAACTAGATCATTCACTGTAAGCTTGATGGCCTTCTCTGGGGCTACGCCGACAAGTTGTGGAAGTACACCCGAGTATAGTCCCCTGAAACCCTCATTTTTAATGACCTTTTTTGCGCAATCGAGCGAATTTTTGTACAAGACATGTCCCGCGCCAGAGCTTCTCTGGTTCTGCATTCTGGTCTTGACCAGATCGATCGGATACACCATGAAGGCACCAAAAGCACCGGCCAAGGAGCCAAGTGCAAAGTGATGAACAGATTCCAGAACGTCATGCCAAATCGACTTTGTACTTGCGAAAACCTTTTGTCCAGCATCACCTATCGCGGCCGCTCCTAGCCCGGATACTGTGTGCCATGATGGGTCGAGAACGCGTGCGAAGTCTCGCAGGCTGAGCCGTCCAGATGCTTCGTCCAGGCCAGCAAAATGGAAGAGGATGTCTGCCTCCATAGGGGTGTAAAGGTTGAAGCGACTGATTCTCGCAGCCTCATTGAGGAAGTCTGTGCGTGTAATTTTGCCGTCAGAGCTCTTTTGTGTGGCATTTCGCACAATCAGCTCCACCATGTCCATCTGCTGGATCATGTTCTGAAAAGCGCGGACATTGGCGTAGGAAATCTTACTGCCGGCAGAAATATTGCAGAGGGTTGGGAGATTCTCGAGGAGGAAGTCGGAGAGCTTGTGGCTTGCCGTCTCGCGAATTATACGCTGGAAGTCCTCAGGCTCGACAAATCCGTCCTTGTCACTGTCGAAATACATGAAACCCTGGCGGACTCGCTCTCCTTGTAGGCCTCGTAGCATCTGGGCGAATTGAGGATAGGTCATGGCATGTCTGTGCTTCTTTGAGCCGACATAGAGAGAGGCCCACTCGCCCTCCCAGTTGAACGGCAGGCTGTTCTCTGTCTTGTGTGACTTCCACGTCTCGTAGAACTCGTCGAAGTTGATGTAGCCTGTCCTCTTCTTGTCGAAGAAACGGAAGACGACCTCGTACTCGGCATCGGGCTTGGCTAGGAGGTTCTGGAAGACAGACCAGTCGTGGATGCTGACTCTGCCTTTCCTGTCGCGGTCGGCCACGGCGAACAGGATGCCGTACTGGTAGCGCTTGATTTTGTGCTGTGGGAAGGCGCACAGTGAGCTTCAGGAGAGAGAGTGAAGACAGTGTGCTTACGTAATCCTCGCTCTCAGGCGCAACGGCACTGATGAAATCGTCTTCGTTGAGGAAGTATTCCCCACTGTCGTCCTTTTGCGCGTACTTCATGAAGGCGGCCCGCGTGAGCTGGGACAGCTGGGGCTCGTCGGTGGTGCCCAGCAACACCTCGCCGACTTGCTCCTTGACCGTAGCCATGATGTGAGAGTATCAATTGGCCTCGGGGTCAGACAAGAGAGGCAGGCAGAAGAGTTAGGATAGTCAGTGGGCGGTGGCGGCGAGGGGGCAAAGGTGGTGAGTCGACCGCACACCCTCCAGAATTGGAGCTTGGACGTGTTGCGAGCTTCGGAGGTCCGCTAGACAAAATTTACCCTAGCTCGCTCGCGGGGGCTCGGAGAATGCGTGGGGGAAGCACGGGCGGAGAGCGAGGGTCAGAAAAACATGGTAGGCTGACTGTGATAATTTGGTCACCGTCGTTTCTTCTGCCGCCCTCACCGCCTGCTCTAGAAATCCTCATGGCTGATTGCTGCATGGATTCGGGGCATGTCTATCCGCCCTTGTCCGTGCGGCTCTGTCTTGTGTGTTCCTCACTCCCGGACCAAGGATCTTTTTGCTGTCAAGCTTTAGCGTCCCCGTTCGCCCAGGAGCGCACGCCTGTTCTTCACCTCCAAATCTCGGGTGCGCCCGGGGACGCAGGGCATCTTGGAAAGTGGGAATAATTTCCTATTCCAGCAAAACGCTGGTCACGCCTCGCCAGACGAGCGAGCAAACATGCGCTATCTAATGTACAGACGCTGGTGAATTTAAACAACGAGTCGGCCTGGCTCAACTTCCAGTACGCTCTTGACGCGCTCTAGAAACGCCCGACCCCTTTTCTCGTCGCCCTGTGGCACGCTGACACTAAACACATTCAAAGGCCCACCAACTCCTTCCGCTCCGCCGACAGTGGGTAGCTTGCTCCCACGAGTCGGCGACTTCTTCGCGCTAAGTATGTCCAGTACGTCTGGTTTCCTGAACACTGGCGCCCGCGCACTCTGCACTGTCGCAGGAGGCAGCGCAGTTACCAAAGGCACAAAAGAGCCTCGCGAGTACTTGCTCCCGACCTTGTCCAGACCAAGTACGGCATTGAACAGCTCATCGGCAGATGGCTTGGTTGTCTTTGACTTTGGCAATTCCTCGTTGGCCAGTTCTGTCGCACGGGCGATAAAAGTTGAAAGAGGTAGGAACACCCCAATCGACGCTTGTACACGCTTCTGGCACTCCATGACCGCCTTGAGGGAAACAGGAAGGGCCACCTCGACATTGGCCTGCTCGACGAGTAATGATTTGTCTGTCGCAGCGGGCACCTTTGTAGGGGCTGCTTTCTTTTGCATTACTTTGATGTTGGAAAGATCGAGATGAGCGAGCTTCTTGAATCGTTCCGCGGACTCGGCCGGGTAAGAATTTTGGATCTGGCCAACATAGGCGAGAACGTCACCCTTCAAGAGCCTGCCGTTTGGCCCAGTGGCTGGGATCTTATCGGCCTCTTCTTTCGGTAGACCATTAATCTTTAGCAGATGCTGCACAGACGGATATAAGGGATATGTCTGTTTCTGGGCCTTGGCACCGGAAGGTGCCTGCGGTGTGCCAGAGCTCGGAGGTGGCTTGGTGGTCCGCTCTTCCTTTGGCACTGGTTGTGGCTGCTTCTGTGATTCGTCCTTGGGCTGGGGCTTAGAGGACTCTACAGGCATCTCGAGAGAGCTCACATCGTCGCCAGGTTCTGCTGTGACGGCTATCCTAGAGCCAACCTGGACTGCTTTTGATCCGTCTCCTTGCTGTAGAATAGGTTAGCCCTGTGTAGAGACCGAGTAGTTGCAGTCATGATGTACTATTATTTTTGCCAATATGCCATCGTCTTGGGCCTCGACATCCATCTGCGCCTTGTCTGTCTCAATCTCCAGAAGCACATCTCCGGCTGTGAAAGAATCGCCTGCCTAGGTTAGCATGTCTGCCTATTCCTTCCATGCAACCTTGATTGCTTCGTGTCCCAGTCAACCGTACCTTCCTTGAGCCTCCAGGTCGCGATATTGCCTTCGGTCATGGTCGGAGATAAGGCAGGCATGTTGAAGTTCTGTGCCACGAGCGCAGCTTGACCTGGATGGAAGGCTATTGTTGCCGTCAGTGTCTGCCCAACTCATTGTTGGCGTCTTGCTCACCTCTCCGGGCGCCATGACTGCGGAGTTGTGGTGTCGCAGCGCGCGCCGACGCCCGACATGCGGCAGCGATGGAAGCCATGGGGACCAATTGGCGGACAAGTGCGATCGGGCTGCTTGAGATGCACTGAGGACGGCGAGTTGGAGGTTGTGGAAATGTTGGGAGCAGCGGAGCTTGGACCTTTCTCGCCTTCTCTCCATTTTCCGAGTCGGAACATGGCGCTGCCATTGGGCTGTCCACCACGCTCAATGTGCATATTACACACCCCTTTGAGCACCAATACACTCGAGACCAATGCTAAACGGCATCTAGCATGTCTACTATATCGAGGACTTTCGCTGGCCTTCTGCACCAGCACTATCTTCGTTTGCCTCCGTCATTGCGCTCTACCCTGTTCAAAAGTCGCGAACAATTCTTCAAGCCCAACACCACCCGAAACTCACGCTCATTCACGTCTTCCATACTGCGCACATATCAGCAAAACGTCGGCTCTAGGCTAAATGGTTTCATTACCAATGACCCAGTTATTCGACAAGTCATACAAACCCGGCAGCCCGTCCTACTATACAAGGCACCCAAGGACGGGTGGTACTATCTCAAAGTGTATGGCACTGCAGCGCTTTGGATAGGCACGGGAGCATTTGCGATTAAGTTCCAAGACGATGTGAAGGATAGGGACCTCCCGTTCTTTGTACGGCCGTCCTACGTTGGAGTCGGTCTTGCGTTCATTGCTATCGGCTGCTACATATGCACAGCACCCACCAACCGGATGCGTGCCCTTGAGGTTCTCCCAAGCCTTCAAGGTGGGCCGCTGCAGCTACGTATGACTGTCAGGGCAGCTCCGTGGCTGAAGGAAAAGGTCATCTACGCCAACCTTGGAGGACCCACCATCAGCGAGAAGACGTATCCCATGGTGGAAGAATTGGTGGAAGCAGACAGATTCCGGCGGCAGGACCTTTGGGACGGCCTGGAACGCATGTCTATTCTGCCGCGCTTCTGGGAATTTTCAGCGCGCTGGGTGCACCAAAAGTGGACCAATTTCTTCCTATCATTCAAATTTGCTGTCCTGAGGTTTGGCATTGCAAAGGTTGAGGTTCAAGGGGATAAGTGGAAGATTGATTGCTCTGGGTGGCTATTGGAAGATGGCAAAGGTGTGTTGAGTGTGCCTTACATGTCGTGAACCAACTGACAAAGTGACAGCTGTCGATCGCTTGATCCCAGAGGAATAAGCACCATCTCGATGTACTTGCTAGACATTCGAAGATGGTATACACAATAAATGTACCGAGGTAATTGTATAGATATTGTGCATATGCGCTTGGTGCTCAAAGTCTGGTTCCCTGAGGTTCCTTTCCTCTCTATTTCGCCCGCCGCTAGACTGGCTCTATTCTGAGTATTCTTTGATTGACGTGGCGGGTATGGCAACAGTGTTTCCACCGGCGTCTGTTGTAAACGGCCGAAATTTGTTCTCATTTTCAGGCACCAGTTTCGCAACAATGCTTTCAAGTGTGATATGATACACGTCAATGATTTCTTGACTAATATCAAATAATGGAATGACCGCTCCGGCACTTGTCTGATAACCCGGACTAGTAGGCTGCTGCAAGCCTGCTAGTTGTTTCGGTGCCGGCGACTTGAGCAGCAAGGGTGAAGGTTTAGGGGATCTGGCGCGCCAACCAATTTCAACACCACATTTCTTAGTCATGATCATTGCGACCACCAAAGCTGTCGACACAACACATGTAAGAAACACTAATGTAGAATGCAAAATGACTTTTCATGTGTGTGAGATTGATGCTGCAAGCGCTCAGGTTGCATGCTACTGAGTCTTCAAACTCCTAATGGCATCAAGCGTTATCACGCCTATTTGCATTTTCCATACTTTAAATAAAACTCTGTGATATCGTTCAAGTAAACCGCTCATTCTGCAAACTCAATGGCTGCTTCGGTACTGCGTTGATGGAAGCAGACCAGAGGCGTTGCCACACATGGTGCACGTGCACGGTTTGTCCTTCCCCACATTGAACCATGCTGTCGACGTGTCTAACAGCGTTAAGCTTTTTGAGCCGCATCTGTACCTGCAGCTGATCGCCAGCAGCAATAGCTATCAAGACGGAAAAGAAAAGTAGAATGCACGTCTAGTATGTGCCGCAAGACTCCCGAAAATTTGCGGACTTTGCGCCTAGATATCAATCCCATCGTTTTTAGGCCCGTACAGTACCCTTACACAGTTATAAGCTGGTTAAATAGACATGTGGTTGTGGTGATGAATAGATGCATGTTCTTGGGCATCAAATTTGTCTATGCAGGCGGTGCATGTCAGCCGTGCACTAACGTAGCCGCGCCAAGCTTGATTCAGGAATCCTGCCTCCGACACCATCACCAACTGACCCTCAACCACAGTTTTCTGCTTTGGTTCCCTCGTTGTCTGTGACTTTCATTCATCATCTGATGCGTTTTGCTGTTGCTGTCACTTCGTTCCTAACTACTTTCAGCCGTGCATCGCGCGTTTGACTGTTGCTCACCGACCCACAACAACACACTTTGGCGCAGTCATCGCTTCTCTTTCGCGCATGCAGTCAACATCTTACTCGCGCCTTATGCCATCGGTATAGTCCAAATCCTGATCACCGAGGTGTAAGTGCGCCTTTACCCGCCAAATCCAGGACACATTCACTTACGGTTGCCTACCAGACGCGCAATCACCCCCTCGCGACAATTCCTCATGTCTAGCCGTGCCAAGCGCAAGTTCGACATCGACCCGAACGCTTCCGACCCTGAAGACGAAGATTACGACGAGTCGGAGAGAGTCGCCCCGCAGCGCCGTCGCCATCGAGGCACCCCCGGCGCTAAGAAGAAGACATCCAAGCGCCAACGACGCGATTACGGCGGCTCTGAAATTGACGACGACGAAGAAATCGTATCCGACGACTCCTTCACTGATCGCTCCGAGTCTGAAGAGCCTGAGATCAATCCGGCGACTGGCCGAAGCGTACGCCGCGCTACCAAGAAACAGGTCACATACGAGGAGAGTGAGGACGGAATTGAGGATACGCCATCTGCCGACGACGACGACGAAGACGACGAAGACGACGAACCACTGAGAGTTGCCTCTAGGCGACGCGCAAAGCCATCCATCGAGGAGGTTGAAAAGCCGTCGCTCATTGTCAAACTCAAAATGCCAGGCTACGCCTCTGGTCGTAATCTGCGTACCCGCACTGGCAGCAAGTCCATGGCGCGTGGGAAAACACCAGACGTACCGGGCGCGCGACGCAGCAGTCGCCTCTCGCACGACGTAGAGGTCCCAATAGTTGCGCTTTCCGACTCCGGCAGACATGTTAACATTGTCCGCCCAGGCACCCGAAGCCCCGAGCCTATCAACGTGCGTGCAACTAGAGGTGGTAAGGGTCCAAAGGCTCCACAGCATAGCGCCATCATGGAAGCTTCACAAGAAGTATCTATAGTTTACGAGGAAGATGGCGAGGGTACTCCTGGCCCACTAGATGCAATCCTTGATAACCCCGAAACTCAAGTTGAGGCCAGCAAAGAAAGTTCGCCTGTACAAGATGCTCAAGATGCTAAGAATAACGATGAGGACGATGAGGCCATGACAGGCGTCATACAAGAATCACAGCCAGACGGCGTTGCGGAGGACTCGGAAGAAGAAGGACCAATTACACGTGGTGGTCGCAACCTCAGAGTGAGTTTGCATTGCAACAAGCTCTTAAATTCACTAACCATATTAGGCCACTCGTGCAAGATCCGCAAAGCGCAAGCGGGGAGCTGATGAGAGCAGCGACTTTGAGCCAGTTGCTGAGGACGAGAAGGAAGAAGAGGAGGGTATCTCAGATTCGGATCATAGCAAGGCTAAACACTCAACATCTGAAAGCGCATCAGGCTCCGGCCGCAGATCTACCCGCCGTCGTGGAAGAACGCGGCAGTCCCAACGAAGTAGACGCAACTCGTCATCCGATGAGCAATCCCGCTTGGACCCGGATGAGATTGCAGACGAGCTCCAAGAGCTTGAGCAGCATAAGCGACGACGTTTAAGTAGACGTGTTCCAGACAATGAGCTCTCCTACGACACTGCCCCGAAACGCCGTGCACGCAACACTGGTGTTGATTACCGAGTGGTTCGCCCAGAGCTGAATGCCGTTTTTGATGATGATGAAGCTGGGCCAGCTGCCGGAAGGTCACGACCAAAGGGTGGTCGTTCGAATTACCGCAGTCTCTTCAGCAATCAGGGTCCGTTTGGAGGTGGAGTTGAAGGTGGCTATGGTGCCGCTAGCGGTGACTCCGACAGCAGTGACGAGGAGAATCAAATGATGCCAAAAGCTATGGGGGGCATGATCGGCATGACACCCACAACTGCAACTGCCCCTGTGTTTGGCTTTCCTCAAACTCATAACGCTGACCCCCAACAAGCCGGAGGCTCTGGAGGGGGTCCAGCAAACCTAGGAAAGGTCAAGGATAAAAAGGCACTTGCTGATTCCGATCCACTAGGCGTGGATCCGAATGTCAATTTCGACGGTGTTGGAGGCCTGGACGACCACATCAACAAACTGAAGGAAATGGTCATGCTACCATTGTTATACCCTGAAGTATTCACGCGCTTCAAGATAACGCCGCCGAGGGGGGTTTTGTTCCATGGCCCTCCAGGTACCGGTAAGACCCTGCTTGCCCGTGCATTAGCATCCAGTGTAAGCTCTCACGGGCAGAAAGTCACCTTTTACATGCGCAAAGGTGCTGATGCCTTGAGCAAATGGGTCGGAGAAGCTGAACGCCAACTTCGCCTCCTCTTCGAAGAAGCACGGAAAACGCAGCCTAGCATTATTTTCTTCGACGAAATCGACGGCTTAGCACCAGTTCGGTCAAGCAAGCAAGAACAAATCCATGCCTCCATTGTTGCGACACTCCTCGCCCTGATGGACGGTATGGATGGACGTGGTCAAGTCATCGTCATTGGCGCGACAAATCGACCCGATTCTGTTGACCCGGCATTACGACGCCCTGGTAGATTTGACCGCGAGTTCTACTTTCCATTGCCTAATGTTGCGGGACGACGCGCGATTCTCGACATTCATACCAAAAACTGGGATCCACCACTCCAGCCAGTAATGAAAGACTCTCTTGCAGAACTGACAAAAGGTTATGGTGGTGCAGACCTTCGTGCACTATGTACCGAGGCTGCCCTGAATGCGGTGCAAGGAACTTTCCCTCAAATCTATACTTCTGAGAGGAAGCTTCTGATTGATCCAACAAATATCAAAGTTCTCGCAAAGGATTTTATGATTTCGGTCAACAAAATGATTCCATCCTCTCAGCGGACAGTCACTGCCAGTGCAGCACCGCTCGCAAAAGATATCGAGCCGCTACTTCGAAGACCATTGGCACAGATCACACAGCGCATCGATGAGCTGTTGCCTAGGAGGAAAAAGCTTACCGCGCTTGAGGAAGCAGAATATGATGACCGTGAGGACGAAAAAGGCTTCGAACGTGAGGCTACCATGCGGAACTTTGAGAGCAGTAGGATTTTCCGGCCCCGTCTACTCATCAGTGGTCTACAAGGCATGGGCCAACAGTACCTTGGTGCTGCTCTACTGAATAAGATCGAGGGGTTGCATGTGCAATCATTCGATCTGCCGACCATACTCGAAGACCCTTCTCGAACCCCCGAAGCTGCCATCACCCAGCTCTTCACGGAAGTCAGGCGACACAAGCCTAGTGTTATTTACATCCCAGCCGTTGATGTTTGGTATCAGACTCTACCGCCAACAGCCATCAAAACGTTCAAACTCCTCCTACGAAGTGTTGGCGCGAATGAGCCAATCATGCTATTAGGTGTCTTGGAACTCCTTGATGAACGAGAACGACCAGACAAGCAGATGATGGTCGACCTGTTTGGCTACTCCCAAAACAACGAATTCAAACTCCAGCGCCCAGACCAGGAGGGCCGAGCCGAATACTTCAATAACGTCTGCCATTATATTCGCATGCCTCCAGTCGACTTTCCTGATCCAGATAACAGGAAGAAGCGTATTCTGCCCCTATTGGAACCCGCCCCTATTGTGGTGCCAGTGGTGGATCCCAAAGAACTAGCAGCGAAGGAGAAACTACAGAAGAAACAAGACAGGATGACTTTAAATAAGGTCAAGATAACCATCCAGCCCATAATGGACCAATTGAAGAGAAGCTACAGGAAGTTTTTCAAGCCGATTCTAGAGGAGAGTTGGTACGCCTACTTACTCGAAGAGCAGGATCCGGAGCACTTCAGGACAGATTTACCTCCAGACCAGCAGCATGAGCAAGGTGTAGAACGACCTTGGGAGCGCTCTAAGGATCATAAAGGCGTTGATGTTCTGCTGCATGTTGAAAGTGGCAATAAGTACTACAACCTTGACCTTGGCAATATTGAGAAACGACTTTCCAATGGCTACTACAAACGCCCAAAAGACTTCTTGTTCGATATCAAGACTCTGGCCAAGGACGCTAGAACCCTTGGTGACGCAGAGCGAACATTGAAGGGTAACGAAATGGTCAGCAACGTAGAGGTCGACATTGCGAATTTTTTTACCCCTGCCGTGCTTATGGAGTGTGAAGCCGTTTATGCACGAGAACTAGAAAGGGAGCGCAAGGCCAAAGAGAAGCGGCAGAAAGCTCTTGCTGAGGGCCAGGATGTGAGCACCGAGATTGCCAGAGTTCCGCCTGAGCAGTCTCTTGGAACGACAGAGACTTCAGGACCGATCATGTTGGGTGAGCCTGTGCCTGGACATTCTGCCATACCACCAGTAACACCATTGCGCGCTCCACCTGTGGTTCCACTCTCCAACGGAACAAGTAGAGAGGGTGCGCAGCATAGTCACCAGAACGGATCGACAGTCCCCTCTGGGCATGACAATGACACGCATATGACGGATAGTCAAGATTTGAATGTTGGCACTCAAAATGAGTTCCATTTCCAGACGCCAAGCAGAATTGATATACAAGCAATTCAAACGCAGAAGTCCCAAGTATCGGCCCGAACATACATGTTGCCAAACTCACATCCCAACGATTACCATAACAGCGCGTCAACAACAACCTCTGGACAAAAGACTTCGAATCGGTCCTCTGATATTAAATCAAACACCCAAAGCACCAATGGTGCTGTAATTGGGCTTCCCGATTTCCAAGAGATGATCGTAGCTCCTCAGCCGGGCGGATCACAGCTTCCCGATACGCAAGGTTCGTCAAGTTTATTTCATCAAAGTTTGATGCCCTTTGTGCCCCTCTTGCCTCAGCAACCAACTAACCTTATTGCAAAAATAGAGCAACATTATGTTAGCAGTCAACCATCAAACTCGGACCCATCCCAATCATTTCAGCAACACAATACGATGGCTGCTCCAGCGCCACCGCGGCACACATCTAATCTTGGCGCCATATTGAACGATGAAGAGCCGAAGCCGGAGCTCATTCTTGATGAGGATCAGCTCAACGACCTTTACCAAATGCTTGTCGTCAAAACATCGGGCTGCACCCTCGAACAGCTTGAGCAGATTAACGCAACACTCATGGACGCCATTTGGAAGAACCGGACCAATTATAACCGCAATGTAGTACTTCATAAAGTGCAGGACGCTTTCAACGTAATTATCGAAGATATAGTGGCTATGCAGCAAATCTTGCGATGGAGTCAAGAGACGCCTGAGCCCGAGGAGACGCAGTACACAAGTGCGCAAGGCCATATGGCTTCCGGGCGGCCCGAGTTTTCGTTGGCAGTAGACCGAGAGTTTCGCGGATTAACGCAAGGCCTGCGTTGATGTCACCAAGGTTACCAAAATGACCTCAAGGGATATACCTTCACGCATGTTGAGCTAGGAGGCACAGATCTAATAAGAGTTGTTGGGCAATACTTTGCGGGCGGCGCAAGGCTCTAGGGACATTTGCAGGGAGGTTCACATTCTTCGGCCAGATTACTCCAGACACTGGACGAGCTCTATGGCGCATCTTTGGATACCACTCTTTCCATGTCTCATTTTTTTTATGTACGTTGCTGGTTGCATGGCTCATCTGATTAAACAGATATGATGCTCTACATAATGATTCGCATTGGGAAACATTGTAGATGTATCCAATATAAATACGTATTTCGTAAGCGTCAATCCCCACAGAGTCCCAGTGATCAGCAAAAGCAAGCGTATGAGGGCCACTACAGCCCTTTACTCAACCAGGATAGTACTGGTTCTTACAGTAAGTTCCACGCTGACCATAGTCATCATCAGCCGCGTCAGATTACATGTGTTCCAGTCGTACGTCGCGCTGATCATGGTTTTACGTCCTAAGCCCATTCCTAGCGTCTGACCTCTACGCCTCGACAATAGGCTTACACCGCCCAGTACCACTTGTCAGATGTGCAGGGGGGGCCTTGCCATACAGAGATCCGGATCCCAACACACGGGAAGACTTTGTTGTGTAAGCAGTGAAAGAATCAAGACATGTCTGTTCAGGATTGCGGGACGCTCTTGATTTGATATCATTACTAGAAAATAGTGTCTTGGTTCTCTCCAATACCAACCTCC
Organism: Ophiosphaerella narmari; assembly: GCA_028456235.1. Classification (NCBI taxonomy): domain Eukaryota; kingdom Fungi; phylum Ascomycota; class Dothideomycetes; order Pleosporales; family Phaeosphaeriaceae; genus Ophiosphaerella; species Ophiosphaerella narmari. The sequence continues at coordinate 484,585 of JALNQA010000009.1, forward strand.
TCTATCTAGTCGCCAAAGCCTAGAACCTGTCGCTAATGTCTAGGACGCCTGATATAGTCACCGTACCATGCACGATGAGGATGCGTAATAAGAGTTTTCACTCAACACATAACCAACAGCAATACAGTGTCGTGGAAACAAAGCAGCCAGAACAGCTGTCGCGTGAAAACCAATAAAGATGCTAATGTGAGGGGGGTTTTTTCCCTTCAATTAGAGTTCAACGAGAAATCATGCATAGGAGGAGTACATGCCTTGTCAGCATTTGTGGTATTGTACTTTGATCTCGGGTGAATATAATTGCAATTTCATGTTTTGCTCCCAATTTGCGATTGGGGAAAACGGGATGCATACAGAGTAGGTAGTCGAGCAAATAGCCATTTCTTTTGGCCAGTCTGAACAAAACAATCGTTGAACAATCTGTAGGCAAGTGGAGACACTGCCTGTCAGCAGGTACCTAAAAGTGTATTTTTACGCCGGACGACTATAGAGGTTGAGTGAAGCGATACCTTGTTGAACAGAGATCTTGGTGTGTCAACACTGTTGCCGTTGACTTAGGTTACTTGTTGCCTCCAATCCCTCGCGCAGCCTTAGATATGTAAGCGAGCAATGAAATTGATCGCATGCACATACACATTTCTCACCTGTAACCCATAGCTAGAACGTCGAGCCGACTTCTGCTTCGAAATGCACTATGTGATGGCATCTTCATGGAGCGGCTAATTAATAATACGAACCCACAGGTTTGTCGATCATAACAAGGCTGATTGCACGAGCCCACAAATTGAGCGCCTGATTTGCTGATACGATGCCCAAATTTATCTCCTAGCTAAGGCCCAGCTGCTATAGCGTACCGGATGCTGAATGCGCTTACAGGTACCATTTCGCCCGCCGGATTCTCTAGAACATTGTTTAGTGGCAGGAGCCGATTGCCGTAGCGAAGGGGGGGGGTTCCTCACGATTTACGGTTCCAGGCCCTAGGAGGCGGATACTGGTGGCGTTGTTGAGTAAGGAGATGGTTGGTTATGGCAGCACAAAAAAACATTGTTAATTTAACAGCCATGAGAGCACGCAAGGGATCCAGGGGTGCTCTGCTTGTGTTGCTGCGGGCGGTAAGACATTTCTACGGTCCCCGTAGCATACGAAGTGCATTTGGCGAAAAGTTATGGTTTTTTGTTCGCTAAGCCTGAGATACTTTCCGGTCAAGGTGGAGGCAGTGGTCGACCGGAGTACTGTAGCCTCGTACCTACCTCTCTAGACCGTGAAATAGCGCACATGTCACGATCCAACCTATATCTCTAGATAGAGTTTAAAGTAGCGAAATCAGTCCACAATGCCTAGTTGACCGGGTAACTCCCCGTGCGTCGGCGCGTGCCGATATCAACACGTAGGAGCTGAAAGCCTCGAAGCTTGACTGCTTAAATGAGGGCTTGAACCATAATTAAGCACAGAGAAGCCAACAGAGAACGAGGCCGAGGACAAATACACAGATCCGGTACGAGTGATATCTCCTGAAGTGTACCGCGCGCCGCAATATGACAAACGTACCACAGTTTCAAGAAAATGGCGAGCTGAGCCACACCGATCCTAGACGCGGTAAGGCGTTGATCACTTAGAAGGCTGCTACGAGGCACCGTTTCCGCCATGCTCCATGTTTTACGCGCTTCGGCTAGTGCTCGCACACGAACTTGTGGTCCGCGAGAGGAGTTCGAGACGCTACGATAGTGTCTTGATTGAATCATGGGTTGCGGAAGGCTTGCAGAAGACACTTGAGCGAATCGGCAACTCCGGCATTTAACTCGGCACGATTTCAGCGCGAGGCCGAATGCAGCGAGAATGCTGGAGGGAAGAAAAGGGCCGTCTTGTAATATCGGTATGTAAAAGCCAAGAGAGTGTTCCTGGGTAAGAAAATCCTTTTGGGAGGAAGATTTAGGAGAAAAGATGCGAACACGTTCTGGGGCGGGGACCGTGCGCAGCAATGATGAGGAGGTTTTGCACAAGACCAGGAAGATATTCTGGATTATTCTCAATCTTAATCTCAAAAGCGAAGTGACACGAACCATAGTCAATCAACACACCCCCTTACCTCAAGAGGTGGCGCGAAACCTGACGCCAGTGTTGACGCCTAAGCTGAAATGGGTGAACGTGCCCGGCCCCGTATAGGCCAAGCTGACTGAACCCTGGGGCGCACGAGGATTGGAGCAAGACGTCAGACTGATGGACATGGGGGATGCGCAAGCCATCGTAGCAAGCTGTTGGTAGGGGTTCTACGCTCTTGGTTAAAGGAGAAACCTGGGTGCTGGCTACTATTTCTGCCGTGTACCTGGTATTGGTTACTTGGATATCAACCTCGAGACACAGTATTTGGCTTTCTGCAACGAGGACAGGCCTGGGTGGAGCCTCGCAGGAGCCTCTCAACATTCCAAGCCAGGTGCTACGTGGTACCTTGGTACCTGACTACCTGTCTATCGCATGCTCTGCCTCGGCTACTCTTCCCTGATGCATTCACCCGGCTTGTCCAACTTGAATCTGTATCATGCTTCCACCAACAGCCCTTGAGCTTCAGAAACCCCCCAGCAGAATAAATAGCCAGACGAACTACATCACGGGCGCCCAGAAGGCGCCACATCTCCCTCCCCCCAATCATGTGCAGCCGTCGGTACGGTGGGAGGCTGTGATCGCTGCTCCCAGGCCGGTGGGTGTGTGCAGGGGCCATCGTAAATACTGTCAGATGACGCTTGGCGCTCTGTGCCCGCACGCTCCACTGGCATAAGAGATTGATTACATGCATACCAAGACCGTCAAGACACCTTCTCGCACAGGCTTGGTGGCATGCTCATCCTTCTAGCTAGTTTGTTTGGAATTCGGTCTTGGTGCAGGCAACCCATGCCTCACTACCTGCTCAATCGACTATGCTAAGTTTCGAATAAGATATCATCTCCACAACAGGAGGCTAGAAGCGATCATTTTCAGCCCTAGCCCGACGCAGCGAACTTTACGTCAGTGGGGAGAAGGTGCTAAGGAGACCGGGAATAGATGGAAAAGTGGGCCTCTAGATTGTCTTTGTAGGTCCGTACACATGGCGTCCTGGGACCAACGCGCGCTGACTACTGCGGCTAGCAAGGGTCCCCCTCATCGCTGGGTCGCGGTGGCATTGTACATTATCGTCCTCTCCGCCGCCGGGTGAGTTCCGAGTCTGCGACTCTCGGGTCTTGCGGCTTGTGGCACACGACTTTGAGTATCCATTGCGTCTCTTCTACTTCTTCTATTTCTCCTCGTCAATTTTTCTGGTTCCTTTCGAATTTCGATATGGTATCGTATAGCATTCACAGGTGACAACCATCTCTGTGCTGTCGTTGGCCAAGCATCTTTTGTAATGGAACCTACGCCGATGCTGGACGACCAGTCCGGAACCATCGCCTTACCTCAACATATTCTTCCATGGCTCCGAGCAGTCGTTGTTCTGGCTTTCCTCAGCTTCCTCGCCTCGGTATTGCTGCTATTCTTGCTCACATATAAACTTGTGCGCTGGCAGATCAAATCCAAGAAGTCCAACCAGTTTGTTATTCTGATATTCAACCTCCTGTGGGCCGACATTCAGCAAGCACTAGCTTTTCTGTTGAATGTGGAATGGCTGCGAGTGGGCAGTGTCGTAGTTGAGAATCCTGTGTGTTTTGCTCAAGGGTGGCTGGTATCAACTGGCGACTTGGGTAGTGGTGTATGGTGTTTCGTTATCGGCCTTCACACGTTCGCAAGCGTTATTCTCAACTATCGATTGACACCAAGGTACTTCTACGCTACAATTGTGGCCCTTTGGATCTTCACTATCGGCGTATCTTCCGTTGGAATCGGTATGCACGGGAACGATCTCTACGTTCGATCTGGTGTATGGTGTTGGATCCACCACGACTTCAATGATCTTCGATTATGGACCCATTACGTCTGGATATTTATATTGTAAGTATATATCGCCTCGCTCCACACTTGCTAGATGACTGATTTCGTCAGTGAATTCGGCAACGTTTTGATCTACCTGGCCATCTACACCATCCTTTTGACCCGTATTCGCTCCGGTTATTACACTGCCGAAGAAGCCAAACGCGTCAAGTCCATCGCCAACCTGATGGTTGTATATCCTCTAGTATACGTAGTATGCACGATTCCACTCGCTTCCGCCCGTATGGCCGCCATGTCTGGCTCACCTCCATCCCTTGCGCGACTGTGCCTATCTGGTGCAATGATCACCTCGAATGGCTGGTTAGACGTCTTATTATACACCTTAACACGTCGCATAATGATCTTTAGCGACGAGCCACCTGCCGACAACAACGGCTTCGACACTTTCTCAACTTTCTGGATTGAGAAACCACGTCGCTTCGGCGGACAAACCACAGTATCTGCCTTGAACACCCAAAAACGGTCTCGCGGCTTCAGCCGCGTTACCCTTCCATCGTCTGGCGAGTCATCGGATGACTTATGTGCCAGGAAGGACATCAAACTCGTCACAACAACAGAAGTGAAGAGTGAACCCGCACTACCCGAGGACTACGAGGAGATGGAGACAGAAGCAAGGAAGAAGAGACCAAGAAGTCCAGTGGGTAGATGGAGCGAAGAAACGCACGGAAGTCGGGGATTAAGTTTCAAAATGGAGGAACTTAGTCGGGCGGGCACACCGCGATGAAAGAGAGACATGAAATATTAGAACATCCAAGTGTATGAACCCAGGTGCATAGAGCATACCACAATGACGACTTATATACCACACCGAGAAGTCGACCGCGACACTCTACGGAATTTCTATCAGCAAGCGGAGACGGACTGGAAGATCCGTGCCTTCGTAAGAGTACAACTGTGGTGTTGCATCATTGAGAATAGGACAGAAGTGATACCCAAGAGCGGTGCGCCTGAACAAGGCCAGGGGAGGTTACTAGAAACGTGTAGTTATGTCTTATCGCATACAAGTCAAGCAAATCCAATGTTCTGGGGATCTGTCATTGTGGATCTGATTTCATACACTCATCCCTTCAAGGCTAGCATGGTGTGAAACGTCATTTTCAGCGTTCCCTATCTAATCAGGAACTTTGTGGCGGTACACTCAGATGCAAGGCAACGAATGGGTTAAACTAATATCATACACTTTTCATTACTTCATAATAGCGTAGCTATCTAATACTCGGCCTTGTACCTCATAATCATACCAATGTGACGATGTCTTATGGACTGCTTAAACGCCCATGGCTCCAGCTTGTGGTCTCTGCTGTACTTGATGACAACCAATGAGTTGTTCTGCCGAGTAGGCAAGTTGCCCATTCCAAAGTTTGGTTAAACATAACACCGACATCAATCCTTCATATACTCACCCATCCTATCCACGACTCTAGAAAGTGCAGCCTTCCATCGCGCATATGTTCATCAAACTCTTCGTAGTTGATAAGACCGCTACCTTTGCGCTCGATAATCTCTTGTTGCACTGCTTCCAAGCTAGCAAGTAATATGCAGTAAGACTCGGTATCAGGGTTCATGGCAAGTGCACGAATGTGTTGGTATAAAGGCCTCAACTGATCCTTTTCTGGGTGATAGTCGTTCGTCGAATGAATGGCTGTGCTAGACACGCTCTTAAGGATCTCAATGCCCCCCTCAGTGCCTACAAGAAGCTGATGGATGACGGCATCATCAGCGTAGTCACGCCAATTAGGGATAGATTCCGAGGGTGACTTCTCTCGATTAGGATGGGAATTTTGCCCGGAAGGTACCAGATTATCGTTGAGGGACTGAGATGGTGATGGCTGCATCTCAGTGGTAGAGGGGAAATGTTCATCTCCTAGAGCCTCTGTGCTTGAACGCCGTGCAGACCCTGCGAAGACGAAGAAAGGGCCTTCTGGGTCTGTATATACCCGTTCTCTGTCATTCGTTCTGAACAGCGACGGATTTGACTCCTCTGGGTCTTCGACTGGAGCTGGAACATGATCTGCAACGACCGCGTCCGTCTCGGAATTAGGTCGGAACTGAGGCATTGTGGGATCTCGCGAAGCGGGTTGATCGAGTGTGCCGAGACGTTTTTGTAATCCACTCGAGTATGAGCTAGAACCAGAAATCCAACCTAAACGAGAAGCACAGCCAAGCGTAGCAAGTAGAAACTCATCCTGGAGCTGGCATCGGCAAAGCCAGGTATTCCATAGGGACATGTCATCTATTGACCATTCATCTGGAGCACTGATGGAGGTGAAGAGTGCCTTTTCCAGTGAAGCGTAGATTTTCGAGAGCTTCGCTTTGGCTTCTTTCTGAGTCAATTTTACACTGCCTTTATGGTGAAACAATCCTTTGAAATTTCCATGGGTTGAGGAATTGTTGACAGCATCGAGGAACATATTTAGAATGCATCTGGAGTATCGGAAGATACCTATCTTGCAAATAGCACGGTGTTGCGCATACCACCGTGTCTTGAAGTCAACAGTAACCTGATTAATTTGGGCAGCGAGCATATGACGCTGGTTGCGAGTGGCGGATACAGCTAGAGCATTGTTTTCTTTATCCTCGAATAGCGGATTCAGCAATTCATTGAAACCTTGTTGTGTGATCTGATACATCACTTCTTGGCCTAAATCTTTCTCCGGCTGTGGAATCTCATAGCCACCCCACCGCTCTCCACAAGGGCGTGAGGACATGGACGCGTTGGATCTCGTTTCAAAATCAATATCATCCCGAAATCGCACTTTTGAAGATGAACGTGACCACCTGGGTCGCGTGTTTGAGTGCTCAAGGGCATACTCGGTATCTTCGGCCGGTTCTCCAGCCCCAATAAGTTCAACAGGTTGAGCTCCCCGATTTTCTTGTAGGCTTTCAGGTTCTTTCAATCCCTCTTCTTCGTCGATGTAGAATTGCCGTCGAGCCCACCTGTGCTCTACTGCCCCATCCTGATTTTCTATATCACGAAGATTAGTAGCGATGAGCATCTCGTCTCGACTAGCCAGATCTGGCTGGTCGTTGCGAAGTATGGGATCTATGTTCTCAAAATCGTCTCGTTGTTTATCTTGTAAACGAGAATTACCGGTTTGGCGTCCGCCTAGACCAGAAGGAGGAAATGCAGAACCTAGAGGCTGACTGGAGCGTATGGTGTCGAGTGCATTTCGAACTGAAATTTCTTCGGCGATCTCTGCGACATAATTGCGTGTTGCCTCCTTCTCGATGGCATAGTATGCTCTGAAGAGCCTCAGAACATCCTTGCGTGATATGTATCCATCCCCATCAATATCATAACCATTGAACACAATCCTGCTCTTGATACGTCCGTTCGTTGAGTGCATACCGTCTAGGCCTTTGATCCACTCCTCAAATCCAATGAGGCCATTGTTGTCCGAGTCGTAGTAAGCGAAGATGCGGTCATATATCAGGTTCGGCGAGGCCACAAAGGTTTTGTATCGAGGAATGAAGGCGTGATCAAAAGCCCGACGATCAAGCGCCCAGCCAATGCTGTTGGGATCAGCGAGCCATTCGGTCCCCGCAAGACAGGTAAATTGATCCCAAAGCGCGTCGACCTCCTCAATCTCCATCTTGGTCTCGGCCACTAGGCGTTTCTTGAGCACTGAATGGATGGAGGCACTCATCATATGTGGCTTGCCCAGGTATATTGGTTCTTGCTTAGCCATACCCAGATAGGGAGCTGGTACGCGTATTTTGTAAAAAACATGGGTCTTGAGGTGGGAGTTGGTTGCTTCGCAGCCGGAGCACAAATCAAAGTCGGCACAATTGGCGCAATGCCACCTGACGCCACGAATGGGCTTCTCGTCACATCCATTACACGTGATGCCCCGATGAACAACTCCCTCCTGCCGGGCGCGATCTTCGGCAATGTGGTAGAGAGTACGTTGAAGAGTCTGGCCATCAGCGTCGACAGCATCGCCCTCTGATTCATCATCGCTCCTCAGAGAGAGCTCGGTAGGCACAACGCTTTCGGCGCCACCGCCATCGGCTTGGTGTCTCCGTGCAGTCTGCACCACGGAGTTGTATCTGCCTATTGCCCTTGCTATTGCAGCATTGTCCCCAAGGCTACCCCCATTGTGATGGGTGATGAGCCGTGCAATGGAATGCGCGTCTATGTAGGGGGGCGGATGATCGTCAAAAACCAAAGCGACTATCTGGTCCAGATAGACGCTGTAGACGTGTTCAATAGTGTGCTCCACTTCCTCTGGCGTGGCATGTGGACGCTGTTGGCTGATCAAGTCACGAAGCTCGCCCGGCGAGATGACGCTATCAGTCTCGAAGGGGATATGGGTTCCATCCAAGTTGTACCCACGGAGAGCAGGCACGGAAACGCCGGGGGATGGGCCAGGGCGCACATGCGAAAGGGCGTGTGAACGGTGGCGTGCATGCGTGCGGCGAAACGCGTTGCTTCGATGCAGGTCATCACGTGATGAGGGGCGCGAGACGCTGTAGACAAGATAGGCTGCGTAGGCCGCCGTAGCGCCGGCAAGGACGAGGAGCGCTGGATGGTAGCGCGAGACGGAGCTTGGTGTTGAGGCGGCCATGACAAGGGCGATGCCGGTGTGGAAGAGGGAGATGGGCTGGCCTGGGAGATGGGCTGGTTCAGCTGCACGTGTCGAAGGCGCGCCACATGAGCTCGAGATGTAGGAGCTGTCGCGGCTTTCTGTGCAACATAGCTGCTGGCTGCTGGCTGCTGGGGGCAGTGGTGGTTGCTCCCTCCAAACATTCCAGACTGGCCTCCATTGTGCTGACTAACGCGCTTGGGACCACCGAAACTCCTCCGCAAAACACACCCAGCCCCGCAAACGCCTCACCCACTATGCGATGAGCACTCTAGAGCCGCTGTGCTCCTTCACCATACCCTCCATCCACGATGACACGCCTCTCGATTGCCGCATCTTCCATCCAGATGCACTGGGCTCGGCGGCGGGGGCTCCATGGCGGGCGCGAGCCATCGTCATAGCCCATCCCTATGCGCCCATGGGTGGCAGCTACGACGACCGCGTCGTGGGCTTCGTGGCAAGAGAATTCCTGGAAGCCGGCTGGATTGTAGGCACCTTCAACTTCAGGTATGCCCCGCCATAGACAGGATGCGCCTCGTGTCTTAACATGTGGAAGAGGTGCACACGGTTCAAAGGGCCGTACGAGCTGGTCGGGACGCCCGGAGCTCCAGGATTATATCTCATTTGCCGCCTTCTTTATGCACTACATGTGCTACTTGCGGCCACACCCAGCGCCTGGAGCCGTGTTCAAGCCAGACCAGTCACCCGTCCCATCACCTAATCTCCATGACCGCCCGGAGCTGCCGGCCATACGGCCACCCGATCCTCCTATCGTTGTTCTCGGCGGCTACTCGTACGGCTCCCTAATACTCAGGCACCTCCCACCTGTTCCTACTATCCTCCAGCCCTTCTCCAGCCCCATTGCCGGCTCTGCTAGCGATGAGATCATCCTAAGAGCATGCAAACTCGCGGATCAAAGCAATCTAGCGTGGATAAACCTCGCTCGAAAACAGGAGAGATGTTCTAGGAAAAAAGGACATCAGCCCAAGTCTTCGCTGACTATGGGAGGAGAGGAGACCACCCCTGAGAAGAGGAGGACCAGCAGGGACATACGAAGGAGTATAGATGGGGGTCTGGGTGCCGATATAGCCAATAAGCTAAGAAGCCTAAGCCACCGTGGACGCAAAGACAATAATCCAACCACGTCGCTGGAGAAGACAGAACGTGCTGCCATTGCGATGCCAGAAGTTTGGTACTTGCTCATCTCGCCCCTCACGCCTCCCATCTCAACAATTCTAGCACCTTCATTAGGCCATAAACTCTGGAGCAGATCTCACGAAGGCGACGAGGTCATCATCAGTAAGCATAGAACACTAGCTATCTACGGAGGCCAAGACATTTTTACGTCCGCAAAGCGCCTCCGAGATTGGAGCGGGCAGATCAAAGCCAAGCCAGGGTCGCATTTTTCAAGTGTTGAGATCGTCGAGGCAGGCCATTTCTGGGTGGAAAGTGGAGTGGAAGAGGAACTGAGAGCCGCCCTCAAAGCGTGGGAGATTTCTACAATAGATTAGTGGGGTCCCTTTAAGAAGCATCATCAAGCTCTACTGGGTAGTATACGATAGTAGATATATAGCTAGCTCGTCATTTGGCCTATAAATGTAATGCGAAGCCTTATAATGTATTCCATCGCTACCCAACAATTCTGCTCAAGATCTAAGCTAGCAGGTACGCATATCATCTCGTCGCCCTGAAATTGGTACGCTAGTATGAGCGCACGCTGACCGTCGTATGCTCAAGCAAGGATCACAAACCCATCATACTTTCCCTCTCACTTGACTACTCACTTCATTCACCCTTTACCCCTACCAGTGTAACTGCTCTTACCCGACCTATCAAACCTCACAAAATTGCTGAATTGAAGGGCTATCCTTGAGGTACCTGCACTTACAATAAGCCCAAGGTAGTCTTGCAACGAACCTGAGCAGGCTATCCCACCTTCGACCTCGACTTGCACTAAGATTGCCCTCTCGAGAATTTTGCCTTCAGCCTATCAGGCAGTGTATTTACCCACATTACCAAACGAAACTTGTAAGATCTGGTCATAATCCTATTGTTCTCATTGTACCTCTTAAATTTCACTAGCCCGCGGTCCCTAACTTTCAAACCCAGACCTATTCCACCACCTTCATCTCCTCACATACCAATCACCGAGTACACACAGAATTAGGTATATACACTAGCCAGACTTCAGGTATACCCAAGTGCCGATCGCTAACTTACGTGCAGCTAGTATCCGCGCAAACCTTAGTCGTCCCACGATGTGCATCACTGCTATCACCAGCAGCTTCACAGGCTTCGAAAATGAAAGTTTCTCATCACAAACCAACGATTTCCCAGAGCATCCGCTTCTCGAGGTAATTAGGGAGAACATACTGAAGTACCGCGCACAATCTGCGGCCCATTTCGCAGTTACAGTAAACGTGAATCAAGCATCAAAAATCCAGGGGATGGGAATATCTCGAGCCACTAGGATCAAGGTTCTCTTCTCAAACTTTACTCAGAGGGAGCTTTACGTTTGCAGACCTGTATTCTCGCAGCGTAAAACCATCGGTGTAACTCCAAAGGTTCATGTGGCTATCAGGCGACGTCACTTTATCCCTCTCGTAGATTTTCTCGACGAAAAGTTTCCAAACTACCCTGATCATGTTTCCACGGGCGACATGCGAGCATGGTGGGCTGCAAATGGCAAGGTCTTCAAATGGGTAGAACTGCCTACTGAAATCAAGGAGCAAATCATTCGACACTGTATGCAGCGAACATCCTTCTCCAGGCCTTATAACAACGGGTGGGCCACTCTTTGGAGCACGAAAAGGGCTAGCGGTATATTTGAGATCGATAGGAGGCTCACAGGTTGGGATGCACTCCTTGGAGTTTCACACCAAACTCGAAGCATCACTCTGCGTTTGTGCTTTGTCGGCAATAGCGGTTCAAGCAACGGCTTCGGTATCTTTGCGCCCTCATGTAGTAGGCTCAGCCGTACCATTCAACGCCTCGACAAGTACTACCAGATGACGGAGCCAAATGCCGTGCCTGTAGACGCCAAAACTCTAATGCTAGCAGAGTGCTATCGAGACCATCCTAGAATATTCCCGCATCTCAAACAGTATGCTACGTTCTCCCAAGGCCTTAGGAGGATTTGCTTGGGGATGGGTTTCCTAGACACTATGCACTTCTTCCAAGTGGATATTGGGAATTTCAGGCGGTACCTGGATTCTAGCCGTATTTCATACAATGTTTTCCACAAATTACCACACCTGAAAGAAGTTACAATCCAACTCCCCCGCAGACCCGTACAAGGATGGAACGATCAGCCAGGACAAGACGGCCCCAGACTCTTCCACCATAATTCACCATGTCCCCGAACTCTTCATCGTGTCATCTATGAGCGTATTGCGGAAGTCCTGACGTTATATAAGAATGTCAGAGTTTTTGGATTTGGAGACAAAGACGAAAAGGCGCGATTCCAAAAGCTTCGGGTCGCAGCAATGGAAAAGGCTACATGGACTATGGATGACTACCAACAACTGTATGCCGAATGTGGCGGCGGCGTGCAGATCGAGAGTGTTCAACAGGAAATCTGGTCGCACAGCACTAACGAGGAAACTCCAACGCCTACGAGATGCCGGGTACTCGACCTATTCTTTCCTCCCAAATGCCGATGCAAACAGAAATGCTATCTGTTATTCTAGGGAGGAGGCGGAGGGCAGGTCAGCGGTTGATATGGGGGTTTCGGCGCTAAAGTTTAACGTGAGGTAAATGGGGCGCCATTGAAGTTTAAAATTTGACTGCCGACCCCCCTCCCCGAAGCGTACCTTGCAAAATACTACGTCAGATGGTATTTGGTTGCCATAGAAATCTCATAAATTTGTTTGTACAGCGAGATAAATGAAATGCCAGGGGTGGGTTGCGAGGGTTGAGTCTGACTGTCCAAGTTCATGTATATCCGGGAAAGTCTACTACTGACCTCAATAGTCGTCAATCGATCCTTGGGATTTTTACACAATGTCTTACTGGCCACCCGTCGATATAGATTTTGGTAGCTGCCAAAACTTTCCTAGTGGAACTATTGCTCAACCTTGTGCAGCGAAACACGGTAGGAGTTTGTTGTCGTACCATCTACCGTGGTTTCTCTGTACCTGTGCCACCGGGCTATGTTGTAGTCTAACTCTTTAGAATGGTAACACCAAATCGCCAACTTAGTGAGGACACAGCTAAGAGAGAAGATGTCGGCGAAGCGATTTCTTTTTTCCTGTTGGGTTACTTCTGGCGTATAATACATTCATGATCAAAATGTGTCAGGTCCATAGCCACCATCCCCCGGTGAATTGCCTTCAATCGATTTTGACGATATTCGATCTTGGGCAGATGTTGAGCATGCGACAAAATTTATTTCGCCCGTTTGCTTGCTCTTTTTTTTTTCCATTGGTCTGGCTAATAGTCGAGACGATGTCCAAATCTACGCGGATCGCATCCCGAGTATTAAAGTCGTTTTTTACTTTCCTTGATTGATGTCAGTGTCTCGAGAGACTTCAGAGATTTCCCTGTATGCCATAGCATGCGGCCACCGTCCGGCGGAAAATTAAACTTCTTGAATGCAGTTTCCAACAATGCGAAGTCCGCCTCTAGAACATGCTTCAATAAATCCATGACAGTATTGATATAAGTGTGCCCATAAGCGACGGACCATTGTTATTCTTCATAGAAATTAGGATCCCCAAAACGCCACGGTTCTTGCAAAGCATCTCTTGATCGTTCACAGTACGCAAGCTCAACGATTGCTCGGACTGAAGGAGGATGAGCCTTGCTATGCCAACAATACAATGCTAAGCAGGTTTTAGCCAAAACGCACACAGCCGCCTTATGTTCACCCAACTGTCGAAGAACCTTGCCTAAGAGAAGCATATGTTCTAGGGTTCTAGAAGGCCATGGATTAAAATGTGAGGCGCCAATTTTCTACTGCCCTAGACCGACTCAGTTACGACCCTTTTAATTGCGGCCATCATGCCAGCTTTTTTATTCAATATTTCAAAAGTTTTTATGTGCTTAGAGGAATTCACCAATTTTTACCGGGCATTTAAAATCGATGTAGCGAGATATAGCACATATCTGCTTGATGATTGGTCAAATAGGCTTATACGGCATAATACCCATGAAAGGGCTTTCAGAATACCCTCGACCCATAATGAGTAAATGTTGCTTTGCCCAAGAATCCGAATTGTTGTTTCAGATCCTAGAGATTTTCCGGAGCCGAAACATCATTTAGATATGTATGAAGCTCAGCGATGTCTTCAGAGTCTAGCTTTAGATAGGGACAAGCTGCAAAATAAAACCGCTCAGCTTCTTTGTTGGCTCTAAGCTCTTCATGCGGCGCGGCTTGTCGCCGGTAAATCTCAGGCTTTTCTGTTGTCTCTTGATGCTCAAGATACTAATCTAGACGGAGAATGCCCTACTTATACAGGACGATCGCCCTCCAATCCCTCAGGGTAACGTCGGTCAGTTCCTCACCTAAGCGTGTTACGGCGCGGCCTGCTCCAAATCATCACGTGATGACGTATTCGATAAGGAATTAGATCGTACCCCAACCAAACCTCCGCAGTGGTCTCTCTCCAAGGGCGAATACGAGGGATCACGTCACGTCACGTGATATCTTGCACTTCCGTGAGAACCAACTATTGCACCCACTGTGGCGTAGGAAACTTATAACGTTTCCACCTACAGAAGATCTTAACACCCTGAGCCTTTCTCCTACGTTTGTTACTATAACAACCACCTTTTTGTTGCTATTGTCGACCTGTGTACGGGAACTCTCCCGATAGATCATGATGCCTATGACTGCCTTTACATGGCCATGGACCATATTTTCAAAAAATATCTACGGAAATATTTCTTCATTACCAAGACCGAGCCTGGGGGACGGTTCTGGGAACTTCTGGCCAATTGGATGCTCTTCGCGGTCTTACTGGTGGGTTGCTTTGGTAGTATGAATATAAGGCGTGGGCTCGATTAACTCGGTCGGGAATGGCAATATACTGTACGCTGTGATCCAACAACCCTTGTTGCTCCTTGACTTGAGCTGACACTGCAAACATGCATACGATGATAAACTCATGGACTGTAGCGCCTCTAGCATCCGTTTGAGGAGAGCTCAGGGATTGGAATGCAGTACGGTGACACTGTGCCTTACAAGAAGCTACTCACTTCTATGGTGCATGCCAAGTCGCATTGCCTTCTCAAAGAAATATATCCGTAGGATAGTTTAGCCACGAACTGACCTATCTTCGAAGCGCAAGATTGTCAATCTACTGATCGTACAGATTCGTCTAGTTTTAGCTAAGGCGACTTCGAGAATTACAAACAATACGCCGAGTTACAATCAGAGTTCGGCGGCGGCGACGGGGTATTATAGAGATGTCCCGAGGATCGTAGTTTGACACCGTCTAGATTTACAACACTCGCTAGAGCAGAGGCAAAAGGGTGGCAGAGAAAGCGAGCAACAAACTTCTTGCACCCAAGGCTATCGAAAAGCACTGCTGGTAGAAGGTTTCTTCAACGTCCAAATCCTCATCACTCCGCTAGGTGCTGAGGAGATACTCAGGGCGCATGGCAGCCGACGGCCGCTTGTCGGAGCGAACGAGAGAGGCTGTGCGGCTGACGATGATGAAAATGATGACAAGATCGGTTATTTCGGTCATTTCGGCCACGCCGTGGAAAGAGAAAAAGCGAATTACGGCAGCAGCCATGTTAGAAAATGAAGGTGTATGTATACGACAAGCGAAGTAATCGGGTTAGTGTTGTACCGAACAAAAGACACGAGGCTAACGTGGAGAAGGGCCGCTTTATCGGGTTGATCAATTTCGACCAATTCACCCGTGGGACCGGTATAAGGCTAAAGATCTCTGGGCCCTTAACAAGGCCGAGTAGATTGTGGGGAGAGGGTCCAGAGATGGCAAGGAATCGTGTCGGGAGTGTTAGAATGAGAGCCAAGGCTGTTGGAGAAGAATGGGGCGGAGTGGTCGCGGGCTTGAATACATGGCGGATAGCGGCGCATTGGGCAAGTAGGCGGACGGAGTGGCTTGGCTCTGTATTAAACATCGTATGACTTTGGCTAAGGGGGATTTGACGATGCTGGGCGCGGTGTTTGCGTGGTGTTTCCGAAATGCGCAAGTCTAGACCAACCGTTAGGCTAGTGTCCCAAACATGGCCAAAGGCACGTGGACATTCTTCCAGCGCAGAGGTACGGAGATTGAAACCGGGCCCTTTCCTCCCATGAGTTCTGACAGCACAACGGCGAGCGGCGATCGTCGCTGTCACTCCATCGTGATAAGGCCTAAAAGCGGAGTGAGATGCGATAGCTACCCAAGTCCCCATGATGGGGTCAGCATGACGGCATGGTGTTCTAGCTTGCGCCGCTTCCACTACGCGGCGTCTGCTTGGCTTCTCGCAGCCTCTTGGCTCCTGCATGCTTCGAGAGAAAATCTCCGCGGTAGCCCCAGCGCATTCCTCGATTCGCCATGGTAGATGGCATTTGCTGTGGCGAGCCAGCGTTACGAGTCGTGGCATCCGCGGGCAAGACGTGGCCACCCCACCCTCTGCCTGAATCGTTGTTCTCGCCTTCTCACTCACCAACGTTTCCCGTTTCACAGTGGGCTGATTTCTAGGAGTGCAGGGCAACGTCTTGTTTGAGGCTTGGTAATTAGGCGAGCGCCTCCTAGCAAAAACCGTTTGAAGATGTTTACTAGGCGCCGGTACATGAAAATCTCCCACCTTTCGCACTGCCGCACGTGCTGTTACATGGCCCTGGCCTGCATTGCCTTGTCCGCGGACGGGGCTTAGCAAGCATCAGCATCCTTCTATAGGAAGACGGGCTTGCCAAGGGGTTTGTAGGAACCTTAGCACCTTCGTTTCAGATACCGGAGCCTGAAGCAAAAACATTCTGTTCTCGAGACTGCTCACCGTCATTGCCAGTAACAGGAACTCAATTGTTCATGTGGAAAGCGATAAAAGATAATCACGCTCATCTAAAAGGTAATGTGCTCATGTTGGACGTTTACTCAGACCGGATGGAACGTGCGAGACTGCGAGCCCCCAACTCTGGATTGACACTGCCCCAGGTCCCCTTCGTTTCCCCTCGATCGGCGCTCCTATTGCCCAAACCCCTGTCCGTAGCCTCTGGGCGGTTCCTAGAGGCACGCATTCCTTCTTGGCAACAGGCCATCTTGGCTTCGAGGCTCCTCTAATTCCGACGGCCATAGCACCGCGCACAACGGGGGGGCGTTTATCGTAGCCGCAAATGTGTGACTTGGTATTCTTGGCCCTGCACCAACGGAGTGAAAGCTCCTGGGTTTGGTTTCGAGGGCGACGAAGCAGAAACCAAAAAAAAAATAGCATGGCTTTTGCTGGCTGATGTTATATGCTTGGTTTTCCGCCATGGCAGAGAGATCATTCTACATTCAGCCTCCTCGCCTTTCCTTTCCGAGTCTTTCTCTTCTAAGCTTCATTTCTCTCGGCAGCGCCGCTTCTAGTGACGTATATTTGCGGCCCTTTTTATCGATATTATCTTTCCAGGTAGATCCTGTGCCCACTACCATCCGTATTACTCCCGGTAGACGTTGATCGTCAACTCTACTTCCACATCGTTGTTCGTGCTAGCGTATAAGCACCTAATCTCTCCGCTCGTGCCGGGTATATCAAGGATCAATACCTTCACTTCCTGTCGATCTACTATCAACTTCCATCATGCTCTTCAAGTCACTTCTCTTTGCCAGCACGGCATCTGCAACCTGTCTTCATGGCCTCTCAATGTTCCAAAAACGAGCTGAGGGAGCTGAGGGCGGTGTCAAGGTCGGCAACTTTGGTTATGGCCCCCTAGATGGTCCTTTCAACTGGGCAACCCTAGCTGCTGAGAACGAGGCATGCAAGGCTGGCAAGAATCAGTCACCTATCAACATCGGTATGTTCTAGATCAGACGCGTAGATCACAGAATGTTCTCTAATATACCCACCAGATAACTCAGTCAAGGTTGCAGCAGAAAAGCCTGTTCTTAACATTCCCGAACAGGAAGTCGAGTTCGAGAACTTGGGCACGACAATTGAAGTCATTGTAAATGGAACCACAAAAATGCAAGGACAAGATTTCCAGCTCGTACAATTCCACATGCACACACCATCCGAGCATCACATCAATGGCGAGTACCACCCGCTCGAGGTCCACATGGTTCACCAGGCCGTCGGTAAGTGAATCACATCCCCGCCATGAGTCTCAATCAACGCTAACCTACCGTTCACAGCCGACAACACCAAGGTTGCTGTTGTTGCCATGATGTTCCAGGTCTCTGCTGGCGAATCATCCTCAATCATCAAGTCTCTCGCATCTTCCGTCTCAAAGATCGCTACTCCTGGCACCAAGACCGCCATTGGGGGTGGTATTGACTTCAGCGACGTCACTGCTAAGATCGCATCTTCTGATGTCCTCGAGTACACTGGCTCGCTCACCACCCCTCCTTGCGCTGAGGGCGTTACCTTTATGATCGTCAAGGACCCCCTTGACATCAGCGTCGCCGACTTCAACGAGATCAAGAAGACTGTCAAGTTCAACTCTCGCTTCATCCAGAACAGCCTCGGCGTCGCCAACATGTTGGAAGTCGGTAACCGTGCCGGAACCGCCAACGCCATGAAGCCTGCCCCCAAGGCCAACGGAACTGAGGTTGCCGCTGCTGCCGTCATGACGCCCGGTACCCGATTCACTGTTACCGAGCTCCACGGCGAGCCCACCCAAATCGCTGCTGTTGTCGTTGCCCGTCGCCAGAAGAAGTACTAGACTTCTCTAGCACATGGTGGTTGGTTGTTTAATAATAGTCCTTGGTTTATTGTTATGTTGTACAATATAGTAAGAACCGTTGCGGGACGCATGCGATTTTGGATTTTAGTGCTACAATAGAAGCGAATTTCGATTGATGCTTAGAGAGATACCACTAGAGCGATGAATTACACATTGAACTTTCGAAAAAAAATTTAAAAAAAAATTATGCCGCTTGCTTCGTTCTGGTGACGTTGCCCTCCCGCCACGATCTCTAGTTCACTTTGTTACTCGACCCAGCGCGCCGTTGGTAATAGTCCGACGTCACGCATGGAAGCTACTCAGGTTAAATCTCCGATACACCCACCTGTTCCGTATATTACTCCCTTATTATGCCAAGGATATACCTCGGTGTGTTTGTGATTGTGCCAAAACTCGGTCCCTTAATCTTGCCGTAAGCCGTTACGAGGCTTGGTACGCGTCCAACGCCAAAACCTGCTGCCCGGGTTAAATTTTTTTTTTCCGATTGGTCTGGCATGTCTAAACATTGTGGAACACATATCAAACTCTAATTGTTCTACCCTCAGGAGACTGAAATGGTGGGAGATGCACTCTTTCTCACATCAATACTAGGTGTATATAATACGATATTTTTGCGAAACCATTGTCTGACTAGGAAGCTTGGATTACTGCTGCTATACTTATAACCATTGAGAAAAAGATCCCAGATAGTTCAAATAGCTTTTGGTCACTGCTTCTTGGATCACCTATACCCCAACTGTTTGGTTGACCGAGAGCCACTTTGCTTCGGTTGTTCTAGCAGTCCCTCATTCGGCCCTTCAGTACCGTAATTGATCCTCTCGTTGCTCTGAAGAGAATGGTGTAGATACAAGAAAAACGCGCATCTCTGAGCAACGTCAGCACCCATGGGGATGGTGATGCAACGAGGGACTCTTCGCGCTATGTGAGCGAGCGTAAATGTTGAGGTTTGCCGGAAACGGTTTAGGTATCTTATGCCAACAAAACGCCTTCTGTACTCATGCTTTCCAAACTGCCGCAGGGGAATTTTCCTGACCACCCCCGGAATATGCCCAACAACCTTCATCAATCATACAGATAGTCCTCCAATATCTCCCGCTAAACTGCCTGTACATACTGCACAGACCAATCTATTAGAACACAGTTTCTGGATAGCGATGCGTTCATAACTTTACGCCCCATATCCCTCGCCCACCAGCAACACCAACCCATTCGCCACCCTGACCAGTGAGCGCACTTTGTGGTGCCCAGCTAATATTTCCAACTTCGTAGTCACATCTCCAGCTGGCATACGGGCCCTTCTGGCCCACAGGTGTATTTTGTGTCCCGGTTCCACCGTTTGTAGGTGTAGAATGTGTAGTTGCTGGAGGTGGAGGTGGAACAGCATGCTCTCCACTAAGTACTGCTCCGTTGTTGGCGTGCAGTAGGTCCCACACTAGGACAAGCGAGTCATCTCCACCAGAAGCTAGCATACCTCTTCGTGAAGGATTCCATTCTATGCTATTCACTGATGCAGAGTGTCCGCGCAACTCAAGGAGGGCTTGCCCCGGCTGCCGAACGTCAAGAATGCGAATGATATTAGAGTCCGCAGCGAACGTAGCGAGGAGATGCGAGTCGTGGGGCGAGGCAGCGAGGCGCAAGAGGGGCGGGGCATATGACATGGTCTGTTGAGCCTTGGTGGGAGACATGCGACCTCCAGTGGGGGAGCCTGTGTATATGTCAGTGGGAAGCTGAAAAGAACGGTGTCTTCATTTCTCACTTTTATCACGATCACCGTTCTTGTCAGAGGGCTCGTAAATGATGGTGCTATGCTCAAGACTGCGAAGATCGAACATGCGCACGCTACCATCAGCTCCGCAGCTTACAAAGACGTCTACACTCCCCGCACAGAAACGCACGTCAAATACTTCTTTGTCGTGTGCAATTAACTGCGTCTTGGCTGTGAGCGATGGTATATCCCAGATTGTACACGTGGTATCTATGCTAGAGGTGATGATGAGCTTTGGTGACATGGTGTTCCAATCAAGAGAGGTGAGAGGCGCAGTGTGTTCTGGAGTTTTCGAGTTTGAGAGAAGGGCAAGTGGAGTAAGTTTGGGTAATTGAGGTTCGCGAGTGTTTACCGATGAGGATCGCGTTATGGTATTGCTCATGGTATTTCCAGCATTTTGGGGCAGGGACCACAATCGTAGGTGGTCGCCAGATGTGGCGAGGAGGTCCGTCGACTGCTTTTGGGAGGAAGGAGGCTCCCAGAGTATCCGCGTCACGGGAAAGGAGCATGTAGCTTCGGCGACGGCGTTGTATTCGAGACCGTAGGGTGCAGAACCAGAAGTCGCATTTTCTTGAGGTACGATTTGAGTGTCTAGAATGCGGATCTGAAGATGGTTAGCATGAGCGCAAACTTGGCTGGGCTTACTTACAAAATTGTGATTGTCCTCGAGGTAACTGCCAACAGCCATTTTCCCGGCGCTGTTGCCGCCAGGAACAGCCCATTTACACCAATCGTAGGCGTAAATGCTCCATGGCGCTAGATAGTTGCTGTTTGAGGCCACCTTGCTCTGTTCGGCCATGAGAGAGTTTCCATGGCCTGTTCCACCCTCTTGGTCCATAGATGAGTTCGCGCGTGGTCTGATGTCGGCTAGCCCCAGTGGAGAATTGGAAGCAGCGTTGGAAGGGGTTGTGGGATAGTACTTTTGCGCGGGCGTGTTAGGGGGGTATTTGGTCTGCTCGGGTGTATTTGAAAAAGGAATGTATTTCTGGTCTGGGCCCATACCAGCTGGGCTCGACCGCGAGTAGGAGTGTGTAGACTGTTGTGACTGGTTTATTGTGTTGGAGCGTGTAGGGAGCGTGTATTGGTGAGCATTGCTTGCAATCTGGCTTTGAGTAGTCACGCCTGCCGGTGCAGTATATGATGCGGCAGCGCTTGGCCGCTGTTGCGCGGCACCTGCTGCCGGTTGTAGAGCATTTGGGATCGGCTGGGCTGGGGCCCCGTACTGGGTGCTGCTAGGCGTACCTTGCTGGAGCTGCATGCTGGGGGCCGAGTAGCTGTCGGTTGTGTTGTACATGGACTGCTGCTGCTGTTGTTGTTGTTGTTGTTGCTGTTGTTGTTGCTGTTGCTGTTGCTGTTGCTGCTGTTGCTGTTGTTGCTGCTGCTGCTGCTGCTGCAACTGCTGAAGATTGGTAGCTGACGACGACGCAGTCGATATATGGAGCTCTGAGTCGGGCGCGCGGCTCAAAGTAGGTGCTCGTCGGGGAGTCTCAAAGCTGGATTGGGCAGCTGGGGGTGCGGTGTGCCCGCCCGAAGCATATGTCTGCTCTGCGGGGGATTGGATGTTCCCTGAAGGCTGGAAGGCATCGGTGCCCGCGCTGGTCTGCCCAGAGGTCGCAACGCGCAAATTTCCCATGGGCGCGCCTATGCTGCCCAATGCCGCGGCGGCTTGATATATCCCTGCTGCTGGATTGTGCTGCGCATTCTGGTGGGGGTGGCCGAAAGGCATGGCGTGGCGCCGGGTCAGCAGCTGCGGCTACTGTCTGCGAAAGAGGCGGGCGTGAGGTGGTGGCAGCACGGGAACGTGGAGGAAGCAGCAGTTAGGGCTGAGGTCGGCCAGCGTCTCATTCCCATCACGGGATTGTCTCGGCAGTGCCCCTCCACCCCACCCAAACCACCCAAACCACCCATTCAATTGGAGGCCCCTCTAGCATGGCTTCACGTCAAGGGCCCTGCTTTACTCTCGTGAATGCCTCTTCCCCTTCATGATCCTGTCACGAGCACTGCATCTCCCCCTCAACCCTTTCCCTGCAGCCAAATCTCGCCTAGGAAGCTTGGTACGACGGTTCACAGACATGGCATCACCAAACAGGCGTTCGCTACTGCTCTTGCCCCCAGGCCCCAGTCCCTCGTCATATGCGTCGCTCAAAGCTGCTTACAATGCACCGCTCCTTGCCGTTCTGAAAGAACTGGCAAACCCTTCGTTTGCACAAGGCACTCGTGCCTCTCTGGAAATCGCATTGCCGGTGCCTGCCCTCTACGGCCATCTAGACTCACCAAGAGGGCCACATTATGCAGCCACACAGCAACTAGTTGCTGATCTGTACAAACTCATTTGTGTAATCGCAACTACCGAAGCTATTGATACCGAGGCCACAGAAGGGGTTGATGCCCGTGTGATGCTTGTTGCCTATCCGAGAAATGGACAACCAAGTATCCCTCTGCTTGATTCTACTCCAGAGCAGGAGCTGCAGGGTCCAGCAATTGATATTCACGCATTGGCTCGGGCTCAGAGACCATGGGATACCATCTACTCTATTGAATCCGAAGAGGGTGAGCGGTTTCTGCAGAGCTTTCTATCTCTTTCAGAAGCCGTAAGAGAAGTATCGCGCGTGCGCGGAGGTATAGTAAAAGTCGAAAAAGTAGTAGACGAGCAACCAACTGCTGGAAGCGATATCAAACACCTTTCTGTTGCCGTAGGCGGAACCTTCGATCACCTACACATCGGCCACAAGCTGTTGCTTACCATGTTTGCCTTCGTCCTCGGGAGAAGACAAGCATCCGAGCAATCACCAAGCACGCTCACGGTGGGAATCACGGGAGACGCGCTGCTCAAGAACAAAAAGTTCGCCGACCAGCTAGAGAGCTGGAAGCGTCGACAGGAATCTGTGCATGATTTCCTATCATCCATCATCTACTTTGGACGTTCCGATGATGCGCGTGTCCATGTGCGAGAGATCAACAATCCCGGACCAAACGGACACGCTGTCCACGTCAGCTATCCGTTTGGCTTGATGATTAAATATGTTGAAATCTGGGATCCTTTTGGTCCCACCACCACTAACAAGGATATTACAGCTCTGGTGTTATCACTTGAGACAAGGGGCGGTGGTGCGGCTGTGAACGACAAACGTAGAGAACAAGGATGGCCCGTCTTAGAAGTCTTTGAGGTCGCTGTTCTCGATGCCAGCGAAGAGGACAGCGTGGACGAGTCATTTCAGAGCAAGCTGAGCAGTACGGAGATACGTCGGAGGCGTAGTGAGCGGATGATGGCGAGAGCGAAAGCGTGACCACTGCCGGCAAAGTACCGACGATTGAGCCACGTTGGTTGGGTTTATGTGCAGGAGGATCAAAAAGGAAACGGGAAGATGACTGAAATGGTGGAAGTGATTGTTGGTGAGATTGATGGAATGACTCGTCAAACACATGCCCATAGTCGTCCGAGGTGCGTGTGTCCGTACGACAAACCACGACATTGTGCGTTCCTGAGCAGCACGACAGCGCAGATGCGCATGAAATTGCTTCTCGGAAGTTGATGCTCTACCGGCTGGGATTCAGGCGGCTTGGGGTAGTAGTGGCATTACGTCAATCCACAGCTGCTCGTCTTGTAGGCGGATTTGACCGCTGCATGCTGGCTGGCTTGACCAGGGCATGGGCTGGCGAAGGGTGTGAAAAGGATCAGGATGCTTTGCGTGAAGCCCACGACCAAGACAATGTGTGCACTTATCATCAAGCAATAAGACAGGCTCCAGCCTCCCTGGCCACGGCGGCTGGTGTCGTCGATGGGCACACATAACGCAATCCCAAGTGCACGGCAGTGGTATGACCCGGATGACAGTGTTTTGGCGGTTGATTGGCGTCGGCAAGCGCTCTTTCAAATGCATGCGCTGCCAACGAAGCATCTGGAACCACCCGGCTCTGATTCGAGGATGACGGGGCCATGTGGGGAGATGCGAGTACATGTCGAATTAAAGGGGTGCAAGCTGACCCACTCCTGGCCGTCGTGCAGCCGTGTCCAGCACCGAATCGTCTCTTTTCGCTCGGGAGGAGCCACTGCTCCCGCCTTTCACGCGTGTTCCAGAGGGGTGGCCGCATACACAATATGGTCATGTGATGGCCGCTAAACCCGCCCAGGCCTAGCCCATTGCTCTGTCATTGGGTAGTGGGGCGCTAGTGGTCGACTGCAGTGAGAAGCGCAATCCAGATTGATTTCGTGCCCACTCCGCCTCCGCAACTCTTCAGCGACACTGGATGCTGACCGTCGGGCGAAGGCCATGCTTGTTGATTTTTGCTGCTGCCACCGCCCCTCTGGCTGTTTCACCCACATCAGCCCCCAGAGTATCGCCGTCCGCCTCCACCACCTTGGCTTGTGATTCGGCTTCGTCGCTGTCGCTATCCCCCTTCCCTCCCGCCCGCCACATGTTCTTCGTGCCGGGCCGCACCTTCTTTCCCTAGCTTACTTGAAATCTGTGACGTCCTGCTTTGCCGCGGTCCATGGTCTGTGAATACCGCAATGGGCATCCTCGATCTCGCCGATGAGCTTCTCAGAATCATTCTTGAACATGTCGCCTCAGAGCCAGAAAAGCTCATCAGCCTGGAGCGCCGCGCCTACCTTTCGCAGGAAAGCTTCAAGCCCCACCCCCCACCAGAACCGGACCAGGCGCAAAACATTGCCTCCTTCCGCCTCACATGCAGAAAGTTTTCTGACCTCGGTGTCATTCATCAGTTCTCACGCGTCACAACACGCTTTTCAAGGAGAGGACTCAGGCGCTTGGAGCGAATCGCAAAGCAGTCCCATCTGGCTGAACGGGTGAAGAAGTTCAGCTACATGGTGCCCTTCTTCTATCTCCCAGGTCTCTATCTACTAGGACTGCAAAGCTTCTCCCTTGACTGACTGCTATGTAGGGAAAGATCGAGTACAAGAACTTCTTCCTACGCTACCGGACAGCCTTGGTCTTCTTGATGTTAGGCACTTCATACAGAAAAGCAGAGACCAAAAGGACATCGTGAAGAACGGTGAGGATGCTCGGGTGTTAAATCTGGCTATTTCTGCCTTTACCTCTCTCCAACATGTGCAGATTCTCCGACTTCAGGACCAGCAGGATGCTTCTTTGATCTCATACATTCGAGACCATGATGAGTTGAACCAGTTCGTTGAGTTGAAGTGGCCGCCAGGTAAGCAGCCCACCTGGGAAACTTTGTAACATGCACTGATCATGTAAAGCTTGTTTCCATAGCGTCAAGACCATTGGCACAGCGCTTCTTGAATCTAAATCACCTTGCTCACGATTTTCGTCGCCTATGCTGAGCCCGCAGAGCGTTGTTGATGCGTTGAACACCCCACGGACGACCTTGAGTCTCCTTGCGGAACGTCTAACCTGTCTAGAACTACATTTTGATGACCCTACCGACCTCGATGTCAAGATGAGAGAACTGTCCTCTTTTTCAGAGTCAGTTTTCACGGCTGCGAAGAACATCGAAGCAGTACATATTGGGTTCCCTTCACATAGGCCATTGACTATACGACTAGAAGAGATATTTCATAACGTGAAGTGGGATAAGCTCCAAGCTTTCGGCATCCAAGCCTGGAGGCTTGATGCGGATGAAATAATTAGCTTGGCCAGAAGGCATCGGGAAACTCTACGCGGACTACGGCTTCGAGATGTTCTACTTAAAGATGGGAGTCACTGGAAAGACGTATTGGTTTCCCTTCGGGATGACATGGTGAAATTGGATTGGGTAAGCCTTCGACGGATTGACTATGAGAAACATTTTGATGAATCACGGGTTCTGGGCGCTGAGGTTCCCGACGAACCTCTGGTCGGTAGCGATAGTAGTGATGAGAGTGACGACTGGGACCTGGCTGATGATGAAGATGCGCTCAATCACCATGCCGACGACGAGGCTGACGGTAGCAACGGTTCAACGCCCGACTCGGACCTAGATTCAGATGCAGGCACGGATGAACCAGAACAGGGTGGATTCCTGCACTTCCCGCAGACATACCCAGACACCCCAGTATCAGTACCATGCTGCAACGGTCACATGGACAGTGTGGATGCGCTGGGTGACGATGGCAGGTGTGTGACTTATGTTCAGAGGTGAGACATTGTGTATTTCCACGTGAGCAATGCGCTGATTCTGTACAGAAAATGGTGGGAGAAGTGGTGTGTGAATAAACTTTGTTCTGAGCATCAAAGACACAAGTGAGCTTCTTTTGAGGACGTCGGGTCACGCGCGATTTAGACATGGAACACCGAGGTAAACCACATGGTACTGTTTCCAGCCTATCAGACGCCCTCTGCGCCAGATTTTGGTCTGGCTCTCTGCACGCACGGTCGTCATGCTTCATATTCGCTATGCGGGATAAATTAATCCCCCACCACTTGTCAGCGCACATGTGCTCGCAGCAACATTGCATACAAAATCCTAAACAAGGCGGCGCGTATGCACTCTCCAGCATCTAGTTCACACCGACAAACTGCGAACGACAACTGCGCCGCTAAGTTACATGTTCGGCCCGCATACTCATGTTGCGCGACCAACCGTGCTGAGTAGGTGGATACGTGCCTCCGTCGTTATCGGCTTTCCCCTCTTTTCCATTCTTGCCTCGCGAATCCTTCCCAACTTTGCATATCTCCAGCCTTACCGCGACACACGAGGGTCTGGAAGTAAGGAAAACTGTTCCCCCACCTAAGATGGCGAGCATAGACCGGCGCTTAGCTAGCGCTTCTTTCTCCAGTGTCCTGGTTACCGGTTGCTAGTAGAAAAGTAGTTACGAGTAGTAGTGTTTTCTTTGCCGTCTTCCTTTTGTAAGCAACCAAACAACGAATAATGATTAACGCAGCGTGGGGGTGTATCTGCATATATTGATCTAGCATTATGCGCCGAAAGAAATTAGTTCGCGATATTATGTCAAGCATTCACATTCAGGTATTAGGTAGCTATCGAGTATGTTAGCCTCCGACCGTGCTAGATGCTAAAAAGCTGTGTTTAGTTCAATATTTTCAGAAATTGTTAGCATCAATCATCTTAAATATTACTTCACTTTACTTCTCTTTAAAGCACTTCATCCATTTAGTCTTACGTATTATCTACTTCTCGCTAACTATAAATAACAATATCTACAGACATACAGACACTTAGAGAGCCACGTCCCGCTAATAAGAATTTTTTCGGAGATTTCGTTCGACCTCTCTCGATGCTATTATTACCTCTGTAGCTTCATTTTACAGGTTCTACAATGAGCGCTTTACCGCCGAATTACGTTGCACAGAAGCCGGCGTTTGTTTACACTACCACACTTACCTGATTACCAAGACTGTATCTAGCTCTTCTTTCAATTTCTACGGCATGCTTTTCGCGTCAATAGCGCGCCTCAAACGCGTTGCAATGCTACGCGCAATGAAGTTCTGTGCAGTGTATTACCTGATCTGCTTTCAGCTACCACTTCCACCTCTATCACCACCTTTGAGATGACTTGTTGGTGCTGCTTTTCTTGCTCCTAATCCATTTGCAGTTTCCTGGCTTATACTCAGTTCTCAACTATGAGTTATTGGCAAGCAGCTGGGGATGGGGTTTTTATGTGGGTGCTGCCTGACAGTGCAGCAGTTGGAAATGCAACAGGCGCAAGTGTAGTGGGAGAGAACGTTGCAGGTAAGACACTCATGCTCGAAGTTACCCCCGTAAGCTAATTCCTAGATCAATTGCGGAAATATAGACCCAGCCTTGCCTCTTGCAGAAAAATACTCCTCTATTGAGCAACGTAGCGTCGAACCCATTTGTGAACCTCTAGCTATAGCGGTTTCCTGTCAGCCCGAACCAGTTAATTCAGGATACGGACCGTCTACGCCAATTCCTGCAGCTTGTAATACGTTTTTTGAACAACTTGTGTCGTTCGCGACATCATCGGCTAGTTCATCTCACGCAGATGTTGTTACGACTTATACTGCGACAACGGATTCTCCCTTGTATAACTGCGGAAACGAAACTAGTTTCGAGGCTTCACACTGTCCTGTCCCACGCCGTTCTGCAGCGTTGAAACGCCACGCCTGCCTGAAGATCGGCCTCGAAGATCACCAATTGTATCACCCAGCATTACGCAACGCTCCCTTAGTTCGACGGAAGTTAGATTTTAAGTCAAATGCTAAAGCAACCTCTTTAGAGGGAAGCTTTACAAAAATGTTACCAGAGTACTCGCCAAACCATCATTGGACGGACGAGGAGCGACAGTAAGTACTCTTACTCAAAGTACATTTGAAAAAATGTAACAAGTTTCTAGATTCCTTTGCGTCATATGGCGCTGGTACAGGAGGTCCACAGCGGATTTCGCTCGTATATATAATGCGACCTTCAACCAGCAGCTTCCAATGACCAAGATAAGGAATCAGTCAGTAATCCTAACCTACAGCGCTGTACAATCCAGTTCGAACTGACCCTATATTTATAGATTTGAAAGCTACTTACGTCTGGTATAAAGCAGTTTTTAAGTGGACAGTTATTAGATTAGCTAATATTAAATATAGCACGGCCCAGAAGCATTTCCTATTTACAAAGCCGTGTACGCGACCCCCTTCGACGATCCTCAGGATAAATATAGCGCAATAAAAGATAGGATTGAAACCACTGCTGCAAAGCTCAACATTAACTTAGAAAAGTTATATGAGGAAGATTCGCCCCCCTCAGGAAAGGCTCGAAAAGCTAAATCACTTATTACTCGAAAAGTGTATAAAAGTCTTGTAAGGAGAGGTTCGCAAAAGGCTGCAAAAGTATATCCGGAACAACAGCCAAACCCCGCTATTGGAGATTCGCGATTGAGTGGAGTTATACTCAGTAGGAACCCGGAATTTGATGCGTCTGAGTATTTGACCGATATAGAAGATCCCGATCGTCAGGCAGCCAATGCTTCCTTTGATACTACAAAGTCAGGCTCAAGTCCAAAATTAGGCTTCCGAGTCTGGTCCCCCAAAACATCAAAGACGCGATTCACGGACGAGCACGGCTTTATAGCCGGGATGTTTGCGCTCTGGAGAGGTCCTTTTCCTCCGCCGTTTAGCCAAGAGGGTGAGGGAAAGCAAGCAATTAGTCTGCTTTTAAATACACATTTTTCTATGAATGGGGGTTTATCAGCATGTACGTATACAAGCTTTGGTATTTACAAATGCTTGTTTATTAATTGACTTCAGGGATTTCTGTCTCTACTAGTTTAATACAAGCACTGGTATAGTTTGAGGCATATAATACCATGTGCATTGGAAAATGCTAACAGATTATAGGTAAAGGCCTCGGATATGGAACAACCCTGGATTGCGATCATCGATCTCGGACATCCGCTACTAAAAGGGGCAAAGACGCTGAGTGCAGCTAAGGAACTTAGAGACTTGAAGCGTAAAGGCCAGGCACA
Organism: Ophiosphaerella narmari; assembly: GCA_028456235.1. Lineage (NCBI taxonomy): Eukaryota > Fungi > Ascomycota > Dothideomycetes > Pleosporales > Phaeosphaeriaceae > Ophiosphaerella > Ophiosphaerella narmari. The sequence continues at coordinate 514,128 of JALNQA010000009.1, forward strand.
TTGGGCCCGTTACAAGGCCCATTCCGGTAAGCCACTCTAACCCTATAATAATTTGTACTAAAGCAGGAATAGAATACGTCTGCTATGCGAGCATCCCCCGGTCCGCTGTAATCCATACCTTCTCTCTCAGTGATTTGATCAAACTGTCAGATATAAATCATTCGGTGGCGGCTTTGCTAAGGTTACACGAATTCAGAGCGGGCCGACGCACCCTAGCTGTCAACCAATCTTTAAGCAAGAATAAAGTCTTCCTCGATCATGCAGCATCCGCCTCTCTGGGAATTATATGCAACCAATTTGGCCTTGATAACGAATCGACCACATATGAACATATTCGAGAATTGGTCGCTCGAATCGTAGACGGCTGGGGCATTGCCCACGACGCAACGGGCGCCCACTTCCATTCCCTAGCTGTTACTTTTGCCACTTGCTTAAACTCCCGTATTCATTGTGTTGAGAACGTCACAAAAGCCTTTAAAGATGGCGTACATCAGGGTACCGAAGCGATCGCGTTCTATGCTTGCCGAAGACAATCTTCAATGCGAGCACGCCAAAAACCACTATTTCCGGAGACTTTTGGACATGAGACATTACGCGAATCATAGGCGTATTTGAGAAAGGACAAGTGTTTTTCAAACGTTTTAAAATGTTAATATTTGTTGGGTAACGCTTGGATGACGGATATCGACAGTGGTGATGCTGATTGGGGGATAGAAATGAAACCATAGCGACTTATGAAACCATATAAATAGATAAACGATTGGAATAATTCATGCCTGGTTTAGGCTCTCGACTTTCTCACTTCATCTTTCCGTACTTCAGCCCATCACTTATTTTGTTCACCTACCGTAACGCTCATTGACCTTTTGACCCTCGTCCCTACTTCTATCCCTTTCCCTTTCAGTGTCTTCGATTTCATTAAACCCTTGCAGCTTGCCTTCCGCATCATCGGACAAGCCGTCACACATATTCGGATTATACAAAGCGGCCTGCACTCTAGACCCGAATGAAACCCTCGCAGGTCGAGCGTAGTGCCTAATAGGAGCATAGTATCTAAATCACTGCTGGAATAGCGCACTAATATTTTGCCATTGAGGCTGGGGCCAACTGATGTGTGGTCGCGGGGACTTGACAGTGAGTGAATAGCTTCTTCTTGTTCAGAAAATGGGGTAGGCCTTTGCGACAATAGTTGCGTTGGGGTGTTCACTTGAGTGTAAAACGCGTTATCAGGACGAGAATTTTGAGTATTTGGGGTTGACTTGATTTGGCTGGGTCTCACACTATGCTGATTGTGTGTTATGTGGCGTTTGTAGGCATTAAAGTCATGTTCTGCAGATCTTGTTTGATTGATGGCCTCTAGAGAGTATGGCGGAGGCTCACGATATCTTGATCTCCGGCTCTAGAATCCGCAATAACCTATGTATTCACTTTACGTATTTCAAATCGCTTGTCTGCAGAGCTGACATTTCGATCTTATGACTTGTTGCAAAGAATCAATGTTGCTTTCCTTGTTATATTCTGCCATGTGCTTCGATATCTGAGTGGCAGTTGTTACAAAGTCGACAACAGTAACAGGGAGCAGCAGCTTGCATGTAAGATGATTTACAGAACTAAGATTCCGAGCAGTAGTACAGTGGTCGGATATGTATTAGTTGTTGGTATATGCGCATGTTTGAAGATTAGAGCTATCAAGTAGAGAATATGTATATCCTGTAAAAGTGTGCAGTAAAATCCCAAGGTCCTTAGTGAATTGTATAAATGATATTGTGTCAGTCACTAATATAATCTTGAAAACATGTCCTATTTTTGTGTTATAATACGCACAGTAATTCACACTTATTTCTCATCGTCGCCGTGCATCGAGTGCAGAATTCATATCATTCTTTAGAAGTGCTAACGTGTCTGTGCGCGTGATGAGCCACCCTCACCAAAGTCGCGATCTCAAAGATGAGGCTGCGGAGCCACACACAATAGCTATTATCATGAGATTTTGTAGTGGAGTAGTAATTAGAGGCTTGCGACTAATATAGACTACCTGAATTTTGCTAGAAGGCTGACGTTACGGCCGGAGCGAGTAGTTTTGAGTGGAGCTGCTAATGCAGCTGCTAGAGACTCCTCACTACCGGCAGCGTCAGCTACCTGTTTACTGCGGTCGTAGCAGTCGAGAGCTTAAGGCAGCCTGCCAAGAACACTATTCCGTTAATAGACAAGCCCCACATTCAAACCAATAGCCTTCTAGCACAACAAACTCCATCAATGCACCTTCATCACGACTCGGCTTTCAACTATAGAAAATCGACACTCGATCTGTCTTTTCATTGAAAAAGAAACGCTAGGCATACAAGCCGAATACCGTGCAAAAGCCCAGACAATATGAACCAGAATTTCCTAGGCCAGCCTAATCGAGAAGACACTCAAACCCTTGATCAACTGCGACGCCAATTAATGCCCATGATCGGCCTTTTGGACAAACTACAGAATGACATGGTATTTAAACTTAACCGCGGCGAAACTGTCGACTGGCCACACATTCGCCATACCATTTCCATTATCAATTCTTATCTGACCTCCATCAACGCCTACATCAACGGCTCCTATCGCCACACCCAGGAAGTCGTTAAGGACACTGCGGGCAACGCAGTACTAGACGAAGATAAGAATCCGCGCATTATATACCGCGACTATGCCAATCCGGGCCATGCAGAGCGGATTGCTGCGTTGCATGCGTATCCTCAAGCACCGTTTCCGATTCTGAATGAGCGACTAGCGGGTATGGCGCAAGTGCTTCTTGACAAGCGCCTTGGCCCAACAGAAGAGAAGTGGGTTGAAGAGCGACTCAAGAAGGCGGCAGAGTTCGCGTATGTGCCTAGCGAATGGGGCATAGAAGCGCGGAAGCCCGCTGAGAACGACAATAACGGCAACGAGAGCGATGGCGACGATATGAAGGGATGGGATGTGGGGATTCCAACAAAGAGAATCAAAGGGACTTTGAACGAAGATGAAATTATGGAGATGTGGGGGACTGGACATCGCACTGCGTTTGACAAACAGTTTGGTAAGGACAGACGATTTGCGGGAAACGGAGAGGGCGATGACGAGGATGAGGATGAAGAAGAGATGGAAGACGTTGATATTGGAGGTCATGCGCGACCTGATCAAATCGGCGGTACGACGTCGAGTGCACAAGCTCAAGGCAAAGACGAGGATCAGGTTATGGAAGACGAGGAAGACGAGGAAGACGTTGACACGCCTAAAGTGGTCCCGACGGCGCCCGTAGTGATGATTCAACGTGCACCGCCTGCAGTACATAAGCCGGTATCTACTCTACCACTATCACCGATGGGGTTTGTCCACCGGTTCATGACTTCTACCGAGACACAAGCTCTAGCTAGCCAAAAGTAAGAAGAGACTTTGTTGCATTGATACGGCGTTATGGTGGGACAGGTCGATACCATGAATTTCATTGCGGTGCTTGCCATATAGAATAGGTAGCATATTAGCTGGTTCGCTAAGGACATGGTTTCCTCAAAAATAAATCGTGCCTCATCCAAGATCACTCGGGCCTCAGCGCGTAGGTTCTGATGGCGTATAGCCCCATTGGCATACCTTGCTGCTGCTCCGTGGCCACAACTTTGAGCCCTGCCTCCTGGAACAGTTTTCTGAAGTTGCTGTCTGACCGTGTGACACTCGAATCCTCGTCATCAAACATGTCCCTATGTCGAGGATCGGAAGACAGATTCTCCTTGACGATGATCCAGGACGCATCAGCGGGATGATCGCTGTCTTTGGCCTGTACCAATCCTTCCTTGCACCGCCTCAGATACAGGACCAATTGTGCATCGGTGAGATGTCCCAGACACCATTGATTCCATATCACATTGTATGTCCCAGGTTCGGGTGTCCAGTCCTGCAAGCCCAGGTTGAATACTTGGTCGACTTGCCCTTTGCCATCCTTGGCCTCACCATCGCCAGTATATTCCCTGTTTCCTAGGCTTTGCACCAGTTCGTCTGTGAACTTCTTCACCGGCTCAATGACGTCTACCTTCTTCGCAACATTAAGAAACAGCCCCTTTGTTATCCTGCCAATCCCCGCGCCGCAATCTGCCACGCGGTCTAGCGGTGGTAGAGGCTGCTTGGAACTCGGCGACGCTGTGTGTCGTAGCTTTGTGAGAAAGGTGGAGGATCCTTGTATATCTGTTCCTGAAACTTGTGGAAAACCTCCCAGCATTCCATTGACGTCGGAAGAGACACTGTTCCAGTACTTAAGGGAGTCGTCAATGTTTATCGAGGCATCGGGCCGGTCTGGGTCGGCGGGTGCACCAACGGCCATGCTTGGCTAATTATTTTACCTAGGTGGTGCAATGGGCGACGAGAGGCAGCGGAGACGCTGCATTTTTTATTTTGATGTAGATGGCGGGGTAGCTCATCGGACCGATGTGCTCATGTCTCCAACATTTCTAGAGCACGCAAGAGACAAAACTATTTAGGGGCGCTTAAGACTCATTAATGCATTTGTCCGATAAGCTTGCCAATGCAGCAAGCACACATTTATGTGTGAATGTGATGCTAGTGATAGGCGTGGGGATAGAGTGGCGCTTGCCACCGAAAAGAGCAGGCGGATGCGGGCGGGCTAGACTGCGGTCATATCGCGGGGTCCACCACTACCTTGGGATTTGAGTTGCCGACGCGCAAGGTTACTCAAGCCGGCGGATAGATATACGCCTGTCTCCTCTGCCGGCCAAAGAGATGTCCTGTCTCTACTCCATCTTGTCCAGAGCATCCCTCTCATCACACAAGCCAACTGCATTCCCACCCTTCTTACGAAAAATTGTCAAATCCAACTACTGGGTTGGAGCAAGATACTACGTCACTAACAACAACATGTCTGGCCTCTTCGTAGAGCTCACAGCGCCAAACGGCCGCAAGTATCAGCAGCCGCGAGGCCTGTTCATCAACAATGAGTTTGTTAAATCAAAGTCAGGCGAGACCATCACCTCGATAAATCCAAGGTACCAATAATTGCACACTTGATGATCGATAACTCGGAAACAAGTTCTGAAACCGGACAGTGACGAAAGCGAGATTGTTTCCGTGTACGCCGCTGGCCCTGAGGACGTCGACATCGCCGTCGCAGCAGCACGGAAAGCTTTCAAAAACCCAGATTGGCGGGATATGGATAGTAATACCCGAGGAGACTTGCTTTACAAGTTTGCACAACTGATCGAGGAGCATCGAGAGACGCTGGCTACTATCGAAACCTGGGACAATGGAAAGCCATACCAAGTATCTTTGAACGATGACCTGGGTGAGGTCATTGGGACAATCAAATACTACGCTGGGTACACGAACAAGGTCCATGGGCAGGTCATTGATACTTCGCCTGCGAAGCTAGCTTACACCATCCGAGAACCTCTGGGCGTATGTGGGCAGATCATCCCTTGGAACTTTCCTTTAGCGATGGCAGCATGGAAACTTGGCCCTGCGCTGTGCACTGGTAACACTGTCGTGCTGAAGGCGGCTGAACAGACCCCGCTTTCAATTTTATACCTTGGAAAACTGGTGAAGGAAGCTGGGTTTCCACCAGGCGTGGTCAACTTCCTCAATGGAGACGGCAGAAAAGCTGGTGCTGCCCTTGCACAACATCTTGACGTAGACAAGATTGCCTTCACAGGCTCAACAGCTACTGGAAGGGAAATCATGAAGCTAGCTTCTGTGAACTTGAAGAATATTACGCTGGAGACTGGGGGAAAATCACCACTCCTTGTCTTTGACGACGCGGATCTTGACCAGGCAGTGAAGTGGGCACATGTTGGTATCATGTGGGTTGCATTGTCACTGACACATAGAGTTGGCTAACATTAGCCAGGTACAATCAAGGCCAGGTTTGCACCGCAACATCAAGGATCTTGGTACAGGAAGGCCTCTACGATAAGTTCGTTGAAGCCTTCAAAGAGCATGTGAAGGCAACGTCAGTGGTTGGCGATCCCTTCAAGGATGACACCTTCCAAGGCCCACAAGTCACCAAGGCACAATTCGACCGAGTCTTGTCGTATGTTGAGGCTGGAAAGTCCGAGGGAGCAACGCTCGTAGCCGGCGGAGAAGCTCATAAAAATGCTGGGGGAAAAGGGTTCTTCATCTCGCCCACGATCTTCAAAGACGTCAAAGATAATATGACCATCTACCGAGAAGAGGTTTTTGGTCCATTTGTCACCATCAGCTCGTTCAAGACGGAGGAAGAGGCTATCAGTCGTGCTAATGATACAACATATGGCCTTGGAGCAGCGCTGTTTACGACGAACATCACCAAAGCGCATCGTGTGGCAAGGTTGATTGAGGCGGGTATGGTCTGGATCAACTCGAGCAACGACTCCGATATTCGAGTGCCTTTTGGAGGCGTGAAGCAGAGTGGCATTGGGCGAGAGCTGGGAGAAGCAGGTCTCGAAGGGTACACCAACAAAAAGGTATGTGGCAACGGATTTGGTGATGAAATAGGAAAAGCTAACATAACAGTCAATCCATGTCAACTTGGGGTCCAAACTATGAGGCAGATGCTAAACGCTAAACGTGTTCATAGCGAGAGCCAATCTTGACGAATCCAGGTCACGCGGTTCCCAAGCCCTTGTCGTCGGGTCCCGGTCTTGGCGCCACGGCTTGGTGCAGCTGTTTGTCTCAGAGGTTTGGCAGAGGATCCAAATGCACAAGTTGATAGCTAAGTGGGGTGCGACACGCCTGTCTTTTGTGTGCGCTATTTTGACTGTGTGATGTTCGTATCGCCATGCAGGTACGCGAATGCGGGCATTGTTTATTGCTCCGGTTGGGCCGCAATAAAAAGCCCCGTGCCGGCCCATTGGAGGCCATGGTCTCAGCGTGAGTATTTTCACGGACGCGGAGCACCGAGTGGCATGGGAATGCGATATTTTCCTCCAGAGTGTCATGTGGCAGGCACGAGTAATAGCCATTGGCCCAGGCGGCAGGTGCAGCAGCAGCATTTGTGACATACGTGTGCAGCTGAGAGTGGAACCATGCGATGGTGTTGCACGACCTGACGGTGTGGACATGAGGTCGCAACGTGGGCTTGGTGTTGTAGGAGAAAGCGAGGACGGGTGGTTCTTGAGGGCGAGGGCTTGGCGGTTCGTGCCAACCAGGCACGCCGCAGCTAATCACGCCGAACTTGCTCTACCAAGTACCGCTGTCTGCCGTCTCTGCCTTGCCAAGTCATTCCCATTCACATCCCAGCTGCGGCTTGCAAACGGCCTTGGGCGCCACCGCCAGCCATTCGACACCAATCTGGACTCCTGCTAGCCTGCACTCGACAAGCGCTAGCACACGTCCCCTCGTCAAAGAACGCCCGGCGTCACACAGCAGCAGGCCCCGTTGACCGACTAAGGCGGTGCGGCTTAACTTGCTTAGTCGAGTACATGGTAGCTGCATCCCCGCCTCTACTTTTGCTCTGAAGCTTGATATCACCGCTGTCGCCCTCGACGACGCCCTCGACCAGTCCCACGAGCCTCTGCGTATCTCACTGCCACCATCGCTCTGGCGCGCAAGCGGGACTCCGAGCACCCCCCCGTCGTCTTCCCGTCTTCGCTGGCCTGGCACACGCAGTGCTCCTCGAAGAAGACAACCACCGCGCCGACGGAGGCTCGTTTTCTTGCCTTTTTATCCCGCCTCTTTCGACCGCCCTAACACGCAGTGCTCGCCCGTCCCGCCCCTCAGCCCCTCAGCAGCAGCAATAACACAACGTCATCCCCTTCAACCACCAGGAAGGAACCGCCACCACCACCCGCCATTGCCGCCCTGCTCCTGCAGCCCCACCCCACCAGGCCTGCCACGACTTCCTGAGATACGCCTCCCTGCACCTACATCACGCCTGGGCCCCCCACAGTCGGCCCCCCTCCTGGCATAGACCTCTCGCCATGGGCAACCAGCCGTCCAGCAACAAGAAGGACAAGGGCGACAAAGGCGCCAGCACCGACAGCGTCCCCCTTGGCCGCGAGTACTACCGTTCCCTGGAGAGATCCGACACCAAGGACTCTGCACGCTCGCTGCGCAGCACCATTCGCAACAAAATCCCAGGCACTGTCAAGACGGACAGTCCGCGGAACTCCGTTGCCAACCTGAGCGATGTCAACGGTAAGCCTGACAAGCCAGATGCAGCTTCCACAAAATCAGACAAACCCCGCGGTAGCAAAGGGTCACGGAGAAACTCGGTTGCCTCTGCGTCCGCATCAGAACCGCCCGCCGTCGAGGCGGCAACCGTCGAGCCAACGTCGCCAGACGAAGTACAACCGCCTCCATCGCCCGTCCAAGGTTCCACCATTGGAACGAACCACGAGGGAGTCAGCAAGGCACAGCAGACCGGCGAAGTCGACCACGTCTCAGATGTCCCGCCATCTGGCGTTGCGCCTCCGCTGGCCTCTGCTCAGCCGGGAGAGTCTATATTGCAAAGGAAAGACCAGCCAATTCCACGAGTCCCCGAACCGACTGTGACAAACGATGGCGCAGGATCGCCTATGGAGATCAGCGCACTCAAATCGATGGATCTTGACGATATGATACAACGTTTGCTAGATGCAGCCTACGCTGGCAAGGTCACCAAGACTGTTAGTCTTAAAAATGCTGAAATTTTTGCAATTTGTTCCGCTGCAAGAGAGGTTTTCTTGAGTCAGCCAGCACTCCTAGAGTTGTCAGCTCCTGTAAAGATTGTTGGCGATATTCATGGGCAATACACCGATTTGATCCGCATGTTCGAGATGTGCGGCTTCCCACCGAATTCCAACTATCTCTTCCTTGGCGATTATGTAGATCGCGGTAAACAGAGCCTCGAGACGATTCTCCTCTTGCTTTGCTACAAGCTCAAATTCCCCGAGAACTTCTTTCTTCTTCGCGGCAACCACGAGTGTGCCAACGTTACGCGAGTCTATGGTTTCTATGATGAGTGTAAGAGAAGATGTAATATCAAAGTCTGGAAGGCTTTTGTCGATACTTTTAATACCTTGCCTATAGCAGCTATTGTTGCACAAAAGATCTTTTGTGTGCACGGTGGATTGTCTCCCAGTTTGTCACATATGGACGACATCAGACAAATCGCTCGTCCGACTGATGTGCCTGACTATGGCCTGCTAAACGACCTATTATGGAGTGACCCAGCGGATATGGAAAATGACTGGGAGTCGAATGAGAGAGGTGTCAGCTATTGCTTTGGCAAGAAGGTCATTATGGAATTTTTGCAGCGACATGATTTTGATCTTGTTTGCAGAGCACACATGGTGGTGGAAGACGGCTACGAGTTTTTCAACGACAGGGTTCTGGTCACAGTTTTTTCAGCGCCCAATGTAAGTTTGCGCTCCCAGAGGTACCAGTTTATACTTACGAAAAGCAGTATTGTGGCGAATTTGATAATTGGGGGGCCGTCATGTCTGTATCAGGAGAATTGCTTTGCAGCTTCGAGCTTCTCAAACCTTTGGACTCCAGCGCGCTTAAGAGCCACATTAAGAAGAGCAGGAATAAGCGCCAAAGCATGCTCAATTCACCAGTACGTATCACATCGATAGGCTACTCAGCGTGTTGCCACGCCAGAGCAGTCCGCAGTATAATTTGCACTCTACTGACTTCGCCTTCAGCCTGCTCACTACGCTCCTCAGAGTTACTAACGGTGTGCGCTTGTAGGGTGCCGATAGAGACGCTTCTCCTAGCGCTCCTCTTATTGCAAGTAACACGTGCAGCCAAGAACAGGGGTATTTTGGTTCGGTGGAGAAGTGGAAAGCAGTAGATGACCCTGATAGGTGGGGCCTTTCTCAAAGGCTTCGACGTGTCCGGAGAAGACCTGGGTCGGACCAACTTAGCGGACAGAGCGATAGTGCGTTCACGTCTCGGTCAAGAAAGGATCGTCAAACAAATTCTCAAACTGAGAGCGGATCTTCCATTACTGCAAGCGATGACCTTGCCATCCCGTGTCTTCGGAGCATACAACAACACGACCGAGATAGACTGGAAAGACGCAAGCAAAACATGAGAGAACAACAAGCTCTGTGGGAAGCAGCACTACCAGAACCTTTGCACCTCTACCTTGGTCATCATTCATCCGAACATTCTTGATATCTCGGTATTTGGGGCCAGTTCTTTCGAAGCCCTGCTCTAGCAATCCGTCTCAACACACTGTGGCTCCTTGTTCTTTTTCAGCGAGCATCAATATGCTCACTCAGCTCTGGCTGTTAGTGGAGCTTTATGATGACTCTCCTCTCATTTTTTATCTCCTCATATTGAATTGTGTGGCGCATCAGTTGGCGTGAGGTTGGGCGTGGGCGTCACTCGGTATGCCAATGGCCTGCCTGTCGAGATTCCGGTTTTTTGTTTCGACGTCTTCCTATATCAGCGTGGAGACGGGTATAGCATAAAATGGTTATATCAGTTTTCGTTTGACACTCTCTTCCCGACTTGACAAGTCTTTGGCAAAGGCTCACTTTAGGTTTTGCTAGGATCAGTTTAGTACTGAATATGTAGCTTCATAATCAAAGGCAGGTAATGGACATGGGTATCTATTTTGAACTTTTTTCATGCTTCCATTGACAGACGCAACATTTGCCCCTTCTCATATACATGACGAGTGGTTTTAGGCAAGAAACACGCAATTGGCCTAATCAAGTTGAAGGTAAATTCGGTCACACGACCCACAGAGATTATATGTAACCGGGGTAGTAGATCGTCAATTGGTAACAGGGTGGAGTGCCAATATGGATAATTCATCTACATGCGCCAGTGGCAACGCTGTAGCCGGCAAGAAAGATCGGCGTCGATCAGATGAAGTACCGCTACATGGATGGCACAAAGTCATGGCATAGCCACAAAGCCTCTCTTTTTGAAAACGAACAGTTCGAGGAATGTACAACTAATTGTGTTCAGCTGCGTGATATTCGACGTGTTGAACTAGCATTGACGTTCCCGGATCTCCGGACCGCTAGGCTGTCGGCTACGGAGACAGGCACGCCGTTCCAAGGCGCGACATCGCTCTCCACCCGTCTCGATACTGAGATACACCCTTGGTTAGGGAGGCGCTTGCTGCTGGGTCCGTGTTAAGTCTTTCTAGAAGCTCACATGACGGCGCCTCCGAGACGATGACAACGGAGTTTTTGCAGGTACAATAATCCCGAATCTTACCCCACGCGCGCCCCACACAGGAAGTACGGTAACACAACACGAATGCGTGGACAATGATGACCTAGGCAACCCGCGGCATGTCGCACATAATTTCACACTTTCCGTCTTATTGAGGCACCAGAAAAGGCCAAGCAATGATGACCGCACATGCAAGCTCACCTCTCTCACCCATGGCGAAACAGTGCGTCACATCACCCATGTCTGCAACAACTGGAGCCACCATCAATCCCATATATCCACCAACACGCTCAGGAACGCCATTCATAGCGCATGAGAAAGGACTGGTAGATCCCCGGTCGCGCCATGACTGCTTACCTCCACTTCATCAGCGCCCAGTCTACAAGCCCCAATCGTTCACCTACCCTAACGTTAGCCGAGTTGCACGGCTGTAAATACCCGGTCATGATCGGTGGTTTGTCACCTCTAAATGGCTGGAGCCCTGCATGCGCTTGCGGATAGATAACCAGACACACGCAGGTGTCCTGGGAGACCGGGATATATATTCGTCGTCGTTCTGCGTGCATCTAGAAACAATTAGGTGCTGCTGGGGTGTAGTTAGGTTATTTGGCTACGCAAGTACCCCAGTTTCCGGGTTGTTGCCTCTTGTCTGCTGACCTACATACTGCCGCTTTGTCCTACTGGGGCCATGTATGTTGGCGGATACCTAGGGACATTGAAGTTTTTGAACTTCCGTCTCGACCACCACGGCGTCATTGTGACAATATAGGGGAACCCGGGCATCTGTAACGTGGTGCGTCGTCTTCAAGAGGCGGCTTGCCCATCATGGATTCGCGACACAAACGAGATATTCATACCAGCCACACCCGGCACAGCAGCGTACAACAGGCAGAAATTCGACAAGTCCAGAATGTCGCACTTGCGGATGCCACCGCTAAGGCTGGGGCGTCACCATGGACGAGGGCAATGTTCAAGGTCAGTCTGAATCTATAGCTCCGGCAATTAAGTAGGATCTGACCATAGTTAGCTCTATCTTTGTCTCTTCATCGCAACGCTGAACTCGTGTATCAACGGTTATGATGGTTCTCTTATGGGTGCAATCAACGACTATAAGCAGTATCGAGATTACTTCGGTTTTCCGGATGAAGGAACGCCAACAACTGGCATCGTATACGCCATCTACACTATTGGAAATCTAGTTGGATCCTTCTTCGCTGGTCCAGCTACTGATTTTCGAGGGAGGAAATGGGGCATGTTCATCGGTTGCAGTATCATCATGATTGGAACATGCGTCCAAGCAACCTGTGTTAACCTAGGAGGTTTCATGGGCGGCCGTTTTGTCCTTGGATTTGGCGTCGCCATCACATCGACAGCAGGGCCCGCTTATGTGAGCGAGATGGCACATCCAGTCTATCGAGGTGTTTGCACTGGCGTTTTCAACACATTCTGGTACGTCGGCGGTATCCCGGGCAGTTTTGTCCCCTTTGGAACAAATAGGATCGAGGGCACACAATCCTGGCGTATCCCACTCTGGCTACAAATGGTGTTTGCTGGGATGGTGCTTGTGTGCTCGCCGTTCCTACCAGAGACGCCCCGTTGGCTCATTGCGAACGACCGGCACGAGGAGGCGCTCGATACTATGGCGCGCTTTCATGGCGAGGGCAGCCGCCACAGCCCAATTGTGATACTCGAGTACAAGGAAATGGTAGAGGACATATCGGTAAACGGATCAGACAAGCGATGGTGGGACTATAGAGTTAGCAGCCTTATTTATCCAACGAGAATGTTTGGCATCTAACAACATACAGGAACTCTTTAACTCCCGCGAAGCTCGCTACCGTACCATGCTTGTCCTCGGTATGGCCTTCTTTGGCCAATGGTCAGGCAATGGGCCCGTCTCATACTACTACCCAACCATGCTACGCGGCGCTGGTATAACGGACCGTCGCACCCGCCTCCTCTACAACGGCATGCAAAACGTTGTTTCCTTTGCCGGCGCCATCTTCGGTGCCATATACACAGACAAATGGGGTCGCCGCCCTCAGCTACTAGTTTCCACTGCATGTCTCGTCCTCATCTTTGCCATCGTCTGCGCCCTAGTAGCCACTAACCTCAAGAAAAACGCAGCGGGACAATATGTATACGACGTAAATAAGACACCTGAAATCAAGCGGCCTGCTCAGGCCAAGGCCGTAATAGCTTTCATCTTCATTTTCGGCTTCATCTACTCAACCGGCTACACGCCTCTACAGCAACTCTACCCTGTCGAATGCCTTCGTTACGAATCGCGAGCCAAAGGCATGGCCTTTTATAACTTCTTCGTCAACATTGCAAACTTCTACAATACTTTCGTCACCGGCATTGCCTTTTCCGGCGCAGGATGGAAGGTACGATTCCCTTCACCCTCCCAAGAATCCCAACCTCACCGACTAACCCAACCCAACAGTACTACTTCCTCTTCATCTTCTGGGACATATTCGAATTCATCTTCATCTACTTCTTCTTCGTTGAGACGCGCCGGCGCACCCTCGAGGAAATCTCCGACATCTTCAAGTCAAAGAAACCAGTGGCTACATCGCTCAATCGCACGCGCATCATCATGCATGGGAACAAGGGCGTCACGGAGATGCTGGATAAAGAGGAATTGGTGTTTGAGAGGGAGAGGCCAACAGGCAGGTTTGAAATGGTGGGCTTTGGGAACGGGGGCGCGCGGTGAGGCGAAGTAAAGTGAGGGGAATGGCATGGCATGAATGGGCTGCATTGGTTTGATGGATTTAGCGATGGATTACATATATACCCCCCCTTTGCTTTATTTATTTTTTTTACGCTTGAACGAATAATCATGAACCTTTGTTTTAATTTGTATTATTCACCTATTTACGCTGCGGGGCGATCTGGAGATTTTGAAAAAAAAAAATTTAATTTTTGGGGTCTGCCTTGTGGATTTGCTAGTGCGCTGCTGCGGCTGGCTGAGGGATATGCGCATTCAGCTCGCATGCACCTCTGACCGCTATGTTTAGAGTGCCCACCATGTCCTCGCGTGGAGGAGATGAAACAGGCACCAGCGACCAGGTCGTGACACATGCACGATGCAGGGCTGCGGTGTCAGGTGGTTACCTACCTCAGCCACAGTGTCTCAATGCACCAGCCCGTCGATGCATCATGAACAAACTCGAGACTAGAGGGCAAAGTAATATGGATAATTATTCGTTGATTCAGTCTTCATGTCAAACCATGATTCATATCTACATAAAGTTTCCGTATCATATCGACATTCCTGTCCAGGGTATCAGTAGCCACCAGTTCCATCTTCTTTCCATCAAATATAAACATTCCACTCGCTTCTGTTGTCCCATTACCAGCATGTCGCAACCCGCTTTGAAGTAGATATTAAGTGATATGATGCTTTCTTTTGGGCTCGCGCCGTTAAGATATAATTGGATGCTTCAGACGCTCGCACCTGTCTGATGGTAATATTGTGCCATCGCTATGCAAGTGAAGAACGAATGAGGGGTATAAGGAAAAGCAAACGCTTGAACGCAGCAACGCAAAACGCCAGTATAAAGAAAAATCAAAACCTGGTCCATTACAAAGTGTTTTGTTGTGAGAGCCTCTGGGGCCATGGGAGCGCAGCTCGTGTGAATAGAAAATTGTGTCATCGAGCGAGTGATTTAAACGCTGACAGTACGCCTGACACCGACTTCAGGTTTCTGTGCGTAGCCGATGAGCATCTTGAAGCTGGTACCGCGCTTCTCGCATTCGCTGATAAGATTTTCGTCGCGCCAGATGCTGTTCTTAAGAAGATTGCCAGAAGCAGCGGCACCAGGTTCACCAGCTTCTGGTAAGACAAGCGATTCGTAGCATCGAGAGTACCACCAACGACCGACACGTGCGACCATGTCGGTGATGCCGTTATCAGTTGATTCGGAGGGAGAAGCGACGTTGAGAAGGTCGGAGAAGGAGACTTCGGGCTTTGGACCCTTAGGGGCTGAAATAGCGCCGTTCTTCTTGCTGTTTGAGCTTGCCGTGCTATTAGTCCTCCTGTTTGCCGCGTTTTTCGCATCTTCTGCACTGGGAAGCTTGCCAGCAACAGGAACACCAACTACGCAGCGGTTGCACTCGACAAACCCTTTCCTGCCGATGCCAGCCATGATTTCGTCGCTGATGTTTCGGAGCGAAGTATTCTCATCAGCAATCTGCATTCTCATCTTCAAGCCACGGATAGCACGGCGGGCGCGGTTGCCCATATTGACGAGATCAAGATCAAGGACACTGAACTCGAGGTAACCACCGGGTCGTAAGACTCGCTTGACTTCGGAAAGAACAAAGCGGTGCAGAGATGAAGGAAGTGCTGTAGGGAAGCGAAGGACAACACATGCGAAGAAGTGCATTGGGAACGGAAGCGCGCTGTTGAGCGATTCATGGGAGATGTGGCGGTGATTGCGGAGGGTTGACCATGGCTCTGCTGGTCCATCAGCAGAGGTTGCGGACGACGACGCTCCAGGACCAGCATTATATACGGTTGCTTCGGGATACGTCAACGCGCAATAGTAGGACCAATCCTTGCCAAGACCATCAATAACGAGGATCCGATCTTCGCTTGGATCTTTCAGGTCGAAGTGAACAGGACTGAAAAGAACGCGTCCAAACGAGAGCCATTTACTTGTCATGAGTGCGCCAAAACGGAGGTTTGCCATAGATACGAGTCCATCGGCCTGAGTCTCAGCAATTTCCATCAGGCGAGAATCCCTGTACTTGTTCACGGTCACACTGTTATGTTCTTTGCTTGACCTCGAGGCAATGGTGGTTTTCGACTGTCGGGCGCTCGCAGGCAAAGATGCTGGAAGACTGGATCGAGTTGATCGCTTTGCAGCCGATCCTGTAGACAAGCGAGGACTCGAGGGTAAGCTCAATCGGCCAGTGACGGGATCAATGACACTGATTTTACGTTCGCCATAATCATTGATGAACTCGGAAAAGGAGACAGGTGAGGTAGGCGATTGAGTTGAGTGCAAAACAGCGAGCAGTCGAGAACGGCGGAGATGTAGAGATGAGCACGAATCCTTGGTAGCCAAGTTTTCAGGTTGCGCTGTTTCGTTGGCAGTTTTCGGTTTCAAAGGTAGAGGCTCGAGAGAGGGGTGTTGGCTTCGGATGATGTCCTCATCTTGACTTCTATGAGGGCTAACGGGGGAGAGGACTTCGTCAATCAAATCATCATACTCATTCCAGAGCTCATCTTCGGAGAGAGGAGCCTTGGGGTCTGGTAGCACAGCAGTACCAAGGACAGGGGCAAAGCTCCAGACGCCAGAGCTGCTGGAATACGAAACCTCGGAGTCTTTGCGGGGTGGGAACTTGAAAAACTCGCTTCGTCTGGACTCGTCAGAGGGCGGGCTCATAGTGGCAATCGCCGATCCGTGGGAGAGTGCACTGAGTCCGTGGAGGATAGGATAGGGCTCAGCGGGGACAGCAGGAGCAACGATAGATCCAATGGAGTCGAACGAGGTGTGATGGATGGCTGAGGGCCGAGGCTGGTCCGAGATAAAGGGACGCGAGAATGACTGCGACGAAGGGCGGTGAGGTGGGCGACGGGTCGAGATTACTTGAGGAATGCGGCCAACCTGCGGCAGACGGCTCGGGCGCGGAGGTGGGCTCACCGGTGGTAGTCCTGGTGGAGGCAGGCTCTGAGGAGAAGGGACCACAGCGAGAGGTAGGAAAAGGGCAGGCAGGTTTTGTAGAGGCGGAGCATTCTCGTCCAGTGGCGATGGCGCGCCGAAGGGCGATGAGGGTGCCGAGAGGTCGGTGACGGGGGTCAGATCGGCAAGCGATCCGCGCGCAGAAGGTAGAGGAGTGAATTGGATGTTGGTGTTGAGCATCAACTTCTGGGGTGGTGGTGGAGAGTGTTGCTGTTCGTGTTGCTCTTCAGCCTCGTACGGCACGCGCAGAGTAACCTTGGGCGACGCCGAGCGCACGTGAGGGACAAAAGTGGGAGGCAGAATGGGCTTAGGGGGTAGGAGCATCGACTGCATGCGCTCCTTCCTCTCAGGCTCGTCGTCGGAAAGCGCGCTCTCGGTGCCTTCCTCGGGCGTGTTGGCCTCCTTCATCAGCTGCTCAATGTCGTCCAGGTCAAGCCCCGACTGATCCATCAAGGCGTAGTGTGCCACTGATCGGTTCATAGGCACAGGCGCAGGGGCTGCGGCAGGCACGACGACGGGTGTGTCTGCGCGTGGAGCCGCATGCGCTCTCTGGAAGAAATTCCACTTCTTGGGCGCCTTAGGCAATTCCTTCTCCATCTTGGACTTCTTGGACGACTTCAGCCATCGGCCCTCTTTACCTTCGGTGGGCACATCACTCGCCGAGTCCTTGCGGCTCTTGGATACAGTTTGGTTGCTCCCTAGTGCCGAAGGGGCTGTGCCTGTTCCCTCTGATGGCCTGATCGCTCGTGATGTGCGCCTTGAGGTTAATGCAGGGAGAAACGACTTCTTGGAATCGTCATCGCTCTCCGATGGTCTTCGCCGACCCAGGGGCAGCTTCTTCATTGGTGGCTTGCCGCGCACCGTATCGGGCATTGCCGAAGGTAATAATGTTGGTTTATTCACAACAGCAGATTGTGACGTGTTGCTGCTTGTTTTCTTAAGATCTAGGCCCGACCTTGAAGATACATCCAAGCTGCTGTTACTATGCATTGGGTCAGGGCTGCGGGAGAGCTCTGTGCTGCTACCTGTACCTCCTCGAATCACTCTAGGCGCTAGCCGATTAAGAAAGAAGTCGTCCATATCCGTGCTTGCTGTGCTAGTCATACTGCTCTTGCGAGTCGACGGTGTGTGATCAAGACTTTCCGTTGTGGTTCCTGCGCTCGCTGACCTTCCAATACTCGCAGCGCTGACAGAGCTTCCGCTTCGGCCCCTGACTGCGTATTTGCCATAACCCTCATGGCCAGTGCCTGCCACTGGGCCTTTGCGCTGCAGTTTGTTCTCCGTCTTTGTCGGTATCGGCTCGGTCTTCGTGCGTCGGCTGAAAAAGCCAAACCTAGCCGTTTTGCCGGGGCTAGGAGCTGGGGCTGGTGCTTGCTGTGCGCTCGATCTTCGCACGTCTCGATCGGTTTGTACGTCGGGTGTTGACTCACGCACTGGCCCATTTATTGCTGGCTGTACCCCAGATGTGGGACCTGGTGAGGGGATTCGGGAGTTGCTCCTCATGGATACACCCATTCTCGATCGCGAGGCCGGGCCTGGCCCAGTTTTTGACTCTGCGGAGCTTGTTCTCCTATGCGCAGAAGGGAATGCCATCATGTTGCTTTGTATCACCGGAGATGGGCCACGGATTCCCATAATTTCTGGAGTTCCGTCCCGGCTTGGTCTGGATGGTCGGCGATGTGCTGGTTGAGAGATTGGCGACTGATCAGCCAAGTGAGCAAACTCGGGAAAGGCCTGGGCTCGCGATTTCTCCAGAAGGGCTTTTGAATAAGCTGGAATTGGCGGACTTTGTGGTAATGTCACGAGCCCTTCAGGCGATTGTCTCTCCTTGTGTCTGCCTCCATCGGCAACGATAGTGGAGGATGATGAGGTGGAAGTCGAAGACTCGCGAACGGTAGAGAGCGCATGGGGGTTGCGACTGCCCATCTCATCTGGCGTCCTGTGTCTAGTGATAGGCGGTCTGCTCTGAAGTGGGCTAGCTTGCTTTGTTCGGTTCGAGTTCCTGGATAGAGCTGCGCCTGGTGAGTACGATGACATTGATGTAGGTGTTGAGGAGACACTGAATGGTCCTGGTGATCCTGAATAATGTGTTGAAGGTGTTGCAGACAGCGCATATTGCGGTGTGGGAAGGGGCAGAACATCTGTTGGACTAATTTCGTAGCTGCCAAAGCCTCTGTCGAATAGTTCTAGTTCGGGCTCGGCACGAGCGAAGAGAGAGGAGGAGGGTGGTAACGATATTCCAAGGACAGTCTCAGAGAAAGGATCCTTGTAGCCGCCAGGAATGCCCTCCAAAGGCTGTCGTTCATCTTGAGACGACATGGAATCGTCTCTAATTCGTAACGGTTGCCGACTACTGACGTTTCCAACGCTCGTCTGTTTCCTTCTCAGCACGTTGGATCGTGGGCTCTCAATAGTCGATGCAGAAGATCCAGATGCGAGGGATGGGGTACGTATATTGCTCGGGACCTCGAGCTTGGGTAGTCGAGATGTTTGGACTGGTGAAGCGATCCTCGAAGTTGGCATGCTAGGATGTTGTGTGGAAGGAGCTACAATTAGACCACCCTTTCGTATAGGTGCTTTTTGGATAGCAGGAACTCTGCTGGAGGAGACTTGCTCATCCCTTGAAGGCTTCCTCTTCTGTAGCTTGGTGTGGTTGGTAATGGGCAACTGCGATGTGATGGCGGTAGGGGTGAGTGATCGTTGCGGCAGCCGAGTGGTGGGCGCTCGGTCCTCGACCCTTCTTGTGGGGATGAATTGTGACTTATATGAGGCCATGTCGGGCAGCCTAGTGTGACCCGACTGGATGTATCAAGGAGGCTCGTGTGCGCCGAGAAACTCATGAAGGCATGTGCTTGCCGACCGGTAAGACGTCTGACTGGAGCAATGGAGCGGCCGCGTTACCAAGAATCCCGGGAAGATTGTAATTTTTGGGACAGTCAGCAAGACTCAGCTCGGAGGCACAGCGTGAAGCGATTTGACAGAGCGGAAGATGGCGGGAAGCCGGTAAGCCGGGATGGGTGGCCAAGCAGATGTGATGCAGGAACAAAAAGTTGCAAGTCCACCCATATAAGGAGCGCAGCCAGAAGATACAAGCAAGTTGAGCGTTGGCACTACAGACTCTCGGTGTGGCTCTCAAGCCTGCTCTTCCTGGCCGGTCGCGCCACTTAGGCCGGCAGGTCCGGTCCGGGTGCGAGGTGCTGTGGCGCGGTTCTTTTCGGCAATGCCCGACGGATTGGGGCTGTGCCCGGACGTGGGATTATTGGAGACGAAAATCGACAGCGACACGCCAGGCAGTAACGAGATGCGCGGTGATGTTATATTCGTGCCCCAGTAGGGAAATGCGCATGCGGCCACCGCTCTTCTCTGCGGCCGTCTGTCCAGGTGTGGAGGGCCAACCGCCAGTCGCCTCAGTGGGGTAGATCCGCGGAATCGCCGGTCCAAGGAATGGGCAGCGGTGCAGGCCGTTGGCCAGCAGTGCTCGGTCGCGTCTCTGGTGTTTTCGTGGGGAAGCAAGGAAGACGGTGCAAAGGCTCACCACTGTTGGCTCTCAGAGTTTTTTGAGTCTGGCCGGCCGGAGACGGCTGCATGGCTATGTATATCGCCATCTCGTCTCAACGCCGGCGGCCTTGCGCGTTGGGCTGATCCGGGATGGAGCATTCTGGGTCAGTTACGGGCGCTTGCGCCTGGGAGGGCGGCGGGTGGACGGCGTAAGTGAAGAAGGGCAGCCAGTGGGAGCGCTGTATGGCCATGGAGGGCGACGATTCGCAGAGAGCCCTTGATGGCGGGCGGCCGGGTCTCGTGTCCCATTGGCCGGCCGAGGATGACTAGCAGTCGTTTACCCACACACACATGCCTCCTCATGCCGTTGCAGAGGCTCAAGGAGGAGTCAAAAAGCCTCTAGACAGAATGCCGTGATGCTAACACGCTTCTTCGCGTTGCGCATTGTCGTGCCATGGACGGCCGCTGTTGCTAAGAGCTGAGTCAAGACAATCCAGCTCCTGCTCCTTCTCCTCTTTTCAGCCATTGCTTCACCACAACCACATGCAGGAGCAATCTGGGGCACTCATGGGTTCATGGGTTGCATGCAGCCCTCTGCAAATGGAGCTTCCAGCTTGAACTGGATGCGCGCTGTCTTGGGCCGCTCAATCAGCGCTCGCGGCACCCAACACGGCCTAGGTTTCTGATGCAGAGGAGTCATATGCTATCCAACAATTCCCCATACTGCCGCTCTCTGCGACGTACGCTGCTCATGTGCAATATGTGAGTCGGTAAGGCCGTCTGTTCCCGGTCGGCTCAACTGTGGCTAGGCGCAGGACAATGAGGCTGAGCATCTGATCGCCCTCGCCACACTGACAACACATCAAGAGCCTCGCGACGCCCGCCAGCTCCAACTTGTCGACTGTCTTTGCGTCGTCCGTCGTGCCAAAGGACCGATTTCCTGTCTATCTCAACAATTTCAAGGTTTCACTTGCGCCCCGGGCGACTCACGGCTTCTTTCCCATCCCGTCCCGCCATCCAGGTTAGGTCCAAGCCACCGCTCTCTGTCTCCCCGCCTCCGCGCGTTCATTCGTCCTGTGCTCATGTGATGGTATGAACCTGCCCGCAGGCGATTTCAGTCATGTGATTACACCTTCCCTGAATGAGCTGGACCCCGTTGAGCACATGGCCAATCAAAGGCTCCAAGACACTCCCAACATGCTCACATGGAGCGGCTGTATGCAGGGGGTCCGAAAGATGACAGAGCTTGACCAAGACAACTTCCTCCATTGCATGGAGAACCTGCGATCACTCCCTGAACCAAGTGAGACCCTCATAGCCTGAATCTCGTGTCCCAACAAGGGCAACTCCCCATTCTTTAGCCTAGAAGAGGTTCAAGCGAAGAGCTAGGTAATCGACAGGTCAAAGCCATGTTTGTTTGTGCCCTCCCCATCGTTCCACGGGCGCACTTGTCACAGGAAGCAGCTCTTGCAGAGCCCGGTTTAGACCTGGCCGAAGAAACATCTAGTGACCTCGATTTTGAGCAAGTTTGCGCTCTAAGGCCGTGGAGCCATCTCTCCCGTCAGTGTGCAGCCCTAATGGATTAAGCCAGACAGAACGTCTCAATACCACTGCGATGGAAAAATTTGAGCAAGGGGAATGACAATCACTACCAAATTCAAGGCTATCTACTTTTTGGGCACCTCGCTCTGTTCACAGTTTGGTTGCTGCCGTTGCCGGCCGGAGAAGGGAGGGCGGCACGGAACGAGCTTGACGATACCTGCGAATCATTGTGTTATGGCAGCGATAGCCTTGCTTGACCTTGTGGAGCCCGACCCACAGCGACCAGCCAACTATGTGGCAGTCCGTGACGAACTGCCTGGTGAGTTGTGACGATACGAGTGTGTGCTATGACAAAGCCAAACAATCAAGCCTTCGATGATCCATCCCCAAACTAGCCATTACCGAAATCTTATAAGATTGTTTTCTCCACTATCACATTAAATTCCCGATTGCTACACATCGGAGCAAGTGCCACTTCGAGTATACCGCGCAGGACAAGTCAGAGGTTTACGCCTCCAGCCATTTCAATTTAGCCAAGTACACAATATGGGTGTGAGACTAAACTCTGCAGCAGCACATGACAGTTTTCACCAAAGCTAGTATTGAAACACGATAAATGTCGCGAGGAGCTCTGCGTGCTACTAAGAGCTATTCTACAAGCTCCCACTAATCCGTAAGATCCTTGCAGAGAGCTGAGCTCCTACAAACCTACCCAGCCTACAGTATTTGCAAAACAGTTCGCATCCCTACCAAGGTTTGACGAATCAGGCTTGAGATCAGGTATGGCTAAAGGTGCTGATTGGCTAAACTTTAATCAGGATGCGTCCACCGTGTGAATACTCCGCACATAAGGAGCCTAGCTCTCACTGTAGATATAGATTAATGATTATCTCTTACTAATTTCTGAGTTTGTTTCTCCCGTCACAGATCTGTCTCGACAATTGCTATGCTCGCGCTCGCTATCATTTGCTAGCTTACGCAACAGCTGAGAGTCGCGGGAGCTCCAAGTACAAGCCCCGGACAGTCCCCACAACTCAGGAGGAGCCGCTGTAATGGCACGATCGCATCTGCCAGACTATGATATCAGACTTCCAGACAGTCTAGCCGACAAACCGACGACTTTGCGCTTGTGCCGGACATCACGGGCTTTTCCAATCGTACATTACTTCGTATGAGGTGCTATGTGAATGAGCACAGATGTAGAGACATTGAACAAGTTAGGCAACGCTTTAACGAAAAACTACGCGGTAACTAACAGAGCCCGCGTAGCATTCTTCGACCACTGGACCACAGATTAGAGATCTCATCATTCCAATTCAAACTAGAATTGATTTAATAAAGACATCACATTTGGGCCTACCACGAAGGCACCATGCTAGAGAGCATATCCTCCACCTGTAACTCATCGCGGTAACCAAGGAAGACCTGATCAATTACATCCGCAGTTCACCGGATAGTATATCGCGCCGAAAAATGTGCCTTAGCATATTCCCAATACTCAGGGTACCAGCCCGCGCACTCCCAATCAACGATTCCAGAAATCTTCCCATTCTCATCAACTAGAATATTCCTTAGATTGAGGTCTCCGTGCGTGAAAACGATGTCATGTTTCACACTATGTGACTTGGACACCAGTTTCCGTGCAACTTTGTCCAGTGGAAGGTCTTCGGCCAAGTACTTGTTGAACTGCGTTTCGTCTTGAAACCTGTGCCCTGTGCGTTACGATTCGCCTATTCGCCAGTCTAGGATGCCTCTTCCTAGTGTGTTATATATCTGGAAACCCGAGGTTGTCTTGTTGGGAATTTGCCGCAGCGCAGCTACGTATTCTTTGAGATCTTCTGCGACCGATCGCAATTGTTCATCGGTCATGACAGGGATCATTCTCCCAATTATTTCTCCGGGTACGCCAGTTATCAGGAGAAACGAGGAATCAGAGTATTAAACAACATCGATTGCTCTTGGCACTAGGACTCGGGTACACTTTTCAATTAGGTGAAGTGCTTTGGCTTCCGCTTGGTGTTTTGGCGCCCAATCGCTACTTGCCACCCGCAAATATAGATTGAAAGGATGTCGATAAGCCCTGTCCGAGCCAGTGCGACCGTAAAGCCTGTTTGAAAACCGAGCTAAACTTCTGTACACAAATGCTTGAAAGAAGGCCGGTGTTTGAACCCAGACATATCGAAAGGCGCCAGGGATAGCTGAGAGGTACCATGGGTTTTTTTTTTGACCAGCGCTTCCATGACAGGATTCGCGAACTCTCCACCGTTCAGCCTGTGCAGCGTGTTGGGATTCCGTTTCATATATTCGAATACTTCTAGCCACGCTAAAGCCGCTGCACACCGGTGATGGACTTCCAAAAGCTGCATATTTGGAAGCGAAACGAGCCCAGCGGTTCTGTTTTCTAACGTTATGAAGTGGAACGTTTCGACATGAATGGATGGAATAAAATTCCTCACTTCCACTAAATACCGAATCTAACCATTTAGAATAGCAGTAGAACGAATGAATGGAACCTTACCGAGTCGCTCGCGGCCAGAGAGGGACCGCGCCTAAGAAAGATCCTCCCGTTGCTGAAATGCTCAAAAATTTGTGGCGACAATAGTAACAACTGATCGGATAAAGAAAGAGAATCTTGGCGTATGAGTGACTGCAAATTTTGCAACTGTGGCTTCCCTATAGACGCCGCAAATATCTTGCAAAGTTTTCATGGGAATATGTTAGGGACGAAGGAGGCAAAGGGTAGGTAGACTTGCGTTGACCATGTCACTGCCACAGAAAAGCGAAGGGGACAAGATATAGGCAAGCAGGTGGCTCCCGTCATTTTCGGCCTTGGAGACACAGCATAGATTTCTATCTCTTTGCAATATGTTTCGCCTTAATGGATCCTCCGGGTCCGTGCAAACAACGGGGCGTACTGACACAAGTTAGGTGTTGTCAAGTTGAATGATTAGCGACGTATCTTTTTTAAGAAGGCATATCCAGTCAGCTAGAAACTCTGACACTGAGACCTTATCCTCTCCAGAGACTTCGTCAAGGAAAAATTGTGACGCAGATTCTTGGTCAACGGCGTGCTGCACAAAAGCATAAAGAATTGTTCGTTGAGGGTGTGCAAGCGACTCTGCAATTGTAGAGAGCGCCTTGTATTCAGTGGAACTTTTGTTTTGGAAGAAGAGCTTAGAAGCAGATTCTAAAATACCACAAGGGGAGCCCATGGTAGATTGGGACGGATTATCAACCTTATTCTTTGTATTTACTGTCAGGGGGGCGAGGTTATGACGGGGAAACGATTGTATTAGCGGTGAGGTATAGAGGACGTTGCAGGACGTAGCTCAAAACGCAGAGGTAGCAGAAGCTGTGTACTAGGGTTCTAGTCCGTGCGGATCGCATCTAGATTGGAACTTGGTAGAGCATCTCCTACTTATTCCTGAGCTCGTTTCTCCCGTCACGCCTTGATATTGTTATGGCGTTAGCCTTATCTAGCTTACTTGGTAACATACAAGTTATTTCTGGGCCTGATACGCGGTGATGATGACGGAGATCTGTGAGCGGTCAATTTGAAAGCATCCTCGTGACCACGCGTTCGCGAGCTATAACAGACACACGTTTGTGCCTTCGGCTGTTCCTCAATCTCTTGACCTCAAAATTGCCATGTCTAAGCAAAATATTGTCACCAAATACCAAGAGCGTGTCTACGCAGCCTTGCAGCAAATACCAGCAGGTAGAATCACTAGCTATGGATCGATGGCGAAAGCCCTTGGGAGCAGCCCACGGGCGGTTGGTGGCGCACTACGAGTGAACCCTTTCGCGCCAGAGGTTTGTTGGAATCTATCGCCAGAAGACTGACATCTAACAATCTAAAGATTCCATGTCATAGGTGCATCGCAAGCACTGGCGTATGTTACATAATCCTGTTACCTCTGGGCATCGGCTGACAAAGTAGTTCGTTGGAGGCTACAAGGGCGACTGGGAGAATGCGCCAAGCGGACAAAATCAAGAGTCCAAATTGGAATTGTTAAAAGGGGAAGGCGTGCTATTTGATTCAAATGGTTACTTGATAGATAAATCGCTGTGGTGGGACGACTTCGACGTTGAGAAGTTGAAGTGAGGTAGGGCTCTGAGCCCTTGGTTCGGGTGGGGCAGATAAGCGGGGCTGTCATATAGCATAAAACACTACTGAGCAATCGAAGCTTTCATATACGTGACTTGCCATCGCGTGGTAACACCAGAACCCTAGCATCCATACGCCTCCGCTGTCCAATCCATTCTAGAACCCAACCATGCCGCCGAGAAGAAAAGATCTTCTAAAGCATAAGTCAAAGTCGAAGGCCAAGACCCAAGAACCACAGTTAGAAAATGACTTTCTCGAAGCTGCAGACGAATTCGAGCAAGCGGCAGGAAAGTGGCGCGCGGGCGATGCAACAAAGGCGACTAGATTTTTCAATCGAGCGATAGATACGTATAATGAGGGCCTGAAACGCTATCCCCAATCATTCGATTTGGCGTATAATAAGTGAGCATCCAAGAAGCCTGTCTCGCCAGTGATCAGCTAACAATACAAAGAGCGAATCTTGAGTACGGCATTACGGAGGACGAGCGGATAGTAGCCCAGCTCGGTAACCGACCTGAATTATTAGAAGAAACATTGAAGTCTCATCGTTTTGCTATCTCGCTCAACCCAACAAACACCGACATCTTATTTAACACCGCACAAGTGTTGACCTCGTTGGCCGAAATCGTTCTAGAGTCTGGAACCCAAGAGACCGCTAAAGCGCCAGCTCAAGAATTACTTGAAGAAGCCGTAGATATCTTCAACGGGTGTCTTGAGAGTCAGCAGCGTGATTATGAGCAAATACAAGCCGAGATTGCCAAGGCGCAAGCCTCAGAAGAGTACCAAGGGGCATGGGAAGGTGGTGGAGTATCATTGAGAAATACCCAAGTAGACGAAGACGCCGAGACAGCTTCAAGCTCATCGGAAGCACCAGGCGATTGGGCCACAGTGGAAGAACCGATCACTCTAGAAGCCATATTGGAAACTTGTACGGCGCAACTAGGTGCGCTAACGGCACTCCTCGAACTCTATGACCCATCAGACCTCTCAAACATCGAGAAAAGAGCATATGGTGGTACTAATACAGCAACCGCAAAGATTCCAGCCCTAATAAATCTCATCGAAACCACTCCTTCTCTGAAATCCAAACCCGAACCAGAAGCCGGACCGACACTTTCAATAGGCTCTTCTGCAGCAGAAGAAGTCACAACTACACCAAGAGACGACGCAATTCTCGCAGTTGCGAATTTCCAAGCTACAGTAGCAGAAGTAGCGTATCGAAGTGGACGAGGTAATTCAACTGAATACGCACAGACTGTTGAACAGATTTTCTCGAAGATAGCTGGTACCATAGAGGGAGTAGCGAGCTCAGAACTTGCCGTGGCCAACATCCAGTCTTCTTATGCTGATGCCTTGATCGATTTGGCATCCACCCTAGCAGATGGCACTCAATACACTCCATCGTCACCAACTTTTTCAACAGATGTCGAGATCCAGTGGACGGCACTTACGCAAGCTCAGAATTTGCTTACCAAATTGTCCACTACTCCTTACACCTCCGTACTCTCCGCATCTCGTATAGCAAATATTTTTCTTGCACGCGGCGACACTGACCTGTTTCGATTCCGAATCTCGCTGTTCGACATTGCCAAGCCGGCATGGGTGAAGAGTAAAATGGTCCTGGTGGGGAATGCGGGCGTTTTCTATCGAGCAGCAAGAAGTTATGCCGAGAAGGTAGGAGTTTCTGGAGTGCTGAGTACAGCAGAGGCAAAGGCGATAGTGGCAGAAATCATCAAAGAGGCGGCAAGTGGTTCGCCAATAATAAAAGAATCCTGGAAAGGAAAGAATGCGGAAGTGATAAAGGCGCTGGAGCAGATGGTTGAGGAGGGCGTGGTTGGCCGTGAGAACGTCGAAGGGGTGATGAAATGCATAGTGTGAGGCTTCCATGAATCCTTTCACTAGTAGCGAGCAGCCTGGCTTTTTCCTAATGTTGTCAAATGTTGTGAATATCGACAGGTAAACAAGAAAACTACTCCGATGATCTGTTGTTTAGACGTTAGGTCCGTTTAAATGCGATTGCAAAAAACGGCTTTGGGCGAGCCTATCTTCATTGGTCCTTCTAGTTATATGCATATTCTGAACCTCTGTAAGCATCATCCTCTCCTATTTTAGTAGCATCTGCCTTCTTTGCTAGCTCCGTTCCAGTATATGCATATTCTGAACCTCTGTAAGCATCATCCTCTCCTCTTTTAGCAGCATCTGCCTTCTTTGCTAGCCCCGTTTCAGTATATGCATATTCTGAACCTCTGTAAGCACCATCCTCTCCTCTTTTAGTAGCATCTGCCTTCTTTGCTAGCCCTGTTCCAGCATATACATATTCTGGACCACTGTAAGCATCATTCTCTCCCCTTTTAGCAGCATCTCCCTTCTTTGCTAGCCCTAATTCGGTATATACATATTCTGGGCCACTGTAAGCATCATCCTCTCCTCTTTTAGCACCATCTCCCTTCTTTGCTAGCCCTGTTCCAGTATATACATATTTTGGACTTCTGTAAGCATCATTCTCTCCTCTTTTAGCAACATCTGCCTTCTTTTCTAGCCCTAATTCGGTATATACATATTCTGGACCACTGTAGGTACTATACCCTCTTCGTTCAATTCGATCTACAGGTAATCGATGTAGAGATCCGGAAGCAAAACGCCCGGTACCCTTTACCTCCGTGCTTGGCTGGAACATCCTTTTGAATCTGGCATACAGTGGTCTCTCATCTGGATCTGTTGTACTGGCTCCGGAGGATTGGTCTCTCAGTTTTTCACACTTGTGGTCTTTGATCTGTTGTTTCAGCCTCTCTATTTCCATATCTTTTCCGGATAGCTTATGATCCAACATCCTTCTCTCTTGACGCTGGCTTTTTTCTGTCTCTTGACGGTGCTTTTCTTCTGTCTCTTGACGGAGCATTTCTCTCTTTTGATGGCGGCGCCTTTCCATTTTCTCTTCTAGAAAAGCGGCTTCTAATCGTTTATTAACTTCACGTAATTGGGCGATTTCTTCCTTTCGAATATCTCCTATCATGGCAAGGTCTTGCAACCTGGATTCTTGTTCTTTGATGGTATTCTTATATGCCAGGGTAATTTCCTCCTGTTGTTGGACGGAAACTAAGAGCTTTCTGCAACAGTCACCAAACACAGAAAACTTGGGGCTGGTCTTTATGGATAGATCATGGACAATAATTTGGATAAGAAGCTGCTCAGCGGTCGGTCGCATTGTTGGGTCATCCACGAGCATCTTCTGAATCTCAGCCATTAAGTGAGAGCGTCGAATGGATGTGGGCTCCCGGAGTTGGCACCAGCTGGCCACATTACCCAGGTTTGCGTGAAAGGACGGGTCTCTCGAACGGTTTTCTCGTATTTGAATCAATGTACCACGTTCGTGTAGCGCTACAATCTCGAGCAGTACGCAGCCCAAAGAGAAGATATCAGCTGCTCGGCCATTTGGCTTCCATGCTGCTACCTTTGACGATACGTTGTTAGAAAAGACTTCTCAGTAACAGTTCGTGGCTTTCACTTACCTCGGGGCTAAAATAGCGTGCTGTTCCACGTTCGTTATCGGTTGCACTTTGAGAAAGGAGGGAAAAGTCAGTCGCACTACCGAAGTCGCTCAGCCACAGTCGATCAGGGGAGAGCAAAATGTTGGAAGGTTTGATGTCCTTATGGCGTATCTTTTGATCATGTAGGTATTTGATAGCTGATATGAGACAGCCTATTTTAGAGTAGATAATCGTTGCATTATAGCGAGTGTTGAATCCCGGAAAGTCGTAGCCGAGTGCAGTCAGTCGGTCCTTGTGGACAGGATCTAAGGCTGCGAGACGTGCGCTCTCCTTGCGATTCCCAACTCCTGTAGCTGACCAGGCTTCCACATCGTCAAAGAACTTGTGGAGATCACAAACTGCTACCGGGTACAAAAGGATGCCTAGGAGCCGACGGTGAGTATATGTGCCAATCAATTGGATCATATGGCTGTGTGAGGAAAGTTTTTTCAATATTTCGATTTCCTTCATTTCTCCTGCGCCCAGTTTGCGTTTGATCTCCATTCTTTTGTGGGCGACTTTCCACCCTTGTACGGTAGTCTCGTGCACTTCTCCCATAGCGCCTCTGCCCAAGTAACGGCCTTATTACTCACTGTCAGTATGTGTATCGCTTGGCCCGCAGAATCCGCTTACCCTGAACTAAAGGGACCGTCTCTCCTGTGCTGAATTCCACGTGGAATCCTCTGCCAGTCTGCGACCAATCATCAATTGTGATAGTGCTGTCTGTTCGGTGTTGGGCATTTTGGATCACAGTGTCGGCTGTCGATTGCATCGTTTCATGGATCAAAACGAGGCTGTCTTTCAAGGTTACCATTGCCATATTCAAGGGGCCAGTTTGACCCGACGATTGCGTCGTACACTTACTTCGTATACTTGCTTCACGCACACCTGGCGGCGTCAGTGAAGAGGTCTTCGCAAATGAGGGGAGGACACCCGTTGAGGCTCAGGTGCTCAAGATCTTGCGAAGTTGATTACAGCCAAAATTTGGGGGAACATAGGTGTGAAGTTCAAGTGAAAGGGGGTGGGCTGGGGCTGAGGTTTAGCCCTTTCCGCCGCGACACCAGGCTGCATAGCAAGAGTTGCATGATGGCGTTCTTGGAGCCAATCACGGCAAGCCTATCATCAGTGTCAACATTGATGAATGCTGTTGTAACGACATATTTGAGCGACTGAAAAGGTCTTCTCAGTTATTTTTGACGCAGTAATTAAACAACAACTGATACATAGTGCTACAGCGATAGTTTTGCCAATGCGCCCAGGTTCATAGTTACGAGTTTCCACAAGGAGACGCTATTCCGCATATAACAGCAGTCATATTGTTGATCCTCCAATACTTTTAAGGCAATACTGCCTGTCGACATACCCTGTGATTTTACACATGTCATACATCCTTCTTCGCCTTCAAGTTTGATCAGTACTCTAACGATATAGTACAAGGAGGCCGTTTCCCTATGATGATAGGCCATTATCTCAGACCGGCCAGCCGGCGCTCCTGAACCTCAGTCAAGGCCCTGCTGCCGCTTAGGAAAGCAACAGATCCTACGATGCCAGCCGCTGGGAGAGTCTGGAAGAGATTCCAGCTGGTATAATACATGAAAAAGATACCCTCCATTGCTAGTACAGAGCTGTAGAACAGCGCATGTGAAACAGGAGCATCACCCAGAGCTTTGCCCAAATGAGAAGCGTTTGCGCCTAGAGTAGCCCAGACGCCAAACAAGACGGGTAGCGCACCAACGACAGCCGCTGTAAAGATGAGGGTTATGACCTTGGGGGGTGATTGAGGATCAGCCCGGAAGATATGGTGAATCTCGGGCTGGGCTGCGTATCGAAGGGGGGCCTCGGGGGCGGCGAGAGGAACGTTGGTATCGCGTGAAACTTGAAGGTCGAAGACTTTGCCCTTGTAGGGCTGAGACGAGCCAAATGATCCAATAACGATTGAGGCAACAATAGGCTTCGAGGACGTGAGGAATTGGTGGGGTAGGTCCTTGTGAGCCTGCGGGAGTGAGCTTTGGTTTTGAACAATCGCGAGTGTGGTGGTGTACCAAGTCGACCTTGCCCTTGCCACTCTCTTTCATGCTGAACACAAATGACTCTTCCAGGCCAGTGGTTGGGTCGGTCAGGGTGAGGAAGGCTTGGTGTGGCCGCTTCGCAGACTTTCCATCCACGGTGGTGAGGAGCAGCTTCAGTGTGTCACTTGCACCCAACGACACTGATTTTGCTAGTGGAGTAGAGGGGCTCAGCCTATAAGAGTCAGAAGCCACATCCAAATGGATTGGAGTATAACAAACTCACTTGTCCTTAGACCCTCCGCCAACACCTGCGCCTTTGCTGGAAACGGACACGGTAGCGTCTTCGAAGCTCCAGGAAGACGCGGCAGATGCAATTGTCGCGGCCGAGAGAAGGAGAGAAGACACAAAGCCACCGAGGATCCTCATTTTGGCTGGTCAAGAGAAAGTGAAAGTGAAGGTCTTGGTTGATGATGCCCAGGTGAGGACAGCGTGACAGCTTGAGCTTCGGGATTTTGTCGGCTTCATCCGTGGCCTGTGCGCCGGGTGCTTTCGTCATTATCAACAAACACGCTTGAGATTGTGCCTAATAATCATGATGAATTCAGGACTGATAGATCCAAATATGAATACAGAGTTCGAAGTGGTAGATTTGAAGAATCGCAGTAAACACCCAGACTGAAAATAATAAATCGCTCACGCTGGAGAAGTAGCACCTTCGCCATTCTCGCCTCCACTTCCACCGCCCGTGAGACTTGCCATAAATTCTTGATATCTGAATACTTCTCCTCTACCCAATCCCTTGGTCCCCTTTCCAAATGCTCTTCGTCCACTGAAGCCTTCTACAACCATATCGATCTCGCGCTCAGTCAGCTTTCGCTCGCCGGGCTCTGGTGCAGTATGCAACAAGGCATCCTTCAACTCGGCCAACTCAATCTGGCCATCGTCGCCATCGTCAAAGGCCTCAAATGCAGCGCTCAATTCGCTCGAGCGTGAGAGCCCGCTCAGCAGATCTGACAAGGTATTGAGGAAAGTAGCTAGGTTGATTGACTGGGCGCCGTTGAAGTAGGAGGAGAGTGTGGAGGGTGTTGCTGACAGTCCTAGCTGCGAAAGCATGTCTGCAACGTCTGCCGAGTTGACGTGGCCGTCGTTGTCGCGGTCCATGACGCTGAAAGACTCGCGCATGCTGTGTAGTAGAGCTGGTGGCAGCTTAGACATGGCATCGCTGGTGACTGATCTTGCCAAGGGCGCTGGGCGCGTCGCTAGCCTCTCTGCAGGCTTCTCGAATGGCGCGAATTTCTCGACGGGTGCCAGCTTCTCAGCCGATATCGATCTTTCTATTAGCGGTGGTGTGCTTTCCCTTCCGCCATCGAAGCGCGCGGCCAGCGCCGCGGTGCTCAGAGGCCGAACCGTGTTTTGCGCTGAGCTGGAGATATTGCGCGTGGGCGACGGGAAGTTCCGGGTAGGCGAGCCAGGCGCATCGGGGGTATTTGTCGTGCCTCGCGTGTTTAGCCATGAGGGCGGGTTCTGCGAGGCATTGCTGGTGGTTGGTTGGCGTGCTGTGAGCTGCGATTGCGACGGGGTGGTTGGCGTCTCTTTCGGCTTCAGTGGCGAGCTGTTGGGCGTCAAGGGCCGGACTGTGTTGGGAGAGCCTTCGCGTATGGAGCCAGGACGGCGGAAGGGCGACTGGCGTGGGCTGTTGAAGGAAAGCGGGGAGGGCTTGTAGGGAGTTGGTGTTGTTGACTGGTGGGGGTGAGCAGATGCAGTCTTGGTGCTGTGCTAGTCAAACGCACCATATTGCTGCGCTATTTCTGTATTGTATTGTGTTGTATTGTGTTGTATTGTATTGTACTGTACTGAGGCTGTGCTGGCTGCTGGTGGTAGTGGTGCCGTGTGTTTGGGCGGTGTTGATGTTTGCGCTCGCCCGGCAACGGGGATGCAAAGCATGCAAACACGCCAAACAATCAAGCCTGTGCGCTATCGATAAGGGCAGAGCACCGCGAGCCCCCAGTCCCCAGTCCAATGCATCACTCGCATGGGCAGTATTTGCGCTGCAATTGCCGGCTGCCTCGCCATTTCTCTCTACCCATCCGCCTGGTCGGCCCACCCCCCTGATACCGTATCACACTGCATCTCGCAACAGCCGAATCACACCACCGAGCACACCCAGGCCCGGGTGCCAGGCCGGGTGGGGACCAAGGGACCCTAGCGTTCGGTCCCACAGATTGCACAGCATGCTTGAGTCGCCGGACGGGCAGACAAGATGGAAACAATCGCTTTTGCCGCCATGCAGGTAGCTGCTCAAAGACCCCCTCCGCCCTCACCCCAGCCCGGCACCTCCCTCCAGCGCCAGCCCTCGTTCTCCTCCTTTCCCCCTTCACGCTCCCCCTCCGCCATCTCCGTCCGCAATGGCCGCAAACCCCGGTCGCCCCAACCACCCGTGCTGCGCGACGACATGAATTCCGTCCGCTCGTCGCCGGCCTCCTCACAGCAATCCGTGGTCGAAATGCCCGCCAAGCCCAGCTCCAAGTTGCGCTCGCAGTATCCCTCCGATGCTGTTGAGAACCATGTCGAGTACATCCTGGTAGCTTCCTTCAACATTGACCGCGGGTCGGTCATGGAACACCAATATCCCGCCGCCATTAGTGGGGACGAGACTATGCTAGCCGAGCTTATGCTGCCAGACCAGGCCCACATGCGCAACCAGGACTGGACCATTTTCTTCCTGCACAAGGACACCACCGCCGAGGAGGAGGAGAAAGAGGCCCGGAGAGAGCGCAGGCGAAAGCGCAGGCGACGGAAGGAAGGCCTAGAGGAAGGCGCCCCAGCTAGCCCGGAAGAGGACGACGACGATGTGGATGGTGATAATGAAGGAGACTATGATACTGAGAGCGAGGATGAGCAGGGCCTTGACGGTCCGCCACTTGTATATGTCCTAAACCTGGTGTACACCAAATTGGACACTTCCGTAAAGAGGTGCGAAAGCAAGTGCAGACCCCTTACCCTTGAGCTGACACACAAGGCAGAGGCTCTGTTGTCAAAGCAATGGCCATTTGCACACGCCATTCCTTCCTACATATATATAAGCCACTCCTGCTTTTAGCCCTGGACGAGTACTTTAGGGCCCCTGTCATCGAGACCCTTGCCTCACTCTACAACGCTCTGAACGCCATGGATTTGTCCTTACTTCCCAGGCTGTCAATGCTAGAAAATTTTGTTCTTCATGCAAGCGATGCAAAAGACATGTTCATTGAGAAGTTTGAGCAGATGATCAGGCAACGGAAGAGACTCGATGCTCAGCAAAATCCTGAAGAGACGCCCTTTGACTCGGTCTCGAAGCAGAAGAAAACATACAGCCTACCTCGAGATACGCACGAGTTTGAGTCCAAAATCAACTATAATGGCGTACCAGTGCCTGTAAAAATCCCTACAGCATTAAGCGCAGAGACGGTGGGCGACTTTTCTCTCATAAAGCTTATCCAGACGTTCTCTACACCGCACGCAACGCAGCCGCAGCCATTCGCTCTACATCCCCATCTTACAACAAATGGTGCATACACACACCCTATTATCGTCCTTGTCAACGCTCTCCTGACCCAAAAACGCATTATCTTCCTGGGCCACAATCAGCCATCTGGTGAGGTAGCGGAAGCGGTCCTTGCAGCTTGCGCCCTAGCATCCGGTGGCATCCTCCGTGGCTTTGTGCGCCACGCTTTTCCATATACCGACCTTACAAAGGTGGATGATCTTCTGAAAGTTCCAGGATTCATTGCCGGCGTGACAAACCCGGCTTTCTCATATAAGCCCGAATGGTGGGATCTATTGTGTGATCTACCAACCGGCCGCATGAAAATTAGCAACCGAATTGAAGTAGCAGCCCCTACGGAAGGCTCGATGTTTTTCCAGACGCAGGGCATACAAGTCAATGGCCCTGGCGGTTCGACCACCGCAGAAAATAAAGCTGGCCTCGACACCACAGGGGACCATGCTTTCATGGACTCGCTACTCCAAGCCATTTCCAACAGACTCGGCGAAAACGCGATCCGTGCAAAGTGGCGCTCATGGGTTTTGAAGTTCACTCGTATTGCCGCTGCCTTCGAAGAGACTGTCTATGGGGCGTCTGCTTTATATATAGGCAGTCATGAGACTGACGGCGGCGCATACGGTGTTTCTGGTCATGGATACGTGTGGCCCGACGAGGGAGCGCGGACGAGGGAGTTGGCAGCGAATGTACATCGCATCGAAGGATGGCGCACGACCAGAAGCTACTACAGCTGTGTACAAGATCTAGCAAGAAGCTGGAGCAAGCGACCAGTCAGGGGCCTAGATCTAGCACACCAACATGACAAACTGCGATGCTTGAAGCTCTCACACGACGCTTCGGCAGCCATCTACCTCGCACTCGCACGCTGCGTTGAAGAAGCTGGGGGTTACACGTCCGGAAGCAATTCCACATCCGAAGTTGATCTTTCCAAAGCGCAAGATTTGACGCTAGCCAATGACCCAGAGCGCAAACCTGGCCCGCAACTGCAGTATGATACTATCCTGCAACTACTTTGCGTTGTTCCGGATAGTAACGCCGGCCTGTTCTATCTCAGTCTAGGGCTGTTTCATCCAAGACAGGATGTCAGAATAGCCATTGTGCGCTTACTAGAAAGAATCATGGATCACCCGGCTGGAAGGATACTCTGGGGATCACTGGGTCGGTTTGCCAAGCTGGCGTTTTTTAGAGTGAAGAGGGAAGAAGGTGCTCAGGGACGGTAATTGTGCATCTCTTCGGGATAAGCACCCGTTGAAGACCGCAATTATGATTACCAAGACGATACGGTTTATGCTTGTACAGTTTGGCCTAGATCCGATTCTTGGATAACTATGTAATATTTATGCTCCTACACATTTAACTTGTAGCAATTTCAAAGTAGCCAGTTTCAGGCCTGCTTGCTAATGCTCTCTCACGACTCACCCTCGTGTCTGCTCTCGATACTATGCGCATTGCGGGTGATACAGTTACCTCTCAAGTTTTGGCTGGCATACCAGCCATGCTCTACCAGACGGCAAGATTACGCGAACTACCTATCAACCCCACGCACCATCCACGTCCCGCACTCCTCCAGTAAAACGCCGCCACAAACACGCCAACGTTCCCCACGGAGCAACCCCCCAAAGATCACAATGGCCACAATTCGGCTCATGCGGCCCAATGATCTCCTACGCATCTCCACAACCAATCTCGACCACCTAACCGAGACCTACAACATAGGCTTCTACATGGAATACCTCACCAAATGGCCCGAGCTATGTCAAGTAATAGAAGGTATTGACGGCAAGATTGAAGGATACAGTACGTGGCCATGACCCAGAAACCAAAACACACATACACACACGAGTCCATCTTCTGACATTGCAAAAAGTCCTTGGAAAACTCGAATCCTCCCCATACGATCCCCCCGGCCGCCCGTATTCGCCTTCAACAACAGGCGTCCAGTACCCAAATTACCTCCCGTGGCACGGACACATCACGGCGCTGACCGTCGCGCCTGGGGCCCGGCGCCTGGGCCACGCGACTGCGCTGTCCAATGCGCTGGAGCGCTCTTCCGAGGCGGCGAACGCGTGGTTCGTAGACTTGTTTGTGCGCGCGAGTAATGAGATTGCAAAGGAGTTGTATAGGAAGATGGGGTATAGTGTTTATCGGCGGGTGCTCAACTACTACAATGATGGCGAGGATGCTTTTGATATGCGGAAGCCGTTGAGTAGGGATAAGGACAAGGGCACGATTAGGGAAAATGGGGAGAATACTAATGTCTCTGCAGATGAGGTTTGGTGAGGAGCGGCTGGACGTAAATGCGATGGGAGAGTTGGGGATTGAGACTGTGTTGCCAGGGGCGAAGATTCTAAATGTTCCCTAGGGTATTGGTGAGTTTTGTGCGCAACAATAGTGTTTAGATGCTAATAACACAGCATACCTAGGAAGATTCACGCTGTGTCCATCCAACATGTGGGTATTTGTCAAGCCTACGAAATTCTACATTTATCACCGTCCATTTACGTCCAGATCTTCGCCATTAATCCAAACACCCTATCGTGAGATCGCACCGACCGAAGCGACCCTGCTCATCGGCGCCTCTAGATATCAAAAGTCTCAACACTCGACTCGCGACCAATCACATAATCTTTGATTGATGAGCTTGCCGATCGCATCGCGCGCTGCCCATAAATAGGACTCCTTGCCTGAGAATTTGAGGGCCGGCGAACGGCATCGAGAGCAATGTGGCGCGCGGCGGGATTCTGTATGTGTCCTTCCATGCGTGACGCGCTCCGCGATGTAGGCATGTCGTAATCCAAATCATCAAAAGCATCCAGTCGACTTCTACTCGGTTTTTCCATGTCCCTTAAATTGCGCACATCGCTCGCAATCGGTGGTGCTTGTCGGAACCGCCGTGATGTTTGCCCATGTCTCTCTTCGTCGACAAGAACGATCATCCATACACCAACTGTACCAGATTGGCCTAGTAAAGGCGTACAATGTATCCACCGAGGTCGGCCTTCTTCTTGCGAGTCTTCTGGATCAGAAACAGCGCGGGAGAGCCAACGTATTTTGGCAGTGACGCCTCGCGTTCCGTCAGCAAGCGCGCCGCCAACAGATGCTCGGACACGCGCACTGCCACCAATGCGGTCTAGGAACTGTGACTGTAATATGCCGGGGACACGAAGGGACGGTGATGAAAAGAGAATCCGCAATGAAGGCGCTGGGCGAACAAGGAGATACTAGTCAGACAGTCAGTACGTCTTCCGAGGTTGCTAGGGTCGCTGGGTGACTCACATGTTTGTATGGTCCACTCAGCCTTCCTTCTGGTTTTGGACCTGGTTTCTCAACCTCTCCTAAGTCTTCTATCGTACTTTGGTCTTGTATCAATACTCTGGGCCGGTGGTGTATTGTGCTTGCATCATCTGTTTCATCAACATGTTCCCTATGCATGCTACCGCCATGCTCGCGAACGGTGTCGAGCTCAGCATGATTGAACATCTCGCTCAGTTCTTGGAACTCGTCTTTGGTATCTTCCGGTTCTTCATTTTCTTCTTGCTTACGTAGTATGCGCTGGTAGGCTTGAAGGTCTGAGCCGTCCTTGACAAGACCTGATACATCAATTTGCGCACCAATGAAATAACGAAGGTTGCCGCGCGAGTCCATAAGAGGTGCCATCATGAGAAGGTTCATAAATGGGGAGCCATCGCGGCGACTGTTGTAATATTAGAAGCTGTCCCAATGCAGATAATGGCTTGGGTTTCTTACTAGTTCAGGAACACTTCACTGTGTTCCTTACCTGCAGCAAGTACCTCTCGAAGCCGAGTTACGCTGTTGGGATTTGTTTTTGGCCCTTGAAGGAAGCGACAGTTACGGCCAATGGCATAACTCACACCATATTGTGTTGTGCGATGAAACTCTATACAATAATCAGTCATGGCTCGCTGAAATTGAGCATATAAACTGACCCTCGGATGCAAAAATAATAGGATTGTCCGCCCTCGAAGGGTCCGTCAAGCAGAAAACCTCCGCCAACCCCTCGCTGGCTTCTCGCAGCATTGGAGGCAAATTTCCAGTAACGCGCTTTGAGATGCTGACACTGGCAACTTGTGTGAAGACATGCGTAATGAACGCTGGTAGGTCATCTCTCACTAGCACATCAAACGCTTGGTTTGCCTTCTCCTCTAGAATAGCATTTACGGTCGGCCTCGCTGGATTCGTTGTAAAGTCTAGTGCATTTATTGGCTCTAATGCCTCTGCCACAGCGTTTGCGTAATTGATTGCTCGCAAAGCCTTCAGAGCGTCCAGGTAGTAAATCAACACCGGCACCGACTTTGGTCGAAATGTGGTTAGAAATGTTGTGAACCGCAGCAACAATGGTGTATCATTGAATATGCCTTGCAGATGCTCTTTCGAAAAAAGCAGCTCGGATTGGTATTCAAGCCCAAGAGCCTTCTTCTCGTTATCAGTCGGGGCAACGAGATCGAAAGAATGAGGGTCATCTTCGAGTAAAGGCGAAAGTCGAGCCTCATCATCGACAGCGCTTTTATGCTGCAGTGGGGCAAGTGCTTGGGTTGCGATAGAGGGCGCTGATGATTCATACGATATAACCGAATCGGCTGAACTACGTAATGCTGGTGGCTCAGGGCTGTGTACCCGTGATGGAACTCGACGTGCAGAAGTGGAAGCATGTGACGAGCTCTGCGCTCGCGGCTGCTGCCGTTCGGGTGTTCTTGGCATGATGAGTGATGCCGTGTCTGAACTGAGCCGCCGTTGCATTGAAATGCGTTTCTTATTGGCAGCAGGAGTGCTTGAGCTGATGAGAATTAGATATATAAATACACAAATATACAAATGTAATTGTGCAAAGTGGCTGACCTTGTTCTGGAAGGAATGTGAATGCCTCTTCTGGTAAAATCCGGGGGTGCTGGTGCTGTTCTCGTATCGCGCTCCTCGTCTGACAACCAACTACCTTGATGCTCCTGAGTGAGAGACGTATGGCTAGTCGACGGCGGCGTCAGAGGGGGACTTTGTGCTCTTGTATCGTGCCCATCGTGCATAACAGAAAAATCTACGAGGGGTTCATTCACAGCACCGGCATTGGCATCATTGGGGGCAATGACGTTAGCATCGCCCTGAGCAAGGTCTTCGCCTAGGGTTCCCATTTTGGCTGGAGTTGTAGTTCTACGATGGGAAGCAAACGGCGCGGAAGTGCGCATCGGAGGTGTGCCATTCGTCGAGCGTTTCTTTAATTTAAACATGTGAGCAGCAACGATCACCGTTTGTCAGCCGAGTCATTGAACGAGGGGAGCAAGCTTGCTAGGTAGTTGAAAAGAAATATTGGGATGATGGGCTCATGGGGGGCCCAGGTTAAAAAGTGGCGCACGGCATCCGACCCACAACTGACAAGTGCATCTGGCAAGTGGTGCGACCAGAACTAGGCCTAGATGGGACGGCGTTTCGCAGTGCGTCCGTACGCGGAGTATCGAACAGGCAAGGACAAGATTGGTCTGAGATGGATATTCCGATGTCGTGGGTAGGACTACGAGGCAGCTTTTGATTTGCGTGCGAGAATAGGTATGCTGCAGGTGTTCACGCCCAGCGGACCTTGTCCAGATGCCTTGATAGCGGCCGAAACCAAGCACCCATTCATTTGTCACCTCAACTGCTAACTACCTCTCTAGACTCTAGTATATTTTCAGTGCCGAGTAATAATGAATGGCTGCAGCTCCCCCGCCTAGGCTCGAAAGTGACATTCCAGCCCTCCTTCAAAGTTCAAACGATGCTCTGATACCCATGCGGTGCGAACTAGGCGCATCCTTGAGGATTCTACTGAACCAAGAAAAGGACCACAGTGGACATGGATCCACCATGCCTAACTTGTAGTAAGAGTGAGGATGCGCTGCGACGGCATCGTGCTCTGCATACTAGTACATAGACAAGTACGTCAACAGTTGGCGCCGCGCGCCAAACATACGCGAGGGGTGCCTGACAAGCCGAACACAACGTGCTACCCTTGTGGAGATCTTTGTTTCGCCCAGGAGCGAATCAAATACAGCGGAACATTCTCCAGCCGTTGCCACAACCCTTTCGTAGCCCGGTATGGGAGCTCCACTTCTTAGCCAGAACGTGTTCTCGCAGAGAAACCTGGACAAAATCGACGCAACACATTGCTTCCTATCTTACAATACGTAAACGAGAGTCTTCGTTTCCAGCCACTCATTGACCACTGCTACCCGACCACCTTTCCGGAACCAGATCTCATACAGCCCCCGGCTTGCCCGCCGACTTGCTGACCCACATTACTTAGTTCATCCTTCGCGTTGCTCCAGCAAAGGCTTTGAATGAAGGCAGATGAACAGATTCGGCTGCAACTTTGCGCCCGACATCGTATCCACTTGTCTATTTAGTCATCATTCTATACTTGTAAGGTTTGCTCCACCGTTCGCTTGTGACGTGCCACTCTCGCTTACACTTTCGCTCTCCCATGCAACCAATTGTCTGACTTTGTTCGGCATTTTCAAACTTTACTTTATATCATACAAAGGCAACAGTAGGCACAACTGTGCAAAACGACGCACTGCGACACCCCTATGCCGCTGACGTTGCCGATCGCTCATTGACACGTTGCCCCTGTTTTGAATCAACTCTGGATCGACCTCGGCATCCTTCTCCATTAGGAACCCAAGATTGCACTAATCGCCATGCTGCTGCCATTGCCATGGATATCTCCATGCGAGATTGCTTTGAAACCTTCGAGCTGGATATCGCTTTGATACGCTTGTGATACCCATGTTCCAAAGCACGGCCTAATCGTGAGAAACCAGCCGTTCGCGCTCAGCAGCCCATTCCCCCGCATCTCCTTCTTCATCTTGCTTTTTCTCATTCCGATACAATACGTAGTGTTGCAGGAAGAAAATGACGTCAAAAACAATAGTGATATTTCCCAATCCGAACTTCACTGGGTTACCGGTTATCCCTGTCCAGTCATTTTGTAACGCTGAGTCAATGACCAGCTGTGCTAGTGATAGCCAGCCGCCGGAAAAGTCGAGGAGAATCGTGTAGATGCTCCATCCTATCGTCGATTTGCGCTTGTAGTTGACCCAGGCTTGAGGAATGTACTTCAAGAAGACTGTGGTGAGCTTGACATAACCGAGGGCGTTGATCTACCAGCTGTCAGCAAACATGCCACTGCGTCCAAATTCCAAACCTAAATGTCGTACGAAGGTTAGTCATGCCGTCCCCTCTGTGCCGCATCCCCGGCGACTGGAAAGCTCAGGGCATTTCATCCCATGGGCTTGGAACTTTTCAACACTTCGATGGTGGGACATTTTGATGAAAAAAACCACTTACCACATCGATCCATGCCCAGCCGCTGGCATCATACCCGCCTTCCTTGCCCGACCATCTAGCTAGAAGAGCCACTATGAAAACGCTTGCGACGAGGCCCCAAAAGATAGCTAGCACAGGAGGACTGACCCTTTGCGCCTTGCCCACTGTGAATCCCCATATCCTTGGAAAGAATTGTGTATATACTATCACACACATGGCAGCACCATGGGCTGCGAAAAGGAAGTCATTGAAACGGACTAAATTCTCAGGGGCGTCAGGGTGTCTGTACGCATACTGCGAGCGAATCGTAGGCGAGTATAGGAAAGAGGCAGAAGAGATAGCGTAGCAGGTGAAACCGAGGACGTTGAGGGTAGGGAAATCGATGGCAAGGCCAAGAGTCGATTTGCGTAGGTAGTTGGAGACGGGTTGTGGGTAAAAGGATGCACTCCTATGTGACGGAGTAAGAGCCCGTTAAGTACTCATGAACAGAGAGAATAGCATGCATACCAGCACAGAAAGTACGCCCAGCCTAACACGCGCGAGATTGCTTTCGCAAAAGCTCGCAGCTCGGTGTCGATCATGCTAGTAGATATGGCTCGGGATGGTTTATCTAG
This sequence comes from Ophiosphaerella narmari, assembly GCA_028456235.1. Classification (NCBI taxonomy): domain Eukaryota; kingdom Fungi; phylum Ascomycota; class Dothideomycetes; order Pleosporales; family Phaeosphaeriaceae; genus Ophiosphaerella; species Ophiosphaerella narmari. Next base: position 557,086 of record JALNQA010000009.1, read on the forward strand.
GGAACCGGCGGGAGAATGAGTATGCGCTCCATGCGGCAACAAGAAGAAGAGCTGGGACAGATTCATGCGAATGCGGCGAAGTTGTGACCATCTGATGCCGACGTGTCCTACATGATGGCTGCAATAGTCTCCCGGGCAGCTGTGCCGTTGAGGGTGTCACGCAGATAAGCTCGTGCTCCCGCGGCATGACACAATTAGCTAGAATCACCAACGGACCGATGGGTACCTAAACCCTTTGCATGTAAGCTCCACCAACAGCAGCGGTCAGCTCTCGAGCACGCCATGATTAGCAACAACGTAGTTTTGATTGTCCCTTTTTGGCATTATATTTTTTTGGCCCACTCTGCCCCAGCTTTAAAGTAGAGCCCCAGTAACAAAACTACCGAGAAAAACCAGGTCAACGACCGCATGTACGATGTTTTCCGCCTCGTCGTATTGATGTACAATATTGTATACAGAACTCTTGATAAAATATATAATCCGCTAGCAATGTTCATTGTCGCTACCGTTGGTCGTCAGCCACCATAGCAACCATCATAGTACCATCACTTACAGGCATCTACCTGTGCCATATTCCCTGCCAGAACCGCTCCTACGAAGAACGGCGCATTCTCCATGCCATTCTTATGGGCAGCTTCTGCTCGCTCAAAGCGCGCGTAGCAATCTGCCGGCACGGACTTTTCATACGCGCTGTTGGTACTGGCGCCCCGTGGGTTTTGATTGTTCCATTTGTTGTTGGCATTTTTTATCAGCGTCACCTTTGCATGGTCAATCTTGGGATTCGTGGAGGACTGAGAGCGCTTACGGCATAGGCGTGAGGATACAGTGAAATAAACCAAAAGATTGGGATGCTGTAGATGGAATAGTTTGTGGTCATGGTTATTCACGGTAACTCGGGAATAATACTGGGTCAGAGACTTTCGGGAGAAGGCTACTAATATTTATATCAATGTATATAAGACAGCGTTCGCTACGCTGCCCTCAAACAATGGCCCAGGTTGTCCTTGAGGCTTGGGCTGGATCAGTAATCTTAAACCATACACTAACGGCGTCTCGTTAGTTCCTTTTCGCAAGCTTTACCTTGCCTGGCTAAGATGCTGCTTGTTGAGCTCAAGTGAAGCGAAGAGAGACCTAGCTTATGTTTACCGGTTTTAGCTAACCTCGAACCAAATACTCTCATATTGCCCATACTGCTGGCATTTTGCCCTAACGGCCTATCTTCATTTGGATGCTATGCTGGGATACCACCACCCAACTCCTCATCTACCACCATGTCAAGAATAGTTTGAATCCCTTCTAAGGTGAGTGGCGTCTTCTCTTCTACCGCAATAGACATGGCACAAGATACCACATTCTTGATCTGACGACCGTTCAACTTCAGGCTACCCAGTTTCTCCAGGTCAGCATCCTTAACCTCACATCCCGGAAGCTCTTTGGGTATGTTCCGGAGACAATTCTTCCAAATAGTAGCACGAGATTCAGGTGACAAGTCGGAGTAGTGGAGCTTGAAATGTATGCGGCTATCAAATGCCGGGTCGATAGTACGCTTTCGGTTTGTTGTCATGATCAAGACGCCTTGGAAGTACTCAAGACGCCGCAGGAAGACACTGACCATAGCATTTCTTTCCAAGTCGAGCCCGTCGCGTTCCTGTAAAAATACGTCGGCCTCGTCGATGAGCAGTACACATCCCCATTGCTTTGTAACCTCGAGGACCATGTCGAGCTTCTTTTCTACATCGCAAACTTGCGTGCCTAGTTCGCCCGCCGAGAGCATATAAAGTGGACGTTTCGTGACTTCTGCGATGACCTCCGCAGTTAGAGTCTTTCCGACTCCTGGATTACCTGACAAAAGCCCAACAAGACCTTTGCCTTTGCCATTGACAACATCGTCAAAGGTCTCTGTACCATTTCGATGCGACTTGACAAGCGAGTGTATGAGATTACGTTTACGATTATCCATCACTAGTTTAGAAAATGCCTTCAAATTCCAAACGACCGGTTCGAAATGACTTATGGCGAAGAGGCACCACTTCTTCTGTCGAAAGCCAAACCCACCAATGCAGTGGTTGCAAAAGATAAGATCTTCGTCGGCTATACTCGAAGCATCAAGTTCAACCTCCACGGCCGGCTTGAGAAGATCTGTGTATTCGTTTTGTTGGAGGAATATTTTGGAATCGAGCATGATGCGGCCCGAAACATGAAATAATACCTTCTTATATTCATCGTTGACGACAACCTCTCGGTTCTCGGCAATAGCAGCGCCGATGTATTCCTGATATGTTCCACTTGGAGCGTCCAGCAACTCCATGTAGCGTTTGCCTCGCTTCTTCAGCTCAGCGCACACTGCTTCCTTCCCTGGGAGTCGCTCAAGCGGAACAATGGATAACTTGTATACCTTCCTCGCTCCATCAAACTGAGGGATTTGATAGCGCTTATCTGTCCATCCTAACTTCTCTCCGTCATGCGAAATGATACGGAGGCTAAGGCTAAAGTACCTTGCGCCACTTGGAAGCCGTCCAAACTCGGTCTTTTGGAGCTTCAAGATTTGACTTTCTCGGAGAAGATTGCTTTTGGTGTAAACATTGCTGTTTGGCGGAAACAGGGCCCACAGAAGATCGAATGTAATCTCGTCATGCTCCGATAGAGACGCTAGCGTAGCTTGAGTGGAAGCGTAGTCGTGGGAGATATATTCCAGAGCCACTCCAAGCTCATCAACGAGTGCCTTGTTTGGGGTAGGCTTCAACTCTTCGTTTTTGACGCGGTCAGCAAGCCCATCTCGAGCATGAAAAAGAAGCTCTGGTGTGATGACAGGAGGTGATTCGTTCAGTTGCAATCCTTCGATGTCTTCGTATATTTCTGCAAGTGCGTCCTTGAGCAACGTGGACTTGATATCGATTTCGGTACCGGTTGGAAACCCTTTATCGCAGATGATCCGCCTTACTTTGAGCACGACGTGCGATATCTGGCCAGGTTTCTCGACATCAACGGATGACTTTGGCGTTGGTACAAAGTACGTCTGCCGTTTCTTCTTGCTGTAGAGCTGGTCGAGGCGTTGAATTCTTTCTTTTGCTACGGGTTCATTTTTTCCCTTGCTTTTGCCCTTTCCACCTTTTCCTTTCCCTTGATGTTGGGGCTTATCAGTATTGACCACCCTTGGCTCGTCTGCACCGGCGTCTTTTTCCGCGTGCGGAGTCATATCCGTTGTGACGGTGATTGATTGGTTTATAACGGATTGGTTCGCCCTATTGCGCATACGATGGCCAGGAGGCAGACAGTATAAATACCTTTTAAGAGGGTATGCTCGTAAGATAGGAGGTGAGCGCAGGATGGGTGCTTGGTGTAGTAGGAACATCTTATATATCCTCTTGGGTGGACCCGGCACTTTAGTTCAGACCGCTGCATTGAGTGGGATTCTGGTCCTAGGCACCGAGCCACACATGTCGCGCGGCGTGGGGACAACAATCCATCGTGGCGCAGCACGGACGGGGCGGTCAGTACAAGGCAGTCATCAAGCGCGGGGCGGCCGTTAGGCGTGCGGCTGAAGGGCTTCATCGCCCTTTTTCTGAATCAGCACTCTGTTACATGCCCGGTTCACGCGAGGGGCAAGGGGCGATGAGCTGGCAAAGTTTTAGGGCTATGGGTTTGCCTCGGTTGAGATGGCGCCAAACCACAACAGGCATATTAACCGCTTTCAGCTGAAAAAAAATTATTCTCAACTTGATAGCTCATTTATGCTATACAACCCATTCAGCATTCGGCAAATAACTTCTACTAATACTAACCTAAGTTTCAAAATTAGTAATGAGTTTGCTTTGCCTATATACCTAACCAGTAGCAATAATAGTGTTACGGGTCAAGACCCTACACAGTGGTTAGAGCCAATCGAACCAGAGAGCGGTCCCGGGGAGTATGATGACGCCGCATCACCTAGTTAGGATAATGTGGCTAAGCATAATCTAAACACGTGACAGATTAGTACTTAGCGATGCACGAAGCACGAAGCTAATGGAATCAAGAGGTATATAGCTAAAGGCACACTCCTTAGATAGACGGTATCGTCAATCCCAATCTCTTGACCACAGAGCGATACACTCTTGACATCTATTGTTTAGAATTATTATTGTACTTCAGCCCTATTGACGGTCAACAACTACCTCGTAACTTCTACCCATTGTACTTCTATTAACTAACCTGCGCCTCCACGGTAAGCTGCCTTACGGTACCAAGGCAGCTCCTTAACAAATAGCAGTAGTAACTAGGTACAAACGATTAAAACGTTATCTAAACGTAATTTTAATATGTTCTAGGATAATAGGATACTTTTTACTACTAGTAGTAGTTAAGGAAGCCTACTAACTCCAGTAGGCGTCTAATATATCCCTGTAGTTCCTATGTATCCTAAATGCTTAAAGGATAGGCTAGCGTACGTTGTTCTAATAATTAGGAAAAGTAATAGGAGCTTGCTAGACTATAAGACAATCCTTAGCCGCATAATTAAGGTACAAAGACATAGATTTGTCAGATTGGACCATCAGTCCAGCGACGAGCCGGCTGCAATAAGCTACTGACAGAATTACGCTCTGGCCTATATGCACACGCACACGATCCATCTCACGCACGAGCTCAAGCACGAGCCGGCTCACGAGCTGGCTCGTAGGCTCTGAGTTGACGTTGATGAGGTGACGTTGGTGGTGATCCAGATGGCGATCGATATCGCGCGTGCACCAGCGAGCAACCTCAACCTTTGTGAGAATCGACTCCAGCATCGCGCCAGCAGCCCCAGCAAACCAGTGGAGTCTTGGTGCATCTGGACTCAGCTGAGGTGGGCGCCGACTCACGAACCGGCGCATCCCTTGCAGAGGCTCAACCTCAACAGAGGCTTGCCCTGACCGAGGCTCCGCCATCGCAGAGGTATCAGCAGCTGAGAAACTCGAGGATATTTAGAGGAGCGCGAAGGCAGATATAATCAATACAGAGTAATCACTCAATCAACTTTTTGACTCACTTAATTCAATCAATCTCTCATTTTTGACGTTCTCGTGCTCGTAGTAGCCAATCTCAAAACTGCTTTTCAAACCCCCTCAAATCTGACAAGATTATGTTTAGAACGCGTACTAAACGTGTTCTAGTTCTAATATGCAAAAGTCTCCTACTACAAGGGAAACTAGACGGTCTCTCTATTCTTTAATAACCAACCTGCAATACGATATAAGTATTAGTACTCTAGGGTTAAGTACTGCGAACATCTTAAGGATAGCCTTAAAACGTATTCCTATATTACTATTAATAACACATATTAGGATACACCTAAGAGACTGCAGCATATCCTAAAGGATTCAGATAGAAGGCAAAAGCTATTAGGTAAGTAACGTGTTTTAAAAATCTTGTGTTAGGGCTGAGTTGAGTTGAGCTCGCTTAGAGCTGCGCACACGCCAACCCTAGCTTGGCATTGCCATCTCAACCGAGGCAAATCCATAGTCAGTTGACCTGCTGCCTCGTTTTAGGGTGAGGACGTCCAGTCAGCACCACCTTCCCTGTTGGGGACTTTGCTATTCACGAACACCTTCCTACACGCTTGCAACTGGGCCCAGCCAATATTTCTGAGAGAACATTTAAAAGCTAGAGTATTAGGAGAATCAGCCTACATTTTATCGGCCATTCCTGCCGAGCCCATCCATTCAATATACTGCTCGATATCCTTCTGCATTGCGTTTGTTGCATTGACGAGTAGGCCAGTAATTGGAGTCTTACCGGCCTCTTCCTTCATTGTGTTGATGAAACTGTTATTGAATGCATCGTTGATGTTGACCTTCGCAATGCCACACTCGATACATTCTTTGAGCAGCTTCTCCTGGAACCACTCTGCACCGGCACCATGCAATACCAGATTGACTCGGTCGCCAACCTTTCTATGTATCCTCTTCAGTCGTTCATAATCCAGCTGTGGCCCCTGGGGACCGTATTTTCCGTGCACATTGCCAAAGGCTGGTGCTAGCCAGTCAATGCCTGTTGCAACAAATTCTTCGGCTTGTTCGGGCGTTGTAAGAATGGCCTCCAACCCTGCTATATCTGCGACTCCGTCCTCCCCGCCGTCTATCCTGCCTGGTTCCGCTTCAGTCACGATTCCTCGCTCGTTACAGTATTTGACCAGCTCCCTAGTCTTGTCTAAGTTGTCATCGAAATGGCTCATGTCGACCATAATGCCGTCCAACCCTTTCTCATAGTTTGCAGCTTGCTTGACGATTTCAGGTGTTTGTGCGTGGTCCATGTGTAATGCTACGGGTACTGAAGCATTGTCGGCAGCCTCTCGTGCCGCGTGGAGGAGGATGCCATCTGCAAATTCGATCGCCCACGGGAAGAGCTGGATAATGACAGGAGCACGTTTGGCTTCTGCGGCCCGGACGGATGCTAGAATGCCTTCAACATTGTAGCAGCATGTTGCGCATATGGCATAGTTATTTGCCGCAGCATGTTTGACAAGTTGAACGGCTTTGTTTTGGGAGAGTTGCGGTGCCATGGCGATTTTGTTGGTTTTAGTACGGTTGTGAGATCAGAGGAAAAGCGAGTATTAATCTTATAGGCTCTTAAGGTAGAAATCCGGCTCAACCCTGAGCAATATGAGTCCCCTCCCGTTCCCGATGCTTTTATTCCGATCCTTCGGCACGTGTGGGGCTTCGGCATCTGCTCTGGAGAATAGGTAGCGAGAGTACACGATGTCTTAGCCAACCACCGGCTAATGACGACAATTTGAATCCCATTGGATACTAATCTGATTCGGATATCGCGGCATTTGGACAGTTCGTCTTACTCGAAAGGGTCTGCCGCGGCGTCTGAATTCTCCTTTTGAAGCGATTGGTCGTCGGGGCTACAGTGTCGCAAAGCGTTATTCTAGAGCTTTACACTGTGCATTTCTTACTGCAAAACAGGCCGAAAGAACTCATACCCACGGGATGAGCCGGATTCGGGTTGTATGTAATGGAGGTTGTGGTTGGGATCATTAGGGGGTTGGATTACATCATCCTACCGTTTTAGCGCGACTTGACGCGTCGCGTTCCTTCCCCAGAATAATTAGAGTGGTTCGTGTCCAACAAGTCTCTCACATCTACATTGCAAGCATGGCACGCGGTGTCGAAGGTAATGAAATGGCCACGCCTCGCCCTTCGCAAAAGAAACAGCCGCCTCCAGGCTCACAGTCGGCGAAAAACCAAAAGTCCATTCTGGGTTTCTTCCAAAAGCAGTCAACCAGTTCGCCAAGTCACGCACCTTCTAGCCCTGCAACGGTGAAGAAGGCGCCCGTCTCTACACTATCTACATCTGTTTTCACAAGACCACCGGCCTCTATCACGTCAGTTCCCAGCAGTGATGCCCCCGTGCCTTCAAGCCCTATACGGCAGGAAGTCGAACTCCCGCTTGGGAGAAACAAGGAGAATGGTCTGTCATCCTACCCTACCATTACTCACTAAGACTAACGTTGTCTTGTTAGAAGTCGTAGGCGTAGCTATCGGTAGTCCCTCACGAAAGGTAGGCCACAGAGATCTTGTCGATGCCAACGTTCATCTGCTAATATTTCGCAGGCTAGGAAGACCGTCAATTATGCCGAGTCCGAAGACGATGACGACGATGACGATGTGCTCGGCCCAATTGCGAATAACTCAAGGGGCAGGGTTTCGAAGCGTCGGAGAGTTGCCATCGAGGACGACTCGGATGATGACTTTGGATTGGATGCTGCGACCCAGCAGGCCATGCTTGAAGAAGGTAGGTCAGACGGCAACATTGTCATGTGATCGGATCTGGTCGTGGAATATAGGACTGAAGCTAATGATAAGGTAGATATTGACGACTTCATCGTACCAGACGGTTCTGATGAAGAGGAGGTGGTTTCAAAGAAACGCAAACGACCATCATCAACGAGACCAAAAGTCAAGTCCTCACCTCCGCCAGTGATTCTATTCAAGGAGGAGACTGAGGAGGATGCTGTGATGGATGGTGCTTCCTCAGCACAGAAGTGGACTTACAATCCCGAAAATCCAATCATCTACGAGTCACGCCTGCATACCCAAAAGACCAAAGAGAGTGCAAGCAAGAAAAAAGAGAGACCATCTGCCTCAGAGCCGGAAAAGAGATACACATGGCTAGCAAATATGCAGGATGCCGATCGCCACCCTGTTGGTCACCCGGACTACGATGGCCGGACGCTCTACATCCCTCCTTCAGCCTGGGCGCCACCGCCTAATGGATTCTCGCCATTCGAGAGACAATACTGGGAAATCAAGAGCAAATTCTGGGACACAATTGTGTTCTTCAAGAAAGGCAAATTTTACGAGCTCTACGAAAAAGATGCTACCATTGGCCATCAGCTTTTCGATCTGAAGCTGACTGACCGTGTCAATATGAGGATGGTAGGAGTACCAGAAGCATCTTTGGATATGTGGGCGACTCAATTCGTGGCGAAAGGCTACAAAGTCGCTCGAGTTGACCAGATGGAATCAGCCCTCGGCAAAGAGATGCGTGAGCGTGATGACAAGAAGCCTGCAAACTCGAAGGTAGATAAGATTATTCGAAGAGAACTAGCCGCTGTGTTAACAGCTGGTACACTTGTTGATACGGGTATGCTTCAAAACGACATGTCGACATATTGTATGGCTATCAAAGAGATTGACAGAGATAATCTGCCAGCTTTTGGTGTAGCTTTTGTTGATTCAGCAACTGCGCAATTCCAGCTTTGCGAATTTACGGACGACATCGATATGACCAAATTTGAAACACTCATTGCCCAAATGAGGCCTGGCGAATTGCTCATAGAGAAATCCTGTATTTCAGCAAAAGCTCTACGGATCCTGAAGAACAACACGGCACCGAACACGATTTGGAACTACTTGAAGCCGACCAAGGAATTTTGGCCAGCTGATATCACGATTCGGGAAATAGAAGCGAACAGCTACTTCGAATCTCCTACTGAGGACAACATCAATGCTTGGCCGCCAGTGCTACGGGAAGCACGTGAGCAAGACTTGGCCATGTCGGCTTTTGGTGCGCTTCTGCAATATCTTCGCACGCTCAAGATTGAGCGCGATCTAGTGACTTGTGGTAATTTCCAATGGTACGACCCAATTCGGAAGGCTACGAGCTTAGTACTTGATGGGCAGACCCTCATCAATCTTGAAATCTTCGCCAATAGCTTTGACGGAACCAGTGAGGGCACGCTATTTGCAATGCTTAACCGATGTATCACTCCGTTTGGCAAGCGGTTGCTTAGACAATGGGTTTGTCATCCTCTGGCGGATGCGAAAAAGATCAATGCTCGGCTTGATGCTGTGGATGCATTGAATGCTGATCCGACCATCATGGACAACTTCAGCTCTTCCCTCAGCAAATTGCCGGATCTTGAACGACTGATTTCACGCATTCATGCTAATAGATGCAAGACTCAAGACTTCCTGAAAGTCCTCGAAGGATTTGAACAAATCGAATATACGATAGGTCTTTTGAAGCAATTTGGTGATGGCGAAGGTGTAATTGGGCAGCTGATTGCCTCCATGCCGGACCTTGCTTCAGCGTTGTCACCATGGCAATCGGCTTTTGATCGTGACCTTGCTAGGAAGGAGGGCATTCTTGTTCCAGAGTCTGGTGTTGAAGAAGATTTCGACAACAGCCATCAAGAAATCGATGACTGCAAAGCCAATCTTGAGAAGCTCCTAAAAAAAGCACGCAAAGACCTTGGTAACAACGCCATAGTTTACCGCGATATTGGCAAGGAAATCTACCAATTGGAGATTCCAAAGAAGGTCAAGGTGCCGAATAACTGGGATCAAATGTCGGCAACCGCCAAAGTGACCCGATACTATACACCTGAACTTCGAAAGCTCGTACGAGCTATTCAAGAGGCTGAAGAAACTCATAGTCAAATTGTACGAGAGGTGGCCAGTCGCTTCTGTAAGAAGTTTGACGAAGATTACAAGACATGGCTCGCAGCTGTGAAAATCATTGCTCAGTTTGATTGTTTAATCAGTCTGGCTAAAGCATCCGCTTCTCTCGGTGAGCCTAGCTGCCGCCCGCAATTTTCGGAAGGTAAGCGCAGCATAGTCAAATTTGAAGAGCTTCGTCATCCGTGCATGCTCAATACGGTCGACGATTTCATACCCAACGACATCAGGTTGGGTGGCGATGAAGCAAACATCAGCCTTCTTACTGGGGCTAATGCTGCTGGTAAATCGACTATCCTCCGCATGACATGCATAGCAGTCATTCTGGCACAGATTGGATGCTACCTACCCTGCACGTCAGCAACACTCACCCCTGTTGACCGTATTATGTCTCGTCTTGGTGCTAATGACAACATCTTCGCCGCGCAATCCACCTTCTTTGTCGAACTTTCCGAAACACAAAAGATCCTATCGGAAGCCACGCCTCGTTCACTTGTCATCCTTGACGAGCTTGGCCGTGGTACATCTTCGTACGATGGCGTAGCAGTCGCACAGGCTGTACTCCACGACATCGCCACGCGTGTAGGCTGCGTAGGCTTCTTCGCAACCCATTATAGGTCGCTAGCGAAGGAATTTGAGCTGCATCCCGAGGTCCAAAATAAGCGCATGCGCATCCACGTCGACGAGTCATCCAAATCGATCACGTTCCTGTACAAGTTAGAAGAGGGTGTTGCGGAGGGCAGCTTCGGTATGCACTGTGCAGCCATGTGCGGCATCCCAGATAAGGTAATCCAAAACGCGGAGAAGGCCGCCAGGGAATGGGAACATACATCCCGGCTAGGCGAGAGGATGGAAGTGAAGCGTGAGGAAGGGGGTGTGTACGTGCCTCTTGGGGTACAGAGCGATGTAGCCTGGGCACTCCGGGATGGGCTTAAAGGTGTGGGTGATAGGGCACTCGATGTACTGAGAGAAACAATTGCGGCCATGTGAGGAGAAGTCGCAACTGTTGTCGTACGGTGAATTGTGGACGATGTTTCTCATTCAAAATGTGGTGCGGACTTAGGGGTGGGGAGTACGGCTGAGCATTTATGGCTGGTACATTTTTACCAGGGATACAGGGCTCGATCTTAGCGATATTTCATCGCTCGATATTCTCCATTAATTAGCGAGTCGCATTGTCCTCGGACGGGTTCTTACTCGATATCTAGGGTGTGTAACCAACAAGGGGCAAAGAGCGGAACCAGCACGATATATGTGGAATACAGAGCATTTATGTACTTCACACAAAAAAGCGTGAATATGTTGAATAAGTAATCTATACTCTCCAGTACTCGGCGAACCCCTATCAGAAGCCAAGGTGCTACTCTGATTCTACTACGGCAAAAAAAAAAATCGGATCCAAGGAAAGGAGCAAGGCCAAACCATGGGCTGTGGGCAAAACATATACATCAGGGTTGAAGTAAAAGGAACTGGGATTCGTATGGCGAGACCGAGAAGTGGGTCTCTGAACAGCAAAAGAAGTGTTCTCTGGCGATAAACTAAAGGAAAGAATATTTTCGATCAAATCAAGCAGGTATCTCTTTTTCCCCACTCCAGAAAAAAAAGCTAAGCACGGTATCCAAGAATGTTTTCAAAAGCAAGGTGCCCCTCCTTTGTCTACACCGAGATCGATCAATTACAAGTGACAAGAGATAACGAAAGGTATACGCAATGCGGTGAATGTAGGCGTGGTTCGTGGGGCTGTTAGGCATATGTTCATATTTGTGGAAGGTGAAGAAGAACGGAGGATATAAGGATATCCGGAAGCCAAAAGGTGAAATGTAAGCAAGGCGGCGGATCTACATGACGGTGCAACCGCCGCTTTTGTCCTTACTTGTCTTGACTTGCAATGCAACACGGGCGGCTTCGGTGAAGGCTTCGTTGACACCTCTGTTCTTCATAGCGGAGCACTCTGCACTGGATTAGCTATACGGCTCACTGTGTTATCCAGCCGGCTGATCATCATACCTAGATACCGTAGCGCCTTGATCTTCTCTGCAACTCGAAGACCTTCGTCGTAGTCAATGCATGGCTTCTCAGGCTCTTCATTATCTGCATCCTCATCCTCTCGTTTCCGCAGGTCACACTTGAGGGCGACCAGGACAAGCTTAACATTTGGACAGTTTTCTGCGATTTCTCCCACCCATTTTGTTTCTACGTTCTCGAGCGAGTCGGGCGAGTCAACGGAGAAGCAGAGCATGATGGCGTGTGTATCATCGTAACTGAGAGACCGTAACCGATCGAATTCCTCCTGGCCGGCGGTGTCCCAAAGGCTAAGCTCGACGTGCGTGTTGTCGATGTAGATGTCTGCATATTGACGTCAATGGTGTTCCGCACGAGCATGTGGGGTGGGCGCAACGAACCGTGAACATAGTTCTCTGTGCGAATTGTTAGCGTGGTCAGACGGGAGCAGGATGACTGGGCGCATACCGAACACCGTAGGCTCGCTGGCAAGCAAATTGGGTCAACGTCGGGCGCATATACATGTAGGTGGCGCAAGTGACTTACTATACTGTGGGGAAGTAGCCCCTTGTGAAGACGTTCAGTAAGGAAGTCTTGCCGCATGCGCCATCACCACTGGGGATGCAGGTTAGCGAAGCGTGGCATGGCGCATCTGCTGCGACCATGATGAAGCAAGCAGGTCCCTAGCTAGGGGCTCAACGTACAGTAGCACGAGCTTGCGCTGCACAGACTTTGTTCCACCGCACATGGGCATCGCGACGGTTGGAGGAGAGGCGCGGCAATGGATGCGATTCGAGCGTCGGCCTAGGGATGACAGCGTGGTCGCGTAGGTGATGCAGGCGCGGGTGGGGTGCCAGAGCGTGAAGGTAGCACGGAGAGCGGAGGTGCTGGCAGTGGTAAGAATGGGCGAGGGCGAGGGCGAGGGCAAGAGGCTGTGAGCGAGGACAAGACGTTCCAGAAGCCGGGTTGTAGAGGTGCAGATGGGACCAGATGGGAATGGGTTGAGGACCCAGGCCGGCGAGGTTAAGCCTAAAGGAGCGTCGACTCTTGGACTCTGCAAGCAGACCAGGACCGGCGTGCCTCGTCGAGTGCGATGGCGGGGGCAGGCCACGTGTACCGGGTGGGGATGCGATATAGTATGGTGCTATGTATGGTGTCGACAGCACGGCAGACAGGAAGGTAGATGGGTGGTGTGCTGCTTGATTAAACTCAACATGACGGATCCAATGCCAGACTGGGACCAGCAGCGGCCGTGCGCCCCAGGAATCAATAGCCGACCACCCTCGAGGGGGGTTCGGTGCATTGTTCCTTCGGCCCCAGGTTGTCTGTGCCGAACACGCGCATACTATGGCTTACTTGTGTGCGCGTATGCGCGATGCCCATCTTCTATTGGCCACACGCGCCTGGGCTCGTAGCTGGCAGTTCGTTGTTCGTTGTTCGTTTGTTGTTCTGCGGCGGAGAATGCTCGCCCCAATCCGGCTAGTGCCATCGCGGGGTTGCGGCCAGGCACCACCGCATGTCAAGCAGAGCTAAAGAGCTACACAGTACAGAGCACACCACCCCACTGCACCTTTGGGCCAGCCACCGCCTCCACCGGCAGCTTCAAGACATCTCCCTATACCGGCCTCTTCCCTGCGTCACAGCCATGTCGGACGATGATGATTTCATGCAGGACTCAGGCGAGGAAGAGTACGACTTCGAATACGAAGATGATGATGACGAGCAGAACGGCGACGTCGACATCGAGAACAAGTACTACAACGCAAAACAGCTCAAGGGCGAGGACCCCGAGTCGGCCATCGAAGAGTTCTTGGGCATACCTGCACTTGAAGAGGAAAAGTCGGACTGGTGCGGCCATCTTGCAACCGCTAGGCCTGAGCTGTGCTGACGGGTTGTAGGGGCTTCAAGGGCCTGAAGCAGGCCATCAAGCTCGAGTTCAAGCTCGCACGCTATGAGCAGGTACATCTGCCGCGTCCAAATTAGAAAGAGCGACCACTGACCCAGACTAGGCAGTAGAACACTACAAGGAGCTCCTCACCTATGTCAAGTCGGCCGTCACACGCAACTACTCGGAAAAATCCATCAACAACATGCTCGATTTTATAGAAAAAGCTGCCGAAGATCCAGACGCATATGGATGCATGGAAAAGTTTTATGCTCTAACTCTCGATATATTCCAGAGCACCAACAACGAGCGGCTCTGGCTGAAGACGAATATCAAGCTCGCCCGACTATGGCTAGATAGGAAGGACTACCGCCAGCTAACTGATAAGCTGCGAGAAATGCACAAGACTTGCCAGCGGGAAGACGGAACCGACGATCCGAGCAAGGGGACGTATTCGTTGGAGGTCTATTCTCTTGAGATTCTCATGTATGCTGACCAAAGAAACAACAAGCGCCTGAAGGTTGGTCCGATGATCCCCTTTCTGCCATGTGCATCCTGAGCTTATGAATACGACAGGCACTATATCAACGGGCGCTTAAGGTAAAGTCGGCAGTGCCACATCCCAAGATCATGGGTATCATCCGAGAATGTGGTGGCAAGATGCATATGAGTGAAGGTAAGCGAGAGCTCCAAGACGAGGACCTAGCGCTAAATCACTGCAGAGAACTGGAAGGGGGCGCAGAGTGACTTCTTCGAGAGTTTCAAGAATTACGACGAGGCAGGCTCACTACAGCGGATTCAGGTCCTCAAGTACCTAGTCCTCTCGACCATGCTCTCGGGCTCCAACATCAACCCTTTTGATTCGCAGGAAACGAAACCCTACCAGAATGATCCCCGCATCTCCACCATGACCAACCTTGTAAACGCCTATCAGCGCGAAGATATCCACGAGTACGAGAAGATCCTGCAGGACAACAAGGACCTGCTGCAAGATCCATTCATCGCCGAGAATATTGACGAAGTAACGCGGAACGTGCGCACCAAGGCTGTCGTCAAGCTTGTTGCACCGTACACTCGGTTCACGTTGGCGTTCATTTCGAAACAGCTGAAAATCTCTCTGCCCGAGGTTCAAGAGATTGTGGGGTTTTTGATAGTTGACAAGCGATTGCGCGGCAAAATTAACCAGCAGAACGGAACGGTGGAGATCGAGAGTAGTACCGACATGGATCGGGTGCAGGCGGTGCAGGAGTGGAGCGCCGCGATTGGAAAACTGTGGAAAACAGTTTTGAACGAAGGAGACGGGTTCAAGTCAGAAGATAGTGGTCCAGCGTTTCCTCCTGGCGGCACCAGCGGCCACGGCCTGGCCTGGAATTCGAGTACTATGGGTGCTAAATCAGGTAAACACAAAGGCAAGGGCAATTTTGGACGGATGTCGGGTGTTTCTAGCAAAGGATGACTTGCATCCTGGAAGTGTGAGCGGTACAAGACGACCAATAACCGGGAATACGGGCAAAGACCACGGGATGGGATGGTTGCACATTACCGTCACTGAGGCTGTTCCTCACCTGAAGAGTGAGACATGGTGCTCAAGACGAGAATCAGGGTTGGTTGAGCAAGTAGCACAAGGCAAGAGTTTCCCTTCACATGAGCAGCTTGTTCTCCAAATGGCGTCTCAACAGACTTGGGCGGCGGATTTGTTCGGGAACACAGGTACATAGGCGCCTCTGCTACAGAGGGTCAGCGGCAGAAGATGTATGTAACATGACCTCGTTCTCTGGTTGCAACTAGCCAAGAAACCCGGTTGGGCGGTCGTCACGGACTCGTGCAGCGATGGCGTAGCCCCAGGTGAAGTGGCTTGAGATCAAAAGGCAATCCTGACCAGTGAGGTGACATGGGACTTTAGCTTTTTTGTCAACACAGAGGGCGAATCATGCGAATTGTCTGGCTGTAACAGACGTCTGGCTCGGGGAAGCGGCTCAGACTAGGGGGTGGAGGGTGAAGCGAGGCTTGAGCGAGGCTTGAACAAATGGGAAAGCAGGTGGTAGCTAGGCAAGGCTGAATGTGTCGAAGCTGCTGGGATGGAGGCTCGCTTGCAGCGTGGGGACGGTAACTCTCACTCTAGCATTTTCGCCGGGCCGGCCGTTGAGTTTCTTTTCCCAAACGCCACGACGATGCGAACGAATCATGGAGTGCGTCAGGGTGACTGGAGTGCTCGCTGCTTGCTACCTAGTCACTGCTGACTGCTCGCTGCTCAGACTTGGGTGTGGACCGTCGAGCTTGGGCCCGTGTGAGAGGGGCAGCACCCAAAAGGCGCTTTTGCGGCGTCATGGGTGGTTTTGTTAAGGGTGCATTCCACGACGTAGCACGAGGCCCGCTGGAGACTTGTTCCCTAATCTGCATGCTACACCAGCCTCGGCAGGGCTCCGCAATTGGGCCGGCGGTGGTTTGGTACTCGGGTTGGGGCTGTAATGAAGGGCATGGCGGTGGTGAAGGACGTGGTGATAACTACATGGATGTTGGGTGAGCTGACAAGCCATTGCACCCCGCGTGTGCGTGTGCGTGTGCGTGTGCGTGCGCAGTATTGTGTGCTGACAAGGGCTTGGGATTGGGTTGGGGGTGCCGTTACTGGCCTCGTCCATGGCTGTTTTTCTGTTTTTCTTTTGCTCAGCGCCCCAGCAGGCGCTGAAGAGGGTGCGGTGTCCTGTCCGCCCTTGGATAGAAGCCTCCCTTCTTGTGCACCGTCACGCCTCGCCCTACCCTCTGCTCCCTCCGGTTTCACTTGAAGCAGCCCCATCGCTCCTTGTGCATGAGGCGGCTTTGCACTGACGAGATCGATTCTGTGCTCTGTCCGTCTGCCAGGCTCCTGGTGCAACAAGACTGGCCGTTTCAAACCGCCAGGACGAATGTGTCGCAGGGTGCTTTGGTACTTTGGTGCCTGGCAGCCGAGTGAATTCCACGGGCAGGCCGCAGACATCACGCCTGTCTCTCCCATATATTGACGTGCCCCTGGGTTGCAAAGGGTACGACGGCACCACCGCGGACAAGTGCAGCTACTAAAAGACTAAGTTGCCCATCTGTGCATCAGCCAGCTCGTGGGCGAATTGCTGCTGAGTCTGCTGTGGCCTTGTCCATCCACCCAATTGCCAACCGACCACTGTCACCCACAGGAGGGGGAAGCAGCATATACGACTCGCCCACGCCCACGCCCACGCCCACGCCCACGCTCACACGCAGACAGACAGCCTGACAGACAAACAGACATATATACATACATATATACACCCACACACACACACACACGCAGTCGACCTATCGGCCGCCGAGCACGATGAGCAGACCGTCGTCGGTGTTGACGGGCTTCCACCCGCATGCAACCGGCGGCGAGCACTATGGAGTTGGTCCCGCACTCAGCCCGGGCCAGGTGGATGTGGGCCAGGTGAGCCAGGGCCAGTACAATGCCATGCTCCATGGCGACCTGTCGTTTGCGCGGCCACTACCAATGCGCGCCCCGGTCCTCGCTCCCGCCCGCTTTAACCACCACCAGGCCCAGCACCAGCACCAGCAGCTCCAGCTGCACCAGCACCAGCTCCAGCACCAACACCAACACCAACACCAACAACAACACCAACAACAACAGCCACAACCACAACCGCACCACCACCACCACCACCACCCCCTCGCCGCCATGGCCGACCAAGCCTACCTGGCCTCAGACGAGGAGCTAGCCCATCTACAGAAGCTCTCCAGCGAGTATGAGCCCGAGGCCCAGGGCCCGCTAGTCGGCGAGCGCCAGAGCAGCGCTGCCATCACGACGCAGTATGCCAACGCCGACGCCGTCTACAGAGTCAAGACGGCCGCCCTGCCTGCCAAATACGCCTACTTTCGCACCTGTCGCGGCGACGGCCACTGTGGATGGCGTGGTGAGTTATGCCCCCCTCCCTCCCTCCTTCCTTCCTCAACTCACCCCCTCCAGCCATTGCCTTCACCTACTTCGAGGCCCTGCTGCGCCTCCAGGACGTCAACAAATTTGGCGCTGAGGAGGCCCGCCTCAACTCGCTCGGCAATCTGCTCGACCATGCCGGCTACCCGCGCGACATCTGGATCGACTTTGCCGACGAGGCCTTCGATCTCCTGCGCAAGCTGGCCGACTCGCTGCAGCGCATGGACGGCGCCGCTGCCGACGACATCCTGCTCCAGACTTTTAACGACATGGGCGTGTCCATGGCCATTATCACCTACGTCAAGGTAAGTCTCCTTCCGCCGCCAGCCCTTATCGCTGGCCCCATCGCCTGACCAGTTTAGCTCCTTGCCAGTGCCTGGGTGCAGACACATGCAGACGACTTCAGCCACTTTGTGCCCATGGGCGACGTCAAGGCCTACTGCGCAAACAACATCGAGCCTGCCCAGTGCGAAGCTGACAACATCGGCATCGCCGCCCTTGCTGACGCCCTCGTCAAGCCTGCAGGGCTTGGCCTCGAGGTGTGGTACCTCGACCGCTCTCCGGGCGAGGAGATCAACCGCAGCTACTATGCAGAGCCATTAGACCACCACCAAGTTCCTCTCCCGAACGCCCCCATGCTGAGGCTACTCTATAGACCGTAAGTATAGCCTCCTGCGCCTTTAGCCCCTTTTGCCTCCTTCAAGACCGCAACTGACAGCTCATCTAGTGGCCATTTTGACATTCTTTACAAGGCTGAAGATGTCCCCTTCCAACAACAGGCCATGCCTGTACAGCCGCCAATACAGGTTGCTCTCGCCAACTACGCTGACGAATTTGTCCCAGCCTCGTCAAACCTCGCTGATGTCATGACCATGATCCCAAGTGTCTACCCCACAGGTTTCAGCCAGAAATGGTCTTCACTTTCGTACGACTTCAGCCCCAGCCCCGTCTCCCAACCGCAAGTTACGGCCGTGCAGCCCTACCCATCTGCAGCAACACCCGTGACTCCCGTTAGCACTTCTACTTTGGATTTCATCAATCCAAGTCATTCTAGTCACGCGAGCCAATACAACCCCCCGAGCCATCACGGCCTTAACCTCGATCAGCCTCCAGTAACACTGCCTATTCACCCGCCGCCAGCCCCTCCGGTCACTATTGACCGTCCTTCGCCAGTGGTGGAAAGGGGCGTCGGTCCCTTTAGGCCCTCCATGTATGAATTGGAGCCTGGCTTTGGCTCCATAATGCAAGCACAACCTTTCCAAACCTCGATATTTCGCAAGTAGGTCGCACAAAAGCGGCAAAATATTTATCAACTAACCCTATTCAGCTCCCATTTCAATACAGCCCATTTTATGAATCCAGACTTCCAACCCGAAGAATGGAATCCGGACGGAGAGTATGCAACCGGCAACAAGGGACGACATAAACACACCTTGTTATAATCGACTTTCTTTCTTGACAACAACCTATTTCGCTTTCCGGGAGGCTCATTCCGGCATATTAGCGACTATTAGCGTCGGCGTTCTTCGAGCTTGTGGTCCCTTTTCTTGCTACCTGCATTATCATCTCTCTACGGCCTAACCCCTACGATACGACTCACGACTGATCATATTGTTAATCTCTTTTCGGAATATCAATCTGAAATCCTACATATGCAAAAAGCGATGGTACTCCCTCGTGCCTGCACTTTGGTCTTTCGGCGGTATCCATTGAATTATCCTAGCATCCATACTCCTATCCTCCCTTTCTCGTTGGCGGAGTCCTGGCACCTTTGTCTTTTTTGTTCTGCGAAATAACCGACTGCGACGACCGTGACGAATATCGAAGACTATCAACCTCAGGGTACCGACTTTAGAGTTGAGTATCTTTATTGTGGCTTCCAAAGTATATTTTGTTTTTCAACAGTTGCCTCACCTCTGTCCGCCATGCAACACCCACGAGAGGTTCAACTAAATCTTTCCTCACGTTATGCAACCTTATTCGGTATGCGCAGCTTGCTCTACTCTACAGGTCTCCCATTCGTTCCCCAGTTACACTTATCCACAGTTCCAATCCGGTCCTCCAAGCCTCCCTAGCACGATGAGCTTTGCCGTCGGGTTCAGTCAGCCGCCCCGAGGAGCTTCTGCAAGGGATTACGACTTTTCACAACCCGGACATTAGTCAAGGGGACGCCTGCACTAGCGATATCGGATATAACCCAGCCTCATGGAATCAAATATAGCTTGCTACTAGCCAGGCTTCCCATGAGTCTTTACCAGGCGTGGATACTACGACGAAATATTGTGGAGGGCCATAGATATGGTAGACATAGCTGCCGAAAAAAAATAAAATAATACAAAATGAGGTATCTCGCAAATGTTGACTCTGGTCAACCGCTTCTCCTAGCCATTACTAGTTGTGTTGAAACCCTGATGATACAAGACTGTTCATTATAGGCTACCCGAGCCGAATTGCATGTGGTCCTGTCCAATCCGGCAGCTCCCGTGGGGGCCCGTCCGTCCTCTCTCTCCTGGCACCCATCACCCTTGTCCGTTCGCTCCCCGTGCCCCTGCTCGTTTCCACCCCTCTGGTCCCCAATTTGTTGATTTGCGAACCAAGTGCAGATACCTACCTATCTAGCTTTTCGCATATCCAACACCCACCCCCTTCATTTACCCTCCACGTTTCTCATGCCGTGAACACCGGGGCTCCCAAGCAGTCGATACCTCTCTAGATTGCCCTAGGTGATTCTCTCTTCACATGCCCAATAACAAGGCGGCACACCCAGAACACATCCCGTCTCGCATGTATGCTTGCGTTGCGCCACATGCAACACACCACACACCTTTGACTGCTCCTGCTGCCACTCATAATCCGATCGACGCCTAGAAAATTTCCTCGCAATTTCTACTGTAGAAACACCAATCGCGCACACATGCACACACACTCACACAGACACACACACACATACACACACACACACACACACACACACACATACACACACATACACATACACATACACACACCCCACACAAATACCAAGCCATATGCAGGCACGGCCATGGGCTCCAAACAGGCTTTTAAAGTGGGCGGGACTTGCATGAACGGGCAATTTATCTTATTTTGCTCGCTAGCCTACGTATTATCCTTCTTACTTTCGGAGCCGAGAGTACCGAGAGTACCACGATGTGGGGACACGTTTTTGATTATTGGGAATTCTTGGAGCAAACAAGATTGGTCCTGCATGATCATCGGACGACTTTGCGGGATTGCTAAGGGGGCAGGCTTCCGGGGCTGCATGGCAGAGATGGAAAGATGGAAAGGAAGAAGGAGTAGAAGACGAAGAAAAAGGGCAATGCTTCACCGTCTTTTCTGTGCAGCATGCGTGACTTGCAGAGGACGTGCATCTGATGATCGCGGAAGAGTGCAAGATCGATAATGTACTCCGTGGACTTTGCCATGCTTGCAGTGCCGGCGTTGCGCTTATACCAATCCTTGTGGTTGCGCTGCTAAGCTGCAAGAATACACAATCGTTTGCACACCGCTGAGCAGGAGGGCGTAAGCAACGCTTCCCAGCAAATAGGCACTCACTCGATCATTGGCCTGATGGGGTAGCGATCGTCCGCATCACGGTAACACAGCATGCCCGCCAATCGAATGACATGCAATCCCGTGTTCCCTCCTCACCAAACGAACAAACAACATGCCACGAACCATTTCCTCCTACCCAGGAAGGTCGTGTGGGAACACAACAGCGCGACTGGAAGCTGCGTGATCGCAAATCAACCTCTAGCGTTTGACCTTACTCCCGTAGCGCAGCTGACACTGTCCCGAATGTGACGTTGAATGGTGGCACTGGAGGCATAGCGGCTGCCTCATCAATGGTTGTACCTGGGGAAAGAGGCGGCACTTGCTACCCTGCGCCGTAGACAACCGTGCGTCGAAGGCTCAAGTTGTACTTGGTAGGTCCCATCATTCGTCCCGTGGCCCTGGTTTGCGTAGTAGACATATTGAGCACATGTGAGACGCCAATAGTACTGTGGAATACCCAGTGTCTCAGTCGCCTCATATTGCAAATAACGAGGGCGACTTGTACCGGGGACTCGTATACACTATCGTCAAGACCTTAGGTTATCGCACTACCCTAGCGTATGGTCTTGGCGATCGTAGCTTTTGCATGATTGTGTAACCAAAGTTGTAGATTCAGCAGGTGGAAAGTACTAGGTTGGGTACGGCGCCGGTCCCATTGTGAGACTGTAATCGTCTTTCCGGAGCTCATGGCAATTCCTCCGCCTGAGGTAAGAATAAAAAAAAGTGTTGCCATGAATGCATACATGCTCCGAGCTCAAGCGCGAGTATCGTCCAAGTCCGAGTCATCAGAACCTTCGTTGCTGCCATTCATTTCCGCGTCCTCATTTGTAGGATTTAGAGCGGCACCGCTGGTAAAACCACTATTCTGTCTTGCTCGATTCCTAGCGCGCTCTGATCGCTTTTGCTGCTCATCCACAAAGAAATCCCTCTCCGCACGTAGCTCCGACAATTGAGAGAAGGTGACTTTCTGTATGCGCTGGAGACTTGCAATTTGTTGTTTTAGTTCTCTGATTTCTATTAGCTGAGAGTCAGATGCGCTAGTGGGGCTTTCAGCATTTAGCTTCATGAAGTCTGAAGCCAGAGCGGCGCCACCGGAAGAAGCAGTCCAGGATTCTAGCTCGGCGAGACTCTCATCCAACATTCCCACAGGAAAACTAGGGTGATTAAGGGCATCCTCGAAAGTTCTCTTGGTAACAAGCATCTTCCCGGTAGCGGACACCCGTCCGGTAGGTAAACGGCCCGTGAATTGCATGTTCAGGGTGTAGCCTGGTGGAATGAGATCGCTTCCACCGCCTTGGAGTCCCGAGTCCTGTTTTGGTTTGACTACCGTTTGTATTCTAAATCTTTGTTCTGGGGAATTGGGGAACCCGATGGGTATCAGAAACCGCAGGTTAGAAACAGGACCCGGAAGATTTGTAAGGGTTGTTAGGAAATTGCTTTTTGCAATATCCCAAGCTGCAATCTTGCCGCTTGCGTGGCCTGAGACAAGAGTCGTGCCGTCCCAGCTCAAGCCCAAACTGAGCGCTTCTCCCAGCTTTTGTGAGTCTGCGCTGAACCTGGCTCTAGGTGGAGGTTGCACGGGTCGATGAGACGAAGCGGCATCTCGCAGGACATCGATGGGCGTTGCCTTCTGAACATGGTCATGAAAATCAATCGTCTGTAAGCTTGCATCTACGTAAGCAACGTAGAATGCTCGATCGGCAGGGTCTAGTGTTGTCGCAGTAGGTACCTCCGGAAGCAAGTATGTCCTCAGCACCTGGCCACTATGGTAGTCCCACACTATGGCAGTCTTGTCGCCAGACGTCGATACAGCAATGTTTGCGCTGCTCGAGCTATGCCCGCACACGATCGACGATATTGGTCCTCGGTGGGTAGACAGCGTGTGTACCGGCGATCGCGAGGTGTCGGGCGTGAAGGATAAAATAGCAGGCAGGGACCAGACGTGTATCATGGCATCCGCAGACCCAGAGAGGAAGAAGTTGGATGTTGGATCAACCGCAATGCACGTCACGGGCTGAAGATGTGAAGTAGACGTGGAGACGAGGCGACCTGAGCAAGTCTATCTGGTGTTAGTTTCTGAGGTGCAAGGACGCATGCAACTTTAGGGCCATATCTAACCTCCCAAGCCAGTACTCGCCCGCTTTCGGTTCCCAGCAGCAGAACTGTGTCTTGCGCAGCCAGGGCAATGCTGTGAATGCGCTCTGGAAAAGGAACAACAGCTTCTTGATTACCCTTCTCTCTGTTGTACACATGCACAATGGCCTTGCCTGACTGGGCCGCAAAGATATGCGAGCTGCTCACGGCGATGCCATTGGGTGCTGTTGCGCTCTTCTTGAAGATATGGCGTTGCGCGGCCAATGGCTGGTATTCGTGAATGAAAATGCCAGCATCTTTAGTAACACCAGTATTTGGCTTCGTGGATGCGGAGATCGCAGCCACGAATTGTTCCGTCAACATGCCGAGTATGTCGAGATTTGGGCGTCGTGAGAGTGCCTTGAACTTTTCTTGAAGTTTTTGGTGGAGCACGTCTGTGCCTGAGTCTGTGCGCATGGGGATGCCATCATTGATCGCTAAGATTCCGCCCACCACACCTCACACACTATTCAACCTTAAACCAACCTCACCCAGGCCAGTCGCGCCTCTTTACTACACTCCCCCGAATTGGCTTTCCCTGTAGCTTTTCAATAGAAATATTTGCTTGAGCCCGCTCTCGTTCCGTTGCGAGAGGCGCGTATCCCTATCTCGACCTGACTCAAGCCTGTGATGCGACACGCCGGACGCATTCCAATGCACTTTCTCCCTTTGGGGCTCTTCCCATCAATACCCTTGCTTCACTTCGCCCTCAGAGATTATGCTGTTGGATTGTACTTCATCTCCCCAGCAAGCAATAGCTGAAACATTTCTGCCAAGGCAAACGCATCTTTGCTGCACTCAGATGGATTTCAATATGCGAGGATATATATTGAATAATGATGAAAGTAAGCTTACGTTGTGAACGGAAAAAGATCGGTGCTGCCAGCCCTCATAACAGAATATCTCTAGCCAATCAAACTGCGCTTCCGACCTTCCGACCCCTCTCGACGAAGGGGTTCCACATGCAGTTACTCTTACAGTTTCTTACCGGAGCGCACGTTTTGCTCAGTTGCCACGCCTAAAACTTGATCGATATGCTCTAAATGCTGACGAACGGGACGCTATCTCAGGCTAAGCAAGTCGGCTAGATCATAAATGCCAGCATTAGGGTTAGGCCACGAACCGAGCCGATCAGGCGTCTGCAACGATTGGTTCGAGCAGTTGGCAGATCCAGACAAGCCGTATTTCAATAGGCCTAGTTAAGCTGTTCAAAGTGTGGGGAAGTCACAGCTGCGCCTTCTAGAAATGCATAAAGCCGGAATTTCCGCTATCTACCTGCGCCGGCTGTCTGAATCACATCACCCATCATGTCTGTCGATGAATTCAAAAACAAATCCTATGACTACGTCATATGTGGCGGGGGAACTGCAGGCCTAGTCATCGCGGCTCGCCTGACTGAAGATCCAAACGTGACAGTGGGAATTTTAGAAGCTGGTGGAAATGGCTTGGATGATGTGTTGATTGATGCCCCCAACCTGTTCACTCAGCTATATGGCAAACCGCAGTATGATTGGGACTTCAAAACCGTACCTCAGGTACGTACCAAGAGCTACTCAAGGCCAAAGCCCAGCTGACATGTTTATAGGAAGGAACAGTCGGCCGGGCTCATGGCTGGGCCAGAGGCAAGATTCTTGGTGGCAGCTCTGCTATCAACTTCAACATGTTTAGCATGGCCTCCAGACAAGATCTGGATAATTGGGCCGAGCTAGGAAACGAAGGGTGGGGTTTTGAAGATATGCTGCCCTACTACCGCAAGTTTGAGACCTACCATCCATCCGGCCAAGAATTTGCGGAGAAGGTGAATGACAAATACCTTGATGCAACATTGCGTGGTACTTCAGGTCCAATACAGGTCAGTCAATGCGTTTCAGGCTCAGCTATAATCTAACCACCATAGATCTGCCTCCCAGGTGATGATCTCACCTGGGCACAAGATGTGTGGCCAAAGACAATTCTCAATGCAGGATATGAACCATCCAAGGACCCTCGAAGCGGTTCCGCTATTGGAGGCTTCAATCAACTTAACACAGTTCACCCAAAGCTGAAAAGGAGGAGCTATGCGGCCAGGGACTACTACGAGCCAAATGCAAACAGACCAAATTTGTCGTTACTCACCCATGCCTTGGTCTCTAAAATTGAATTAGAGAAAAGTGGAAACGATGCGAAGGCTACTGGCGTACAATTTATTGTCGATGGCACCACACACTCAGTCAAAGTCAACAAGGAAGTCATCGTCTGTGGAGGGTCGATCAATTCTCCCCAGATCTTGGAGCTCTCAGGTATTGGCTCCCGCGGCGTTCTACAAAATGCCGGTGTAGACGTCGTTGTAGAAAATGCCGGTGTGGGCACAAATTTGAACGACCATACTGCCACGGTGGCCGTCATAGTGAGCCATACCATACACTACCATAGAAATGGATGCTTACAAGTCATTTCAGGGAGTCAAAGATGAGTATCCTACTGCTGAAGCTTTGACTCGCAACCCAGAAATCGCCCAACAGGCCATGGAAGCCTATATTCAATACAAAGCCGGACCATTAGCGGCTCCACCTACTACTACAGGCTTTGCATCCCTCGAAAAGGTCCAACCCAACTTCCCAGACGCGGATCGACATTTCAAAGCCCTAGTTGCAGATTTTGCGAAGAAGTACCCTGACGCAGACCCTGCCGGTCGCGATGCTCTGCTCGCGCGCCAGCTTTTAGACCCCAAAGAAGCTGTTGCACAGATAGTGACTCTACCAACTGGCGCAGATGTAAGCAAAGCATATGAGCCCGCGCAGATTTTTTACCATGATGAGCCAGGAATGTGGTGCATCTTATGCGCCTGTTCCACCCGAAGTCTGAGCCGTGGTTATGTTCATATCAACTCTTCCGATCCTCAAAATCAGCCAACCATTGACCCAGCATACTTAAAGCATCCCCTAGATGTAGATCTTATGGCACGTTCACTTTTGCATGTCTTATCATTTACCGAGATTGAACCTTTCAAGTCAGTTCTCCGCCGCGACGATAATGGTGAGGTGTTGCTCCACAAATCGTCGGGCTTCAGTAAACTTCCCAAGGTGCTTGAGGAAGCGAAGGACTTTGTCGTCAGAAACACAGTCACGGAATACCACCCTGTCGGCACATGCGCAATGTTACCACAGGATAAGGGCGGCGTAGTGAGCAATGACTTGAAAGTATATGGGACGAGCAATGTTCGGGTAGCCGATGCCAGCATCTTTCCAACGCATGTGCAGGGGAATGTAGTGAGTTTGGTGTATGCGTTGGCTGAGAAAGCTGCAGATGTGATTAGGGGAAAGCCTCCTCCTAAGTAAATGGCTCTTGGACATGATTAATTGAAGTAAAAATATCATTCACTCTTTGGCCGGACTTTAGATTATTCAGGCATCAATCGTATGATCAACAAGATTTTCAAGATCAAGATACCCAAGGATACCTCAGCAACATTAACGGATGAGCCAGGTGACCAATTGAATTCCATCCTCAATGCAACTAAATCCCATGTTTTCCTGTAAGATCTACAGGTTTACGTTATCTCCCTGCTCAGGTGCTACCTCCTGGACTTTCTTGACCACCTTTGCGGGTTGACCCATCGCGACCGAAAATTCTGGTATATTTTTGCTCACTACGCTCATTGCACCAATCGTGCAGCCCCTCCCAATCGTCACACCGGGCAAGATCACCTATACATGTCAGCTAACCTATCATATCTTGCTCTAACAGCATCACTTACAACGTTTCCTCCAATCCAGCAATCATCTCCAATCACTACAGGCTTTCCGTATTCCACATTCTCACGCCGTGACTGCACTTCGGCCTCGTGCGTTGCAGCAAAAATGGAAACGTTGGGACCAAACATACACCTATTCCCAATAGTGACAAGACTACAATCGAGGATAGTGAGATTGAAGTTGGCATAAAACCGAGCGCCAAAAGAAATATTGCAACCGTAGTCGATATTAAAAGGGGGTTCGATATCTATACATATTAGAGTGTGGTATGGCTGATACATGGTTCCTAAATTTACATATTTCATCATCAGCCAAATGACCGACTATACCCTTGAGCGTTTTAAGGCGCTCTGTAGCAAGGACCTCGAAGCCTTGTGATGGATTGGTGGAGGGGTCGGGGAACCAGGTGTTGAACTTGTAGGCAGCAGCGCGAGCCTTGTAGCGAGCCTCGTTTAGAGAGGGGTCGTATGAGTTGTACCTTAACTCCTGTTAGTATCATATAGGTTGAGGAACTAAACAAGACATGCAGCATGCCCGAGATCATCTTCTCATACTCGTCACACCAGGGTACGTGGTTTAATTTCCTTGCTTTTTCAATCTCTTGTGTATTTTTCGATGTGGCAGCCATTACAATGACGGGAGAGGCAGGTTTAGAAATTCGATGTGGGTAATCCTAGCAGATGTTGGGGAAGTTAAGGGACGGTAGAGGAGCTCAGGAAGATCTCTTCAATCACCAAGACTATCGGCGAGGTCGGAGCTAGCAAAGGCAGGCTAAAGTTCGCACTCTGGCGCTTGTTGAAGTAAGGTGCATTGCAACAATGTCTACACTCCACAGCGCTTCGAATTACAGATGATGAAGTCAAGCGCGCGATATACTGCGCACAAGACTGACATATTGTACACTTGGCTGAGTATAGGTAAGAAGTCATGGATCAATGAGGCGATATATAGCGGCAATCGTCGCTATATTTGGGCGCGATACCTATATAACGACGTGTAGTGTAAAATAGGCTCTCATATGATATAGGTTCATCTACGGCGCGAATGAGGAGAGAGCAAATACAAATGCAAGTGCCAGGCGTCTGACACCAGCTCACGTGCAGCGGTGGGCAATGTCAAAGTTGTCATCGACTCTACGAGCAAAGCGGAAGCCACGATCTGGCCGGAACTTCCATCGCAAATGACAGAATCAAGCTGGATGAGGTTCTTGTTTGAGAACCAACTGCTGCCTAATAGACAGAAAGACTCATTCTGAGTCGAAGCGTGCAATGGCCAATGGTGAATGGCCAAGACTCGGTGAGGAAAGGGCGAATTAGCCGACACGCTAGTTATTCAGCACAGACCGCCCACGACCTCAGAATTCGACCTCATCGCCCCTCCGCCTTCCAAGCCGTCCGCGTCCTCGACTCTCGCGCCCAATCCATCGACTTCAACTCGCTACCGAACAAAACACAAAACAATTCTGTTCTCCAACCGACACAATGGTGAGTTCAAGCCGTGCGGACTCCCCCAGAGGCGGTGCGGAAGTTTCGTGGGCAGGACCACACGACAGTCGGAAGTTGCCACGAAATTTCTCGACACCACCATCTGCGGCCAATCTTTGCAGCCACGCCAGCTCAATCGGCCTTCCAGACTGACATGACTCCAGGTTCTCGCAGTTGACCTCCTCAACCCCACCCCGGCCGCGTATGCACCCTTTCCCGGTCTTGTCCTTGCGCCTCACGACTGACATACATCTAGTGAGGCCCGCAAGCACAAGCTCAAGAACCTCGTGCCTACCCCCCGCTCCTTCTTCATGGACGTCAAGTGCCCAGGCTGCTTCACCATCACCACCGTCTTCTCGCACGCAAACACAGTCGTCGTCTGCCAGGGCTGCTCACAGGTCCTGTAAGTTGACCGCTCGACATAGCACAATGGTGCACCGGCTAACAGCATATCCAGGTGCCAGCCAACTGGTGGCAAGGCGCGGTTGACCGAGGGCTGCTCTTTCCGAAGGAAGTAGGCGACACTTGGCGTTTGAGTGGTGGCGCATTGACGGGTTACGATAACGACTATCATGGGATGGGGATGTAGCTTCCATTGATACCGATCGGCTCGACCGCAGGATAGAAGAGGGATCTTTCGACTCGAGTTCAAATGCAAAAGTCACAAAAACGGGAGTTCCGGATATCTAGCGTGGATCATGGGATAACCCTTTCTCAACCTATTTCCTTTTGTTCAGCATGCTCTTCTGCAGCTTCATGTATATGCATGTAGGAGGGGAGATGGCATCTGGAGCTCTGGATCGTTGTCCGAGGGCGAGGACGGTTTGCAATCAAGGATTCCTCAGCATGTAAGTGGCCCTTTGTAAATCGACACAACAACCTCGTGCTTTCTCAATGACTCGTTCTCTGTGCATGTTGATACTACTGGACATGCCCGGGTGTATACAAGCCGCGACTACCAGTGATTGTGGTGACCTTACCTAGACAAGCAGGACGTTGACAATGCGCGTGGTGGAAGCGAAGTTTAGCCGACCTCCGATGTCAACAAAGGTATTTTACGGGCTACAAGGCTAAATAACAAGGACAAATCGCCTATGTTGGTGAATCATTTGCTCAAACTCCTTTTTGTTCAGCCTTGCAAGAATTGTCAGCCCTTGGATATCGCACGACTCGCAACAGCCAGCCTACCACGTCATCGCTAGATTTGCCCGCCCTCGGCTCAACTGACACGGGCGCGTGCAACTATTGGCAATAGATAACCTAAGCAAAATAATCAACCCACACTACAACAATGGCGAGCACAAACCCTCATCCCATTCCTCTCACAGAGTCCGAAGTCCTCATTCGCGGTTTCCTTGCCGCAAATCCGGACTTGGATTCTTCCCTAGGTCCAGTTGAAGTCATGACTGATCGGTACACCAACCAGGAATGGGCGGCGCAAATCCAAGAGACTGAAAAGGCAGTGATAGAGGAGGCGCGAAGCGAAGAGCGAGCAAGAAAAGTTTACGAGGGACCAGAGATGAGCAATGGGAAAGAGGCATTGAAGCAGCTGGCCTTGACGGTGGATCATACGGTGCTGAAGTTGGATACGACAAGTGTGGCAATAGATGGACTATGCGCCGAAGCGAGGACTGAAGGTTTTAAGGTATAATACTCCCTTGTCTGTCAGAGACAGCATACGCTGTACATGCCCATGAGTCTCGACTAAATGATGCATCTTAGTCTGTCTGCGTACGCCTAAACTGGGTCCAACGCTGCATTTCCAACCTCAAAGGCTCTTCGGTCGTCGTAGCCTGCGTTGTCGGCTTCCACGAAGGCACGCAAGACACATATTCCAAGCTGCGCGAAGCCCGAGCCGCAGTCGCAGCTGGAGCCGCCGAGCTCGACGTTGTTCTAAACCACTCTTTACTTACCAAGCACAACAAGACACCAAAGCCCAACCACGTACTTAATTCCAAAGACTCAGCAATCGATAGTATCACTGCGGCCAACACAGCCAGGAACGCGTCTGTAGCAAGCGAGAATGCGGACGATATCCCTGATTACTCTGCTATCTACAGGGAATTGGCATCTATTCGCTCTCTCTGTCCATCACCCACAGTCCTCAAACTCATCCTCGAAACATCGCAGTTGAATGAACAACAAATTATTGCTGCTTCCCGCCTCGCCGCAGCCGCAAACTTTGATTTTATCAAGACTTCAACGGGATTCAATGGCCCTGGTGCCACTTTGCCACATGTGCGGCTTATGGTTAGCGCTGCTGAGTACCTGGTGAACAAAGGTGTTGGGAGACGGAAGATGGAGGTCAAGGCAAGTGGAGGGGTGAGGAGTCTGGAGGCCGCGATCAAGATGTTGGAGGCCGGAGCTAAAAGGTTGGGGACGAGTTCAGGATTATGGATCATGCAGGAGGCAAGGACAAAGGTAGGCGAGGTGAGAGGGAAAAAAGATAACGAGAGACCTCCCCAGACAAGACTCTACACCGATGATTCGGTCGCGAGTGATTATTGAGTCAGCATAGAGACAGCTCAAGTCGAAGAACGTTGGGCAACCAAAATAGGTAAAGTTTATAGTTACCCCAGTTGAAGCGAACAGGACATGGGCGTAAGAGCAAGCAGAAGGCGGAGGGATGACTAGTAGTTAGCATGTGATACGCCCGAAAAGACCAATTGAGCACTCAAGCCGATTGGTGTGCAATTTCAGAGTTGGCAAAGATGGAGATGGCAATTGAAGATTTTTGGCGGGCATCAGCTACGTATAATAAATGTAGAGAGCCTACTAGCCGAGACCCATGCAGGATACCATAACGCGAAGATAGAGCAGCTGCCTCGAATGCTTTCATCCGTCATGCCCAACGCCGGTCATCCGTAATTCATTCCTTTTGGTGAGACATCTACTCCTCGTCCTCATCACCGCCCTCGTCATCATCACCCTTCTCGGCAGCCTTGGCCTTCTTCCTCCTTACACGGCCAGGGCGTCCTCCACCAAATGGCGAGGTCAGGGCGAAATCGATGTGCTTCTGGGAGTCAAGGCGGACCATGAAAGAGGGAACGTTGACGATCTGCTTGCCAACACTAGAATGCTATTAGCAACACGGCTGCAAAAGGCGTCGTGTGCATGCATACCGGATGTGGCGCTGGCGGATTAGGACACGAGCGTGGTGGATGGACTTGGCGAGACCGAGCTTGTAGACGCAAGTCTGGAGACGGCGCTCCAAGAAGTCCTCAATCTTCAGGGCCAAGACGTAATCGAGCTTCATGCGGCCCTCGTCGAGGACACCGACACGGACGAGACGGCGAATGAGAGCATTTCCCTCGAAGAGACGCTTGGGGTCCTTCTCGTCCAGGGTCAAGAGCGAACTGGGTGGGGGCAGTCAGTATCAGGACAGCGCACCTCAGCAGGAAGACACTCACCGAGCAGCACGACGGATCTTGGACAGAGTCAACTGGACTCGCCAGACCTCGCGCTTGTTGCGGAGACCAAACTCGCCCACGAGCTTCAGCTCAGTGTCCCTAACCAGCCATTAACCAGAAGTCCCAGACATAAGCGGAGCACGCTCTCGCTCAGTGGCCTAGGGCAATACGTACAGACGAGCGGACTCGAAAGGACGACGAGGGACGGAATACGTCTTGGAGTAGGAACGGGCGACCATGATTGCTGTCGATTGGGGTTGTCGGAATCAGAGTCGAAGTTCGCGAGCGCGAGATCGAAAATGTGGTGCGCGCACGGACCCGCCAAGATGCTCGCTTAGCAGCACTGCAGCGTGGACGTGGACGAAATTCAGAAGATAGAACTTCACGAACATCACCGCACTAACAACCCCCCACCAAATCTCTCACAATGGGTCACGCTGCAGGTCTCCGCGCGGGTACGCGCTATGCGTGAGTATACACACCCTACCATCCGCAGCTACGGCGACTGACGCAGCAGTACAGTTTCTCAAGGGACTTCAAGAAGCGTGGAATGGTAAGAAGCCGCCGGCCCAACGCTGCAGACGCAATTGATACGAACATGCCTCCAGATCCCGCTCTCGACCTACCTCAAGCAGTACAAGGTCGGTGATATCGTCGATGTCGTAGCAAACGGTACGCACACCCCACACAACCGGTATAGATATCAATACTAGGCCGAGGGCTTACAGTCGCACAGGTGCTGTCCAGAAGGGTATGCCCTACAAGGTCTACCACGGCAAGACTGGCATTGTCTACAACGTTACCAAGTCGGCTGTCGGCGTCATCCTTCAGAAGCAGGTCGGCAACCGCTACATGGAGAAGCGCATCAACGTCCGAATCGAGCACGTCCGCCACTCCCGTTCGCGAGAGGACTTCCTCAAGCGCGTCAAGGCCAACTTCGCCAAGCAGCAGAAGGCTAAGGCGACTGGCGAGCCCCAGCAGCTCAAGCGCATCCCTGCCCAACCCCGGGCCGCACATACCGTCAGCCTGACAGAGAGCAAGCCAGAGAATATCGTACCGGTACCTTATGAGACAACCATCTGAGCGTGGCTGGCGTGTGGCAAAATGGGAATATGGATGGTCAATGGCGTGGTTTCTCGGATCTCTCGATTTTACTCTCTTCTGCACTTTCACTAGCATTGAAAGCGGCGAACGCATGGTGCAGGTAAATAGTGTGTGCCAACATGGCTGAGATACCCCTCACGCCAATGAAAACATCATCCTCAATCTTCAATCTGCAAATGCCTTATTGATATCATGTCTGGTCAACGCATGCACGCATATCTACTTACCCATTTGTGACACTGTCAATCCCCTTGTCTTGCAGTATTACAGTTTCATACTACTTTTCCTCTTCGAACAAGTCTTTGCCCTTCTTCAGAAGCTCCGTGTCATTTCCATCCACTCCAGCTATTACCGCGCGCTTTCTGTATGCCAGAGTCTTCACTTCGCTGGGATCGAACATCTTCGTAACATTACCATATTTCGGATTCGGTTTCGGGTAGTACTGCAAGACTGCGAGGTCACCCGGCAACAATCCAAACTCGGCTTTGCAATTGGATTGATTGATGGCCTCTTGGGGCTCATCTTCTTTGAAAGCATCAGCTCCAGACAGGACGTGTGACTCGATGTGCGCAGCCCATTTCTGCTTGGGCGTCTTTTCCTTCGCCGGCTTCTCTGGTGTCTTCGACGTTCCATTCTTTTGTTGGTGTTCAGCTTCAACATCATCTTTGTGCCTATGGCTTCATAGTCAGCATGCATCACATCCACTACTCTGATTTCAACAGTGTGCGTACGCATCCTTCCAGATTGTCTCTCCTCTCTTCAGAACCTTGTCGTCCTCTCCCTCGGCACCATCGAGCAATGCATATTTCCTAAACGCTAATTTCTTTACTTCTTCTTCAAGAAAGAGATTGACTGTGTTGTTGTACAGTGGATTCCGCTTCTCGAAATGTTCCAGGCTTCCCAGCTCCTGCTTCTTCAAACCATACTTTTTGAGGCTGTCCGTTTGAGTAATGCTATCTTCTCGCAAAGGTTCTTCGCCCAGTAGTTGCCCACCCACGTCGTGCACCTCGAGCCATTCTTGCCAGGCCTTCTTGTGCTGTGCTTTTTGCGCCTTTTCCTTTTGCGCTTGCACCTTGGCCGAATACTCAGCTGCGAGCACTTCAGGGTCCTTCTTCGTGCGCTTCTTCAGCGTTGCGCTTGTGTCTGCCGTGGCAGGATCTTGTTCAGCTTTTGTGCGCTTCTTTGGCGTCGCCTTGGTTGCGCTCTTTGTGGGTTTTTTGGCACCAAAGTCCGAGCCCTCCGAGTCCGAAGTGTACTTTACTGGGGCTTTGGCGCGGCCGGATCGACGTGATGACATGGTTGAGCCGTCTTTGTCGGCGAATTTAGAGTTGTTGGAACAGTTGAAAACATGCGTAACGGTTGAGAGCTCTCACACAACAACACAGATAAATGCTTTTAGTAGGTAAAGCAGGTTTTGGGGTCCGAATTAGATTATCATCCCAAAAGGAATTTAGATGTCGTGAGCAAGGGGCAAATACGTCATTGTGCTGATCGATACTTTCGAATGGCCTGAGACGTTTTCTTTTGGTGGCGAGTAATTGTCTCTCGTAGTTCGATGCGGGGCTGGGCCGCAATCAGCCTGTGCAGCCAAGCTCCTATGGTCGATTCATATCCATTACCACGACTGTGGTCCTTGGTATTACATGAATAATGAGTTATCTAAAACGCCTAGATGGATTGTGGTCAATCTATAACTATTTAATTTGGCATTTTACCATCTTACCCCTTGCTTAAACACTGGCACTTCCTCAAAGTTGTCTACACTCCATATCACTTTACCTTTTTCATCAAGCCACGCCCCCTTATCGCTACATTGGATGCCGGCCTTCTCGTTTTCCGTGACTTCATTCTCGCTAACACCCATTTTGTCCCTTGCCAACCACACAACAGGCGTCTTGCTCGTGTAAGCTGGGTTCAGGTAAGCTTTTTTCACCTCTTCCTCGCCATACTCTGGTGCGTCATCTGGGTTGTAATCGCCTTCATGAAGCCAGCGTTCCATAGCAGTATGGCTTGCAAAGACGTGCGGTTGTAAGAACTCCGCAAGCGGTGTGATAACTTTGGCCGGAACTCGTGTACGGTCACTCATGCGCTGGATATTAGACTCCGTGTTACGCAGCGCATCTGACTCACCCGCCTCTGCCGCTGAAAGCAAAGGAGTTTGCTCATCGCTCTCAGATTCAAGAGCCAGATCGGCAGGAAGAAATTGTTCAAGCGGCCCAAGGTATCTGTCCATTGCGAAATTGAACAGAATGGTAGTGACGAAGAGGGCAACTATCATTGTCAAAGGGCCTGTCGCTTTCCGCAAACTGAAGAGACCAATGAGACAGAGCTCGGCAATGTAGACGCCCGTGAGAATCTGTTGCAATGCTAAAGTGTAGCAATGCCCTTTGGTGTCAATCTTGGGCTGAACCGTAAACAAAAGTATATATCGGTAGCTGTAATAGAACAATCCAAGGCCAATAGCGGCGAAACCCAGAACCAAAGGTGCAATGCAAGAGTACGCAATTGCTAAACGAAGTTAGGCAGGAGTATTACTAGACGGAAGAAACTACTTACCAATGATGACGAAGTTGACGTACTTCGGAAACAATTTTCCCCACTGCATACCTCTCAGGTACGTGTATCGGGTATACTTCTGTCGCGGGGTTTTGTCGAAAAACTTATTGAAGAAGACATATAATAGTACGTCGGAATAGTTGAGCACATTGCTTGGAGCATTGCTCAATCCTTGAATGACGAAGTAAGTAAGATATGTATTTGACGCGCTCGGTAGCTTTTCGGCGAGCAATTGGGGGACAGAAGTTGGGTTATTGGCAATCTGAGATACTACGGCAGCGGCTCCAGATGCTAGAGTAGTGATGAGGAAAACCTGCAGCACTTGAAAGACAAAGTACCATTTTAGAACTTTGAGTTCCGCCGAAGTATTAGTCGCCTCACCAAACGTCTTGAAGATGTCTGCGCGAATTAGCGTAACTTTCCCCACGTATAACCAGGTTACTTACACCGGAATATATTAGGCACATATGACGCCAGCAAGCTGAGAAGTAATGGTGGTAACAGACCTGAGAGCAGACTCATGATAGAAGGGGGGAGGTCGTTGAGAAACGCAAGCCACCTGAAGTTTTCTGCAAGATAGCCAATGTTTGAGACGGCGCCAACGAGGGATACTGGAATAGACCAGAAAATGATAGTTGCAACAACCAGCACGAGAGCAATACTCTGCTGAGATATCCTATATGCTGGAGCTAATGTCAAATTCTTCCAAATGACTTCTTTAGGCATGACTCCAGTGTAGCGAGGGGTCAATGACAAAACATCTGCCGAAGCGACCTGTTGACACGCTCGTTGGGCAGCGGCTTGGGTGTGAAACTCGACGAACACTGCCGCTGCACCACCATCACCAATAACATTATCGTTGGAATCTCTGCATTCTTCAATCTCTCGTTCTTTTTTCTTGATTTGGTCGCGAAACCAGTGGATACTGTCGACTTGTTTACCGACAGGTGGTTTCTTCAATCGATGCGTGGGGCGTAGGGATTTCTTCAACCCATCGGAAAGACTCTCATATGTGATGTTCCGGCGTCTATTCTTAAGTTTTCT
Source organism: Ophiosphaerella narmari (assembly GCA_028456235.1). Classification (NCBI taxonomy): domain Eukaryota; kingdom Fungi; phylum Ascomycota; class Dothideomycetes; order Pleosporales; family Phaeosphaeriaceae; genus Ophiosphaerella; species Ophiosphaerella narmari. The sequence continues at coordinate 593,873 of JALNQA010000009.1, forward strand.
TGCTCTGCCTTTTTCATCAACTTTCAGTATAAGTGATAGCTCTGCTGATTCGAGCTCTTCTACATGTGAATCCCTGGACGAGATCAGAGATTGTAGTTTATCAGCCTTTGTCACCGGCCATACTCGTACCGCATCTTCGCCGAAGAAACGTCGCTTGTTACTTTCATCGAGTGCTGCAGTTGGTGCCGAGAGAAAGAGCACAGTACGTGAAGATAGTCTTCTCGCATTTGCTGTAGAGAGATTCCAAGCTTGCCGCAATCCAATGAGCCATAGCCTCTCCCGCGCCACAGTGAACATGACAAAGCTGAAGAATACCCAGGCAACCGCAGCATGAGCATATAGATGTTTTTCCTTCTTCACATTGCCAATCGAGAGTCGATTGAGCTCTGTTGATTTTCCTCCGCCCGTTGCATTCACCGGGATCAGTGTCGGCCACGTAATGCATGCACCCACAATACAGAGAAATATTAGGGTGCGTAGAAAACGCAAGAAAAGGTATGAGTCTAGTGACTGGTGGTACAGCATAAATTTATCTGGGATGACTCTCATCGTGTGGAGCCAGTCCCAATACGAACGGCTCTGGCATGGCGTACGATCTTGCTTTGGGATAGTACCAATGTAAGTTCGTGGGTAGTAGATTTTTGGAAACTTCTGCCTGATGAGAATGAAAGCGATGGTAAACAAGGTTGCTGTTAGCGCTGTAGGGATGAAGGCTGCAGCTACCGCTCCAAGAGAAGACGGGCTCTTCGGCTATGAAGCGCATTTGTTAGATTAAGTCGATAAAATGACTCAATGACTTACTGATCCTCCACCATCCGTACTGTTGCCGTTGGCTGCGAACACACCCCTGAGATCCATTTTTGTGGCTTCAGCTCAAAGTTGGGGACCTAAGGATCAATAAAGCATTATTTACAACGGGGAGCGACAGACGGGGTGAAGCTGCTGCAGGACGAACAATTCTAAACGTGGTGAACAAACAGACGATGTTGGAAGCGTTCTGGTGTTGCCTACCTCGACATGACGTAACGCGAAGCGCGGACGTGCTCACTCGACATCACGTGCCGTATATTGAGGTTCGTTTACGGACTCTCCGAGCTGTATCAACAATATAGTGATCCTACAGTATTCCCCCCTCCCCTCCCAATGGTATCAACTTATCCAGAACACCGTACTAAAATGCTAAAGCGACTCCATCCTATGCAGCATTATACAAAAAGTTGCAAAGTCAAAATAATTCCCTAAAGCCACAACAACCATCTGGCAACCTTCCATCCAAATCCAAACACTCTCTTCACAAATCCAATTAATACAACAACAAGCCAGACCCACCACAGAAAGGTGACAAGTGCCCACTCTACTAGCATCCACCCGAAACCTCGAAGCCATCGCATCCTGCGCCTTCGAGCGCGTAGCATCTGATCAATGTCGTCTGTGATCTGCTTGACTTGTAAAGGGCCTTGACCCGATATCTCGCTCGTGATACGAACAGCAGTGTCTCCGCCCTCAAAAATGCGGGGCATAAGGTCCAAGTCAACTCGTGACCTCAGGTCCGCAATCAGATCTGTAAGCTCTTTGATTGTATTATTACGGAATTGTTGTGTTGATGTGCCTAGTGCCTGTGTTGATGATTCTAGGTCGCGCATCAAGATTCGAGCGGCAAGAACATGCTCTTCTTTCCTGGGAACCGAAACAAGTTCTACGTTGGCGACAGCAGCAGCACGAGCCAAGAAGTCTGGAGGTGGTGATCTCTTAGTATGTGCACGGCGGTTGATCTCTTTCGCTTTGACACCTGAGCATAAGAAGAGAGCACGCACGCGAGCGATGTCAACTTGTGTCACCATATTCGCATTCTGTTTGCGATGGAGGATATCAGCGTCATTATCAGCAATACTCCAGTGGCGCTTCCCATCCAGTGTTGGCCTCGAGCTGCTCCGACGAAGATTGTCCGAGCTTTTTGTATCTCGAAGAAAAATGGGAGGTAATCCACCCAGGCCAACTCTACCCGGATGCGCAAGAACTTTGTTGACTCGCTCTCGGCTGTGACTGCGGTTGGGATGTAACGTGCCCTGTGATGATACCGAAGATAGTCTCTCTAGATCCATCCGTGGAGGCGCAAGTTTATCGAATCGAGGTGAACGATTACTTTTTCGTTCAAGGTTCTGCCGCGAAATGTGGTCGCTAGATAAGAGACTGCTATCCTTATCAATGGGGACCTCGTAGGCCGGCTTGAATATAGGGAGATCCAAATGATAGCGACTATCTTGTGCAGGTATAACACTCTCTATCGTTGTTGCAGTACCTGATCGAGACAATGATGGCCGATCGATCTTGATGCAGGTATCTGCACCATCCTCTACCGTAAGAGCATCGGAGGCAGTTTCCGCATCCTCATCATCGGGCCGGTCTCTCCTGAAAACAAATCCACCGACTTTAGAGCCCTCATGTTTAACGCCCTTGAAGAAACGAGTGACGGCAGAATGAGGCTCTTGAGTATCCCTACGACGAACCTTATCCTGAGAAAGCAAGCTGCTGGTGCTTTCATTTTTGCGATGGCCTAGGAATGATTTTACAGCACCTGGAGCAGCCATCATAGCGTGTCCCGCATGAGTGCTATCCTGTATTTCTTCACTTGTTTGGCGAGATTGCAATTTCCTATCCAGCCCTGCCGACTCTGGGTCATGTTGATGGTTGTGCTTGTGGTCTTCACTGTTCTCTTGGGAATGGAAAGGGTTCAACTTGCTTCGCTTAGGCTTTTTGCTCATAGAGTTCTCACGACTAAGAGGAGGCGAATGATTGCTCCTGATAAGCGAAAAACGCTTTTGGTGAAGCGGTGTATTTGGCGACGTGTCTAAATCTTCGAAGGATGACCGAGGTTCGGTATCATCACCTGAAAGAGTAGCGTTTGTTCGCGTTCGCGGAGGTAACTTGAAGGTGCCAGTGTGGTCCATATTTGAGAATCCATTTCCAACACGAGGAACTTCGAGTGAATCTCTTGAGACCCTGGTTTGAGGTTCTTCGACATGATGTCTACCCCACTTGTTTGGTGTGTCAGGCGATATGATGGCTGGGGAATTCGCTTCAGTCTCATGAGTCTGCTGCTTTAGCAAGTTGTCTAGTTGTAGCGCAAGTGGACCTGTATTTTGGTCTTCGTCCACGATAATACGAGGGTTTCGTTTCCCTGAATCAGTATCTGTGTCCGACGAATCGCTGTTCATGTTAGTTCTAAATTTTGAGCCTCTCCTAGAATGCTTCCCATGTTTTGGGCTATCAGCCCGGAAAGCAGGAAGTAGCCTCCGTTTACGACCACGCTCACTGCCTTTCTCGCTTTCGCCACCACTAGCGGGATCAGCTGGTACGCCTGTGACACCTTCGACCCAGCTTTTTCTTCGTTGGTCAGAAATTTCCTTGCTTGCGCGAGGTTGCAGAAAATCTGTCTGCGGAATTTCTTTGGATGGGAAGATTTTGCGACCATGGCGATTTTCAATGATTGTCTTGTTATCGTCTTGCTCCAGCCAGTAGGCATCTGCGAGTAGCTCCTCAGGAGAGAATACCCAGCCCTTATGGGGTCTGGGTGGTTCGTTAGGCTCAGCGCCGCTTTGATCATCATTATCATGTAATTTTGGTAAGAGGACTCGATCGGCTTGGCGGTATCTAGGGCTTTTGGACTGTTGCTGGACAAGATCCACCCAATCTCGAACCTCGTCTGCATTTGTAAACTCGTGGGGGGTGTAATCACGGGTTCGTCGTTCTCGGGCCCTGCTCCTTCTATTGCGAATGTACTGCAAAGGATTGTATTGGCGGCCCAATTCGTGCTGCTTCCCCGCATACGAGGGTACGCGGGTGAGCTGCACCTGGGGGCTGCCAGGAACGTTGTTCGTGGACATGAAGAAGTTGCCTGGCGCATTAGCATCTAGCTTAAGTGGCGGCAAGTAGTCAAGCAGCCGCATGTATTGTATTCGAAGTTCGAGATAATCACGGGCTTTGTCTCGGCGGGCAAATGTGGCAGCTGAAGGATGATTTGCTTGGGAGCCTTGGAATGCCATGGATCCGCTTCGCTGCATGGAAGTAGACATGTGCCGAGAGGGTGAACCTTTACCACCCATGGGGGAGATATTTCGTGACGCGCGCCGTTGATCTTTTAGGTATTGTTTTAGGCTGCCACCGCCATGGGCTGAGAAGCTCCCATCTTGATGGACAGTTGGAACGGCCCTTGGTTGAGGAGCCAATAGCGGACTGGCGCTGACATGCCTCTTTCGACTATCGCTCAAGTTCAGAGCCATGTGCACGAGCTGACCCGGGTCGATGGTTGCTGGCTGTGGTGTGCTAGGCGGTGCATCGTGTCTGGCCTTTCTCATGCGAGGCGCATCATCTTGCTGTCCATCGCCTGTAGAGGCTTCGCCGCGTCGCGAGCTGCGTTTCCCCTTTGCATCTTGTGGGTGTGCTTGCTCTTGGTGCTGGCCCTTCCGTGGGCCACTAGGGAAGCTCGAGTCTAGCAAGAAGCCTCCTGATCGACGAATGCGCTGCCTGCGACGTGCAAAGTCATGCTCCTCTCCAAAGATCATATCTGCGCCGCCCGTTGCGCGCGCCCCTGGCCTTGACGTAGGGCTCTGTCGTTGGGAGCTTCCCTCGCCATTGTCTACGTAGGCGCCAGAACCCCTCGAGTCGAGCGTCCGGGAAGATGTTGCCGAAAGAGCCGAGGACACTGAAGGGGGACCATTGCTGGAGGGTGCCGGCATTGCTATGGGTTGCGGCTCTCCTACCTCGTTCGTCGAGGGAGTCGCATGGCGAATACGGCGGCTGCGCGAATAATAGGCGCAGTGCACCAGCTCTGTGTCTGTGGGTTATGTGTGTTGATGGTATTGAGAGAATAGATATCCAACCAGGTGCTGTCTGCAGGGTGGTTGTTTGGGACAGAAGCGCGTCTGGCTAACAATTAATTGCTAGGGTTATCCGTTGTGCACACGTCAATGCAGGCCCATGCGCCATGTGAACATCTCACGCATCCCCAGCCTTGTGACCAAAGTAGGCAATTGGATGGCCACTCTTTTTTCTCGTTTTCCGGTATCAGCCAATAGACGTCAGTCACGTACTTGTGCCGCATCTGCCGTCACGCATTATAAAATCCTCACCGTGCGTGTATAAACAGCTGCAGCTACGCAATTCGCACCGCCAGAAACATGATAGTCAGCTCCGCTATTTAGAGTCCTTTGGGTGTCTAAATCTCTTCCTCGGCAGCAGCATTCTCAATACTACGGCATGCGTACATCCGAAATGGGAAATCGTGTCTAAAATGCTTGGCACCTGTATTACTTGCGATCATCTGTTGATCTCCCAGTTTGAGCATTGTCCCCAACCTATCCATCGAGCTTAGCATATACACCCTAGTCGGATGGGTTCTGCCGACGAACTCATGATCCAATAGAGTTTTGCCTTGATTCATCCTAGCGAAGATGTGCAGAGCAATTCAAACAATCATACAGATTCTACTCTAGAGAGCACGAAGCATGACACAAATATAATCATAGACACAGCGAAAGGTCTTGTAATAGGACACTATAGTGCATCGCTGCACGAAAGGTTGTAAGCATTGCTAAATTATCTTAAACTTTCTCACTCCTACATGGGCTACGTTAGAACTTAGAAAATATCTTTCAAGAATCCAAAGGGGGGTATGCAAAGTTTGGACATTGCAACCGTTTACAGAGAATACCCTATCCGGCCACGTTATCTTCCCATTCTTGGTTTAGAGAGAAGTCCGGCAGAACCCACCGACTGGTCACAACTCCCCCAGGCCAGGTAGCTTCTCTGGAGTGTGTAATGCAAGCTGCATAGTGGTATCCGCGATTGAGAATCCATCAATTCGATTGACAGGCCTCCATCCCTCATCGCATGGCCAGCGCTCCTCACCTAACACAAGATTAGCTTCACGAACGACTGAATAACTTGAAATCTTACTAAACAGAATCTTAATCCAGTCGACACGGGCTTTGTTTGTCGCAGGATCCTTGAACAGTTGGTAATATCCCCCAGACTCGAAGTAAGAACCGAAGCGCTGTCCAGCTCCATACAAAAATTCGGAATTCATGGTCTTTGAGCTCTTCAAACGACCCCAACGCGCGGCTGCTACT